>CARXXK010000003.1:63495804-64138896 GCA_949089665.1 Macrosiphum euphorbiae | reverse complement strand
TGCACAGTCGTCTCTCGGATCGAGATTCTGGCAACATCACGATGCACCCCACCTTCAACGGCAGACGAACGGCGGCAGGCCGTCCGGTTCCAAACCGTTGCGGAACTCTGTGGGGAAATTGGCAATCGTCGGCCTCGTCCGCCATCATGGTGTCGACGCCGGTGTAGGTCATCTCTTCACCATCGACGCGCTCCAGCACGTCGCCGTTGACACTCCTACACTCTTCGTTGGTGGGACACACGACGACTCTCCGAGCAAATTCTTCGACGTTGGCCAACGACATTTGCTGCGGATACACGAAATCGATTAAATCGGCGGGGTCGCATACCATTTCCCGCGGGATTTGCACGGTGTCCGGAACGCCGTCGACCGCGGGCAGTCGGCCGTTGCCGAGCTGAAGCAACCAAGACGCAAAGTCCGCGTCGTTGCCCGCGCGCATGTTCCGTACCAGATCGAAGCGCTCCATGACGTTCCAAAGACCGTTTTTCTTGATCGAAGACATGACGATATCGGCTCTCGTCCCTCTCCGGATCACGGGCAATATCTGTCTGAAGTCGCCGGCGAACAGCATGGTTTTACCGCCGAACGGTAATTCCGATACCATGACGTCCCTGAGCAGGCGGTCCGCCACCGTCAGTTGCAGTCCCGGCGACATGGGGGCTTCGTCCCAGACGATGAGCGCCGCGTTCCGTATCTTCTGCGCTCGCTCGGACTGCATGGTGATGGTGGACGTCGAGTCTTCGGTGAGCGTGCCGAACGGCAGTCCGAACGTCGAGTGCACCGTCATGCCGCCGTCCATGAGCGACGCGGCGATCCCGGTGTACGCGACGCACAACACCTCCCGCGGCTGTGGTCGGTGTCGAAGCGACCATATCAGGCATCCGTACAGCGTAGTCTTTCCGGTACCTCCGGGTCCGTCGACGAAGAAAGTTCGCGACGCCTCGCGCGGGTCGTCGACGGCCGCCATCACGCGGTCGTACACCGTTCGCTGTTCGGCGTTCAAGGCGTCCACTTGTGGGGCCCACCTTGCCGCCGCGTCTATTTCTCGGAACAGCGCATCGTCCTGCTGCAGTGGTTCCAGTAGAAGGGGGTCGGCCAGGGGCAAACCGTAGTCGACCGGCGACTTTCCGTGCGCACGAAGTAGATCCTCGATGGCTGCCAGACACGCGGCCCTCGCGCGGTCGACGTCTTGGAGTCGTCTGTTGAAGTCCTCCATCAGGTTTGCTTCGTTCGCGCCGTACAACGCCAGCGAGTTTGAGGGCTCGCAGAACACCAGTATGGTGACGAACAGATACCGCAGTTGCCGCGGTGTGTCCAACGTCGCCGATTCCGTCAAACAATCCCGCCACGCTCGGTCGTCTTCCAACAGTCCGAGTGCAACCGCAGCCGCCGTGAATGTTTCGTGAACGACCCCGTCCACCGTCCTTAGGTCTTGAAAGGACTGCGGGCCTCTTCGGTTCAGAAGTAGCAATCTCAAGTGGAAACGGTCCCGGTCCAGTGGGTTGACTACGTACATCCGAGCCAATGTAACGTTTGTCATCCGATTCACCCGCGGACGCCATTGTTTGACATTTTGCTGCCATGTGTAATGCGTCGGTATGTCGTGGTACAAGTACTGCCGAGCCTCCACGTTGGTCGCGTTGAGCGCGAAGAACTGCGTGAGTTTCGTGTGACGTACGGCTTGGTTCTGTAGCCGTTCTTCTTCTTGGCCCGGCGCAAAGTACACGTTCTGACGACCCTCCAGGTGAACGGGAAGCCTGACGACCACGTGACTTTTTCCGTGCAAATTGTACGAAAACAATCGCCAGATGGCTTCTGGCGGGCTGACGTATCTCGAGTTGACGTACCTAAAAAGGAATATTGATAACATGACTAACAATATATTGACTGGCTCAATATAAGATGATAACGTTTGGTGTTGCATTATTATTATTATTTTTATTTATTATAATTATTAATGTGACTTTAATTTATTTTTTTGTTCTGTATACGCATAACATTGCATTGCAATATAATATATTACAGTGTTTAATAATTTTAATTTATTTTGAAGTAAAACGTTTAACCATACTAAGAACTAATTTTTGAAAATTGTACGAAGACGTACAGTTGTTTACTTTGACTGTTAGTGAACAGATACACCATCGGTGTGTCATTATTGACAATGAAAAATATTATGCACATGAATCCCTAAAACCATTGAATTGTAATTAATATGACTGATATATTGTGATATGTTTTGATAAATAAATGTTGTAGAAACGCATGTAAAACAAAAACGGCTTGAATATTATTATATAATAGTTTACAATTTAAATAACTATTATATTTTGTACTGTGAAAATAACACATCAAATGTAAACTTAAATAAAAAAACTTGTATCAGCTGCAATACATTATCTGTGTGACTGTGTATAAAACACTGTATAATATTATATGAGGATGGCAAAGATATAGGAATCCATAAAAGTGTTTTGCTTGAATGAAAAAAATAAAATAATAATAATAATAATAATAATAATAAACACATTAAATATAAAGTATATAATATAGCTAGTATAAAAGTTATTGGTAAAAGTATACAACTACCCTAAAAACCTAAAATGCAGTGAGTAAAATAACACTGGACACACTGCTAAAACATGCATAAAATATTGTTACATGCTAATAATTTTCAATCACTTAAAGTAATGCCTATAATAAAAATTTATCAATAGTATGTAGGTACCACTGTGTACTAATGTAGACCACCTATAGGACTCTCTGTATAAGTACATAATATAATAATACCTGAACAACACATTGAATATATAATGGTAATGGCAAACTACCCTAAAAAGTAGTAAATAATTCATACACACTGAACACACTAAATAAACGTATAAAATCCACAATAACAATCATTATACCATACACATGTATAAATTATATATGTTATTAATAATATGATTTATTTAACTGATGTGTAGTACTGTATGCAATAGAAAGTTTATAAAGATTTCTTAAATTTTAAATTTTAGTCAAAACCAAAGTAATTTTATTAATTTCTCTGGGTTAGATTAGTCAGGTATGTCAAACTAAAACGTACAACAAAATGAGAGTCCTACAATGAAATAAAAACAAATTTAGAGTTCCAAAATGAAATTTAAGATTGAATTCCTGAACATTGTCAAAATATGACATTGGCCCTTCTTGTACCACATAATATAATATAAAAACTTAAAGGTATTGTCGAATGTATACAACTGCCCTAAAATGTAATAAATAATTCATACACACTGAATGCACTAAATAAGCGTATAAAATCCACAATAACAATCATTATACCATATTATTATTATATATTTTATTAATAATATGATTTATAAGATTAACTATATATAACTAAATAATTAGTTAACTATTTATTTAACTTATGTGTAGTTCTGTATGCAATAGAAAGTTTAGAAATGTAGAAATGTTTTCTTAAATGGTAGTCAAAACCAAAGTAATTTTATTAATTTTTCTGGGTGGCCAATGTCAAACTAAAACGTACAAAATGAGAGTCCTACAATGAAATAAAAACACATTTAGAGTTCCAAAATGAAGTTTAAGATTGAATTCCTGAACATTGTCAAAATATGGCATTGGCTCTTCTTGTACCAAGCCACATAATATAAAGGTATAAAAACTTAAAGGTATTGGTGAATGTATACAACTGCCCTAAAAAGTATTAAATAATTCATACACACTGACACTGAACACACCAAAGTATACAATCCACCATTATAATCATTATACCATACACATGTATACATTATATAGTATTATATTGTATTATATTTGCACGTTTAATTTTAGAAATTACATAATTATAATGTAAGGTCAAGACTCACTTGGCGATTTCATCTTCCTCCTCGACCTCCAATGTCACACGGTCGTGTCCTTTGTATATATACTTGTAGATATACATGACGCTCTTTATGGACGTGCAGATCTCGACGTTGATGTGCGCGTCGTACTTGGCCAGAAGGTAAGGGTTGTATGGCACTACACACTCGTTACCGACTTCACGACCTCTCACAAGTACCACCCGGCCGTCGTCCGGTCGGCGGTACTTTGGATAGCCGCCGTCCGCAACGTACACAGTCTCCTCTGCGTACGCTTTGGGGAAATCTTTTGAGCAGCTGTTGTTCACCATGCACGGACACTGCGGGTTGACTGTTCCACACGGTCTGTGTATCATGTGGGACTTCACGCAGTCGTGTAAGCGCCTGTCGGTCGCCGGGTCCGGCAAGAAGGCGCAAACCACGTCGTCGACGTCCGCGGCCGTGCGGAACCTACAATCCTCCTCCAGGATTATAAGTATGTGCGCATGGGGCAGACCGCGTTTCTGAAACTCGATAGTATATACATAAGCGGCTACATTACCAAACACACGATTAACAGTCAGGTCACCTAGTAGCTCCTGCAGTTTTCTGTTGAACACCCTGGCCGCCAGGTCGGGCCTGTCGTTTGCATTGCTGTGAGCCGCCAGGTTTTCTGTTATCTCCGGCCACCTGGGATTGCACGTAAACGTTATGAACAGGTCGGGTTTTCCTTTGCTACGGACCATGGTGATAGCGTCTTGATAACACATCTTGTTGTATCGGTCGCTGCCCACGAACGTCGACGGCAAAATTATCCTACGGCCGACCGCCATAGGTTCGATGTTGAGGTGTTGGTTCACATGGTCCACGAGCCCTTGATACGCTTCGGTAAGGAGATCCCTCTGATTCTCACGTATGTAGTTCAGATTGTTGGTTTCCATCTGAACGTAGTGGTCGCACACAAACATGTGCAACAAGGACCGGCCTTGATGTATTGAGCTGAACAGTTGGTGCCTCGTGTCGTTGTTTCCCTCATATCGAATGCCCAAACGGTAGCACGCGAACTCTCTTATAGTGTTTCGACTGCGGACATTGTTTCGTCGAGGGCCCTCTTGCAACATCCCGTTATGCCAACCGGCCTCGCCGTACGGGAAAAACAGCGGATACAACATGGGATCCGAGTGACACGACCCTTGAGAAATATAATGAATTTTAAGTTAATTGCTAAACCAAAGTTCTGTAGTAGCTGAGAGTTAGTTTATGGAGATACTTTTAGTAGTTATTTATATCTATTTATTTATTTATTATTATGATTGTGTTGTGTGTGTATAGCAAGTACCTACATAATGTTTTGTAGAACCACAAAATATGTTAATAGTGTATGTCTGTAAAAGTGGTGTCAGTCAAATTATGAAATAAGAGCACAAAAGACTGAAGTAATGTAACTTTAGATTTGATTAACGCTGTATTCAATGTGTAATAATGTATAATGGCTTGTTTTACACAAACACAATGAATTTACACTGTTAATTAATTAATAAGTGTTATTATATATGTTGGTTTTGCCCTAATTAATTAATAAATAACTAATTAAATTTCAAAAGAATGTAGAGAATGTATGTGTGGTCGGATATTTACTGTGTACAATTAAAACTGTGAGTTATTTATTTATTGTGTGTAACCGCAAAAGAAAGGTAATTTATAAAATAATCTAAAACATGAACTCGGCAAATTTCTATACCAAGTGTTAATAATTCTAAGTGATGTTAGTTATTGTTATTATGAAATAAGAGAAGAGTGAATTAAGCATTGAAGTAATGTAACTTATTGTCATACTATCACTATTAGAATAATTTATTCAGGAGGAAAATTGATATGAAATGTATTATAATGTAATGACTTTTGTTTTATCACCCAACAAACTCAAACTGCTAATGTAATAAGTATTACTGCACAAGTGGAAGGGTTGAAGTCGGCGTTGACCTAACGTATTGGTTATTGAGTAATTAAATTTCAAAAAAAAGGCTAAAATGTATGATGTAGTAAAGCTATATGATAGTTTGTAATTTAACTCTTCGTTGGTAGCAGTTAGACTCGAAAAGGAAGTATTTCAATCCTAGTGTATAGTAACTATTGTAAGCGTTCAATATTTATTAACTAACCCGCTGGTATGAATTGGGTCCTCCGTTGTTGGTCGATTGGATTGGTGTCGTAGATGACCAGATTGATGTTTCTGGTAGGAAGACCACCTTCACCTACGAACACGGCCGCAACTTCATTTGCGGTAGGCAGGTTGTTTCGGCCCCTATCCCGGGCCGCATCTTCGACGAAATGCATCCTGACTGGTCTGGGTGGCACAGCTGCAGGATCGGCTAGGGCTCTTTCCGCCAGCCACACCTGACGCATGTTCCTGAAACAAATATAGAAATGTATATATTTACAAATAATTGTGAATTGTAATTACAAAGGAGATGGTAATTGGTGTATTTGGAGTTAAGGATTTGTAAACTAAAATATAATGTAGATATGTAACCTAATAATATGTAAATATCGTTCAGTGCATTTATCTCTATATTGTTAGAAATAATTGTGTATGTGTAATGATAGTAAAGTAAAATTTAAAACCATTTACCTGTTTATTGGTAGCGGTGAGAGTATAATCTATACTAAATAATAAATTTATTTTCAATATTTGTGTGCCTAATGTGTAGGTGTAAAAGCGTAGACAATCATATTCAATAGGTAAAAAGTATAAAATTTATTAATGTATTATTAAATGTATCCCAAGATAGTTTTACTTCAAAGTTACATGAATATCTTAAGTCATAAACATCCGAACCCTATGCCATATTTAATGTTATATCATTGAGTATTGACTTTAAGGATTAGGAATCGCATGTATTATACCTGAGGTGTCTTAAATAACAAATAAGTATTAACCAATAGAAAATAGGTTTTTTGTAAATGTATTATATAACCAAAATTTTAATGTAGGTAATATAATGGTATGTAAATATCATTCAGTGCATTTAACTTGGTAGGAATAAGCTATAAGCTATAAGAAATTTATTGAAACATTTTCTATTGTATTTAACCCGTTTTTGAAGTTTACTATTTCGTTTAACTATCTTTTAAATATTTTCTATTTTACAATTATGAACACATTCTCTTTATAACAATTATAATATCAACTCAGCTTTTCTGCTTTTACAGGAAACTTGTCTCTCATTATTCATCTGTTATCTATAACTTAAACTTTTCGTTGCCAAATGAATATATTATTATTATTATGTTTATTAACACAATATAAAATAAAAATGTATATTATAAATATGTGTGTGTGTGTATGTGTGTGGGTGGGTGTAGTAAGCTTAGAGAGTCACACAGAATAGGTAACAATAAAACCTCTACTTAGAATTTACCATAAGGGTTACATAGATCTAATAATAGTTGGTATGGTTGTGAAAAAAAATAAAAATACAAAAACGACTGGCAGTCTTAATAACCAATTTATTGCATGTATTATTTGAAATAAATATGTACCTTCGGTATTTCAAATAACTAATAAGGAGGAGTTAAAAGCAGAAGTTAAGAAAACTGTTTGCTATCTATACTATTTTAAATCATTAAGAAAAGTATTCACATCCCCAGTGTTAATAAATACAATAGTTAAAGTTTTCTTACATAAAAGCCATCGCATACGGATTGATGTCCCGCAGCAAACCGTCCAATAATTCTATGACGATTTCGGACAGTTCGTGATTGCTCTGTCGTGCAATATCGAGACGCCGGTGGTTGGCCTCTCCGGACTCCAAGAAATACAACTGACAGTTGTTGGCACCTCCCGGGGCAACGGCCACCTCATTGTTGGTCCTCCGATAGGTCTGTCCGTGGACAATCCACACTGGCGGTCCCCGCCCTGGCAAACGCCTGTCGTTTGCGTCGCAGGTAAACGCAGCGAATGCCAGAACGTTGTTGTACCGCCGAATGTCCGCCCGGAATCTACGGCCATCCTGTGAATCATCTATAAATAAACTCTGAATTAAATAGGGAACGGGCAACAACGCGTGTTGTCCTGCAGCGACCACTTGGCCGTTGTTACAACACGTGTAGAAGTGACCCCGGGACGTTTGCTCTTCACTGAAGTGGCGGGCGTAACAATGTCTGCAGACTCTGTCCAACGCGCCCGCGTCGTGGCGCTCTGGAAGCGGATGTGTCACTCCCGCCTGCCGGTAAATCATTGGCGCACGCACTCTGGGTAGTTCGACCACTACCACGTACTCAATATCCTCTACCGGGAAGTCGTCCTCCACCACTTCCTCCACCCCGTCGTCGACCATTTCCACCTCCACTACCTGGAAGTCGTCCTCCAACCCGTCGTCGACCATTTCCACGTACTCCACCAATTCCTCGTCCTCTACCACTTCCACGTACTCCACGTCCTCTACCACTTCCATGTCCTCAACCACCTCCATCTGGACTTCTGCCACTTCCATGTCCTCAACCACCTCCATCTGGACTTCTGCCACTTCCACGGCCTCCACCACATCCATCTGGATGTCCCCGAACACCTAAAAGTTTGGTTGAGTTTAGAGTATTTTATTTCCAATGCATAATATAATTATTGTTTAACCAGGAATTAATGTCGTGTGTATCAGTATAGATGTTATCCTCGTTTAAGTAATTTTATAAACAAGTAGGTAAAAATAAGAGAAAATAGGAGAAAAAGAGAAGTACATTTAGCTAAATGTGTGTTCAATGTGATCAAGTTAACTACACCTATATCTAAGCCCTGCTTAACGTAACCTTAATACGATCTTTTACATCGTAGTATAATCTAAAATTGTCATGTAATAAGTAAGCAGATAAACTTACTTTTGTTATAGTTAAAAATAAATAAATTTTATCTTTAAAATCAAGAGAAAATCAAAAAAACAAAGAAAGTATAATTGGTTGAGCATTCATAGATATTTATAATCTTTCTAACAACAATAACTTTGAAACATTGTAAAAACATATTGCACTATAACACTTTCTGTTATACAGTACAATACATTTTTACAATGTTTCAAAGTTATTGTTGTTAAAAAATATGTATGGAGGCGCAACCAATCATACTTTCTTCTGTAAATTTCTTTGTTAATTTCTAAGAGTACTACATGTGAAATTCTAAAAAACTTATCTAGTACACAACTTACAAATGACCTAGCTCAGTAGTAAGTAATGTTAGTAGTAGCAGTAGTAGTAGTGATAAGAAAATATTCTGTTCGTTGGTTGTAAATGTCCATAATAAAAGTTAAAATACAGTGAGTTGAACTTTTAATGGTTGTGTGTTCATACATAACAGTCAGTGTATGTACTCATATGCAATAAGTGCATTTATACGAAATTATTATATGATAAGTTTATGTTACACTAATACTTAAGAGTCTTCAATGTGATAAGATCAAGTACACCTAAATGATAAAACACTTATCCAGTATAGGAGAGGTTAGTAAAGAGTCTAGTAATACCTACTTTGTGTAGTAGTAACATTAGAAAAATGTGTCAAGTGTTCTGCTGTTTAAGTCAATATAGTAAAAGTTGATAAAATATAGATAATAAAGTTGATTCTTATGATAAAATAGACATTTAGTTTTCAAGAATGTTGTACCGAGCCAGTGCAGTATAGTAAAGTATAAGTAGGTATAGTAGAGTAATCTAAGTCATGTACAGAAACAATTTATATAATATGTATCTAAGATCACAGTGAATATTAACACGGAATAAACGTAAACAAATCTATTGTATTAACTTTTGAAATAATAAAAACATTTCTAAGAGTACCACATGTTAAATGATAAAATGCCTATCTAGTACACAACTTACAAATAAAGGAGAGTATACCTAGGTCAGTAGTAAGTAGTAGTAGTAGTAGTATTAATATTATTTTGTTCATTGGTTGTAAATACCCAACAGAGAGTTAACTGTGACTTACACTACCTATTTCGTAGGAGTGGATATACAGTTTATCATTTTAACAAAATGAATAAAAATAAAGTTTAATTTAATACAGAATTTTAACCTCCGACAATAAAAAGAAGAATATAGTAATAAATATGTTACACTGTAGTACAAACAAAGTTAGTTGTATAAATTGCTAACAATAAGACAATATGTGAAATGATAAATACTTATCCAGTATACAATTCACAAAGAGTTGTGTACAGAAACAATTTATATAATATGTATCTAAGAGCACAGTGAATAATTAAGCATGTAACAAATTTCAACCGTAGGTTAGACACTACTTTTTGTCATTGGTACTTACAAATAAAGGAGAGTAGACCTAAGTACTAAGTAATTAGTAGTAGTAGTAATATTGAAAACTGTGTAAGAAAACGTTAAGTGTTCTGTTTAGGTCAATATACCCCCATAGTAAAAGTTGATATCTTAGTATAGTTATAAGTTAATGTAGGTATTAAAATAAGCTTGACCCAGTGTTTGATATGCAATCGAAACCTGAAACAGGAGTAACACAATTGAATGTCGTTCTACAATTACATTTTTATACAATTATAATATGCCAGTATAGTATAGAAAAGTATAAGTAGGTCCAGAAATAATGTATATAATATGTATCTATGCTGTACTAACGTATTAGTAACAACGTATAATAAAAACCAAGAGTAGAATGTATATCATTAGTTTCATTTTACTGTATAAACACAATATTAAGTATACAATATCAGTTATGTAAACATAGGTAATCTATAGTTTGTGGGTAATGTAGCATGGTTAAGTGCATTTATATGAAATTATATAGGCATTTAAATATTATAAACGTGTCTAAGAGTACCACATATGAAATGATAACAATTAAAGGAGAGTAGACAGTAGTAAATAGTATAAGTATTTCGTTCGTTGCTTGTAAACACTCATAATAAAAGTTAAAATACGGTGAGTTGAATTTTTAATGGTTGTGTGTTCATACATATTTAATATAATCTTGTATTGGTTAGGTGTAATGTGCTCATGTGTTATACCGTGTACACTCATAATCAATAAGTGCATTTTTATGAAATTCTTATAGGATAAGTTGAATGTAAGGTTTATGTCTTCTATGAGATAAGATCAAGTACACCTATATCTATCACCACTATAAATAAAGTAAAGAATATTGAACACTATGATAAAACACATATGTTCGGTTGAATGAACTATTAAATCCAACCACAATAACTTGATAGTTATAACTTGAGTTTATAGTCGGTACAATATTAAATATTGAACGTCAAATCAATACTCAAAGCTTAACCTAACCTTAATAGGTACAATCTTTTACATCGTAGTATAATCTAAAATCAAGAGCCAATCAAAAAACAAAGAAATTCACAGAAGAATGTATAATTGGTTGCGCATTCATACATAGTTATAATCTTTCTAACTTTGAAACATTGTAAAAACGTATTACTGTTTAACAGGAAGTGTTATTTCTAAGAGTACTACATATCTAGTACACAACTTACAAATGACCTAGGTCAGTAGTAAGTAATTGTGGTAGTAGTGGTAGAAGTAGTAGTAGTAGTAGTAAGATGTAAGAAAATGTTTAAGTATTTTGTTAAAGTTGATATGTTAGTATAGTTAGATATGCATTTGAAATTTGAAACAGCGGTAAGACAATAGAATGTCGTTCAAGTTATACTACAATTTACTTTATTAAAATAGAGATTTAGTTTTGAAGAATGTTGTACCGAGCCAGTATAGTATGGTAGGTATAGTAGTCTGTTATGTAAACAATGTATATAATATGTATCTAAGAGCACAGTGAATATTTAAGCATGTACGGATTTTTAACCGTAGGTCAGAAACTACTTAGTAATAGTAGTAGTAGTAGTAGTGGTATTAGTTGTATTAGTATTTATAATAAAAGCAATTAAAAAAAGAGTATAATTTAATACAGAATGTTAACCAACAACAATAACTTAATGCAAGTACCTATAGTATAGTATCAAACCGTAGCCACTGTAAAATACCTGCCACCTGGGTATATTGAAATAATAAACACATGATATGTGATATTTTAATGCACACAGTATTAGTGAGCATAGTAGTGTAATGATCAAGTGAGTGAATTAATACAGTGATCAAAGGTTTTATGTCGGTTGTTACTCACTACTGACGGCACTGCTCCAGCAATCAGTCGACGGCGACGTACAGCTGCTCCGTGGTAATCACGACCTGCTACAAAATGCCTCGAACACAGCTTGGAATGAGCCAATATCTGTCGAGCATTGACACCATTGTCCACGGCGAACATCACCCATTGACGTCTCCGATCGACGTTTGCTGGAAATCTAATGCAAACATGGTATTATGAATTATTATGTATTTAAATCTCGAAATTAATCGTACGTAATAGTACGTATAATAGTTAGGTATATTAGATAAATACCCATGCACTGAAACGTCATTCGCTCCGTCGACGTTGCCACAAATCACACAATGATTGACCATTGTTATATTTGCCTAAAAAGATATTATATAATAACAATATAATATGAAAAAGTAATGGCTAAACATTTTATATATTATATATTATAATAAATAATATGAGTAAAACTCCGTGTTCGTGTGATGGAATTATCTTATCAGTACCTATGTTATCAGTGAATAATCCGGTGTTGTGTGTTTATTTTTAGAATTAATGCAATAAATTGTATTATTTGTACACGGTAGGTATATAATATTATTATTGGGTATGAACTAAACAAAAGTAACACACGATATTATGGTATTGCAAGTCGTAACTGCAAAAATCGTCGTTTAAAACGTAGCGAACGTAGGCGTTTAAGTCTATGTCCGGATATGAACACGGCAAGCGGAAATACAAATGTCGTATTAATATTGAACACGAAACGCGTAAAGGTGTAAATGGCGTGTATAATAATATAGTAATAAACAATATCGTGTGTACGGAAACGCATCGTACACGAATGAAAGAAGATGAATCCAGCTCGTGTACGTACAATGTCATGAATAAGCCAGTAGGTACGCGGGCCATACAAACGTTATACTATTATGTATTTCAAAATTGTACTTACCGGTTTTGAAAAGCGCCCAACGCGGAACACAATACGCCAAGAAAAGCTAATATATTAAAGGTATAACTGTGTAAGCTTTTATATTATATTTTTCTGTGCGCTTGAGTTGTGTGTTGCATGGGCGTTCGTCACAAGATGACGTTAGACACACGAGCGCGTTTAGCGTCGCAAAAGTTGTCCCCCGCACGTCGTCAACACACCGACGACCAACCCGTATCAATGAATAATGGTCATACTGTAGCATTGCGTGTATCGTTGATATTATCGTGATTATTGACCGTCCGACACGCATAAAATATAATCGTATGTATTCCAATATAATCCAGGCCATGTTAAACAATACTCATATATAATATATAGTCCTGTCATTATGGAATTTAATTATTTCCAGGCTTGTTAATTGATTCGGATTATATAGAATTTGCAGCAGTACCTGCTACATAGGTAGTATATAGTATATATTATTTCATGTTTTGACGTCCATCAAAGGGCCTCGTAGCCGGCGATCCTACCGCGTCGGACAGCAAAAACGCGATCTTCACGAAAAATAATCGCACCTTCCGACGCATGAATTCATGCCTGTACATTATAGTAATGCCTACTCGATGGCGGCAATTTTGGCCGTCTCGTTTCAGAGAACCCGCTCCGCCCCGGGACTCGATGTGTAGCGGGGGAGGCGAATAAGTCGTCAACGGGGAGGGCAGACGTGTCGAAAATGGCTAAAACTAGCTCGGTTTGCACGCCGGGAACGGAATACGGCCCGGACTCGGACTTTAGAAAAAAACGACTCGACGCATGTATTTATACAGCCTATATATACACGGTACCTACTCTCGTTTCCGCGACGCCGTACCTCACCGGGACTCGTCTGTAAAAAAGTAAAACCTCGCGCCGGCAATACATACAGCGGGAAGCGCGAATAAGATTCAAACGGGGAGGGTAATACGACCGAGAGGGGCTAAAACTCGAATTTTTGAAATAAACGCAAAAAAAAAGACATCGAACTCTTCGACGCAAATATTCACGCCCGTGTAAAGTAATAAAGACACTGTCCGCTCTGCTAAATCATTTGACGGGGAACTCGAATAAGTCTTCGACGGGGAGGTCCGAAGTCCGTAGAGGCGGTAAAACTCGAATTTTGAAAAAAATCGGAACATTTTCGTTAAATATGATAAGACGGAAGTGATGGCGAAACGACGAAAAAAAAAACGCGAGAAAAAAATTCCGATTTTAACACGGCCGCCGCAAATTATCGATAATCCCGGGGACCGGAATCGAACGCACGACCTACGAGTATCCTAACCTAACGCCTAACCTACCGAGCCACCTACTGAGTTGTAAACTGGAGTCAAATCTATGACTATTAAGCGAACGCCGTTTGGTCATCAGTCAAAGGGTGTCGTAGCGGGTGATCCGACCGCGTCGGGAAGCGGACTACCGGCTCCGCGGCCCTAGGACGTATAAAACGAGAGAAAAAAAAATCGAACCCCGAGACGCATGTATTTATGCCTGTATATAGCGATACGTAATCGGTACCTACTCACGTTTCCGTTCACTTTTAAACTCCCCTGGACTCGTTTTTGAAAAAGTAAGGCCGCGCGCCGGCTATAAATTTAGCGGGGAACTCGAACACGTCGCCGACGGGGAGGTCGGGAGACTCGTAGAGGTGCCAAACGCGACTCCAGTCGAAAAAGTCGAGAAAACCGTCGAAACGGCGAAGACGCGGCGCTCTCGGCGATCGATTCGTCCGCCGGGATACCCGTTTTTGAAAAAACAGGGCAGCGCGCCGACTATAAATTTAGGGGGGAACGCGAATGAGATCCAAACGGGGAGGTCGATACGCCCTAAAACGCCTAAAACTCGAATTTTCGAAAAAAAACGGCAAAAAACGCGCGTCGACGGCGGCGCTCGGTTCGCACTCTATATTAGTACCTACTACATAGTATATTATATATATATATATATTTATAATTTGTTATTATATACTTAGAAGTGAAATCCTCTGTTTCCAATACTTAGTTACTCTCTATTAGTCCATCAATGTTATGTACCTACTCATGGAGTACTAACCTATGACCAACTACCTTATTTACCAATTTCACTATTACTTCTTCTAATTAAATTTTTACATATTACAATATGCCCAGTTCATATATTATAACACTATACCGTTTAACACACGATGCAAACTATTAGAAAAAGACATATTTTATATACCAACCAATACCAATGATATAATTAATAGTAAATAGTACTTCATTTAAACTTTTAGACCAATGGACCAAAATATGTACTGATTTCACTTTGTACATACATAATATTATGCTTAAATTATATAAATATATCATTAGGTATAAACATACATCTATATAATAAATAGTACATATTGTATATATATATATATCAATTTGTTATTCATAATTTATTAATTTGAAACTCATAATTAAATTGATATACACTATAGACCTACCTATATTTTGAGCAATAACAAATTATGTCAAATACAATTTAACTATCAGAGTATTATATACTATCTGCAGCAGTATTTGTATCGTACCTCAACCAAACTGTGATATATTAAGTAGGTACCTACTACAAAGTATACATGTACCTAGGTTAGTAGTTATATTGTACTTGCACTATTGTTTATTGAAGTATAAAGGAAACATATATGTGCGTTTATTATTATTTATTAAATAGTTTAATAAGTATAGTAATATTTAAATACGTTAAGTTATATATTAAATATCTACTACATCAAACGATCAAACCTATCCATATAAATAATATCAAATAGAGTAGTTAGGTATATTATAATAATTGTACAATTTAACTACCAGAATTTAATCATTTCAATTAGATCTATTAGTTTATAAATATTATATCAAATAGTATTTATAATCTGTAGCAGTGTTAACTAAATATTTATTATTATTATTATTTATTAAATAGTTATAGCATAGTCATATAATTTAATTAAACACATTAGATTATATTTTTAATATACATAATTTGACTCACCTAAAAACTGTAATACATTAAGTACCTACTACATAGTATAATATATATATATTTTTATAAAATGTTATTATATAAATATATCAATAGGTATAAAGATACATGTATATAATAAATAGCAATATGTTATTCATAATATTACCAACAACACAACCTCAACCAAACTGTGATATATTTAATAGGTACCTACGACAAAGCATACATGTAAGTCAGTTATTATTATCGCGTCGAATCGCGGACGGCGTTCATAACTGTCACCGAAAAATTTGAGAGGGGGTCAAAAGTACCCCGACTATGGGGGGACTATTTAGAGGGTCTTGAAACGTAAATTTTGGTGGTAAAACGGGGGACCCAAGTCGAAACGTGACAGAGATATACTTAAATCAAAAAAAGGAGGGGGGTAATTTTTGATATGGTATGCACGTGGTCACCCACAACCCATAGCCGTTTACAAAATACGGCTACGACGATCCCCGGCTAAGTTATGCTCGGCCAAAAAAAATTTGATTGGGGGGGGGGGGTCAAAAGTACCCCGACTATGAGGGGGGACTATTAAAATATGATGATACGGAACTGATGGAGAAAAGACGAAAAAAAAAACGCGAAAAAAAACTCAAGATTATCACGGCCGCCGCAAATCTTCGACATCGCCGGGGGACGGTATCGAACCCACGACTCCCAGTTACATGTCCTAGCGCCCTAACATAAGACTAACTACTCAGATGAAATATCGTGTCAAATCTATGACTATTAAGCCGCGTCGCCGTGCACCCGAAACTGGAAAGCGGCGTCCACGTCCGTCAAATGGCGTCCGAGCGGGGGGGTCGAACGCGTCGGTAAGGGGACGACCGTCTCGACCGGCTTCGGAAGTTCGATTCGGTGAGATTCGCGAAAAAAATCGATCGTCGGGACGCATGTATTTATGCCTGTATATAGCGATACCCAAAATGTACCTACTCGGTACCTACTCTCGTTTCCGCGACGCCGCTCCTCCCCGGGACTCGTTTTTGAAAAAGTAGGACAGCTCGCCGACTACAAATTTAGCGAGGAACGCGAATAAGACGCAAACGGGGAGACCCAAGGCCCCCGAGGGGGGTAAAATTCGAGATTCGGTGGGATTCGCGAAAAAAATCGGACGTCGAGACGCATGTATTTATGCCTGTATATAGCACACACACGACGTACCCACTCGGTACCTACTCTCGTTTGCGCGTCGCCGCTCCTCCCCGGGACTCGTTTTTGAAAAAGTAGGACTGCGGGCCGGCTATAAATTTAGCGGGGAACTCGAATACGTCTTCGGCGGGGAGGTGAAAAGTCTACAAACGAAGCGAAACGCGACTCTGTTGGAAAAAGTCGGAAAGACCGTCGAAATCGTGACGACGCCCGTTATTTTTGAAAAAGTAGGATAGCGCGCCGGCTACAAATATAGCGAGGAGCGCGAATATAACGCGAACGGTGACGCCTGGTGCCCCCGAGGGGGGTAAAACTCGATATTTCGAAAAACACGGCGAAAAACGCGCGCGACGGCGGCGCTCGTATCGCGCGCGAGATCGGCCGCCGCGGGCCCGCCGGGAAGAAAATACGGCCGCGCGCGGCCTGTAAATCTAGCGGGGAACGCGAATAAGGTCACAGCGGGGAGACCCCGGGCCCCCCGAGGGGGTAAAACTCGAAAAACTCGAAAAATTTCGAAAAAATCGAAAAAATCTCGAAACAGTGATAAGAAAGGCTGATTACGCAGCGACGGCTCCGCCGCCGCCGGGAGACCGCCCTCCGGGGAAATCGAATTTTCTCATTGGCTCTCTCTTACGATGGTTCGGATTTAAAGCATAGGCGGCGCCTCACGTATTCACGCTTTATAGTATAAGACTAGCTCTCCGAGCGTCGCTGGGGGATACCCCCAGACCCCCGGGTGTCGGTCATGAGTGTTTTCGATTTCGGAAGATGCAGTGGTCTGTTGGTCTGGTCGTCAGTCTCGAGCTGGTCGGTGTGTGATAAGGAACTCTGATAAGGTTAGGTCCACCGTGGTTTGGCGTGGTAGCCCCCCCGGTAAGCAACAACGTTCGACGACAACGTTCTTTACTGCCACCGGAAATTCAAAATTCCGTAAAAAAATTATAAATCGTCGTTGTATTTTTGTGGGTGTCTAGCAGGTCAGTCACCTCGAATGACGTTCGCCGTAGTAATAGTATTTGGGGTCTAGCGGGTCAGTCACCTTCCTCGACTTTGGTCGTAGTCACCCTGGAAGGCAATCCGACAATACTCGACGGCTGGGGAACGTCATCACGTATGCAATCCGACTGCGTCGAATCGCGGACGACGTTCATTACTGTTACCGAAAAAGCAAAAAAAGTAATAAATTACTTGAAAAGTATTTAAAAAATTTCGGACGTCCATACAATTATATAGCCGCCGTCGCCAGTCGCCAGTCGCCAGTCTCGAGCTGGACGGTTAATGGGTGGTATGAAGGTCTAGTGATAAGGATTTGTGGTATAAATTAGTGATGAGGAAACTGGATTTGTGATAAGGATAGTGGATTATTGATAAAGATTGTAGATAAGTGATAAGCATGGTGGATTTGTGATAACAATTTATGATAAGGATATTGGATTTGTGATAAGAAAAGTGGATGTATGATAAGGATGGAGGATTCGTGATAAGGTTAGTGGTTTTGTTAACCGGATACCTGTCAAAGTCTTTTCTTGGGGGTCTAGCATGTCAGTCACCTTCCTCGATGTTGGGCGTAGTCACCCGGGTAGACAACGTGACAACCGATTCGATGCATCGGTTATATAATTTATGTGAAAACATGTTTTGGGGTCTAGCAGGTCAGTCACCTTCCTCTACGTTGGTCGTAGTCACCTTGGTAAATATGCGGTTGCTGATGAACGTCATCAAGTATCACAGCGTCCATTACAGAATAAATTACGTGAAAAAAAGTTGTTATCCGGGTAGGCAATCCGACTCGATGTGAGACGTAGTCACGGTAGACAACATGACGACGTGTGACGGCCGGTTCGATTGTATTGGGTGTATAATTCACGTGAAAATATGTTTTGGGGTCTAGCAGGTCAGTCACCTTCCTCTACGTAGGTCGTAGTCACCCTGGTAGGCAATCCGAATCGATGTGAGACGTAGTCACCTGGTAGACAACGTGACGACGTGTGACGGCCGGTTCGAGGATTGGGTGTATAATTTACGTGAAAATATGTTTTGGAGTCTAGCAGGTCAGTCACCTTCCTCTACGTAGGTCGTAGTCACCCTGGTAGGCAATCCGACTTCGTCGGATAGCGGATAATGTGCGACGGCTGATGAACGTCATCACGTTCATTACTGTTACCGAAAACGCAAAAATAAAGAAGAAAAAAAATAAAATAAAATAATAAAATAATATAATAATAAAATAAAATAAAATAAAAAATAATAATAATAATAAATAAAATAATAAAATAAAATCATTTGAGGGGGGCTGTA
Organism: Macrosiphum euphorbiae; assembly: GCA_949089665.1. Classification (NCBI taxonomy): domain Eukaryota; kingdom Metazoa; phylum Arthropoda; class Insecta; order Hemiptera; family Aphididae; genus Macrosiphum; species Macrosiphum euphorbiae. The sequence continues at coordinate 64,119,476 of CARXXK010000003.1, read as the reverse complement.
TTGAAGCCTGTATGTTATAGTAAAAGCGACACGACGCACGACGGCGGCGTTCTCCGCGGTGTCGATCGACTTGACAACTTCCTCACCCGGGTAGACAACTTGACGATGTGTGACGGCCGGTTCGAGGGAATCGTGCCGCCGTGATCTGTTGAGTGTCTAGCAAGTCAGTCACCACCTTTATTGATGATAACATCGTTAAATGCGTAAGCAATCCGACTAAACGTCAGATAAAAGATCCACCACTCCGAAGCCGGGTCGAAAATGAAAATAGTATTTTTACCGTGCCCGAAAATTACTGATAAGGCCCGTAATCACTTACGAATAAATGAAGGTGTCCTGAAATAATAGCATACTGTATTTCCATCAAGAATTTCAGCGTTGCATTGCCGAAGGCGCAACGATATGGAAACGGAACTCGGTCAGCTGGTTGTGGTTTTGTTTCCACGCACCAACATGGTGTTAGAACCAATGTCTCCCGTATTATGTAAACGTTTGTTAAAAGTCGCGTCAACAGTAACTGTATACGGTATACGGCAGTTGGAAATCTAAGACGACACATAATTTATTATAATATATTGATAAGTAGGTATTGGTACGTGTTGGGTGAATTACTTGTGTACGGAAACATCGATAATGTTTTCTCCACAATTCCGCATAGCACACATCGTTTGACCATTTTGAATAGCCTAAAAGCATCACGAACAGGTTATAGTAATAATAAGTAAAAAGTGAATACTAAATATGAAAAACTCGTCATAAAAAAAAAACGTTGCAATCGAATACAACGACTGTTGTCTGTTGTAGGTATCAGTCATTGTTATCAGCGGTGAGGTATGAGACTCGCGTGTTATTTTTAGAATTAATAGGTACACACCGGCTTACGTGATGTACATAAAAAATAGAAAAATACGAAAAATGACATACCCAGCTCGTAATTGCACAATTAACTGTTAAGTGTTAACGCAAAATGTAAAGCGATAAAACACGTAGGTACCGCAATGGTAACGTGAAGAAACAGCCAACGGACTTAAACATCGACTACAGCGACTGGATAATACACAACTAATACGAATGCGGATATAAAAAAGTTATAGGTATTCAAAGTACATTTGCGGTGTACGAAAAAAACACGAAACGCGCCATGATGTCTGTAGCTGGTGCAAACATATAGAATCAGTAGTTTATCTGAATATTATATAGTAGTAGATATTATTATAGAAGTTGTACTCACCGGGTATGTGAAAAGCGCCCAAAAGACAACAAAACTCAAAGAAAAACAGTGAATGTTATATAACACGAAACGTATTTGGCTTTTCCGTGAGAGTCGATGTGCGTTGTACGAGCGCCGATCACAAGAGGCAGGTCGAAACGGGCGCGCTTCGCGTCGACAAAGTTTCCGCCCCCCGCACTCACTCCATCCCACTCCGCGGCCCACTCGCATAATGTCGCGTATATTAACGGGCATATTATGTAGACAGTATCGTATAGTTTAGTCATATCATTATACAATTTACCTGCCAGAATTTAATTAAATACATTAAGTTATATTTTGTTTATTGATATACCTACATAATTTGACTCACCTAAAAACTGTCATACATTAAGTACCTACTACATAGTATATTATATACCATTGGAGTACCTGTGCCCAACTACTTTATTTACTAATTTTATTTCACTATCAATTCATCTACTTACTATATAGGTACCAATAATATGTTAACTGAAATAATTTTTATAATATTATGTGTAGGTACTTTATTTATATTTTTGGCCCAATGAACGAAAATGTATACTAATATCACTATTAATTCATGTACATACATATAATATGCTTAAATTATATAACTATACTATTATGTATATACATAGGTACATCTATAAAATACATTAGTCATATTATGTAGGTACATAATATATATATCAATTTATTATTCATAAATTATTACATTTGATATTAAATAAATAAATAAATATACGTGATAGACCATAGACCTATATTATATTGAGTAATATCAAATTATGTCATATCATTATACAATTGAACCATCAGAGTATTATATACTATTTGAAAAATATAGGTGCGTTGTTCATGGTAAATGTGTCAAGTATTAACTAAATACTTATTAAATACTTATAGTATAGTCATATGATATGACTAAATTCATATAATTCATATTTTTAATATCGCCTAAAAATTTAGTACCTACTACATAGTATATTATATATATATATATATATATATTTATAATTTGTTATTATATACTTAGAAGTGAAATCCTCTGTTTCCAATACTTAGTTACTCTCTATTAGTCCATCAATGTTATGTACCTACTCATGGAGTACTAACCTATGACCAGCTACCTTATTTACCAATTTCACTATTACTTCTTCTAATTAAATTTTTACATATTACAATATGCCCAGTTCATATATTATAACACTATACCGTTTAACACACAATGCAAACTATTAGAAAAAGACATATTTTATATACCAACCAATACCAACCAATACCAATGATATAATTAATAGTAAATAGTACTTCATTTAAACTTTTAGACCAATGGACCAAAATATGTACTGATTTCACTTTGTACATACATAATATTATGCTTAAATTATATAAATATATCATTAGGTATAAACATACATCTATATAATAAATAGTACATAATGTATATCAATTTGTTATTCATAATTTATTAATTTGAAACTCATAATTAAATTAATATACACTATAGACCTACCTATATTTTGAGCAATAACAAATTATGTCAAATACAATTTAACTATCAGAGTATTATATACTATCTGGCATCTGCAGCAGTATTTGTATTGTACCTCAACCAAACTGTGATATATTAAGTAGGTACCTACTACAAAGTATACATGTACCTAGGTTAGTAGTTATATTGTACTTGCACTATTGTTTATTGAAGTATAAAGGAAACATATATGTGCGTTGGATAAAATCATGTGTAAATTAAATATTTATTATTATTATTTATTAAATAGTTTAATAAGTATAGTAATATTTAAACACGTTAAGTTATATATTAAATATCTACTACATCAAACGATCAAACCTATCCATATAAATAATATCAAAGAGAGTAGTTAGGTATATTATAATAATTGTACAATTTAACTACCAGAATTTAATCATTTCAATTAGATCTATTAGTTTATAAATATTATATCAAATAGTATTTATAATCTGTAGCAGTGTTAACTAAATATTTATTATTATTATTATTTATTAAATAGTTATAGCATAGTCATATAATTTAATTAAACACATTAGATTATATTTTTAATATACATAATTTGACTCACCTAAAAACTGTAATATATTAAGTACCTACTACATAGTATAATATATATATATTTTTATAAAATGTTATTATATAAATATATCAATAGGTATAAAGATACATGTATATAATAAATAGCACATAATATATATAAATATATATATCAATATGTTATTCATAATATTACCAACAACTCAACCTCAACCAAACTGTGATATATTTAATAGGTACCTACGACAAAGCATACATGTAAGTTAGTTATTATTATCGCGTCGAATCGCGGACGGCGTTCATAACTGTCACCGAAAAATTTGAGAGGGGGTCAAAAGTACCCCGACTCTGGGGGGACTATTTAGAGGGTCTTGAAACGTAAATTTTGGTGGTAAAACGGGGGACCCAAGTCGAAACGTGACAGAGATATACTTAAATCAAAAAAAGGAGGGGGGGTAATTTTTGATATGGTATGCACGTGGTCACCCACAACCCATAGCCGTTTACAAAATACGGCTACGACGATCCCCGGCTAAGTTATGCTCGGCCAAAAAAAATTTGATTGGGGGGGGGGTCAAAAGTACCCCGACTATGAGGGGGGACTATTTAAATATGATAATACGGAACTGATGGAGAAAAGACGAAAAAAAAAACGCGAAAATAAAACTCAAGATTATCACGGCCGCCGCAAATCTTCGATATCGCCGGGGGACGGTATCGAACCCACGACTCCTAGTTACATGTCCTAGCGCCCTAACCTATCGACTACCTACTCAGATGAAATATCGTGTCAAATCTATGACTATTAAGCCGCGTCGCCGTGCACCCGAAACTGGAAAGCGGCGTCCACGTCCGTCAAATGGCGTCCGAGCGGGGGGGTCGAACGCGTCGGTAAGGGGACGACCGTCTCGACCGGCTTCGGAAGTTCGATTCGGTGAGATTCGCGAAAAAAATCGATCGTCGGGACGCACGTATTTATGCCTGTATATAGCGATACCCAAAATGTACCTACTCGGTACCTACTCTCGTTTCCGCGACGCCGCTCCTCCCCGGGACTCGTTTTTGAAAAAGTAGGACAGCTCGCCGACTACAAATTTAGCGAGGAACGCGAATAAGACGCAAACGGGGAGACCCGAGGCCCCCGAGGGGGGTAAAATTCGAGATTCGGTGGGATTCGCGAAAAAAATCGGACGTCGAGACGCATGTATTTATGCCTGTATATAGCACACACACGACGTACCCACTCGGTACCTACTCTCGTTTGCGCGTCGCCGCTCCTCCCCGGGACTCGTTTTTGAAAAAGTAGGACTGCGGGCCGGCTATAAATTTAGCGGGGAACTCGAATACGTCTTCGGCGGGGAGGTGGAAAGTCTACAAACGAAGCGAAACGCGACTCTGTTGGAAAAAGTCGGAAAAACCGTCGAAATCGCGGCGTCGGCGACCGTCTAGTCGGATGAGGGGACTCATTTTTGAAAAAGTAGGATAGCGCGAAGGTTACAAATATAGCGAGGAGCGCGAATATAACGCAAAAGGGGACGCCCGGGGCCCCCGAGGGGGGTAAAACTCGATATTTCGAAAAACACGGCGAAAAACGCGCGCGACGGCGGCGCTCGTATCGCGCGCGAGATCGGCCGCCGCGGGCCCGCCGGGAAGAAAATACGGCCGCGCGCGGCCTGCAAATCTAGCGGGGAACGCGAATAAGGTCACGGCGGGGAGACCCCGGGCCCCCCGAGGGGGTAAAACTCGAAAAACTCGAAAAATTTCGAAAAATTTCGAAAAAATCTCGAAACAGTGATAAGAAAGGCTGATTACGCAGCGACGGCTCCGCCGCCGCCGGGAGACCGCCCTCCGGGGAAATTGAATTTTCTCATTGGCTCTCTCTTACGATGGTTCGGATTTAACGCATAGGCGGCGCCCTCGGGTTCACGCTTTATATAGTATAGACTAGCTCTCCGAGCGTCGCTGGGGGACACCCCCAGACCCCCGTGACCGGGCCCCGAGTGTTGTCGATTTCGGAAGCAGCGGTGGTCTCATGGTGCGGTCGTGGGTCTCAGCCGACACGGTGTATGGGTGATGAGGAGGTATGGTGATAAGGATGTGTGATAAGGCTAGGACCACTGTGGTTCGACGTGGTAGCCAGGGCAGAGTCTTTTCGACAACGCCGCCAGAAATTCGAAATTTGGTAAAAAAATAATATAGTAATTTTTGTGGGTGTCTAGCAGTTCGGTCACCTAGAATGACGTTCGCCGTAGTAATAGTATTTGGGGTGTAGCGGGTCAGTCACCTTCCTCGACGTTGTTCATAGTTTTGTGGGTGTCGGATAATGTGTGATGGCCGCGTGTCACGTCATCACGTATGCAATCCGACTGCGTCGAATCGCGGACACCGTTCATTACTGTCACCGAAAACGGATAGTTAAGTAAAAATATCATCTGGTCGTCGGTCTCTAGCCGGTCGTTGTGTCATGAGATTTGCACCACCGTGGTTCCACTTGGTAGCCCGTGTGAGCAACAACGTTCGCCGACAACGTTCGCCGAATGCCACCGGAAATTCGAAATCCCGTACAAAATCATTTTGTTGCCGCGATTTTTTTCCTCTCTACCAGGTCAGTCAACTCGAATGACGTCCGCCTTAGTAAAACTTCTAGGATATATGACAATGTGCGACAGCCGAGTTTTATAGCTGCCCTTTAGTTTAGGTGTCTACCAGGTCGGTCGCCTTACTCGACGTTACAGCACATTGAATCAGAACGCAGAACCTACCATGATTATGAAAATCTAATATAAAGTCACGTTCCTCAACTCTGGTCGTAGTCGAGCTGGAAGGCAGTCCGACAATATTCGACGGCTGGGGCACGTCATCACGTATGCAATCCGACTGCGTCGAATCGCGGACGACGTTCATTACTGTTACCGAAAATGCAAAATTAAAGAATAAATCACTTGAAGAAAATTCAAATTATTTCGGGCGTCTGTGCAAATCATATAGCCACCGTCTGATTTTTTTGTTGTCTAGCAGGTCAGTCATCTATGTTAACCGGGTAGGCAACGTGCGGCCGGGACAGCGTCCATTACAGTCACTGACAACGCAAAATTAAGTTATGAATTATGTGAAAAAAAATTCAAAACATTTCGTAAGCAATCCGACTACCGAGTCACCTTCCTCGACGTCATTACGCCAAAATTTAGGTCTACGACTTTATAATTATTTATTATTACTAATAATTAGTTATTAGTTATTACCTATTTTCACCACAGATGAAACATCTATTGCATTTTCCGGAAAAACCTCTACATCAAAATATAGGTTTCGGTTTCTTTTCTTAAAAAAATATATTCAATTGTTCCGGTCCGGTTTCGGTCCTAAGATTTTCAAAAGATTTTGGTCCAAAACTGGTCAATTTCGGTACGGTTCCAGTCCCTGTTATGAACTAATAAATGCATACCTATCAATATAATATTACAGTTGTCAGGTGAGTTAATTTGTTGAGGTACTCAAATAGCCACATTCTTATTTTGGTAATTATTAATTAATAATTTAATGTAGCATACAAATACTGCTACAGTTTCTATATAATATATATTATGATATTAATAAATAAAAAGATCTTTATATATTTAAGTAAAGTTTGTAGGTAGTAAAGTTATTTAATATTTGTATAATATTTTCTATACTATTTGATATTACTTACATATATAGTAAAGTTATACCTACCATGTATATTTATTTAATAATGAGAATTAAATCAAATTAATAAATATATAATTTTATTGATGAATAGCAAATTTGATTGACCTGAAAAATACTGTCCTATTAAACGTAGGTATGTGTAAATGTATACACTATACAATGCATATAGTTTGTATTTTGTGGCATTTATCTTACTGAGTAGGTCTACTATCATAATATTTTTCTGTTATATTGTATGACTGTATATAATATATTATGTGCCTACCTACCAATTTTTTTATGTCATATGATATTTATGATAGTTTAAATTATTTAGTAATTATAATTGCACATTTATAATGGTGCATCACTGTGTTATGACTTATCTGTTATGTGTATGCAAGTGTGTATGAATGTAGTTTATATTGTACACTTAATACATCTATGGGTATAATAATAGTAATAATACATCTATATTATAATACATAGGTCATATGTAAGTACATAATATACAGTATCAATTTGTTATTCATCATTTATTAATTATGTATTTGTTTTATTGATTTGATACTCATGTAAATATACATGATACCCCTACTTATATTTTGAGTAATATCTAATTGTCATATCATTATACAATTTAACTGCCAGAATTTAAATAAATACATAATATAGTTAGTAATTTTTTTGTTTACTAATATACATAATTTGGCTCAACTAAAAACTGTAATATATTATGTAGTATAAATACATGTAGGTTAGTTATATTACTATTGTCTATTCATGTAGGTATAAAATAACCATAGTTATAATAACAAATAGTTTATTTCATATAATACTCATATTCAAACCTACCTTTATAAGTTATATCAAATAGTATATAGTCTTATCATTATACAATCTAATTGCCAGACTTTAAATAAATACATAAAGTTCAATTTTGTTTATTAATACTCGTATAGTTTTATTTATAATCTGTAGCAGTATTATAATCTAACCAAATCTTACTGACCTAAAAACTGTAATAGTTGTATCAAGTACCTACCTACTACATAGTATATTATTTATTTAATATTTAATCGAGCCCATGTCAAAGATTTAGGTGCGTTGCTCATAAATGTAGATAATAAAAGCAATAGCTGTGGTTGTCAATTATCTAAATATTGTTATTTATCAATTATCTATTTATTAATTTGATTAAACCTACCTATTGTATACTCAAATTAATAATACCTAATATATAATTATTTTATATTATTGTTTCTGTGACATCCATCGTCGACTCGAGCTGGGATAATATTTTATAAAGTATATATAATTTAACTAAACCAACCCAGCCACCGTGTATCATTTCTTGATAAATATACATTTATATATTATAATATGCATGTACCTGGTACACCTACAGACCGACTCTGCAGCGGGCGGCTTATAAATTTAGCGGGGAACGCCAATAACATCCAAACAGGAAGTGTAATGCCACTAAAACGGGCCAAGATACGAATTTTAGAAAAAAAACGGCAAAAAACGACGCGACGCATGTATTTATTGCTGTATTTAGCGATACTTACACGGTACCTACTCTCTTTTCCGCGACGCCACTCTTTCCCGGGACTCGTCTGTGAAAATGTAGGGCCACGCGCCGGCTATAAATTTAGCGGGGAACCCGAATAAGATTCAAACGGGGAGGGTAATACGACCAAAAGGAGCTAAAACTCGAATTTTTGAAAAAAACGAAAAAAAAAAGAGAAATCAAACTCTTCGTCGCATATTATATTCACGCCCATGTATAGTAATAATGACACTGTCCGCTCTGCTAAATCATTTGACGGAGAACGCGAATAAGTCTTCAACGGGGAGGTCCGAAGTCCGTAGAGGCGGTAAAACTCGAATTTTGAAAAAAAATCGGAACATTTTCGTTAAATATGATAAGACGGAAGTGATGGCGAAACGACGAAAAAAAAACTCGAGAAAAAAATTCCGATTTTAACACGGCCGCCGCAAATTATCGATAATCCCGGGGACCGGAATCGAACGCACGACCTACGAGTATCCTAACCTAACGCCTAACCTACCGAGCCACCTACTGAGTTGTAAATTGGAGTCAAATCTATGACTATTAAGCCGCGTCGCCGTCCCCGCGAAAGGCGAACGCCGTTTGGACGGCTGTCAAAGGGGGTTTGATCGGGCGATCCGACCGCGTCGGCGAGCGGACGACCGTGTCCGCGGCCCTCGGACGTTCAAAACGCGAGATTCGCGAAAAAAATCGAACCTCGGGACGCATGTATTTATGCCTGTATATATCGATACCCCATCGGTACCTACTCTCGTTTAAGCGACGCCGCTCCTCCACGGGACTCGTTTTTGAAAAAGTAGGGCCAAGCGGCGACTATAAATTTAGCGGGGAACGCGAATACGGCTCCGACGGGGAGGTCGGACGTCTCGCGAAAGCGCCGAACGCGACTCCAGTCGAAAAAGTCGGGAAAACCGTCGAAACGGCGACGACGCGGCGCCCTCGGCGATCGATTCGTCCGCCGGGGGACTCGTTTTTGAAAAAGTAGGGCCGCGCGTAGGGTATAAATTTAGCGGGGAACGCGAATAAGATCCAAACGGGGCGGTCGATACGCCCTAAAACGCCTAAGACTCGAATTGTCGAAAAAAACGGCAAAAAACGCGCTCGACGGCGAAGCTCGTATCGCACGCGATATCGGCCGCGTCGGGCCCCCCGGGAAAAAAGTAGGGCCGCGCGCCGACTGTAAATTTACCGAGAAAAACGAATAAGGTCCAAACGGGGCCGACCGAGGCCCCGAGGGGGGTATGAGTCGAAAGTTTTGAAAAAAAAATCGTGAATTTCGAGAAAAACGGTGAAAAGCGATAAGAGGAGTGATAACGCAGCGACGGCTCCGCCGCCGCCGGGAGGGCTCCCCATTGGCCGTCCCTTAAGTACGATGCGAAAAAGGACCGCGGGGCGCGCCCTCGGGTTCACGTTTTATATAGTAAGAAGACTAGCTCTCCGAGCGTCGATGGGGGACACCCCCAGACCCCCGTGACCGGACCCCGAGTGTTGTCGATTTCGGAAGCAGCGGTGGTCTCATGGTGCGGTCGTGGGTCTCAGCCGACACGTTGTATGGGTGATGTGGAGGTATGGTGATAAGGATGTGTGATAAGGCTAGGACCACTGTGGTTCGACGTGGTAGCCCGTGGTAGCCAGGGCAGTGTCTTTTCGACAACGCCGCCAGAAATTCGAAATTTGGTAAAAAAATAATATAGTAATTTTTGTGGGTGTCTAGCAGTTCGGTCACCTAGAATGACGTTCGCCGTAGTAATAGTATTTGGGGTCTAGCGGGTCAGTCACGTTCCTTGACTTTGGTCGTAGTCACCCTTGAAAACGCAAAATTATAGAATAAATTATGTGAAGAAAATTCAAAATTTTTCGGGCGTCCGTGCAAATCATATAGCCCCCGTCTGATTTTGGTGTCTAGCAGGTCACCCATCTATTTTATCCTTGTAGGCAACCGACAGGATGTTGGAGGTAGACAACGTGACGACCGGTTCGTGTCATCGGCTATATAATTTACGTGAAAATATGTTTTGGGGTCTAGCAGGTCAGTCACCTTCCTCGACGTTGTTCGTATTTTTGTGGGTGTCGGATAATGTGTGATGGCCGCGTGTCATGTCATCACGTATGCAATCCGACTGCGTCGAATCGCGGACACCGTTCATTACTGTCACCGAAAACGGATAGTTAAGTAAAAATATCATCTGGTCGTCGGTCTCTAGCCGGTCGTTGTGTCATGAGATTTGCACCACCGTGGTTCCACGTGGTAGCCCGTGTGAGCAACAACGTTCGCCGACAACGTTCGCCGAATGCCCCCGGAAATTTGAAATCCCTTTTTTTCCTCTCTACCAGGTCAGTCAACTCGAATGACGTCCGTCTTAGTAAAACTTCTAGGATATATGACAATGTGCGACGGCCGAGTTTTATAGCTGCCCTTTAGTTTAGGTGTCTACCAGGTCGGTCGCCTTACTCGACGTTACAGCACATTGAAGCACAAACGCAGAACCTACCATGATTATGAAAATCTAATATAAAAAATAATATAAAGTCACGTTCCTCGACTTTGGTCGTAGTCGAGCTGGAAGTCAGCCCGACAATATTCGACGGCTGGGGCACGTCATCACGTATGCAATCCGACTGCGTCGAATCGCGGACGACGTTCATTACTGTTACCGAAAACGCAAAATTAAAGAATAAATCACTTGAAGAAAATTCAAATTATTTCGGGCGTCCGTGCAAATCATATAGCCACCGTCTGATTTTTTGTTGTCTAGCAGGTCAGTCATCTATGTTATCCGGGTAGGCAACGTGCGGCCGGGACAGCGTCCATTACAGTCACTGACAACGCAAAATTAAGTTATGCTATTAATTATTATTATGTATTTCAAAATTGTACTCACCGGTTTTGAAGAGCGCCCAACGCAGAACACAATTCGCCAAGAAAAGCTAAAAGCCTAATGGCCTAATATAATATATATTATAATAATAAAGTTTTTCTGTGGGCTTGGGTTGTGTATTGCACGGGCGTTCGTCACAAGATGACAATGGATAACACAGGCGCGTTTCGCCTGAAGTTTTTCGCAAAAGTTATCCCCCGCACGTCACCACTCCACCATCCCACCCGTTTTATATGGTCATACTGTAGCATTGTGTGTATCGTTGATATTGAAGAGACGTTCGTAATATTATTAACCGTCCGACGCGCTTAAGCCATAAATAATCGTACGTCTCAAGCATATTTTTGTATATTATGTACATAATTATGTAGGTAGGTACCTATGTACAGTACATACAGACAGAATCGAACGTCGTTTATAATAGATCAAACCACAGAACTGCGTTTACCTAAAAACTGTAATATATTAAGTACCTACTACATTGCATATTATTATATATCGATCCCATCAAACGACCAAACCTACCTATAATAATATAAGTAATAGAGTAGTCATATAATTGTACAATTTAACTGCTGGAATTTAATATTGTATTAATCTGTAGCAGTATTTTAACCTAACCAAATATGACTCACCTAAAAACTATAATATATCGAGTACCTACTGCATAGTATATTATATATATTTTTATAACATGTTATTGTATACTTATAAGTGAATTCCTTTGTTTCCGGTACCTAGTTACGCTCTATTAGTCTATCAATGTTATGTACCTACTCTTGGAGTACCTACCTACCTATGTCCAACTACCTTATTTACTAATTTCACTATTAATAATTCATCTACTTAATATATGCATATGCCTAGTTCATATATTATAACACTATACCTACTATTTAACACATAATGCAAACCATTACAAAAAACATATTTTATGTACCAATAATATGAAATATAGTAAATGGTACTTTATTTAAACTTTTAGACCAATGGACCAAAATATGTACTAATTTCACTATTAATTCATGTACATACATAATATGCTTAAATTATATAACTATATCATTAGGTATAAACATACATCTATATAATAAATAGTACATAATATATATATATATATATATATATATATATATATATATATATATATCAATTTGTTATTCATAATTTATTAATTTGAAACTCATACATAAATAAATATACATCATAGACCTACCTATATTTTGAGTAATATCAAATTATGTCATATACAATTTAACTATCAGAGTATTATATTATACTATCTGCAGCAGTATTTGTATCGTACATGATTACATACATTAACTTATATATTAAGTACCTACTACATAGTATATTATATATATATGTAATCAAGTATAAAAGACACATATAGGTGCGTCGGTTATGGTAATAAAATAAAATATAATAAAATCAAGTATTGATTGAATTGTAATTATTATTATTTAATAAATAGTATAGTACCTATAGTATAGTCATATCATTATACAGTTTAACTACCAGAATACATTAAGTTATATTTTATTTATTAAAATACTCACCTAAAAACTGTAATATATTAAGTACCTACTACATAGTATATTATATATATTTTTATAATATCATTAGGTATAAAGATACATGTATATAATGAATAGCACATAATATATATATATATCAATATGTTATTCATAATTACCAACAACTCAAACTCAACCAAACTGTGATATATTTAAAAGGTACCTACGACAAAGTATACATGTAAGTTAGTTATTATTATCATTTATTGAATAGTTTAATAAGTATAGTATATAGTCATATAATTATGCAATTTAGGTACCTGCCAGAAATTAATTAAATACATGAAGTTATATTTTGTTTAGACTTTTGTTTAAAAACTGTAATATACCTATTAAGTAGGTAGTAGGTACTACAAAGTACACATGTAGGTTAGTTATATTGTACTATTGCCTATTCAAATATAAAAATTATATTAGATATATTAGTTTATGTAGCAGTATTTTAATCTAAACAAAATGTAATATAATAACTGTAATATACTAATATATCAAGTACCTACTGCAACTTGTATTGTACTTATTCAAGTATAAAAGAGACATTTAGGCGCGTCGGTCACGGTAAATGTGTAGATAAAATCAAGTATTAATTACTATTATTATTTATTAAATAGTTTAATTAGTACAACTGCCAGGATTTAATTAAATACATATACTACTACCTATTAGTTTATACATCGAACCCATCAAACCTATATATAAGTAATATAATATAATAACGCAGAGAACGCGTATAAGTCTTCGACGGGGTGGTCCGAAGTCGGTTAAGGCGGTAAAACTCGAATTTTGAAAAAAATCGGAACCTTTTCGTTAAATATGATAATACGGAACTGATAGCGATAAGACAAAAAAAAAAACGCGAAAAAAAAAGTTCGAATTATCACGGCCGCCGCAAATTATCGATATCGCCGGGGGACGGGATCGAACCCACGACCCCTAGTTACATGTCCTACCTATCTACCGAGCGCCCTACCTACTGAATTGAAATCTGGTGTCAAATCTATGACTCTTAAGCCGCGTCGCCGTCCACCCGAGACGGGAACGCGGCGTCCACGTCCGTCAAATTGCGTCCGAACGGGGGGGTCAACCGCGTCGGTAAGGGGACGACCGTCTCGACCGGCTTCGGACGTTTAAATAAGTGAGATTTGCGAAAAAAATCGGACGTCGATACGCATGTATTTATGCCTGTATATAGCGATACCCAAAATGTACCTACTCGGTACCTACTCTCGTATACGCGACGCCGCTCCTCCCCGGGACTCGTTTTTGAAAAAGTAGGACAGCTCGCCGACTACAAATTTAGCGAGGAACGCGAATAAGAGGCAAACGGGGAGACCCGAGGCCCCCGAGGGGGGTAAAACTCGAGATTCGGTGCGATCCGCGAAAAAAATCGGACGTCGAGACGCATGTATTTATGCCTGTATATAGCACACACACGACGTACCCACTCGGTACCTACTCTCGTTTACGCGTCGCCGCTCCTCCCCGGGACTCGTTTTTAAAAAAGTAGGACTGCAGGCCGGCTATAAATTTAGCGGGGAACTCGAATATGTCTTCGGCGGGGAGGTGAAAAGTCTACAAACGAAGCGAAACGCGACTCTGTTGGAAAAAGTCGGAAAAACCGTCGAAATCGGGACGACGCCGCGGCGTCGGGGACTCATTCGTCCGCCGGGGGACTCGGTTTTTGAAAAAGTAGGACGGCGCGCCGGCCACAAATCTAGCGAGGAACGCGAATAAGGTCCGAGCGGGGCCGCGCGAGGCCCCCGAGGGGGATAAAACTCGATATTTCGAAAAATACGGCGAAAAACGCGCGCGACGGCGGCGCTCGTATCGCGCGCGAGATCGGCCGCCGCGGGCCCTCCGGGAAGAAAATGCGGCCTGTAAATCTAGCGGGGAACGCGAATAAGGTCCGAGCGGGGCCGCGCGAGGCCCCCGGGGGGGTAAAACTCGAAAAACTCGAAAATTTTCGAAAAATTCTCGAAACAGTGATAAGAAAGGCTGATTACGCAGCGACGGCTCCGCCGCCGCCGGGAGACGGAACGGAGCGTTCTGATTGGAAGTTCCCTTACGATGGTACAGATTTAGTACACGGGCTGCGCCCTCGGGTTTTCATTTTATATAGTTTGACAAGTCGATCGTACGACACAGCCAGCCAGGTAGGCAATCCGACTACGTCGGATCGCAGACCATGCACCGGGCGGGTATGTCCGGTTCTGGTGTGTGTGTGTTGAAATCGGAAATTCGGATTCTGGGTTTGAGTGTCTAGCTATCAGTCATCTCGGGTAAAAGTCGATTCCCGAGTGTCGGATACAGTGGGGTCACTGGGGGTGTAAGTCGTTCGTATGCAAGTAGCTAGTCAGGTAGGCAATCCGACTACGTCGGATCGCAGACCATGCACTGGGCGTGTATGTCCGGTTCTGGAGTGTGTGTGTTGAAATCGGAAATTCGGATTCTGAGTTTGAGTGTCTAGCTATCAGTCATCTCGGGTGAAAGACGATTACCGAACGGACAATCCACCTGCGGCGGATCGGATGCAGTGGGGGTGTAAGTCGCTCGTATGCAAGTAGCTAGTCAGGTAGGCAATCCGACTACGTCGGATCGCAGACCATGCACCGGGTGTGTGTGTCCGGTTCTCGTATGTGTGTTGAAATCGGAAATTCGGATTCTGAGTTTGAGTGTCTAGCTATCAGTCATCTCGGGTGAAATCCGATTCCCGAACGGACAATCCGCCTACAGCGAAAAGTGCTCGAAACGGCCGTTCAAATCTGATAAAGCATACAGGAGGTAACAAAATTGTATTTTTTTTATAATTATAGAGAACAGTTATCTAGTGTTTTATGTTAGGCTTCATTGTAATCAATGTAATCATTGTTATGTTTTCGCGGTTATAACAAATAACTAATAAGTCGAAAAAATCTAATTTTCTGATTGGATATTTTCTAAAATATACCTACCATGTATATTTATTTAATTATGAGAATTAAATCAAATTAACAAATAGATAATATTATATTGGTGAATAACAAAATTTATTGAAATGTAATACTATCCTATTAAACGTAGGTATGTATAAATGAATACACTATACAATTTTTTGGCACTTATCTTCGTAAGTACCTACTATCATAATATTTTGCTGTTATATTGTATGACTGTATATAATATATGATGTACCTACCTACCAATTTATTAAATGTCATTTGATATTTATGATGTTTTAAATTATTTAGTAATTATAATTGCTTAATTATAATAGTGCATCACTGTGTTATGACTTATGTACTATGTGTATGAAAGTGTGTATGAAAAAATCAAACTTTTTGTCGCATATTTTCATTTCCGTATAAAGTAATAACAACACTGTCCGCTCCCCGATCTCCTCCGCGGAACTCGACTCGAGCGAAGTACTGACGACAGTGGCTTATAAATTTAGCGGGGAATGCCAATAATATCCAAACAGGCAGGGTAATACCACTAAAACGGTCCAAGAAACGAATTTTAGAAAAAAAAACAGCAAAAAACGACGCGAGGCATGTATTTATTGCTGTATATAGCGATACTTACACGGTACCTACTCCCTTTTCCGCGACGCCACTCTTTCCCGGGACTCGTCTGTGAAAAAGTAGGGCCGCGCACCGTCTATAAATTTAGCGGGGAACGCGAATAAGGTCCAAACGGGCCCTACCGAGGCACCCGTGGAGGGTAAACCTCAAAAATGTTGAAAAAAAATTGTGAAAAATGGTCCAAACCGTGAAAAGTGATAAGGATAAAAGATAACGCAGCGACGGCTCCGCAAAAAACGACGCGACGCATAATATATACAATACAATACACGGTACCCGCTCTCGTTTAAGCGACGCCGCTCCTCGCCGGGACTCGTTTTTGAAAAAGTAGGGCCGCGCGCCGGCTATAAATTAAGCGGGGAACTCGAATAAGTCGTCGACGGGGAGGGTGATACGACCGAAAGGGGCTGAAACTCGAATTTTCGAAAAAACGGCAAATGGAGCGGTCATATAGTAGTACTATTTTTTAATATAGTTTATTAATATTGTATTAAAAAGTATTTATAATCTGAAGCAGTATTTAATATATCAAGTAGGTACTACATTATAATTATATTGTAGGTTGGTCACGGTAAAATCAAGTATTAATTAAATGTTAATTATTAGTTTTTTGCAAAATAAATATAGTCAAACGAATAATAATATATATAAATACCGATATACATAATATAATAACGCGAATTTTGAAAAAAATCGGAACACTCGTTAAAAATGATTAATGTGACCAAAAAAAAAAAAACGCAAAAAGAAGAAAATCCGAAATATCACGGGCGCCGCAAATTATCGAATATCCCGGCAGCCGGGTACGAACCCACGACCCTCGAGTCACCTATCCCAACGCCTAACCAACCTAGCCACCTACTGAGATGAAAATCTGAGTCAAATCTATGACTCTTAAGCCGCGTCGCCGTCCCCGCGAATGGCGAACGCGGGTTGCGCGTCCGACAAAGGGGCGTTTGAGCGGAGGACCGTGTCCGCCACCTTCATAACGTGAGATTTGCGAAGAAAACCTAACCTAACCTCGAGGCGCATGTATATATGTATGTATATAGCGATACCTACACGGTACCTACTTTCGTTTCCGACACACTACTCCACCCCGGGACTCGAATTTTCGAAAAAAAACGGCAAATGGAGCAGTCATATAGTCGTACTATTTTTTAATATAGTATTTATAATCTGTAGCAGTATTTACCAAATCGGAATCACGTAAAAACTGTAATATATCAAGCATGTACTACACGTAGGTTAGTTATATTATAATGTATTTATAAAAGAAACATGTAGGTGCGTCGGTAAATGTTAATTATAATAATTTTTTTGCCCAATAAATATCGTCAAACGAATAATATTAATATATATATAATATAAAATGCAAATTTAAAAAAAAATCAACACTCGTTAATAATGATAAATGTGACGAAAAAAAAAACGCAAAAAAAAGAAATGCGATTAAACACGGCCGCCGGGGTTCGAAACCACGACCCTCGAGTCACCTATCCTAACGCCTAAACAACCTAGCCACCTACTCAGATGTCAACCGGAGTCAAATCTATGACTCTTAAGCCGCGTCGCCGTCCCCGCGAAAGGCGAACGCCGTTTGGACGGCCGTCAAAGGGCGTTTGAGCGGGCGATCCGACAGCGTCGGCGAGCGGACGACCGGCTTCGCCGCCCTCGGACGTATAATACCCGAGCTTTGCGAAAAAAATCGAACCTCGAGACGCACGTATTTATGCCTGTATATAGCGGTACCTACTCGATACCCCATCGGTACCTACTCTCGTTTAAGCGACGTCGCTCCTCCCCGGGACTCGTTTTTGAAAAAGTAGGTACCCTAGCCGGCTATAAATTTAGCGTGGAACTCGAATACGTCGCCGGCGGGGAGGTCGGACGTCTCGTAGAGTTGCTACACTCGACTCTAGTCGAAAAAGTCGAGAAAACCGTCGAAACGGCGACGACGCGGCGCCCTCGGCGATCGATACGTCCGCCGGGGCACTCGTTTTTGAAAAAGTAGGGCCACGTTTCGACGTTAAATTTAGCAGGGAACGCGAATAAGATCCAAACGGGGAGGTCGATAAGCCCCAAAACGCCTAAAACTCGAATTTTCGAAAAAAAAATGCAAAAAACGCGCGCGACGGCGGCGCTCGTATCGCACTCGACATCCGCCGCCGCGGGCCCGCCGGGAAAAAAGTAGGGCCGCTCGCCGACTATAAATTTACCGAGGAACGCGAATAAGGTCCGAACGGGGCCGCCCGAGGCCCCCCGGGGCGGTAAAACTCGATTTTTTTCGAAATTTCTTTGATTTTTGAAAAAAACGGCAAACAGTGATAAGAGGAGTGATAACGCAGCGACGGCTCCGGGAGACCGCCCACGGATAGAAATGTAATTTTCCGATTGGAGGGTTCCCTAAGTCAGTTCGGATTTACTCCACAAGCTGCGCCCTCGGGTTCACGTTTTATAGTATAAGATAAGATCACATTTCATTTTTTGTTCTTCTTCCAATAATTCATCGTTACTTTCAGTTTCATCAAAAAACTTCTTTCTCTTTTTTTATCTCACGCCATCCTAGGAAAATAATTGTTTTGAACACATCGTTTTTGCTTGTTCTAAGTACACATCAAATCTTTCTCTAAAGTCTTCCACATATTTTTCTAAAGATTCGTACAGTGTAACAACTGTGGCTAGATATATATCTATAGACTGTAAACTTATACTTGTTGCGTTAAATCTTTGAAGTATAGGTGTCCACATACAAATCAAAAAACAAAAATTTAAACTCTCAATTTTATTTTTAATTGAATGAGCTTCGTGTCTTGTATCTTTTTTTTGTCCTTCGTCATCTTAAATAGTAGTTAAAGCACTGAGTACTTGTGCATAACCATTACACATTGCTTTACATACATCGTACCTGGATGACCAAAGAGTTTAACATAGTTATTATTGAATCATTGATAGATAAAATTATTATTGGTATTAATATTTTTAATATAATAATAATTATTTTAAAAATTTAATACGAAATTCGTAATATTATAATATGATATATTTTCTAAAAATCTGCCGCCCCTCAAATCACCTTAAAATTGCCGCCCCGGGAAAATTGCCCCCCCTTGCCCCCCGTTAAATGCGGCTCTGCATATGCCTAGTTCATATATTATAACACTATACTATTTAACACATAATGCAAACCATTACAAAAAACATATTTTATGTACCAATAATATGAAATATAGTAAATGGTACTTTATTTAAACTTTTAGACCAATGGACCAAAATATGTACTAATTTCACTATTAATTCATGTACATACATAATATGCTTAAATTATATAACTATATCATTAGGTATAAACATACATCTATATAATAAATAGTACATAATATATATATATATCAATTTGTTATTCATAATTTATTAATTTGAAACTCATACATAAATAAATATACATCATAGACCTACCTATATTTTGAGTAATATCAAATTATGTCATATACAATTTAACTATCAGAGTATTATATTATACTATCTGCAGCAGTATTTGTATCGTACATGATTACATACATTAACTTATATATTAAGTAGGTACCTACTACATAGTATATTATATAATATATGTAATCAAGTATAAAAGACACATATAGATGCGTCGGTTATGGTAATAAAATAAAATATAATAAAATATAATAAAATCAAGTATTGATTGAATTGTAATTATTATTATTTAATAAATAGTACCTATAGTATAGTATAGTCATATCATTATACAGTTTAACTACCAGAATACATTAAGTTATATTTTATTTATTAAAATACTCACCTAAAAACTGTAGTATATGAAATAGGTACCTACTACATAATAATATATTATATATCGAACCTACCTATAAAGGTCATATCGAATAGAGTAGTCATATAATTGTACAATTCAACTGACAGAATTTAATCATTTCTATTAGATCTATTAGTTTATTAATATTATATCAAATAGTATTTATAATCTGTAGCAGTATTAACTAAATATTTATTATTATTATTATTTATTAAATAGTTATAGCATAGTCATATAATTTAATTAAATACATTAATAATAATAACAATAATATACATAATTTGACTCACCTAAAAACTGTAATATATTAAGTACCTACTACATAGTATATTATATATATTTTTATAATATCATTAGGTATAAAGATACATGTACCTATATAATGAATAGCACATAATATATTATATATATATCAATATGTTATTCATAATTACCAACAACTCAAACTCAACCAAACTCTGATATATTTAAAAGGTACCTACGACAAAGTATACATGTAAGTTAGTTATTATTATCATTTATTGAATAGTTTAATAAGTATAGTATATAGTCATATAATTATGCAATTTAGGTACCTGCCAGAAATTAATTAAATACATGAAGTTATATTTTGTTTAGACTTTTGTTTAAAAACTGTAATATACCTATTAAGTAGGTAGTAGGTACTACAAAGTACACATGTAGGTTAGTTATATTGTACTATTGCCTATTCAAATATAAAAATTATATTAGATATATTAGTTTATGTAGCAGTATTTTAATCTAAACAAAATGTAATATAATAACTGTAATATACTAATATATCAAGTACCTACTGCAACTTGTATTGTACTTATTCAAGTATAAAAGAGACATTTAGGCGCGTCGGTCACGGTAAATGTGTAGATAAAATCAAGTATTAATTACTATTATTATTTATTAAATAGTTTAATTAGTACAACTGCCAGGATTTAATTAAATACATATACTACTACCTATTAGTTTATACATCGAACCCATCAAACCTATATATAAGTAATATAATATAATAACGCAGAGAACGTGAATAAGTCTTCGACGGGGTGGTCCGAAGTCGGTTAAGGCGGTAAAACTCGAATTTTGAAAAAAATCGGAACCTTTTCGTTAAATATGATAATACGGAACTGATAGCGATAAGACAAAAAAAAAACGCGAAAAAAAAAGTTCGAATTATCACGGCCGCCGCAAATTATCGATATCGCCGGGGAACGGGATCGAACCCACGACCCCTAGTTACATGTCCTACCTATCTACCGAGCGCCCTACCTACTGAATTGAAATCTGGTGTCAAATCTATGACTCTTAAGCCGCGTCGCCGTCCACCCGAGACGGGAACGCGGCGTCCACGTCCGTCAAATTGCGTCCGAACGGGGGGGTCAACCGCGTCGGTAAGGGGACGACCGTCTCGACCGGCTTCGGACGTTTAAATAAGTGAGATTTGCGAAAAAAATCGGACGTCGATACGCATGTATTTATGCCTGTATATAGCGATACCCAAAATGTACCTACTCGGTACCTACTCCCGTATCCGCGACGCCGCTCCTCCCCGGGACTCGTTTTTGAAAAAGTAGGACAGCTCGCCGACTACAAATTTAGCTAGGAACGCGAATAAGAGGCAAACGGGGAGACCCGAGGCCCCCGAGGGGGGTAAAACTCGAGATTCGGTGCGATCCGCGAAAAAAATCGGACGTCGAGACGCATGTATTTATGCCTGTATATAGCACACACACGACGTACCCACTCGGTACCTACTCTCGTTTACGCGTCACCGCTCCTCCCCGGGACTCGTTTTTAAAAAAGTAGGACTGCGGGCCGGCTATAAATTTAGCGGGGAACTCGAATACGTCTTCGGCGGGGAGGTGAAAAGTCTACAAACGAAGCGAAACGCGACTCTGTTGGAAAAAGTCGGAAAAACCGTCGAAATCGGGACGACGCCGCGGCGTCGGGGACTCATTCGTCCGCCGGGGGACTCGGTTTTTGAAAAAGTAGGACGGCGCGCCGGCCACAAATCTAGCGAGGAACGCGAATAAGGTCCGAGCGGGGCCGCGCGAGGCCCCCGAGGGGGATAAAACTCGATATTTCGAAAAATACGGCGAAAAACGCGCGCGACGGCGGCGCTCGTATCGCGCGCGAGATCGGCCGCCGCGGGCCCTCCGGGAAGAAAATACGGCCGCGCGCGGCCTGTAAATCTAGCGGGGAACGCGAATTAGGTCCGAGCGGGGCCGCGCGAGGCCCCCGAGGGGGGTAAAACTCGAAAAACTCGAAAATTTTCGAAAAAATCTCGAAACAGTGATAAGAAAGGCTGATTACGCAGCGACGGCTCCGCCGCCGCCGGGAGACGGAACGGAGCGTTCTGATTGGAAGTTCCCTTACGATGGTACAGATTTAGTACACGGGCTGCGCCCTCGGGTTTTCATTTTATATAGTTTGACTAGCTCTCCGAGCGTCGCTGGGGGACACCCCCAGACCCCCAATTAAGGGTCATTAGTGTTTTCGATTTCGGAAGCAGCGGTGGTGGTGGTGCAGTCGTGGGTCCCAGCCGACACGGTGTATGGGTGCTGAGGAAGTATGGTGATAAGGTTGTATGATAAGGCTAGGACCACTGCGGTTCGACTTGGTAGCTCAGGCAGGCCATCCGGACGGCCGGGTCTTCGAGTAGCGGACAAAGTCTTTGACAGAGTCTTTTCGTTTAAGGTCCGAACGGGGCCGCCCGAGGCCCCGAGGGGAGTAAAAGTCGAACATTTTGAAAAAAAATCGTGAAAAGTGATAAGGAGGAGTGATAACGCAGCGGCGGCTACGCAAAAAACGACGCGACGCATGTATTTATGCCTGTATTAGCGATACATACACGGTACCTACTCACGTTTCCGTTCACGTTTAACCTCCCCTGGACTCGTTTTTGAAAAAGAAGGGCCGCGCGCCGGCTATAAATTTAGCGGGGAAAGCGAATACGTCGCCGACGGGGAGGTCGGACGTCTCGTGAAGGCGCCGAACGCGACTCCAGTCGAAAAAGTCGAGAAAACCGTCGAAATGGCGACGACGCGGCGCTCTCGGCGATCGATTCGTCCGCCGGGGGACTCGTTTATGAAAAAGTAGGGCCGCGCGTAGGGTATAAATTTAGCGGGGAACGCGAATAAGTCTACGACGGGGCCGCCCGGGGCCCGCGAGGGTGGTAAAATCAAATTTTCGAAAAAAAAATTGGCAAAAAATGCGCGCGACGGCGGCGCTCGGTTCGCACGTTATATCCGCCGCGAAGGACCAGCCGGGAAAAAAGTACGGCGTACTTACAATAGTAAATTTAGCGGGGAACGCGAATAAGGTCAGAATGGGGCGCCCCGAAGCGGCGCGGGGGGGCAAGAGTCGAAAATGTTGAAAAAAATCGTGAATTTCGAGAAAAACGGTGAAAAGCGATAAGGAGGAGTGATAACGCAGCGACGGCTCCGCCGCCGCCGGGAGACCGCCCACGTCGGGAAATCTAATTTTCTCATTGGCTCTCCCTCCGATGGTTCTTATTTAACCCATAGGTGGCGCCTCACGTATTCACGCTTTATATAGTATAGATAGACTAGCTCTAAGTATAACTCAGGGCTCGTTGGACTCGATGAGAGTGGATACCGATTTTGGAGATGTTGTTGGAATTATAAAATTCGCAAAGGTTGTAAGACGAAAGTTTAGGATTTGTGATAAGGAGTAGAATTGGATTGAAAATAAGGCTTGGCGCTTTGGTGGGAATGTTTAAAAGTTTGAGCGTCTAGCAATCCGTCACGAACATTGTAAGTAGATACGATCTCCAGGATCTCTATACGTTCGTCAGCTGCTTTTGGTTGTTGAAATCGTTAAAAAGTGTAGAGCCGATATGTGTATTTGATTGTCTAGCTATCAGTCATCAAATAACATAAGTAAGCAATTTGAGAAGCGTATATTACCAGGTATGCACTCCACCTGCGGTGGATTGCGGACCCTATTAGTTACGTACATTAGTGAATTATCAAAAATATGGATTGGAGATAAGGCTTAGCGCTTTGGTGGGAATGTTTAAAAGTTTGAGCGTCTAGCAATCCGTCACGAACATTGTAAGTAGATACGATCTCCAGGATCTCTATACGTTTGTCAGCTGCTTTTAGTTGTTGAAATCGTTAAAAAGTGTAGAGCCGATATGTGTATTTGATTGTCTAGCTATCGGTCATCAAATAACATAAGTAAGCAATATGAGAACCGTATATTATTAGGTATGCACTCCACCTGCGGTGGATTGCGGACCCCGCTGGTTGCGTAGATTAGTGAATAATCAAAAATATAGATTCTAGTTGGCCCATGAGACTCGCTGAATTTGGGGGTACCGATTTTAGAATAAGAGTCGGTTAAATTATAAAAGTAGCGGCAGTCGTAAGATGAAAGTTTAGGATTTGTGATAAGAATTAGTGATATGGATTGGAGATAAGGCTTGGCGCATTGGCGGGAATGTTTAAAAGTTTGAGTGTCTAGCTATCAGTCATCAACGGTGTAACTACGCATAATATTTTCTGTTTTTTGTGGCTTTTGGGTCTGTCCAAAAGTTTGAAGTCAAAAAAAACCATACACCTAATCGATTTTCTAAACTATCAGCGCACTTTGTTCAACGTGTAATTATGATCCATAGGGCACAAACCCTTTTTGTAAGTAAAAAAGTGTACGTCGATAATTCGATTATTAAGTCGATATTTATGAAGTTAAATTACAGTTATACACATTATAATATATTTTAGATTCTGAGTGGAACGATGAATGTATTGATTTTACAATGATGTGTGTTTTTTTTTATTTTTTATTTTTTATTTTTTTGTGTCTGTGTACATGATAAGTAGGTAGTAAAAATAATGCTTTGATTTTCAACTTCAGTATCTTGTTCGATTGGAAAGAGAATGTAGTTGGTGCATTGGGAGGTCAAAATTTAAAATTCCCAGTAATTTTCTAAAGCGCTAAGAAAAACCAAAGAAAAATTAAGGAAAAACGGGAATTTTTACGCAAAATTAAATTTGGTTTTTGGTGTAACTTTAAAAAATGACCGTAGATACATGAAATTTACACTGGTTGTTTATATTTGCATTTTCTATACACGATAACATTTTCAAAATATTTTGATAAACATCAATAACATTTTATTTGTTGGTTGCGAGAGCTTGAAAATTTTATAGAAGGCTCCTAGTATATTGTTTCAAAGGCAGATGAAAAATATTAAAAATCCTTAGTCACAATTTTTTTTATAAGCATTTAAAGTTCAAAAATTGACAAAATATGGAAAAATCACTAAAATTAGCAAATTATTTTGAGTTAAGAATTCATAAAAATTTTTCTTTTTAAATCTAAGATTTGAAAATGTAATACAAGATGACTCATAAGTTTGACTACCTTTAACAATAAAAAAATCTCTACCGGAAAGTCAAATTAAATTTTTATGAGCGTTTGAAATTCAAATTTTTAGATCATTGGATATTCACTCGATTTCTCATGTAGCGATTTCCTTATTTTGTTGTAATTCAAAAACGAATAATTGTAGATGCATGAAAACTTCACTGAATGTTCATATTAGCATTTCCTATACACTGCATAATTTTTGAAATATTTTGACTCTTTTTGAGCTGTTTACGGACATTTTCAGTTTTCAATTTTTTTAGTTTTTTTTTCTATAAATATCAATAAAGTTTTATCCGTTGGGCCAAAAAGTGTAAAAATTTAATACAAGGCTCCTGATATATTGTTACAATAGCAATTGAAAAATATTAAAAATACATTCCCACAATTTTTTTTTATAAGCATTTAAAGATAGAATTTTGACAAAATTTATCAAAATGTTGAAAATTATCAATCATTGTAATTAATAAATTATAAAATGTTCAGTTTTTATAGCTAAGAATTGCAAAATTAAAACAAAGGTTCTCATAAATAGTTCATACTGTAACCAAAAAATCTATAAAATACACAAGCACAGTTTATTTTTAGTCATTTCAAGTTAAAGTTAAAATTTGGACGAAATTACGAAATTGTTGTGATTGAATAATATCATTATCCGTGGGTACTTGAAACTTCTAAAGTGTACTATTATATATCTATGATATTATCACGGTTTTTGTTGATGTATAACGCGTTATAAGTACCTAATGGATATTGTGATATGATTAATTTGGAATTTATTATGTATATAATATGTCTTATACCTAGATGACATACCGTCTCCGCTGAGAATCTTTTTTCTTATACAATGATATTATATCGTTGAATTCAAATTTAATATCATCCATTGTACAGTGACCCACTTGTAACCTACTGTACAGCAGAGGGACATCCACTGCCCATCTTTTTTACATACAGACATGTAATTAGTAAATTTAAAAAAAATTTTATCTACGTAAAGAAATCTGTGTATAATAAATAACAATGAAATTTGGTATAATAATTTTAAAAAAAGTTAACAATACATACACATAAGGTAAATATATAGGTATTATGACTTAAGTATAATTTGTATAATAACGTAAGGAAATCGAAAAAAAACATGTTTACCTACGTAAATACATAGTATATTATAATACATAAAAAATTAAATATGGTAGATTACTTAAAAATTTAAAAATTAAACTTACATACACAAAGTAAAGTTAAAATAATAATAATATTAAAGAGAAAAGATCGGAAATTTGTAAAATTACGGAAAAAAAATGCAAAAAAAGTCAGGATTCTGGCGGCCGTGTTAACCATATGGCATTGACGGCAATGAAACGCGGAGGGCCGTACGACGGATTCGAACCCGGTACCTACGTGTTATCTACCTAACGCCTAACCTACTCGGACACAATTTGAGATGTGATATTCGGTCAAAACATCAACAATTAAGCCGTGGGTCTACGGAGCGACGTAATCCGATAAATTCGATGTACATCGACGTAATCGCATATAATTCGCTTGTAATACGCGCATCTCCCACATATATATTTAACGGAGCGCGTGAAAAGCGTTTTCCGTTAATAATTATTAAATCAATAGGAAAAAATTTAAATTATACACGTATATACACACACATAGAAAAATTGTTGTTGTTTTAACAATTGTTACATTGTTAACAGTATAATTGTAGACTTACGTAGATTTTTTAGTTGAATTAATGCCAAAAAGGGGTACATTTAAATACATTTGCTCAGCAACAAATTATCTTAAAATAGCAATAGTGATATTGTAATTTTAAAGAAGTTATATTGTTAATCTGAACTTAATTATGTCAATACAACTCCATAGTTTCTTAAAATAAGAAAAATATGTAGTTATTTTAGCAATTTACTAGTTTGATTTCATAACAATTTTAAATTGTGTTTAATTTACTATTTTTTGTTGTTAGTATAACACTAAAAGTGTTGTTTTAATTATTGTCTGTTGTTATCGTGGCAGAAAATATATTTTTATTTACAAGAATATCCGTAATTTTTGGTTTTTCCTGGTAGCGGCACATATCCGTACAAATATAACTATAAATACCTACTCAGTATTTTAATCATCGTGCTATGTTTGACCGGCGACCGCTTACCGCACGAATAACTTGTGCCTTGTGTTACTAACACATGTGTTTAGTGTTACGTATTTTGTAGTTTTGTGCAGCGTTGTTTTTAGCCGTTCGCCATTGATCAGTTTATATTTAATATTTTACATTTTCTGTGCATCGAAATCTCTACATTGTTCCTGCTGTTTAAAAAAATGGATCAAGATCTGCAGTTTATACATACTACAGATGAGGTACGTAACGCTTAATTATTCGATATATTTATTATAGTAGATGTTAAATTAAAGTTGGAGCTTGTGTCAGTCCGACATCCCAATTTATTTGTTCTAACATTACTGATTGCATTTAATAATACCACCATATACCTACCAATTTAGTTATTTTCATAAAGCAATGGCCAAAATTGTGCATTTAAATAGTAACTAGGTATTTTTTTTTTTTGTATTTTGTTATTAGGAATATCAGATACTTAGTAATATTTATCCATTTAACGTAAGTATAGAACAGAATGTTGTAGATCAGAGTTCAAGTCTCGAAGATATTTCATACAGTACAGTTAAAAAAACTCTTCAAAAGAAATCAATATTTCTACCCCATACTCACTTCCTCATACAAAATTTGGTTATTATAAACCGATGGAATGGACAATTGAAGTAAAATAATGACATTTAATATATCTGAAATAATTTGTAGGTATCTTGTTTGTTTTAAAATGAATAAAATATGTTGTTATAGACTATATTAAATCTATTGCATACAACCAATGATGGTCGGTGTGTACTAGCTGACGGTAAAAAAAATAATGGATACCTCTCTGATGATGCTCAAAACTTAATTACGCAGTTATTAATTAATCATCTTTTGCAGGATCAAAGCAAGTATGTTTAGTGTCATTTTGTTAGCTATTTTGGTCAGTCACTTTCAGCCTCTTATTAATTAATGTGGTGAAATTCTGCTTAAATTAAATACTTTAAGTTCTATTAAAAATAATATTTTTATTGACCATAATGTGGTTTAAATTTATGATAAATTATGTAAAAAAAAAATGTAGGTATGCCATTATAATATTGTTACTGCATCATAATAATAGTCATAGTAACTCATGGATACTTGCTAATAATTCAATTGAATTATATAATTTTGTTTTTATTTATAAATTATATTTTATAATATTACCAACATTAATAATATATAATGGTACAATTGATAAGTAGTTTTTTGGATTTTAAATTAACATTATATATCAATAGATAAATTTTACTTTTATGAATATGTAATAATAACCTTTTTCAACTAATAATATATATTATATATATATATATATATATATATATATATATATATATTAAATTATATATTATATAGTATGTATTTACTACTAGCAGCACTTAATATTATTAATTTGTACTACATACACCTGATATACTAAATAATAAAACTTTATTTCAACATTTGTTGCAGAGGTACTGATTTATTCTTTAGGAAGATATCAGAGTTAATCGTAGAAGTATTTCCAAAAGAGCAAAAAGTAAATTAATAATATATACTTAATGAATCTAATTACTATAATATATTATAATAGGTATGTCGTATGTACACATTTATATAAAATAAAATGTGTTATTATTTATAGAGTGTTTATTTCATACCTTCAAAAACTGAAGACCAACATCAAGCTCATGCAAAGGGAAAACTAATAGAGCGTTGGAAAAATGTTGCACGCAAATTAAGATTGGCTGGGGCAATTTCTTGTGAAAGAAAAAAAACAGTTGTTACCCAAGCAACGACCTCCTCACTTCCAAATTTTTCAGGTAAATTTAATAATTCTAAAGATCTTAGGTATTCAAAATAATAATAAAGTCAATTGAAAACTTTTTTATTATAGAAGAAGTTAAATCTGCAACATACTGGCTTCAGACTGAAGGACTTAATTTTTCTAATCTCAATATCATAAAAGCAAAATGGCTAATAACATATGAAGTTAGAAAATATGATATTTTTGAATCGAATGAGCAGTCAATATCAGATATTTTCTTGAAATGGCCAATATTCCAGAGTCCTAAGGACTGGTATGTACTTTTATTTTTTAAATTTGTTTATTCAAATATGATAATTACTAATGTAAAATTGTTAAATTAATTATGTCATTAGGTTCTTGAAGACTTCAAAATTGGAAACCTAATAACTCATAAAATTACTGATGATAGGAACACTTACATGAATTCATGTGAACAATTTTTTTAACATTTGGTTATTATAAGAAGATCGTCCATAAAAGATAAATATGCACTAACACTATTAACAGAGTTAGATTCTACATACTTAAATGGAGGTGAGTCAAATGGATTTAATTTTAAAATGAGTAAAATATACCAATGAATGAAATATCTGTTAACCTATTTTATAAAACATTAAAAGTATAACAACTAGTATTTTTTTTTCAGATTTAAGATCCTCCATTGTAATTAGTTTATTACTAGTGCCATATCTTATCCCTACAAAAACGCAAATTAAAAATAATAATGTTAGTGTAAAAACCAAGTTTTGGAAGCCATTATTGGTAGAATCGGCTTCAGCATTTGCCATACATGTACAGGTAAGATATTTAAAATATAAATATAATTTAGTACCTATTGTTAAAATGCCCATTACAATCTAGCTATATTACATTTTTAAGTAATTGTTACTTACTTACTCACTTATCTAATATTCTCTTTTAACTTTTTCAATTTGCTTATTAATTAATCCAGGTATTCATTCTTTAGTTGTATATAATATTTAATTGTACAGTATTTTGATTTTAATTTAGTTGAATTAAAACTATAATACTTTAAGGATTATTCTTCTGGCATATACAATTTATTGTAAGTGTACTTTTTCTATTTTTTAAAATATGTTATTGTTCCAATTTTTTAGAATATGATAAAGTTTCATGAAGACTTCTGCCAAAGAGAAATAAAATACTTGCATCACGGAGCTACAATTCAACCATATATAGCATTTGTTGGGGAAGATATACAGTCAATATCATCTTGCTATGTTCGAGTGAATCAGAGGTGGTGCTTCGAGGATCCTTTAATTGCACTAGAGGTGTGCTTTAAAACATTTTTCGTATTCAACTGTAACTATCCAAAAGAGTGTTATGATTCATGGTTAATTGTTCAACAATTATTATTTCAACTACATACACCACACGACAAGTCAACATCAATAACAAAATCGGTATCAGGACAGTTTTAATAATTTAATTTTTTTTAATTCTTGTATTTAAAATTTTCAGTTTTAACGATAATTATTTGATTGACTTAAACATTTAATAATTTTTCATTTATATTTTGTAAGGTTTAAAATCTTCAGTTCATTCGTTATTTGAAAGTAAAGTTTTAAACATTTTTATAATGTATATTTGCTTCATATGTTCGTCATCATTTGCCACTATCGATCAACTTATTTTACATTTAAGACATTATCATAATTTAAACACCCAATCTGTATTTTACTGTAAGCAACAAGAGTGCGTCAGTCACTTCCAAGGATCAAAACAATTTAGACAACACCTAAATAGGGTACATTCTGTACTAAATATAAACCCTGCATTTTTAAACAATATTAATAGCCCTAGTAAAAATTTGAACATAATTTCATCGGCAGTATTGAATTTGAATGAATCCCAAGAACCTCAAGAAGTAGAGATTGTTGAGGAAGTTGGTTTAAATGAGAATTTTGAAAATATGGTCAGGAGTAGTGCTTTAAAGTTTATAACCAGTTTGAATACTAAACCTAATGTAACATCTTCTTTAATGCAAGAGATAGTAGAAAGAACGACTGAATTATTCTCATCCGGAATAATTTCACACTTAAAATCTAAAATTGAACCTTATTTGACAAGCTGTGATAACTCTCAACTAATTGAAATTCAAAATATGTTTCATATTTTAGAAACTCCATTTTTTAAACTTAAAACTGAGTATCAACGTATTAAATATTTTGAATCAAATAATGTATTCTTTAAACCAAAAACCATTGTATTAGGTTTTACAAAAGAGACTAAAATTGTGTCTGCTGTCGAGCGACAGGTTATGGTTCCGGTCCAAGGGCATTTATTTTGTATAAAGGAGAACCTTCAAAATTTTTTTGAATTGCCTGGTGTGTTTGATGTGGCTTACCAATATACGGTTTCATCTATGAACAATTCAAATTTGTCATCTTTTTTAAATGGATCTACATGGAAAAATATAATGAACAATTTCCCAGAAAAAATAATTTTCCCTATATTTCTATATTACGATGATGCTGAAATGGGTAATCCTCTCGGTTCTCATTCTGGTGTGCATAAAATAGGATGTATATATTATACTATACCTGCTCTGCCCCCTGAATATTTTTCATCTCTGGAAAACATTTTTCCTGCATTTTTATTTCATTCATCCGACAGAGGAGCACACAAATTTGACAATAAAACTATGTTTTCTGCCCTTATAAATACTCTTATTGATTTAGAAGAAAATGGTGTTACAATAGTAGTAAATTCTATCAGCACAAAAATATATTTTGTTCTTGATCTAATTCTAGGTGATAATTTAGGATTAAATTCAATGTTAGGCTTCGTACAAAGTTTTTCTGCAAATCATTATTGTCGAATATGCCGTTTACAAAAATGTGATCTTCAAACAATGTTAAAAGAGTCAGTTGAATCAATAAGAAATAAAAATAATTATGAATCAGATATCATGACAGCTAATGTTTCTGAAACTGGTATAAACGAGTGTTGTGCTTTCAATAAAATTCCAAACTATCATGTAACATTGAATAGTGTATGCGACTTTATGCACGATGTGTCAGAAGGCGTAGCAAGGTATGACATGGCTGTTATTATTAACTACTTAATAAATCATGATTATTTTTCGCTAGAAGATTTAAACCAAAGGATATTATTATTTGAATATGGAATGACTGAGAGTAAAAACAAACCACCTCCAATTAACAAAAATCACTTGGATAATAATTCTATTATTATGTCTGCGTCAGAAATGTTATGTTTTGTTAGATATTTTGGACTGATTGTTGGGGAGTTGATTCCATTAGAAATAGAAATTTGGAAACTTTATTTACATCTTAGAAAAATTATTGATATTTGTTGTGCTAGGGTTCTACAACCAGAATGTGCAACATTACTAGATAATTTAATTTCTGAATATAATCGTCTATATTTAAATTTCTCTAATAGTTTATTGAAACCTAAATTCCACATCCTAACCCACTATGGTCGTCTTCTTCTTCAAAATGGTCCAATCTCTCTTACATCTTCTTTAAGATTTGAAGCTAAACATAAAGTTTTAAAAGCATATTCAAATTCAATACCATGCCGTATAAATTTAGGACATACTCTATCTCATAAGCTGCAGTTACAAATGGTCGATAGGTTTTTAACTCAAAGAGGGTTACAACCTGACTTAAAAGTAGGTTCATGCATTAAAATAATAGAGTTCTCACAATGTGTATTAGATTTGTTACCTATAGAATTCAAACTAGACACAGTTTTAGTGTCTTCGATAGAATATAAAGGTGTTACTTTTAGACCTGCTATGTTAGTAATTGTTGGTATCAATTTAAATGGCTGTATATTTGGAAAAATTATTAATATTCTTATTAATAACTCAAGGACTCC
The DNA here is from genome assembly GCA_949089665.1 of Macrosiphum euphorbiae. Classification (NCBI taxonomy): domain Eukaryota; kingdom Metazoa; phylum Arthropoda; class Insecta; order Hemiptera; family Aphididae; genus Macrosiphum; species Macrosiphum euphorbiae. Next base: position 64,085,864 of record CARXXK010000003.1, on the reverse strand, counting down.
ATATTTAGTGTATGAACTTTATTTAACTGTCGGGTTTGATAACCATTTTCATGCATATGAAATAAAAAAAATATGATGAAAAAGAATTAAACATTATTGGCTGTTATATAAAAGATTTGTCTGACATTACTCCTACTGTTAGTAGAGTTCTTAGCAATGGTAAATTATATGCTACATTGAGATATGCACTATAATTTAAATTATCTTAAATTTATTTCTATATGCATTTATCATGAAGAAACTGCAGTATACATAATGCAATTAAATAACATAATTATTATGTATTATATTATATTTTATTTGTATTCATATTATGTTTCATTTCATGTATTAGTACTTTATTTATTTATTTATAATATATTATAAGCTATATTTTAAATAGTATGTTGAATAAAATTATTATATTTAAAAAAATCAAATGTCTTCCTATTTATTTTATTTACGTATGAAACTTCAACCAAATCAACTTTTCATAGATTTGTTGACACAACATAGTATGGTGTTATTTTTACATTAAAGTTCTTGGTGATTAACATTTAACAGGATTAATATAACATAGAAAAAATGTTATTTTAAGATTGAACCTATGTAGTTGTTTCAACTATTTATTTGGAATTCAAGTAATAAAAAATATTGGTGTTCATTTAACAACTAAAAATTAGTGGGTATAACTATGAAGTGGTGTTAAAGTGATATGGAATTGGTGTTCATTAAACACATACAAAATAGTTGATATAACTTTTAAATGGGGTTAATGTAAAATATAATTGGTGTTAATTTAACTACATTGAGTGATCAATAGTCTTTGGCTAGTACTACTCTTATGTTAACAAACTACTAATGTTATAATAACACCAATCGAGTCATAGCTCAAAAATAACGTGCAAATGTGTATGAGATTGACACCAGTTGTTGTTAGATCAAATACAGTTTTCTATGTGTGAATAGTCATTGGCGGAAATAAGGGGGGGAGAAATATCCAAAAATATACAGTTTTTTAGTTGTGTGGGATCACATTGATGTTAAAAATGTTAGCCCCCCCCCCGAAATTGTAATGGATTTCCGTTTATGTCAATATAGGTAGGTATAATAATATCCAATGCTTATACTAAAAAATATTTCAAATACTATATGTTTAAAATAGGTATTGAATTTTATGAGTAATTATGTATTATTTTACCTACCGATTACACGTATGATGTGATACACCTACCATTGTAATCATAAATAAATTATTTGTAGGTATATTAAATTTTTTAAAAAAAAATCGAAACCGTACTGACTCCAGTTTTTACCTATATTATTATAATACGAGTAAAAGTAGTATAGTATTATATAGTATTCTATATTTCTATATAGATATTCTGATTAATCTCTCGAGTAGTTCAATACAATTAGTCATAAAGATGATGCCTCCTTCGCGGTTTAGATTTAGGTACTCGTGCATGATGGTTGTTTGAAGTGTATTTTAACCGACGTTGCTTAGTAGACTTTTTCAAAACAATTTGTTTAGTGTCCTGCAAGTCATTTTGTTGGTTAACTGCGTCGCTCTGTTTGGAAACATTATTATGATTTTCTTTTTCGTTACATCCAATTATTTCAAATTTAAAACTGGGGTTGACTTTTTTTGGTTTGAGTTGACAGACATCCATAATTTTAGTTAATTGATCTAAATAGAATTCAGTTTGATCTTGATTCTCGGTGCGACCCAGAGTAATGGCCAATTTGATTTCATTACACACTAATTCGGCAAGGTTGAATACCTTGGACTGATCCTTTATAAATATTGACCTATGTTTCTGAAAAATATTACGGTTATGAAAAACTGTTATATTATAAGTTATAACTTTTTTAAGTCATACTTTTACCAAAATACTAAATAAATGTATTTAGATAAATTTAGCTATTGCACAACACTGACTACAGGAATACAATGTCTGGAATTTGGATATTGAATAGACATTTGTTAGGTAGGTAATAATAAATTAATATCGTGTTGTGAACAAATAATATTAAATTGAAATAAAATAATAATGAATATAATCTATAAATTTGGATCCATTTCTCACCGTAATAATATCGCTATTAGCAATGCTTTTTTCATTCATTAACATCATGAATTGTTCCACACCGGCTAGAAGATTTGAAGATTCTTTGAAAAGTATTGAGTAAGAACAAATTTGTGCCATTATTTGCCATCTACAAATTCCGTCATATTTTTCGAATAGATTAATTAAATCTAGTACCGGTTTACTACCATTTCCGTATTTTTCCATAACAAGCATTAAGTCATTTTCTAATAAGTCATAATCTTTGTCTTTTACATGATTTTCAATACTGGTATTTTTCAAATGACTTTTATTTTCGTTCTAGACATTAAAATAGGTATTAGATATATTATTTTATCATACATTTCCACAGTACACATTACACAGTAATACAGTATATTTAAACCTAATACCACTATATAATATTAAGAGGTTGCACACCCGCATGTGTTGCCTTCGTCTTACAAAATAATATGTATAACATAGAAAAAAACTTTTTTGTGAGGGACAAATTTACTCTCGCTGTATTAATAGTAAAATTACCAAAATTCCATAACGCATTGGGAAGAACTTTATCTGTATCGGACTGTTTTAATTTTTTTGATATCACTAACCAATATTTTTTAATAATTAAATGAAAAAAGGTGCTCTGCTGTACAGTAGGTTACAAGTGGGTCACTGTATAATGGATGGTTTTACATTTGAATTAAATGATATAATATCATTGTATAAGAAAAACGATTTTGAGCGGAGACGGTACCTATGTCAGTCTAGGTATAAGACATATTATATACTTAACTATGGTATTAAAAAAAATTGAACTATAATATAGGTACCTATAAGAGAGTACTAGCATATAAGTCTAATAGAACTGACGTCTCGCTGGAGCAGCTAGCCAGTGACTTTAATATAGTGTCGCTTAAAAATAGGAGAACATTTCATGATGTATCTTGGTTGTATAAACTACTTAACTCTCAAATAATCTGTCCAGAACTACTTAACCAAATACCTATAAATGTTCCTCAAACAAACACTCGTGTATCAAAAACGTTTTATATACCTACTTATCGTAATAATTATAGTCAATTCGCTCCGATCAATAGAATGCTAATATCTGGTAACTCAATAAATAATTTCGATTTTTTTCATGATAATCTAACCAGGTTGAAATCAATTTTATTTAAATGTTAAATGTACTATCAAGAACCTACTATTATGTATTCATTTTAAATACTATTATAATGTATAGCTATAAATAGATTAATATTAAGTTATTTGCTCTTGTATAATGTTTTATGTGTTATATATTTATATTTATAAAAAAAAAATAACTGTTCTGAGCGCAGTTGTGGGCGTATACAATTACAATTATATAATATTATATATTATATGTAATAAATAAATAAATAAAAAATAAATAATAAATTCCAAATTAATCATATCACAATATCCATTAGGTACTTATAACGCGTTATACATCAACAACAAACCCTGATACTATCATAGATATATAATAGTGTAGGTACCTACTTTAGAAGTTTCAAGTATCCACGAATAATATTATACAATCGCAACAAAATAACTAAAATACTAAAGTTTTTCTAGGTTTTTTTATGTAATTTCGTCCAAATTTGAACTTAAAATGACTATTAGAATAAACTGTGCTTATGTATTTTTTAGATTTTTTGGTAACAGAATTAACTACTTACGTGGAAACTTTTTATAAATTTTCAATCCTTAGATATAAAAGTTGGAAATTTTATAAATTTTCAACTACAAAATAATTATTCAATTTTAAATTTGATAAATTTTGTCAAAATTTGATCTTTAATGCTTATAAAAAAAATTGTGCCTATGTATTTTTAATATTTTTCAACTAATGTTGTAACAATCAATCAGGAGCCTTGTAACATTTTAGATTCTAAGTGGACCTAAACCAATATTGGTTTTACAATGATGTATTTTTGTTTGTGTTTGAAGACATTTTTTATTGAGCTTATACAACCTAAATATTATGCATAATTTTCTTTATTATAAGTATTGAGCTCAAATTTTGTATATTAGTATATTACCTACCTATTTAGTTGTTAAAATTTATAAAATTTAAATATTTAACAGGCTTGAAAATAGAACTTGAAATTCATCTTTAAAGTTATTCTTGAAGCAATTTAAAGATATCAAAAATACATAATAATATGCCCAACTTTTTATACGCGTTTGAAGATCAAACTTCGATAACATATAATATTTCAACACAAAATAATCAACATTATTATTATGATTTTAGTTATTTTGAAATCATTTAAAAATATTAACCGTAGGGTGTAGGGACATACAGGTTTGCCATGACGTTATTCATATTTTAGATACGGAATGAAATATTTAAAATAATTTTAAGCTATTTATACAATTATTATTATACTATGAACACACACCATTATAAGATATAATCGTAAAATTTAACAACAATAATAATATAATGCATGATAATATAATGATCGATGTTTTTAGAGTTTTGCAAAGATAGTGCCTAGCAAAGGTGTGCATTAACTTATTTAAAGTTAAAGTTAAGTTAAAAATTTAATTTTTTTTTTTTTAACTTTTTAACTTATTCAGTTAAAATTTGTGTAGTTGTAACTTAGATTTTTACAGTTAATTATCATTGTCGTATATTTAAGTTCATTTTATTTTCGTGTCATGCATAATCAACTAGACAATATACTGATTCGTTGAAACTTTTTCGATTTTGGTGATTAATTTTCGAATTATATTTTATAATAATCTATTTTTTACATAGTGTTAAACATCTTGGTAAATGTTTGTGTACAACAAAAAACTAGGGCAGTTTATGACTTAAAAATATTGTAAATTGAAAAAAAAATTAATTAAATTAAATTTTTTTTATCTGAGTTATGTTAATTTTATTTTCTATCTTAACTATAAACTTATCTAGTTAAATTTTTTTTTGTTATTTTTGAACTTAACTGAAGGCAATTTAATTGAATATAACTTAGCTTGCCACAGTTAATTATGTTCATTAACTTCCCCACCTTTGGTGCATAGACACCTATAGTTAACCTAATGTATTACCAATGGTAGTATAATATATTGTTAGAAATAGAGTGGTGTCACACCTCTCTCTCTCATCTCAGAATCGTTTCCCCTATAAACTTATGTATATTGATTTATAATTAAATTCAAATTTAACATATCCATTTCAGTGACCACCTGCCTAATTCCCCAGTTTTTAATATTAAAGTTATTTAGTAATAATTTGTTCTTACCATTTCTATACAAGTATTGACCAACTCTCTGAAGATTGCGATGCTTTTCTGAATCGCTCTAATCACAGTAAAGTCATGAAAAGCCATATTTACTGCTATTGATATAATTTGTTTAATGAGAAAAATGTCGTCTTGGGTTAAATATGGCAGTGTCATTAGAGATTTTGCACATTTAACAACTAAATGAGGATCTTCCGGTTCCATGCTTATGATGTCCCTGACCATTTAAAAAATATATTTAAAACAATTTTATAATATCAAAAATAATTAATGATTAACTTTGGTTAGATTACTTACTTGATTAATTCTATTATATTGAGAAAGTCTTTTTTGATTTTTTCCAATGCATTTTCATTTTCATTACTTTTACTTTTATTATTATCATGATGATAATGATAGAGTATTTTATTCGTCATCAAATGCATTCTGTGGAAGTTAAAATATGGATTTGGTTCATTTGATAAGAGAACTGCTTGCTGTATAGAATCAAACTCGTCTTCAGTAGGGCACGATATATTGGTATTCAGATATTGTCTTTGAGCAGTCATGGCTACTGAAAGATAATAATTCCACTGAACTGTGTCTGGGTCTAACTCACATGCTGTTTTTGCATACTGAACCACATTATGTAATGATTTACCACCAATTTCTAAACAAACTGCAGAATGCAAAGCATTAACTGCAGCTCTTGATTTCGAATCCAAACTGTTAAATCTTGTTATCATTTCAAACAACTGAAACAAACAGTTAGATCGATTGCAAAATTAGGTACCTACTTATATTAAGTTGATAATTGATAGCTTACTAGTTTACTAGTGTTCCTTCCCCCCTTTCAAAAAAAAAATAATAAGTTTTTGAAATAATGTAATTTAGAAAAAATTTTAAAAGGTAATAATGTTGTTCATATTTAGAAAAAATGTAGTTACCTATTTAACTAAAGTGTATATTTCACAAATATTTACATAGCATTACCTACTTGTAATTTGTATGAATTATAATTTTGATATACCCACTAAGTACCTACTATTACCTAGTAATATTATAGGGACTTTATAGTTTATACCTAACTATCGGTACTTTATAAATCCGTGTACACTAGATAATAGTAAAACGCGATGGTTGCATTCATGACAGCTAATTTTGTGATTGCTGAAGATACTGCTACCGAATTAAATTTATTAATATATCTATTTAGGTACCTATGTTATATTATTTATTTTGTTTAGTGTATAGGTAGGTAATAGGTAGTTGTTAATTGTTATACTATAAGTTTAACAACAATCCAAAGATAATTATTTGTATAAGTATGTATAGAACTGTATAAACATAGTATGCTTAACTAAGTCTTTGAACTTAGAGGGGGCTTGAGAGTTAGGTCACCTAAAATTATTTTAACAAACACTAATGTTAGAGACTTAGAGTATCATAAATGCCTTAAAATGCCTGTTATTAGGATTTTTTCCTCCGAGCTTCTACCTTTGCCTAAAAAAGTTATGTATACATACGCCATCTCTACTGATAGTCGATAATATTATAATAGGTAGGTATGTACCTAAATATATTATACAGATTACTATACTGAAATATTCGATTATATAATATGGATCAAGATATTACTATATTAGGTAATTACATCGTTATTACCAACATTTATAAATAACATTATTAATACATTCGAGGGTTAACAATTAATGTAATTTAATTTATTGAATCACTATCTATAGTTCCAACCAACTTTTATGTAGAGATTTGATAATAATCAATATATTACGATATACCTACAGTAAAATATTAGTGTTGACCACAATCTAACGTGAAGTGTTTTTCAATCGTGCAAATTCCAAGATATATGCTTATGTTTATTATTACCTGTGTAGTGTGTACAGCACTTAAATACCTAGTGTGATTGTGCAACTTTCAATTTTTTTTTAAATAATAATTAAGCTTTAGGCAATACACGATTTGTGTAAGCTACATATTATTAAATCCATGAATATTTATTTGTTTAATTTTATTTAAGAGGATCGTATGTCTTGTATTTTTCGTAAGTTTTAGACCAATAATGGTAAATTACACATACTTCCGAATGTTCTATTTTAATTTTTAATATATATGTATGAATTTGGAAAAATAACTAGGCTTTCTAGGAAGTCGATTTTCAATTTTCAATTTTAAAGGACCATACAATTTGGATATTTTTTTAAAAAATCTCACGAAATAATTGAATTACATTTGTATTTATTTTAGGCTTTTTGGGTTTTATATCAAAAAAGTGGTTCCTACAAAGCATAGTCTAGGAGCTTACAAATTCAACGCTTTTTTTCGAAATTACAATCATTTTTCAGGAAGTATGTTTAATTTACTACCGCATTTGGTAGTTTTTATAGGTGATGCATAGAAGAATATATTTTGTTTTTCTCGATTCATTGACATGTAAATATGAGAGCCGAGAGTGGCACACTAATGAATCATTAGTATTTAGTAATGATCATTTACTTCGCACACAACACTGCGTAACGAGTATAAGACATATAATTGCCTATACGCGACCCCTTATTAAATCACCGCCTTCAATCACCTTAAAATCATTATATTATATACATTATACATCTCAATAAAAATATAAAATAAAACAATTATTAATCTAAAACTACAGTTAGGTATGTAATATGTATATTATTTATATTATTTTTCAAATTATCTGTATAAGTTTAAAAAAAATAAATTTTTTAACTGGGTAATGCCCACTTTTGCTATAATGTATACATAATAATATGATGTTTAGTATTTTTTATCCTCTTAGTTTATTATTTGGCCAATAAATTAAAGTATTTTATGTAGTTGATTTGTGCATTCATTTTTGATTAAATATGGAATGAACAAAGTAAGAAGGAGGTATAAAATGTTTCTTACATTTTGAAATAGTTGATATAGTTAGGATATTATAGCCAAATAGATCATCTATACCAATATAAAAAGTAAATTTAGAAAAGTCTATACATAGTATATACAGTGAAACTTCCGTGTAACAAACTTCCAAAGTTCTATTTAACACATTTTTTGTTTAATGAAATATTTTTGAGAATCAAACCAAATTAGAACCAAATTTATTCAATTCTATTTAACAAAATTCTCAAAAATACGAATTTTTTTTAATGCTCCATGACACTTCGTAGTATGGAAGTTTCACTGTCATATGAATTTAAATATTTCTACATATTATAATATTATTTTTATAGTTGATAATATAATCGATGAATTTCGTTAGGTAATTAATTTCAAGTAGCTTTGAATGAATAATATTGTATCTTGTCCATATTCTAGAGTTCTAGATAGAAGTAGGTATTCGGAGAATACTTATATAAAAAATTATTATTATAAGCTATGAAGTTATTCCTAGAATACTTGAATACTGTTATTCAAAACTATTATAGGTATACTAATATAGTATGGTTAAGTTATTTTGTTGACGGAATACTAATTATTAATTACTTTGGTTGATGCATAGAGTTCTAAGCTTATATTATAATACTTGGAACCTATATACTTCATATTAACTTCGATTTTTCTATGAATATCGAGTAATTTTGGCTTACCTGTTGACATTGCGCTCTATTTACAGTGAACAATATATGACACAATGTAGACATAACGATATGCTTCAATCCATCTCTAATTGCCAAATAAGTCGGTTCATTTTTATCGTCTAATTTATCTAGCCATTCCCAGATATTTATTAGTTTATCGTGTGCTCTGTCTACTTTATTTGTTTTAAATAGTCCACAACTGGTTATAAGATTGCTTATGTACCTGGAAAAAAATGCATATAATATATAAATTTTATTTGTTTTTATTTTTATAAACATTATGCTACTACCTATATAGTTTTAAGTTAAATAATAGTAAAAAACCGGGCTGGATATACTGTTGGGCACTCATTTTGTTTCGCGTAACTTGACGTTGCAAATTGGAATGCGAGGTAGTATGTTGTGATATTAAATTCAAAAATAGCTATAACTAATAAAAGTTAAAAAAATGATTCTGATTGGAGATGAAATTGTTGCAGAAATTTTTCACATTTGTAATGGTTATTCTCATGCTCTTTAGATGAGAATATCGAATAATAAACCCTCCAAAGTGTACCTTATCAATTAGACAAGACATTTTACGACGTTCAGAGAAATCAGTCAACTCAAAAAAATTAATAATATAATATTGAATAGTGAACATAATTTATAATGAATCGTTGTAAAAACTAATGCCTTCTCTCAGAATTTCTGAAATACCTTATTTTTGTATTATTAAAATTAAATAAGTAAATCTAATGTAATATCTAATAAATAAAAATTTTTTTATATTATCTGCTTGAATGAATAGGTTAATCCCTATGTGCTACGACCCTATAGGTTAATTATTAAATATATTTTAGTAATTTAGAAACTGATAAGTGAGCTAAAACATTTAATAAAAATAACAATACATTTACGTAGGTATTCTTAAAACTAATACATACCCAACAAGAAATAATGAGATATTTTGAACTTGATGGAATAATACAAATTATGACTATTTAATAAATGCATATTATTTAACATTCAATAGATTATTTTAAAACAAAAATAAAAATATATTTACTTTTCAAATGAAAATCTGACTGAGGAAAGATTCATATTGTATTTGCCATATTTTTTTTCAATTCGATTAACGATGTTTTTTTTCCACACTTCAGGTTCAAAATTCCAAGTAAATGGACATTGCAACGTCTTTAAATGGTTTTCCGTAACTCTACTAAATCTACTATTAATAACGACAGAATCTTCTATTCTAGCTTCTAAATTACCAATCTGGCTGGTTTCGGCATTGTCATTTTCAATAACCACTTGGTCAGCCACAGCTGTTATTTCTGGAGTTAACTCTTTAAATTCATTGTAAGGATCAAGTATCGAAAAATATGCAAAATGTCTGTCCGTAACAAATACGTTGTCATTACATGCTTCCAAATCGTTAAAAACGTCCAATCTGGGTAGGAGTTCTTTAATAATTTCTTTTGAATTATTTACCTTCATGTAATTTTCATCAGATTTTATCGTCTTACTTCTTTTGTTTCTACTGCAGCTTTTAAAAAGTAACCAAATCATCTTTTATCAAATTACGTTAATTTAAATATATTTTACACATAAATTCACGATTATTACAATAATTATTTATTAACTATAATATTGATAGCGAAAGAGTAAAGACTTTATTTAAATAGTATGTTATTAATTTTTTTACAATGATAAAATGAAAATACTACTGTCAAATTGTCAAAATGAATTGTACCATTAATAAAATGTAACTTATAAACACAATTGTGCATCAATAACACAATTAAATATTATCTTTAAGTTTCTGTATAATAGGTATACTAAATAGATAATAGGTATGATGAGCTAATAACCTTGTAACATACAGAGTGTTCCACTTAGAAAACAAAAATTCTATAGGTAATAATATAAAGGTAATTCATAAACGTGGTATATTTCAATCAAGGATATAAAGTTAAATTAGGTGGGTATACTAGGTTAAGTTAAGCTCAATTGCAACTTAAACTAATGGCTTAAAACTAATATGATTGGAGTTTTAAGTACCTATTTTAATATTCATAAATAATTTTTAAATCGTACTGTAGACAATATTTTTATTGAATAATACAATACATTTCTTACTAAAATTATTATTATACAAAGATACCTATTATACCAATTCATCCGCCTTGTTTATTCAATTACTCATGTAGGTACCTATAGCTATACATATAGCTGGTATCATCAAAATATTTTTCTGTGGAGTAGGTATCCGAGTACTACCTATAGCTATTTGCATTAATTATATTATTAAAGAAATAGCCGGTCTTTGTAGAATTTTAATTTACTGACAACCTAACTATTATAAAGTAATAATCATAAAAAGTTATGACGTGAATATTAAAGAACAAAGCTCATTTAATATTTCTAATAATATCAAAATTTAACCAAAATAGGTATAGGACTATAGCGTATAGGTATATAGTATATATACAATTATAAAATATCATATAGGTCATTTATTTATTAGTTTAACTGTCCAAAATTTAAATTTAAATCCAAAATGTACTCTTGTCCAGTTATCTTGTATAGCAATATTTATAGTCTTATTAAAACAATTCATTAATTATAATTAAAAAAAAAATAGGTAGGTAGGTAGATACTTAAAATCACTATTTAAGAAAGTATTTAAATTTTTATAATAGATTTTATTGAACGATCTTTGTACCTATGTGGCTATGTCATACCTATGCTATTTTTTTTTATTTTCTATGAAATTATGATTCAACTCTAAACTGTTTAACATTATTTTAGATTCTGGGTGAAACGATGAATGTATTAATTTAACAGTGATGTGTGTTTTTTTTTTATTTTTTTTTTTGCGTCTGTCACGGTTTAGTGCAGTAAAACTGCTTAAATTTTTTTCAACAGTATCTTGTTCGATGGGAAAGTGAATCTAGTTGGTGCATTCGGGAGGTCAAATTTTAAAATTCCCAATAGTTTTCAAAAGCGACGGGAAAAACAACATAAAAATTAAGGAAAAATGGGAATTTTTACTTAAAATCGGTTTTCCACAAAATCGATTTTGGTTTATGGTGTAGCTCTAAAACAAATGAATGTACATGACATTTTCACTGGTTGTTTATACTTGCATTTTCTATACACTATACAATTTTCGAAATATTATGATTTGTTTTGAACTGTTTAGGAACATTTTCATTTTCCGTTTTTTTTTTTTAGTTTTTTTTTCTAAAAATATCAATAAAATTTTATTTGTTGGTTAAAAAACTTGAACATTTAATAGAAGGCTCCTAGTATATTGTTTCAAAGGCAGATGAAAAATATTAAAAATTCTTAGTCACAGTTTTTTTTTTTAAGTATTTAATGTTCAAAAATTGACAAAATATGGATAAATCACCAAAATTAGCAAATTATTTTGAGTTAAGAATTCGTAAAAATGAATAATAAATCTAAGATTTTAAAATGTAATACAAGATTCCTTATAAGATTTTCTACCTTTATCAAAAAAAAAAAAAATGTCGATAAGAAAGTCAAATTCAAATTTTTACAACATTGGACATTCAATCTTAATATTTTGACTCTTTTTGAGCTGTTTACAGACATTTTCAGTTTTGTATTTTTTTTGTTTTTTTTTCTATAAATATCAATTAAGTTTTATCTGTTGGGCCAAAAAGTGTAAAAATTTAATACAAGGCTCCTGATATATTCTCACAATATCAGTTGAAAAATATTAAAAATACATATGCACAATTTTTTTTATAAGCATTTAAAGATTGAATTTTGACAAAATTTATCAAATTGAAAATTGAATAATTATTTTGTAGTTAAAAATGTATAAAATGTTCAAATTTTATATTTAAGCATTGAAAATTTAAAACAAGATCCCACGTAAGTAGTTAATTTTGTTCCCAAAAAATCTAAAAAATACATAAGAACAGTTTATTTTTATAGTCATTTTAAGTTCAAATTTTAACGAAATTGCATAGTAAAAAACCTAGAATAACTATTTTAGTTATTTTGTTGTGATTGTAAATATTATTCGTGGGTACTTGAAACTTCTAAAGTAGGTACACTATTATATATCTATGATAGTATCAGTGTTTGTTGTTGATTGTTAACGGGTTATAAGTACCTAATAGAAAATGATTATTACCTATTATAGGCCAATTTTTTTTAATACCATAGATAAGTATATACTTTGTCTTATACCTAGACTGACATACCATCTCCTCTCAGAATCGTTTTTCTTATACAATGATATTATATAATTTAATTCAAATTTTATACCATCCATTAAACAGTGACCCACCTGTAACCTACTGTACAGCAGAGCACCTTTTTAGATTTTGACTTGAATTATTTACAAAATTATAATATATACCTTGGGGCTTAGACCAGTTAGACCTAAGTGCCTAATCTCATTACCTATCTAAATAAAATATCAAAAACCAAGGTATTGATTCGTAAATTACATAGACATATAGTATGAATGCTTAATGGTCAGTGCCGGCGCTAGATATTGCGGGGCCCTGGTCATAGGTAATAGCCTTTAGGTTCTCAGAGAGTAGTGAAATTTTAGCTTTTTTTTAAATCAGGATTTTAAAAAAGTACTGTTTTTATATATAATATAGGTAAATAATTAAATTTAAATAATGCTCTGTCAATTCTTAATGAATCAAGATATTTTAATGAAACAAAAATCAAATTAAAGCTTATTTTTATCTTTGTTATTCACTTGCCCCATATATAATTTTACTAATAGCAAAAACAATCCGATTTTGCACTTGCCCCATGAAAAGGGGCAAGTGTGACGTTTTAAAATTAAAAAAAAAAAAATTATTCTTAGGTGAGTGATAATACGAGTATAACTTTGTTGACTATAAATTCCAATTATGTATATCTAGAGGTGTTACATTATGGAAAAATAACAACTTTAAGTTAAAAACAAAAAAAGTATTGTCAAATTCAAAATTAACTTTTCATTTTTGCGTCACACTTACCCCACTATACCTTACCTACTTGAGTAAACGGAGACAACACATTCGAGTGAGATTCCTCCTGATGAAACCTCGCTCAGCACAGAATTATTGGCGTAGCGTGAGTTTCAGTTAAACCTTTGAGTGGAAAATCGTAGACTAATAAATTCATAAGGGCTGGTTATTTTATTAATTTACATTTATTTTAACAACTACATAAAATCATCAATTAAAAATAAATTAATTCATCAAAATGTTTGAATAAAATAATAAATTGTTTAATATCTAAGTACGCGACCGCTGCAGCCAGAATAATGCAATATACGACGGTAGACCACGGTATTCGTATCAAGATGATAATTAAAAATCACGGGGCCCTTTAACAAGCGCGGGGCCCTGGACAAATGTCCCATTTGTCCTCCCCTAGCGCCGGCACTGCTAATGGTTGAATTCTATGAAGTAGCTAGTCGATGTTAAGTAGGTAGTTTAATAAAATATTGTTTAAGTACATATCTTACATATAATCTAATGTGTCTTGACTGACTGACTGTCGTCTGATCAGTGGCGCCGAACCTATATAGTAAGGGTGGCGACCGCCACCCCTTTTAAATGGGTGGGTGGTGGCCGGTGGGTCCTGTTATGCAGGTGGGCAAATATCTAACAGAAGAAATTTGACAGCTAGATACTGAGTGTTCGATAGTAAATTAGTACTTGGAATCAAAAGTGTAACGACTGTAACGTCTATACACCGTGTATTCCTGTGTATTAATGAAGTAGGTAGTATATAGACGTATTCACTATATAGACGTATAGTGAACAGTTTAAATTGTGTTATCTACTATTTTTACATTATCAGTTAGTGGTTTTTAGTACTGTGAAGTGGCTATTTTAGCCAACTTTTTTCCTGTAAAAACCAATAATGATATAATAATTATATTGATATAATATATTGATATAAAATTATAAAAAGGTGCTCTGCTGTACAGTAGGTTACAAGTATGAAGTAGGCCACTGTATAATGGATAGTATTAAATTTTAATTCAATGATATAATATCATCGTATAAGAAAAACGATTCTGAGCGGAGACGGTATTGTGTCAGTCTAGGTATAAGACATAGTATATACTTATCTATCGTATCAAAAAAAATTTACTTAAAATAGGTACCTATAATAAATTCCAAATCAATCATATCATAATATCCATTAGGTACTTATAATGCGTTATACGTCAACAACAAACCCTGATACTATCATAGTCCATACTCCATAGATATATAATAGTGTACTTTAAAAGTTTCAAGTACCCACGAATAATATTACACAATCACAACAAAATAACTAAAATAGTTATTCTAGGTTTTTTTTATGTAATTTTGTCCAAAGTTGAATTTAAAATGACTATAAAAATTAACTGTGCTTATGTTTTTTTAGATTTTTTGGTAACAGAATTAACTACTTACGTGGAATCTTGTTTTAAATTTTCAATCCTTAGATATCTTTAGATAATATCTTATATTTTATATTATAAAAGTTGAACATTTTATACATTTTTAACTACAAAATAATTATTCAATTTTAAATTTGATAAATTTTGTCAAAATTCGATCTTTAAATGCTTATAAAAAACAATTGTGCCTATGTATTTTTAATATTTTTCAACTGATATTGTAACAATATAGGAGCCTTGTATTATATTTTTACACTTTTTAGCCCAACAGATAAAACTTTATTGATATTTATAGAATAAAAAACTAAAAAAATGGAAAACTGAAAATGTCCGTAAACAACTCAAAAAAAGTCAAAATATTTTCAAAATTGTATGGTGTATAGGAAATGCTAATATAAATATTCAGTGAAATTTTCATGAATCTACAGTCATTTGTTTTTGAATTACAACAAAATAAGGAAATCGCTACACGAGAAATCGAGTGTAAAATGTAAAATGTAAATCCAATGTTGTAAAAATTTGAATTTCAAACGCTCATAAAAATTTAATTTGACTTTCTTATAGACATTTTTTTTTTTGATAAAGGTAGATAATCTTATAAGGAATCTTCTATTACATGTTCACATCTTAGATTTAAAAAGAAAATTTTTACGAATTCTTAACTCAAAATAATTTGCTAATTTTCGTGATTTTTCCATATTTTGTCAATTTTTGAACTTTAAATGCTTACTTATAAAAAAAAATTGAGACTAAGGATTTTTAATATTTTTCATCTGCCTTTGAAACAATATACTAGTAGCCTTCTATTAAATTTGCAAGCTTTCGCAACCAACAAATAAAATGTTATTGCTATTTTTAGAAAAAAAACTAAAAAAAAATGGAAAATGCAAATGTCCCTAAACAGTTCAAAATAAATCAAAATATTTGCTAAAAAATTCCCGTTTTTCCTTAATTTGTATGTTGTTTTTCCCGGCGCTTGTGAAAACTACTGAGACTTTACTTTTGACCCCCAAAGTACCAACTAGATTCATTTTCCTATCAGAAAAGCTACTGTTGAAGAAAATCCAAGCACTTTTACTGTCCTAAAACGTGATGACAGACACAAAAAAAATTAAAAATTAAAAAAAAAACACACATCATTTTAAAATCGTTTCACTCAGAATCTAAAAAAAATATTTTAAATTAAAATTAAATACATGTGGTAACAAAACTAGTCCAGCCAAAATTACATTAAAAGTTAACAGAGAACCTAATACATCCATACAAGAGTTGTTGTAACACTTTTTAGAAAAAGTAATTGAGAACAAATACAAACATTTTCATGGGTATTTATATTTTTTTTAAAAATTTATTTTGTGCTTAATGTTACTACCGTAGACTAGTATTTATAAATAACTGACAAAAACTAAATTATTTTACATGACTATAATGTCTGAAGTTAACGTTGAGGTATGGCCTAAGAATGCCCGCTTAATTTAACGGTTCTGGGTGGGTGGGTGTTTGGTAAATTTTTACTAGTTTGCCACCCCATTTTAAATTGAGTTCGGCGCCACTGCGTCTGATCAATGTAGAGTCTAAACTATGATAGCCGATAGGCATAGAGACTTGACATTCATATGGTACCTACTACCTTTGTAGTTGGTACCACCATGTAAGAGGGTTAACTAAGAAAACATTTTTAAAAATTGACATTTTCAATTGATGCTCACACAGGGATTTTGAGATTTACGATGGAAATTGTAAAATTTTTTGTTTATAAATGGTTGCTATTGGTTACATGGTCATATGCGAGGTAAAATCATGCATAAAATCATCGCTTTTATGGACTCGAATAAAGAAGTTATATATATATTATCTTAAAATAAATATGAGAGTTGAATGTATGTTTTTATATTAGCTTATATAAATAGCTAACCTAACCTATTAAAAAAATTTATTTCGTAGATATACCTACCTATGTTATGACTGCATCATAATCCGTGCATCACCTCTGCAACGATAATTTGAGGCGTCAAAGATATGTTTTTGGGTATTTAAATAGTGCAGTGGAAAAGTATCTCATAGGCTGTAGATAGCAGTAGCATACCTACTACATTTTGTTAGGAATTTAATATAATTTTAGTATTATTTTTATTGCTGATTTTTGTTTGTATACGGCAATAAACAAAGGGTTACAAACAATGGTTAGAAAAAAAGGTTGTACCCATTCAAAAATATATCTATGTTAATTCTTCTCGACTGATATTGATTAAAATTTCGAACTATTTTTAGAGATATCAGGATAGTTAAGAGAGTAAAGTTGTTATAATCACTTACCAAGTGGCAAGTGCTATATTATAGTATAATACAAATACAACCCTCAACAGGCGAATTTCTCGTGAACTGAAAATGCCTGCCTAATATACTAAAACAAGATACACGTCCTACATAGCGCGCTATATTTTATATTTGTTCATTTTTAGATTCTGAGTGAAACGATGAATGTATTGATTTTACAATGATGTGTGTTTTTTTATTTTTTTATTTTTTTTTGTATCTGTGTACACGATAAGTAGTCGAAATAATGCTTCGATTTTCGACTTCAGTATCTTGTTCGATTGGAAAGTGAATATCGTTGGTGCATTGGGGAGGTCAAAATTTAAATTTCCCAGTAGTTTTCACAAGCGCCGGGAAAAACAACATAAAAATTAAGGAAAAACGGGAATTTTTACGCAAAATTGATTTTCCAAAAAATCGATTTTGGTTATTGGTGTAACTCTAAAACAAATGAACGTATATACATGAAATTTTCACTGGTTGTTTATATTTGCATTTTCTATACACGATAACATTTTCAAAATATTTTGATTTATTTTGAACTGTTTAGGGACATTTTCATTTTCCATTTTTTTTTAGTTTTTTTTCTAAAAATAGCAATAACATTTTATTTGTTGGTTGCGAAAGCTTGCAAATTTAATAGAAGGCTACTAGTATATTGTTTCAAAGGCAGATGAAAAATATTAAAAATCCTTAGTCTCAATTTTTTTTTATAAGTAAGCATTTAAAGTTCAAAAATTGACAAAATATGGAAAAATCACGAAAATTAGCAAATTATTTTGAGTTAAGAATTCGTAAAAATTTTTCTTTTTAAATCTAAGATGTGAACATGTAATAGAAGATTCCTTATAAGATTATCTACCTTTATCAAAAAAAAAAATGTCTATAAGAAAGTCAAATTAAATTTTTATGAGCGTTTGAAATTCAAATTTTTACAACATTGGATATTCACTCGATTTCTCATGTGGCAATTTCCTTTTTTTGTTGTAATTAAAAAACGAATTACTGTAGATACATGAAAATTTCACTGAATGTTTATATTAGCATTTCCTATACACCCTACAATTTTGAATATATTTTGACACTTTTTGAGCCGTTTACGGACATTTTCAGTTTTCAATTTTTTTAGTTTTTTTTTCTATAAATATCAATTAAGTTTTATCTGTTGGGCCAAAAAGTGTAAAAATTTAATACAATGCTCCTGATATATTGTTACAATATCAGTTGAAAAATATTAAAAATACATAGGCACAATTTTTTTTTATAAGCATTTTAACATCGAATTTTGATAGAATTTTTCAAAATCTCGAAAATTATTAATCATCGTAATTAATAAATTATAAAATGTTCAGTTTTTATAGCTAAGGATTGAAAATTTAAAACAAGATTCCACGTAAGTAGTTAATTCTCTTACCGAAAAATCTAAAAAATATACAATCACAGTTTACTTTTATAGTCATTTTATGTTCAAATTTGGACGAAATTACATATTAAAAAACTTAGTTATTTTGTTGTGATTATATAATATTATTCGTGGGTACCTACTTGAAACTTCTAAAGTGTACTATTATATATATATGATAGTATCAGGGTTTGTTGTTGGTGTATAACGTGTTATAAGTACCTAATGGATATTGTGATATGATTAATTTGGAATTTATTTTAGGTCAATTTTTTTTTTAATACCATAGATATGTATATAATTTGTCTTAAACCTGGACTGATATACCGTCTTCGCTCAGAATCGTTTTTCTTATACAATGATATTGAATCATTGAATTCAAATTTAATAGCATCCATTATACAGTGACCCACTTGTAACCTACTGTACAGCAGAGCGACATCCACTTACCCACCTTTTTTTTGTTAATTTAGATGGTTGCCATTAGTTACATATAACTTAATCATTATAATTAGCAGGATTATGGCATACACATTTTTATACAAATACTCAAATACCTATATTTATATAAAAAAAAAACAATTTTGGCACGGGCAACGCCGTGCGGACAGGGCGGCGGGCAGTTGGTTAAATCATTATTAATAATTATTATATTCTGTGGTAAAAATATAAATACAAACAGAATTATAAATTTATAATTATTATTTAAATGCACGTACGGTAATTTATATTTTTAGTTCGTTACGTTGGTTACACTGTCTCAGAAAACTCTAGATAATAATTCGTATTGTATATTTTACAATAATTATAATACCAGCTATTATCATTTATCACGCAGACTGTTAGATATAGTGCGAAGGAGTTGACGTCGAATAGTTCACTACAATAATATTACTGATTAATATTTAATAATATTATTAGTTTTTTAAGTATTAAATCATTATTTACAATAGGTACATATTTTTCAACACAATATATATAAATATATATTACAATCATATTATATATCTTTATTTTCTTGTTAATTTTTAGTAAGTAATTTGAATAAGTATTACAATATATTGATCCTATTTTAAACAATTAAAATAACTTTTGTTCTGTGTACATTTTTTTCGATTTATATATCTATAAAAATAAAAACAATTTTTGTTCTGTTAAAACAGGCCGACACAAATCCAAAATAATTGGTTGAACATGAATTTCCAATGTTTTATTACTGGAATTATTTGATAAATGCTGATAATAATAGTAAGTAAACAATATTATTGGTACTAGGTCTATCTATCAACGTATCTATTTATTATAATTATTGTTTTTATTATTTAGTTGTCTCATAGATCACAAATTTTAAGTTCTTATAAAACATTAGGTATTCTTAAACGTTTAGGAAGTAGTCAGGTATATCAAATAATGTTGTATTTAGTGCCTAGGTACATACCTAATATAAAAAATATAAAAGAAGAAACTTTTGGCTTATAAGTTAAAAAAAATAAACATTTTATGTATGGTTAATTTTGATTTTATAATATGCAACAAAAATACTTGTTTATTTTTTAGTTAACATAAATAGGTAGGCAATAGGTATAATATTATATATTTTTCTGATAAATTATTTAACATAGGAATCTACATATCTAGAACGAATTACTAAGCACGCTCAACCCTATTTTTTCATTTAATACTAAATTTATTCAAATTCTGATTTTTAAAATTTGAAATATATGTAGGTACTTACGACCATATTTCAAATTCTTAAGATTGTTTGTACTACGTAAGGAGTGTCCTGTGACAATACAAACATCTGTTTTTCAAATGATTGAGTTGCTTTTCAGTTATTAAAATGTTTATGATAAGGACAATAGTTCTTAAAAATAGGTTTACTGGTGTAATTATCTGATGTACTATTTAATATACTAGAGTTATAAATATTGACAGATTAGTGTAAATTATTAAAATTGTCAAATAACTATACCCTTCATATTTTAAAAACCCATTATCCTTGGTACCCAAAAACTACTCTTTTGAATTTGAATTTTACAAATTTCATAAAAATTATCTGCTAAATAATTTACTGTATAAAAAGGATGGTTGACATTTGAAGAACATAAGTTTGTTTCTCCACAAGACACTTCTACTATTAAAGGAGCACAAGTAATCTCAAGATTTTGATAAAATGTTTAAATATATTTAAAATTCTAAAAATTAGATTGGTAATGAAGAACTGCATTATTAAAGAAGAAAAAGGGGATGAGCGATGACAATGCTCGGTGAATCCCTGTATATAGTTAATTAGCATTCATGGAACATAGTATAATATTATTCCATTATACTGGAATTTTTGAGAATAATTACATTTTAAAATTATGTTCACTAAGTTCACCTAGTGAACAATCCCAATCCCCAAACTTTATAATTTTTTTCTTAAATATAGTAAAAAGTAGTATGTTGATTTAATAATTTTCTTTTGATTATTATTAGTTATATGTCTAATGGTCGCTTTAATCTCGTGGCGGTAAAATTTTGTCAGCTTTATTTTGTCGTAACCAGTACCACTGCAGTGTGTGGGGACCTTAATAAATAATTGCAGGTGTTTAATAGCAGCTGCTGATTTCAGAATTGAACAAATAATGTACTTATCATTTTTTTTTAATCTATTGATTTTTAAATTAACTGATTATTAAAACTTATACCTAGTATTTATAAAATATAAATATAATTAGGTACCTACCTATATAGGGTCATATTATGTTCTTTTTCAATTGCTTAATGTTGTTTGTTTAATTTAATACCTATTTTGTATCTTATTTGATGCTACTGAATGTCATTTATCGTTATTCATATTTCTTCTGATATTTTCCTTTAAAATGTTATGAATATAATTTGTTAATTTATGCCACAGGTAATACAGGTTAGTTTGAATTAATCTTGTTTGAGATTTATATTATAATATATCATAATCATCAAGGTAGGTAATTTCATCTTGTTTACACTTGGTATTTTTTACAGTGTAGAAGTATGGTTAGGTTAGCCAATTATTTTCAAAAAATGTCATACTCTAAAATCAAGTTTTGTATTGCACTTATTGTGTCTGTCTTAATTTTTTTTTTTAAATTTTAATTCTAAACATTTTTTATGTACCGAATACTCATTTTAAACATCTAATTATTGATTCAATTTTATTATGACTTAATACTTACTTGAGCAATGCTTTAGTTAGTAATTCCACGGATATTGCTACTATAAAGAATAGATGAGGAAATACTTGACTAAATTATTATTCTATTGTTGATCGATCCATTTAACAAAATATCTATACATTCATAAAGTATTTAACTATTTACCGGAATTATTTTTTACTTTGTCAGTAGCGTTACCTAGATATTTTTTTTTTGTGTTCATTGTTTTAATTTTAGACATAGTTAAATTAGCATAATTATTGTGTCAATACTCATGTATGCTAAACATTCAATAAATTATATTTAAAATTATGAATCATATTGTTTTTATTTTCATTTGAACAATTTATTATCCTTAAAATAAAGTAAGGTAGTACAGTTTGTAATAAATACCTATTTTATAATAAGTCGTAATAACTAATCAATTGTATTATCTATTAGATTTGTTGTAGTTACTAAGGTGTATTTGTATTTTCTTGTTGGATATTTTATATTTATATTATTTCATAATATTTTTCTTACATCTTAGCCCTTAGGTACCTATTTTAAATTTAAATATTACATTTTTATAGTCATTATATTAACCTTCTTTATAAGTAATTAATCATATAATATTATAGTCATTAATGAGAGGACTTGTAGAATGCAGGACAATTTTTAGTAGTTGAAAATAAAATGTTTATATTTTAATCTAAAACAATTAAGAAGTTTGGACTCCTAAAAAACTTGCAGATTATTTGTTATACATTTATAATATCCAAATGTTTATCACTGCATTTAGAAACAAAGTGTAAACTGTAAGAAATAATTTAAAGTTGTTTTATACATTTAACATTGTATTTAATTGTATTATTATTAAAATAGCAAATAAATGTAAAAAGTTATAAAAAACAGCCCTTAGCTTATAAATAATAATTATCAATCAATATAACAATGAATAGTCTTTAAATTTTAATACATAAAGGTATCTAAATTATAATTTATAATTCCAAATAAGTTGGGAAAAACTGCGCAACCTCGGAACGGTAGGACCGCTGTGATTGGCCAGTAGTTGTCAGTGTACCGACAGCAGTCAAGGAGACTGACCAAACGCTAACACAATACATTTCATTGTGATTTCTTTCCATGACTTATTTGAAGTAGAGTATAGTAATAGTACTTATAGTGAAACTAAAAATTTGAAATTTGAAAGAAAATAATTGATGCCTTATGAGCTATGATTCATATGAGAATATTAATAATAAATAAGTATATTATTAGCTTTGTTGTTATAGTCCATCAATCACTAGATAAACAATTTTTGCTATGGAATTTTTAATGTTGTACTCATATAAATTTTTTTATTATAGAATGGAGTTGAACAATTTTCAACAAATATTACTGATACTATATTGTATCAGAACAAAAAAAACCATCCTATAAAAATAATTAAGGTAAGATTTTTATTACAATCTTTATACAGTTTGTAGTTGGTAGTTATATCATTTAATTTTATGTGTGAAAATATGGCATGATAATTTATTATGTAATATAGCATACCTATTTAGTAGGTGAATATAGTATATATTATATGAAATAAATTTTATTTAGCTTATTATGATACAGAATAATATGTTAGTTGGGTATATAATTTTTTGTTCTAAGTCTTTAATTATAACTTAAGCATAAAACATTTATTTATAGGCATTCATTATTATATTTTTAAATGTACCTAGTGGGGATTATAAATATTTGTGATAAACATAGTTATTTAAACTAGTTAATCAATATTGCAAGGTGGTCATTACATTTTAATGTTCAATTCTTAGTAGGTAACCATTTAGTGATAAACTGAATGAGTATATTTTTTATGAGTATTATTTATCAGTGTTGTTTTTAGTTTATGTCTATAATGATAAATGATAATTAATAAATTAATTCAATATGATGTTTTGACTGAACTAATGCATAACAACAAACAAATAAAGTTTAAGAACATCTGCAGGTAAATAATAGTTAAGTAATTAATTATAATGGATCATTAAATCATTTATTAATTAGGTAGCTAATTAGAGGTAGGGTATTATATTAATTTTGGAACTTTTTAAATGAGACAATTAAAATAATTAATGATAACTTTTTATAACATTATCAATATCATATACGCATGATAAAATAGGTACCTATAGTCAATAATATATTCTAATGTTTACTATAGTGTTTTCATTAAGTATAAAAGGTATTTTTATATTTTATATTTTCATTTCTCATAAAACAAATTATTTTACTTATAAATAATATCAATTCTTTTGATAGCTACATCGTTTTTTTAAAAAATATTATTGGTATTGTTTATTTATCATATATAGAGTTTCGAGTTACAACTAGGATTTATTTATTCCGAGCTTTAATTAATAAAAAAAATTATCCATAATAGCACTTGCCAAAAAAAAACTTGATGCTGCCGCCGTAGTCGACGTTGAATTAAAATCCAAAAAGTTATTTTATGATTTATTATTAATTATTATTATGATAAAAAGAGCACAGACAGAGTGGCGTCTTCGTTGTTATTAATAATATAATATAGAGTATAGAGATTAAGCCATGTACGATTTTAATGTCTACACATATTAGGTAGGTATCAGGTATACCTATGCAAAAATTGAATATCCAATTTACTGGTCTAAAAAATTGACTTTCCACAGCGCAAAAACGTAATATATCTCTATTTTTTAAATTCTAAAAGTTAAAAATTGACTAATTTAATAAACTTTGGTTAGGTATAATGTATATGCGGACATAACAAAAGTATATAATATGAATACTTGCATATATTATTATGTATATAACTATAACACGTGTATCAGTTTTCCTTGTATAAGTATATACTATTGATTTTCATGTTTTTACGATGACATTTTCTTCTATACACGGTTGTTGTGTCTATTATAATACATAGGTATCACACCACACACGCTATATACTATACATTGTTAAGGTATACGCTTTCAAAGCGTCGTGCAGTCGTTGAACTCACTTGCGTTTATTTTTCTAACCGTCGCGCGTCGCGCTGTATGGCCAACACGCCACCCACGCCACGTCGTGTTTTCGACCAAACGGTTAGAAATTGGAACGACCATCGCTCGCTCTCGAAAAACGTACTATAATATCATAGGTGTACGCCGCCGTCCTATGTACCTACTTGTTATTATTATAACATATAGTAGGTACTGCGCTATTATCGGATAGGTACATACGGTGTATGAGACACCACGTCTACGACCGTTCGTCGTCATCGTTCGGATCGTTTGCATTTCGGACAGATGACAGACGCTGCGGCAACCGAATGATAAATCGTGCCGTTGCCTCGTGCTTCGTGTGGTCGTAATATTATTTTACGGGTAAATATTATAGGTACGCGCCAGCGATGGCTGGATTACTATCGACGCGCCACCAAGGACCCCCGACCCCACATCGTAGCCACACTGCCTCAGTTGATTGATTACAACCGAACGACGTGGTGTCGTCGCTCCGCGGTTCGGACCTATGTGTATTTTATACGTATAATATAATTTATTATAATATAATTTATTATAATATATTAATATTCCACTTGTATACTATAATTTATTGTAATATAATTGGGGCTGGGAACTTGATGCACGGCACCCTAAAAACGTCAACACAAAAGTAATTTATAAAATATGTTCAATACACCATTAACTGTTCACCTGTTTGAGTAAAACTTCCGTCTTTTTGTTTTCAAAAAATTAAGAATTTCTGTTCTGTTCGTTGTTACGAGATATACGAATATACATAATATCCTATAAATTAGTCTTGGCTCTAATAAAAATATTTTATTGACAGTTATTAATACTGTACAGATGTTATTTTGTCGTTGCCACTTGTGCAGCAACTGCTGCATATGTTACTCATAAATCATAATATCTGTTCTATTCATCCGTTTTGGTCCTGTTGGACGCAATCTGTAGGATCTCTTATATTTTACTTTCGATGTATTTTATTTAATTTAGTCAATGGTGTACTATTTCTTGCGAGAGAAGATAACATTTACGAAACGTTTAAACATTTTTTTTTATCAGCATTTTAACAGTTCGTAGTTTATAACATTAGGTACATTATTACTTTTAACAATTTAACAAACAATACCTTTAATATAGTCGAGGTTTTGCTTGTTTCGTTTGAACGTCTTTGAAGAAATAATATTTTCCTAATCACATTAATATTTAAATATTAGACTCATGAGTCATGACGCATATAATATTAATAATTCGAATTAGTGTAATATTATTGTACGCGAATACGATAGGACTATATTATTATAAATGGTATTTTCTGATATATATGCTGTATAGCTGCTTATAGCTATGTGTCCGACTTATATGAATAACGTCATCATTTAACGGGTTCCGTATACAGTATACGCATATTATATATAATTGAGAAGCTTTAACTTAATATCACGATTGCGTTATACCAGTTTTTCCTTGCAGTGGGCCGCCGTTGCGGTCTCCTTATAGTATGGTTGTTATGCCGCGGTAGGAGTGGTAGAGTTAACGTCCAGTTGTTTTTCTCTTTCTCTTCTATAGCATCAGTGGTCATTATATTATTAGACGCCTACGTATTTAATGTGTTGCATTCATCAAGGAAGTATCATTTATACTTATCTCAGTGGCTATTATTTTTTTTTTAAAAATCTGTCGGATAATTCGATAAGACTTGACAGTTGATAAGAGCTCATACCACCCTATCTTTTAATTGGGCCACTATATAAGTGGTCAGGGTCCTTTTTGTAAAATGCTAACAGGAAACAGTTGTGTTATTTCACTATAATATTTTATATCGTTCCTCCTTAACCTTCATACTATATACCTTACATATCAACATAATGTTAATATATGTTATCTAATGTATATAATAGTATATATATGAGAAAAAAAAAGCGATTTGTCTTATTTGGAAATATATTAATGGTATTAATGTTTTACACGTTTTATTACTTCTTGATAATTGTATATTGTAATCTTAGTTGTATTTTAAATGAATGGCGGTATTGGACCATAGTATAAGTATTATAAAATATGTGTTCGATTTAGTTAATCGAGCAACTATACATTCAGTTTATGTTTGTTTTCCAGAAGTGTGTATGTTCTTCTCTGTACTCTATTAAATTTGCTTAGTTCTGGGTTATAAATTAAACTAAAAATTTATATTTTTCGTGTCTCATCCAAGAAAAATAAAATACTATTATACTTAAGTTATATTGACGAAGAATAAAAAAAGTAAGAAAAATTATAATACGTATAAGCTTTAAACATTTCAATACATTTTTGATGTACCTGGTTAGTTTGTTTAATAACCATTTCAACTTTATTCAAACAGCTGCTGTTCTATTTATGTTTTTGTTTAAAATATCTTTTTAGAAATTATATATCTGGCAACAAATTATATTCCAGTATAATACTATGATTCAAACTTCAATTTACAAATTATAGACATTGCATTATTTTGAAGTACTAAAAAATGCTATTTTAATATTTGGTGAAAATTATAATATTAAGTATTTACAGTTATTCGTTTTTATGTTACACAAAAAAAAAAAAACAAAACTGATTTCGTCAAAAATTTGGTTTGCGTAAAAATTTCCGTTTTTCTTAAATTTCTTTTAGTATTTTTCTGGTTATTTTAAAATGTAGGTAAGTACTGAGGATTTTCAATTTGGACCTTTCAAAAGTATAAACTAGATTAAATTTGCTATTAGAAACAACACTCAAAATTAAAAACCGATACATTTTATTTCTACTTTTAGTTTTTGTGTAAAAAATAAAAAATATTGAGCTGCAGCAACATGACACGATTATTTGCGATGGGTTTTTTTGTAATAATGATATTAGGCACAGTGTTAGGCTGTATATATTTAAATGTAGGTACCTATTAAACATATTTCCACAAATCCCCAACAATTATCCGAAACTAATCATTTGCATATTGGATTTGGATTTAGATGCATCAACATTTCAAAAAATAACTATTTACAATAATAAAATGGTTTTTCTCATTAAACGAAAAAGAATTTTGTTTCACTACGAGTCATATATTATATTAAATAGTATAAAATATCTAAGTATTTAAATATATGGTATTTAATTAATATACTGTTACCTACTTAAAAATTGCAAAAATCAAAATTTGAATAAATGCATCATTAAAAGATAAAAGTTGGGTGAACCAACCTGTATACTTATTTATTATTATCTCATTAAATGCATATACATTTTTATATTATTTACTTACGAAGAATGTACTAAAATTTAAAATTGTTTAAAGTTGAATTAGAATAATTAAGTTTAATCACAATAGTTTAACTTAAAATGAAGAAGTAGGTAGGATATAACAATCTAAAACTAATTTATTAGAATGCGTTTGCACATTGCATGGTTGTTTGTAAAAGTTCTGCTGCTTATTCATATAATATATTATAATGCATTGTGGTAGGTATATTAAAAATAATAATCTTTGTGGAATTTTACATAGGATATTTTTGAACTAAAAGTTTCGAGTGTGCGTGCCAATTTTAACTTCCAAATGTAAAAATTCGTTGTAGTATTTTACTATTATTATTTGTGTTGTTTTTTGTGTTTTGTATAATGTATACGATTCCAAATTTAAATTATAGGACGATACAAGAATTGTTCAACTGTGGAATATGACACCTTGTTGATTAATAAGTCTATTATGTATTGATATACAACGAATGACCCTCGTTTAATGGCACATTTATTCGTGATTAAAATATCTCGTTGTATTATTAATGAAAAATCTATGTTAATCTCTGTTCGAATAAAATTGTTGGAGTGAAATGCTCGAAAGTTTAACTTCATAATTTATTCGTCGATATATCAGAGTATTCGTGATGTACAAATAAAACTATCAACATATAGCCGGTGAAATGTTTCATATAGGCAGTTAATTAAAATTTAAACAAATAATATTATCTATATATATAAGAATTGTTGGAACTGGTTTCTCTACACGAACTTTTCGCATATATCTGAGATACGTTTAGTTTAGACGTTGGTCATGATTGTAGTTTCTCTACTCATTTAATAATAATTTACTGCCCCGGATAATACGCGTAGTTAAGTAGTCGACGATGCCGTTTACGCGATCAGACTCGTTGGATTATTTCATCGGTCGATACTTAAATTACTTAAAGTTATGCATCTATGATTTGTGTTATTATTGTAGATGACATTTGAATATTTTTTTGCTCTTTTTGAATGTTCAACATAAATGATTTTGTTTAAGCACTGCAGCAGTTTATTTCCATTGTATTATAATCTATTCCTATCGACGTTATCAACGTTTTGGTTTGTATTTTTT
Organism: Macrosiphum euphorbiae; assembly: GCA_949089665.1. Classification (NCBI taxonomy): domain Eukaryota; kingdom Metazoa; phylum Arthropoda; class Insecta; order Hemiptera; family Aphididae; genus Macrosiphum; species Macrosiphum euphorbiae. The sequence continues at coordinate 64,056,244 of CARXXK010000003.1, read as the reverse complement.
GATCTCTGTGGTTTTAAGGACAAATATTCTGGAGGAATTTCCCACAAAGAGAATCATTGTTTGGTAGATTTGGTGCCTTCGATCATATTATATATTATATAGATATCTACACATAATATGTATAATGTATGCGATAAGCGTGAGTATTATAGACGAGGTAGCTAGTCTTCTTCTATCGGGACACACGCTCGCAACGAAGATGATAGTCGTGATGGCAATGTGTAGAGAGAGGAAAAGAGAGGTGAAGAAAGAAGTTAGACGGTGAGAGAGAGAGAGAGAGAGAGAGAGACATACTGAGAAAAAGAAGAAAACAAAACAACGGTACTTTCTATAAGAAATAAATATCTGTGTGTTCATTATATATGTGTTCGTGTGTGCGGGTGGATGAGGAGATAGGTCTCCGGTGCCCGGTGGAAAGTGGTGGCGGCGCGGCGGTCTCCCAGTAAGCCACGGCGGCGGCAGTCGTGTACAACGCACACAAACACAACCGGTTTGCCGCCGCCGTCGAAGAATTCTTCGCGCGAATCCAATCCTATAGTGGTCGTGCGTGCCCGAGGGGGTGTCGACCGGCGGCGTCGTCGATCGTCGGGAAAAACTCATCGCCCGGGCGAAATTCATACCTCTGCAGTCCGCGGACGTGCCCGCGCTGCGTACCTACACAGAATTTTTTATTTGTCGCCAAACGGTCGGCTGTTGTGCGACAAGTTCAGTGTCCGTGACCGGTTTAATAGTGTCTCGCCAACGAATAATACTAGGTACCTAGTAAATTGTAAATTGACATCAAATTAGGTTTGTTTGTTTGTATTTTTTTTTTTTTTTTTAAATAAATTTCCAACCGTCGTTGTTATTGTTGAATAATAGTACGTAATTATTGGCACTATTATTAAACACTATCATACAATATAACCTTTTATAAATTATTGTAGTGCTGTGTGGTGTATTTTCTTCTGGTTTTATGTGTAAACAACATTGTGTTAGATATAAGTAATAACGTTTTGCAACTTTCGACATTTGTTACTTGGCGTATAGTTTGCTTCGGCTGTACACACTGGGTTTTATATTTTAATTCTCCTGTGAAGTCAATAATGCTGTCATGCTGATATTAGTTATTATTTTATATCTAGGACTGTGGATTCAATGATTTTTCAAGTCGATGAATTTCATCATGAATTAAAAATAAGTGAGATACAAATTTGATTCAAGACATTATCATTCTAATTATGAAATTTAATTTTTCATCTTTTAGACTGACGTCACGTAGTGTATAATATAAATATAAATTAAATTAATATACCTATGACTGTTTACATGTTCTTATTCCATATTTGAGAAAAAAAAATAGTTTATTTTGCGCTATGTACCACCGTATATTTTTTTTAATATAAAAAGCTTATAAATTACAAAATATATTATAAATATTTTTTATAAATTCTTTCAAAAACATTTTTTTTTCATGAAGCTTATTTAATATATTTTTTTACATATTCTTTACCTTTCAAGCCATAAACATATTGTGCATTAATACTAAGATTTTGTCTGTGATCATGTACAGTGTAGATAGGTAGGTACCCTGCAAGGTTATTATAACCATATCCTAAATTTGATCTAGTTCAGTTTTTTGTTCATTCTTAACTCTTAAATTCTTAATCATCACATTCATGTAAGTTTACTCTACATAAAGTAATAATCAGAACGTAGATTTCACGTTTCAAATTATAATTCATTACCCATATATTATAATATATAATTATTTATAATACATATATATGCAAATGTATTCATTATGCTGTTTGTATTATTTATATGTTCCACAATTCAACAAATCATAGAATTAGCTCTATTGGCCATTCTACTCACAAAAATAAAAGTCCCGGGACACATTAAATTGTTCTGTCGTGGCTCTAAACCCTACACTCGGAAGCAATAATATAGTTTTATTTGATCGGTCTTAATGCGTAGGCATTGGAATCATTTGGCGTTCGTCCTAAAATAAAATATACACACTAAACATTTGTACAAAAATAATATTGCCGATGATTTTTGAAAAAAAATATACTTTTTAGTCATCTTACCGTCGTGTACTATAATATAATACGTACCTTACTATAATACTTGTACGCTATTCCTTTGTCCGTTTATATATATACGGTGTATAGACAATGAGCATTGTTAAACCTTACGATATATTTATTAAACGAAGTTATAAATATAGCGAACTACCTACCATTATTTCTACAATTCTACAGCAATAACTTGTTCGCGTATGGTTTATACATAAACAGATTAAGAAATATCTAAAATTTAGGTGGTAACATTGTATCGCAATAAATTATTATTACACTCTTGATCGTTTAACATTGCCTGTTGAATGGTATTCCAAGTATGTAAATTATAAAATATATATTATGTACGTTTGATGTACGAATACATTTTCCCCCATTAATGTATATTATAAAATATAAACGTATTAGTCCAATCTAACATCTTGTTTTTAACCTATTTAATATTACGACATTATAGTTTACCCTTGTCATGTATATAAAGGTATATATAATATATATATATTTATGTCTAAACAATAGAACGGCTGTTGACTCCCAATACCTCATATTATGTTAATTTTGCGTGAATTTGAATAATTTAAACTGTTTTTTATTTTGAATATTTTTTTTGTCTCAGACGATCCCCCTTATAAATAGGTATATAAGATTTGCATAACTCTGCATAGGGGTCTTAATTATTTGTATTGCTACAATGTATCTTTAGTTTTATAATATATACGTGTATTAGTCACGTTATGTAAATATTAATACGACTTTATTAATATGTGCATTGTGCACTCTATTGTAAATGAAACGGATATTTAAAAACTTAGTAGGTACATAATATGAGCAGGACAGATATCATTTCACAAGGCTACACATAAATAATTAACTGCAATAACTTAAAACCTACGATACCATATTATTTTGTAGTAATTGAGGTGATTTTAATATTAATATTATATAGATAATATTTATTGAATTTTGATACGTTCTGTTAGTCTGTACCACCCGGATACAATAAATCTCGGGCAATAATAAATTGATGGCTCAGATTATAATTACCTATTCATTACCTACTATTTCATTACCTATTCTGTATTCATCAATGGTTTTAATTTTTAAGACACTAATTAATTATTTCATATCATTAATTATTTTTTTTTGCCATTGAAAAATGTAATTATTTGATTTAAAACATTCCCGTTTAATCTCCATGTTCGAATCACTATATTATGTTTGAACAGTTGTATGTAGTTCTTGTATTTATTATATGCTCATTACAGTATAAATAAAAAAAATAAAAATATAGTAGTACCATCAATATATTATTATTTATCATATTAAATGGATTTTGTACTTATTGCGTCGTTGAACGTTTTATCCCGTAGAGATCGATGATCGATTTATATTTTATATACGATGAAAATACATGTTGAAATGCGGAAAATATTGTGAACATATTATATAAAAATATATCATTATACAGGATTTAAATTGTGAAGTTTCAAAAACATAAATTGCCCATGAGTTTAAGGCAAAAATCATTTCATAAAATGAAAGTTTTTTAACCTAACTCGAAATATATATTGAGTACTTATTAGATAATTAAATAATTATATGACCATATTATTATTATATAGGTTTTTTTCAATAAATTATTGATTATATAGTATTTTACTATAACCGTGGTCTGTGTATGAAAAAGATACACTTTAATATGGTATTCATCAGAATATTACGCGTAGTTTATTATGTTGTTGTTTATCAGGTAAAATCCGATGGTATTAATTATAATTCGAATTGCCCGAACGATGTTATATCCAAAATATGATGTAATCCATTTGATAATATAGTATAACTATTTATATTTTCCATACCAATTGGCATTTATATCTATACGTATGTAATTTAAATCATTATCTTAATTCTTAATGGTAGTTATTAAAGTTTTAATACAAATATATACGTACGTTAATATATACGTTGGTTTACATAATAATATTGTTGAAGTTGATTTATTAGGAATAAATACATTAATTTTTTATTAAAGTCGACTGTTGTTGTTTATTGTATTGAATTTATAGATATTTACAAACGTAAAATTTAATTTTTTACATATTAGTTTAGATTCTGAGCAAAGCAATAGAAATATTTTTTTTTTTTATTTATTATAATTTAAATGTTTTAACATATTGCATGTTTTTACAAGTTTGTTATTTAAATTAATACAATTTAGAATTTAATTAGAATATGGTATGGATGATCAGTAAATTTGATACGTGTGTTAATTAAGGAGTGGAAGTGATGAGGAGTGGAAATTTATTTATTAGGGATGTTAGAGCAGCTAGGAGGGGGTTTAGTATTAATTTTAGCTCGTTCAGGAAACTTGTGACGATTTGGAGAAGTTGATCGGATGGTGGTGTATTTGCCGTGGCTTCGGTATATGAGGGTTTTTCTCTTGGGTTTGAGCGTAGCGTATCATGCCCACTTCTGTGGGGTGCAGGTTGAGGTGGTACAGCTTGAGTTTGAGTGTGTAGATTATCTCTTTCCAAAGCAATAGAAATATAGAATGTATTGATTTTTGTCACCAATGAGATTTTATAACAGAAAAATACTTCTATGTCTAATATCGAGGGTGGTTTCGGGTAGGTAGCAAAATGTATCTAGTTTGCTAGTTAAAAGTAAAAATGTCCAGTATTTTTCAAAATAATCAGGAAAATAATTTTTGCTGTTAATTTTTCAACAAATATTTTCAAAATATTTTTGGGCTTTTTTTAACTACTTATACCTTCACATTTTGAATTTTGACTTATTTTCGATTTATGTTATGATTTATTTAATTATATTATTTATTATTTAGTTTAAAGAACTTGAACATTTTAGTAATATACTCAAAGTTAATCTTAAGTTGTACTGACTAGAATTTAAAAAAAAAATTAGCATAAAGTCACATTTAAAAAAGATTAAAAATCCATAGTTACAAATTGTTTTATAAGCGTTTAAAGTACCTTCTAGAGTTTTCCACGTTAGAAGAGACGAACTACTTGTTTTATTCTCTTTGATGACAGTGCTGTGATATCAGTACCATATTATTATGTCTTATAAAACTAATAACTAAAGATCAAGTTCAATCAAATACGACAGATAGCGCCTAGTAGTAGGTGAAAAAAATTGACTGTTCCATATAAAACGCCTATTCCATATATGTCGCATCTCCTCCTCCTCCTCTCTAGTAGGGACTTCGAACTTTTCGTCATGACAATGCAATGTTTAAAATATTTAGACTAATTTTAAACTATTTATTCTAAGGAATTATTTAACGAACCTATTTACACCTTATACCTACTTTGCATAAAATTAAATTAAAATAATTTTTATATTTTATGGAAAACTAACCTAATACCTTTAATACTTCATTAAATGTATATATATTAGAGAAAGTTCATGTATACAATATATTATATTTATTTATTATTATTTTTCTTATTATTGCTTAATTATTCTTACAATATAATTTATTAATATGTATAATATACGGTTAACGTTATACCTACATAATATATTAATATGTATGTGATATCATTATCATTGGTAAATGTAAACTCTTCTAGCGATTATCTATTTTTGATGTTACCTCGTCACGGTGTTCGGTAATAATACCTAAGTACCTAATCTAAAGGTCGATCGTTATTACTTATTAGTTATTAGAGCCCTTATCTTTTTTTTTGATTTGTCTATAGGAAAGGGGGCGTCATAAAATACCCATGTATTACATTAGTATTTTGATTTTAATTATGTACAATTCAATGTATTAAATCCATATTTATGTTATTCGATTTTCCACTGTTTAAAAGAAAAATGTAACGTTTAAACAAAATATTCAATTACAATTAAAAAAAATCAATTATTTTTATAGTAAAGATACCTCTATATATTTATTCCATATTATTTATTTATTATAAAAAAGCATTGGGGTTAGATAAATCACAATTGTAAAAAAAACGAATATAATATAGAAATTATAGTTGTGCAATTATAATTATATAGTTTTAAAACATGGAAATGTGTTTAAATGCTTGTACATTTTAAGCAAATTATTTTATCATTCTGTTTTAGAATTTTAAATCGAAAAGTTTGTGACTTATGATTGCCAAGCTACCACAATAAAAAAAATAGTATGTTTTTTAATTGAACGTATATAAGTATAACGTATACGTCATATAGTGGCGTTGTTATGAACAACTTTTTTTTTTTTTAAATTAAATGCCATATTATTATGCTTCCTTCATGATATATAAAAAAGAAATATGGCATAACTAATAACATAATATATAAAGGTTTTTTTTAAATCAATATCCATTTTTTATACTAATTGTTATGTAACTAAGAAATAATCAAAGTAATAATTATTAATACAATAACCAATTTATCTTTATAATTAATTTTTCATTGTTAGGTTATAGTATAGATGTAGGGGTTGAATTAACGTTGAGTATTATATTGTTGTTAAATCGAATGGAAATTTTTTTTTATTTGTACGCATTATAAAGCAATTGTATTTATATGTCTTTAGGAATATTTCATTATCGTGGAGAATCACTTATAATAAGAACAAAATATGGTATACAATGTACCTATATGTATGTAAAAATAGTTCGAATCCTCTGTATAAATTAATTTGTAATATTGTATGCTTTTGTGAGAAAGGAGTATTACTCACTCATAAACAAAAATCATACTTTGAAAAATGACAATAACGAGTGAAAGTATTAAAAAACCATACAAATTGAAGTACAAAAAAGTTATTTATAAGTAGGTATGTGACGAGAAGTCGTATTTTCTTGTATTTCTATTATCATGATCATCACAAATGTATAATAATTATATTGTGTTCTATTTATACTCTAACAGATTCATGTAATTATATTTCATTAGGTGTTTACCTATTCTAAAAAACACTTTATTTTTACACATGACTTGCGTTCCTAATCCTTATAGTTTCTTACCAATTTCAACTTGAAAAAGGGTTACATGGATAATGTCCCTGGTTGAATTTTTGTAATTATATTTGTTTGTAGCCCTTAAATAATCTCTAATTTTAACCTGTTTCAATTTATATTATAATTAAATATGCAACACTCATTATATTTAATATTATAACTAAAAGTAAAATAATATGTTGTTTAACGCCTTGTTTATAACCTTGTAGTTGATGCCTTCAAAAAAATATGAATATTAAATTTGTCTTATAGTTTGTATTCTTGATATTTTTAAGTTTGATTAATCAGTAACCTCAATTTAATTATTTCCTAAATATATTAGTATAATTGCTTACTAATTTTATTAACGGCAATAGCTTGTGATTTATATTAAACCGCTGAACAAGATAAATTAAACCTGATCAATGATCATAGCTTAAAAAGTAGTTAAGAAAAAGATCCTGCATCGAGAAAACAAAAAAGAGAAACAACCCCCTTATATTTTATAGAGAGTAACATAAAACAATAAAATACTAATAAAATAATAACGAAAAAATATGTAAACATAATATAAGATACCTACTTATAAAAAAATGTTAGGTTAAGGTTAGGTAACTTTTTTTTATAATATAAGTATTAATACTGTAAGCGTATACCAAGTTCTTCTCAACTTTTTTTACGACCACACCATGGTTGAAATATTCAAGGTTACTGCATATATACCCCTTCTCAATCAAATATTTGATGATAAAAACAAAAATGGCAGCGTAAAGAGAGCCAATAATAATGAAGTATGTAAGCGTGGGATTTTGAATTTGTTAGCTTTTGTCGGCGTATTTTTGATGATAAGAAAAATTGATATTTGTAATATCCCTTTACGCAGCTATTTTGTTTCTTATGATAACAATCTGAGTCGATATGCAATAACTTGTATATTTCAACCATGGGCTACACCCTAATTTAGATCCATAGATTTAGAACATACTTTAAAGAATTAATGGATTTTTTTAAAAATTAACAACTATAAAACCATACCTATATAAATTGAGAACGAGATTATCTTCACAATAGTTTTTCTTTTTTGGTGACACATCATGGCGTAATACACTATTTGAGAACCTCGTTGACGGTTATTTTTGTTTAATTTATTTGAATTTTGAATTGTTGACACTATTATTATTAATATTATATAAAATATCTAGTTAAGAATTGTGTATTAGGTACTTTGGATTTATTATCCAAAAATATTTTTTTTTATTTTGAGCTGTTCAATAATCTAACTTTATATGACGTATGTTGGTTATTGAGAATCACTTATGATAATAAATTACAGGTAGAAAAATTATTAGGAAGCCATTTGTGATCTGCATTATTATTATTACTTAATGTCCTGTACTCCTATTTACGTATCATGTAGAATAAACTAGGTATGTTGAGTCTATAAAGACTTGTAGTAGCTGCTAAGTTTGACTAGAAAAAAAAACCAAGGACTTTAAAATCATTTTTATTAATTTACTTGTTTTCTGCAGGATGGTGTTACTGGTGCGAGGCGTGGTTCAGGACGAACCCCCGCCAGACACGAGGACGCTGTACCTCAACCACCCGGTACTCAGAGATTCCGCATCGCAATTGCTCACCATCTCTACTAAAGTCGTCGGGCCCATAGGGCTCCTTTACGTGTGCCAACGGGAGATGGCAGTGACCGCACCGCATGACAGTACGTATACTTGTATTTTTATAAAATAATGTGGTATCCACGCGTGGTTTATTCGTGTTGGTGTGGGGGGGGGGTTAACGTTTGTATTATATTTATTTGTTCCAATATTTGGGATAATAGCGTTTGTATTTTAATAATGTAATGATATCGTCTATTAAACAGTATGGCGTACCTATTAATAATGGGTATTTATTGTAATTATATTGGTTCCGAGTTTTTATAAAGACGTCGCTGTCCGGTCCTATCTTGGAATATGTGGAGATCAGGGGTGAGATCCTCATAATTATATGTTATACGTGTGCAACACAATAATTTCGATACTTAATAATTACTATAGCTTTACGTCCATATACGTACTGAATTAAGCACCTGCTTCATATAATTACTTTCCTGTTCACATTGCTAGTATTTCCGATTTCGGTTTTCATTCCTTGGCCGACAGAAAAATTCAAATTATCGTGACATTACGTCATTATTGCGTGAGCATTTCTATACCTTAGAAACAGTAAAAACTCGATTCTCTTTATCTCCTGAATAGAATTTTAGAGTCATTTTTTTTACTTACAATTACTGAAGAGCAGATTCTTTATCTATCAGACATGGACCTCTTAGATTCCAAAGAGTTCCGACCTGTCCTTCTGGTATTATACGTATTACTTTGTATACACAATTCTACCTTAAAATATCTGCCCGTATTTTGAATAATAATTAAATGGCCAATGATATATGGCACTGACACTCATTTCTTAGAAATATAACTGTATAATTTAATATAAGTAGGTAACTAATAACTAATAACTAATAACCTTTATAATGTGTTGATGGATTCTAATAACCACCAAATGTACAATATTTTTGACTATTTTACTTTATCGGACATTTTTTGGATTATAAGTATAACATAAGACTTTCAACCCTCTCCCTCCGTTCCACTTAAAAAGCTAAACATGCCACTGATCGCGTTTATGAAAACAGTCTACTACCTACTACCTACCTACCTATTATTTATGATATTGATTAAGTTTTATGATTGATGACGTAATAATAAAATAGATATTTATTTCATGTTTATAGAAAACGTTTCGATCATCGGTTCCGACGACGTTACCACTTGCATCATTCTCGTACTCCGACATACCGGTAAGTTTATTTTGTATTGATATATAAGTACGTTAATGTTTATATCGTATTCAAGTATCCTTATGTATGTTTTGAGCATTACGTGGTATATAAAATAGGTACCTAAGTCCATAACGATCTCATATATTGTATACATATAAGTCTATATGATTTAGTGCTTTACCTGAAACTCGGCCAACGATCCTTCAATATTAATCAAAACAATTTTCATTGTGAAATAATTTGGTGAATTTCAGAATATGATATTGATATTTTTTATGATTTAAAATAATTTCAAGCTCAGTATATTTTAAATTATATTTTAGAGTTTATTAGTTAGAAAAAACAACAAAATATATTTGCTCGACACGCTCATAACCAAATGTTGATTATCTCTGTTGTGTAAGCACTGCTTCTAAATATTCGATTGCAAATTGCAATCCTAGTTGCTCTCAAGAGTCTAATACGGGTATTCAGTATATAAATCATCAGAATTTTTTATTTCGTGAAATATACGTGCGTACTTATGTTTACTTACCTATATTATATACTATTTTGAATTGTCTATTGTATTCGCAGTATACATATATTCGTAGGGTTAGATTAGCGTAATAAATTAGGGTACCTATATGGACATGGTGACACGCATGCCCAAATAATAATATACCTATGCGAAGGTCGAAAACCGATTATTTTCAAGCGCCGAGTCATATTATTATACCTACCTACGCTTTTATATTACCTATCATAAAGAACTTGCTGGCGTACCCTTAACACTAACACGTAGGTTCCCAAACTTTGTTTTTCGCGTGCTACTGATTGAAAATAGAACTGTTCAAAATGTCAATACGTTTATATCAAAACGATAAGGCAGTAAAAAATTACTTACATTAGTTATAAGTTTTTATTATCTATGTCGTGCGAGGTGTGTGCTAACTGATAATAATAATTATTGTCGTATTTTTCGTGATTCAGGATAACAATAATATTTATTTATTATAAGAATATTCATAGTAATAACATACAATAGCAATAATTATTTACACAAAATATAGAAAAATATAAAATCCGCCACAAAATCAGTAACTAAATAATATTTTCCGTACTATGTAGTGTGCACTCATGTGGTGTTTTGCTTAGTCTTTAGCCTTTTGCTTACCTGCACTAGTGATGGTATGAGTACCGTAGTTTGGAAACCTCTACCATAACCTATATATATTATATATATATTTTAATATTTATATATATAATATATATGCATAGTATAACACAGTCATGTAAAACTCATGACTCCTAAAAAATTTATTTTGCAGCTCTATTTAATAAATAATAATTTTAATAACCAATCTAATTCATATTAAGATATACGTTTTATTAAAATAACTAAATTATATCTATAGTAAATATGAAATAAGTAACGTTGCGCTGAGTACACTATGTATAATATAGTTTGTAAAAATATTGTTATTTTTTGCCTGCGCACCCAAAATCCAATTTTTTTTCATAATTATTTACCCTAATAATACTTTGAGTTTGATATGCCTGGGCTATAAGATAATATAATTGATTATTTTTTCGGGAATTCTTACATACATCATTTTTAGGTTCTGGTGCTGTGGGTTTTGCTCATCTAGACGGTTCGTGTACCGAGGAATGTGTGGTGAACATGGTGCATAGGATTCAAGAGCTGTCCATGGGCTTCCCGGACGGTCGGCTGGAAATGTCTTTGATTGGCGGATTTACTCACGTGTTGCGTTATGGAGAACAAGTGTTTTATAGTCTGATGGGTAAATGTCTTAAACGTTATTTTCCAACCGAAAAGTCGGTATAAATTAACGTTATACATAATAATAATATTATTATATCTGGCACTCGTGCTTACATACCTATATAACAGTTGCTGTTCACAAACATCAAACTGAAATCGAACTTGTGCTCGCGTGTGTTGGAGAACTCAACACCATTATGCGGAACAACGTCCACTGGCCCTTGCTTTACGGAGCGGGTAATGTTTTTTTTTTAAATACCTATATTTTTTCTTAAATACATTTTTAATGTTGATCATTATCCTTGTCTCTTACATAGGAGTTATGGTCAAGAGCGGTGAAGTGTTTCCGGCCAACTTTCCTGACAAAGGGCCCGAACAACCTTTGAGGCTAGCTCGGCTGTTCACAGGCCTGCAACCGGTATATTTAAATACGTATTATAGTGTTATAATGTATAATATGCATTATAATTTAAAATTATTCTTTCTGTTAAATTAATGTTTTTGAAAATATACATAATATACGCATATTATAGTATATATTTTGCTTACATAATTTGAAGTCATTACAATAAACATACAATTTTCGTTTTAAATTAAAATTTTTTTTAATGACTGACCTATGTATTTTCTTTACACAAAAATAGGTGTTGGACGTGTATGACTGCAGCTTGGGTCTCTTGAGAATCGGACCGTTCAACTACGAGCCTATGCGCAGTGTCGACTTGTGGCTCCAGCAGTCCGACGAATTCATTCTGCAAGCTTTGTCGACTACTCCCGACGTTGAACCACCGCACACAGTCATGGCCGTAAGAATTAAATTACACTCTAATATATATGTTAATCATTTTATACTGTATCCTCCGTACTCAGAAGTTCAAAGCTCGATAGTTGTTGCGTAGTAATAACAATTTAATATTTGTGATTTAATACGAAAACATTAAAATATTAATATATTTGGAGAAAACAAAACGTTTTATTTTGTCGTTTTGCCGAATATTCAAACAAAAATATTTCTAAAAAAAGAGACTTATCGTTGTAAATACAATTCGCTACGTTCAGAATCTAATATGGTTAATTGGGCCCCCACATGAGCTTGCTCAATGGTGCCCATTATATTATATAATATTATCTTATATTTCTATGAAATATTCTGTATAAAAATAAAAAACAGATGTTTTTTTAGTTTTAGATATTCGCATCGCGAATTATCAATAAGATATACCTATGTCGATTCCCGGTGAATGCTTATTAGACTTTATCGCTATAATACAAGTTACAACTGTATAACAAGTTATAATACGTGACTTGTACAGCTGAAAATAATTAATTGAAATATAATGTTCACATTTTAGATTCTGAGTGAAACGATGAAAGTATTGATTTTACAATGATGTGTGTTTTTTTTTATTTTTAATTTTTAATTTTTGTGTCTGTCATCACGGTTTGGGGCAGTAAAACTGCTTTGATTTTCTTCAACAGTATCTTGTACGATGGGAAAGTGAATATAGCTGGGCATTCGGGGAGTCAAATTTTAAAATTCCCAATTGTTTTCACAAAAACAACATAAAAATTAAGGAAAAACGGGAATTTTTACGCAAAATCGGTTTTCCACGAAATCGATTTTGGTTTTTGGTGTAACTCTAAAACAAATAAATGTATATACATGCAATTTTCACTGGTTGATTATTATTGCATTTTCTATACACTATAAAATTTTCGAAATATTATTATTTGTTTTGAACTGTTTAGGAAGATTTTCATTTTCCATTTTTTTCTAAAAATATCAATAAAATGTTATTTGTTGGTTAAAAAAGCTTGAAAATTTAATAGAAGGCTCCTAGTATATTTTTTCAAAGGCAGATGAAAAATAATAAAAATCCTTAGTCACAGTTTTCTTTTAAAAGCGTTTAAAGTTCAAAAATTGACAAAATATGGAAAAATCACGGATATTAGCAAATTATTTTGAGTTTAGAATTCGTAAAAATTTTTCTTTTCAAAATGTAATACAAGATTCCTCATAAGATTATCTACTTTTATCAAAAAAAAAAAAATGTATAAGAAAGTCAAATTAAATTTTTATGAGCGTTTGAAATTCAAATTTTTACAACATTAGATATTCACTCGATTTCTCATGTAGCGATTTCCTTATTTTGTTGTAATTAAAAACGAATAACTGTAGATACGTGCAAATTTTACTGAATATTTATATTAGTATTTCCTATACACCATACAATTTTGAAAATATTTTGGCTCTTTTTGAGCTGTTTACGGACATTTTCAGTTTTCAATTTTTTTAGTTTTTTTTTCTATAAATATCAATAAAGTTCTATCTGTTGGGCCAAAAAGTGTAAAAATTTAATACAAGGCTCCTGATATATTGTTACAATAGCAATTGAAAAATATTAAAAATACAAAGGCACAATTTTTTTTTTAAGAGCATTTAAAGATTGAATTTTGACAAAATTTATCACATTTAGAATTGAATAATTATTTTGTAGTTAAAAATTTATAAAATGTTCAAATTTTATATCTAAGCATTGAAAATTTAAAACATGATCTCATGTAAGTAGTTAATTCTGTTTCCAAAAAATCTAAAAAATACATAAGCACAGTTTATTTTTATAGTAATTTTAAGTTCAACTTTGGACGAAATTACATAAAAAAAACTTAGAATAACTATTTTAGTTATTTTGTTGTGATTGTATAATATTATTTGTGGGTACTTGAAACTTCTAAAGTACACCATTATATAATATCTATGGACTATGATAGTATCAGGGTTTGTTGTTGTATTATAAGTACCTAATGGATATTGCAATATGATTAATTTGGAATTTATTGTAGGTACCTATTATAGATCAATTTTTTTTAATACCATAGATAAGTATATACTATGTCTTATACCTAGACTGACATACCACCGTCTTCCCTCAGAATCGTTTTTCTTATATAATGATATTATATCATTGAATTCAAATTTAATACCATCCATTATACAGTGACGCACGTATAACCTACTGTACAGCAGAGCATCTGTTTATTATTGTTTTATTTCAGATACGAGCCTCTCTGAAATATGTCCAAGATCATCCGTTTCCAGCGGTTACGGTGTTCAGGGATAATCGACCGTTATACTATAGACGAGATGAACACTCTGGCACGTGGACTCCATTTCGCTATTAAAAATATATGAATCTCTTTCTCGACAATCCAACGATAAAACGAAAGTGCCAAATCAATGTTTGTAAGGCGTCCACGATTTGGTAACATTCAAACGTAATACCTATATCATTGACAACAAATTACCAGTGTTAGTTTTTTTGATATTAACTATTATTATTTATAGAACATTCCATTTCGTTTTGCCCTAATCTTGTGTTTTATAAGCTGTTCATTTTATTTTTTTATTTGTAAGTGCCTTTATAGTTAAATTAAATTTTTTAAAAACTGTTTTTATAATTTTTAGAAGCTAATGGAAAAATTGAAAACAATTAAGTAAACTATAATATGTATTAAGTTTTAACTGTGGTAATATTATATTTTATGTTGTACGATGAAATAATCAAAAAAAAAAAAAATATATATATACAATGTTTATTTATTTTTTTTAACAATTGTTTCATACATGTGAATTTTAATCAAAATGAATGTTAAGTGTACAATAATTATATTTTTTTATCATCATTTATTTTGCAAGTGACGTTTTTTAGTTGTATTGTTGTAATATTGTCATTGGCAACAAAATTCAGCATATTTTTATTGTTTAGTTAGATAACGTAATAAACTAAAATGACGGATATTACCTATAATACCAGGGCTTGGAAACAAAATTTAAAATATTGAGCAGGAACCTTTTGAAAATATTGGAACCAGAACCATATTTCCCAGTCAAAGTTCTCCTTTTTCTGTGGGGAAAATTTTGTTTCTTAGTAATGACTGTATCCTTCTCGGTTCTTTCCCATGCTAAACAGTTTTTTGCTATGTTTTACATTTGTAAGACGGGGACGACACTTGCTGGTGTAGCGTCCTCTTAAGGTTTATTGCTGGAATCCTTTTTAGATTTTCTTACTTATCTAAACCTGAACTGGTACCGATATTTATTAGTTTACACTTTTTTGGTATTGATATTATTAATTAGGTAATACTAATTGGTCCATTGAATTTAATTTTATATGTTTAAAAAACATCAAATAACTTATCTATTGACTTTTAAGACCTAATCCTATTACTTTTACGTCTGGTAAGTGGCAACCAACTGTTTTTTATTATTTCATCCAATGCCTAGAGGCTAGAATAATACACTATAGTTATGTTTAATAGCATTTACTGCCACTTAGCGACATGCCCACCTTGTTGTTGAGCATGTCTTTAAGGTTTTATGATTAGACCTATGTTCTTTTCCTATATTTTAAAAATTAGAGTGTCGTGTAATGCTGCTTTAGTAGTTTCAAAAGTTCAAACTTTTACAACTGAAGCTTACAACTTATAAGAGGTCCCATAGAGTAAGTTCATCAAGGGACTGTATAAATGACTGTTCTAATGACTAAGGCTGGGATTTGTATAAGCTCTGCTGCTAGGCGATGCTCGTTTTGTATAACATAATGTTTCATATATTTATGAATCAGAATAAGACATCTTTATTTGCATTATTGACGATTATAAACTTCAAGAACATATTTTTCATTTTTCAAAACATTTTAGGATTTTTGAGACCTATAAATGTTAGTATATATCTATATTTATTTTATTCTAAAATTTTTACATGATTTTTATATAAACTTAACAAACTATAACTATATGCCGATAAACAAATATATAAACTAAACCTATAAAAAAAAAAATGTAGAAATAATTTATTTTTCAGCTTAAAGTCCGAAACGATCAGTTTCATCCATACAATTTTTTACAATATTTACAATCTTTTATAATGTATAATACGTTTTGTCATTTAAACCAAATTTATATCGAAATTATTAAAAATTACTAATTACTAATTAGTATAATTCGGTACATGTTTTTTGTGCATTATCCAGAATTTTTATATGCTTAATACCATTTTTTGGGTTTTTTTAGGGCTCAAGTATTGACCATTCATATCAACATTTCTTTTATATCATAGTCCATAGACAATTATGCACCTATCGCTTGGGTGTTCAATAAGCATATAAGCATTAAGTAACAATAACGACATGAAAAAATTAAGTTACATTAATTAAAGAAATAACGATTCATAACTATTGTAAATTAAATGAATAAAATGTATGCAATAAATATATTTATGATGCAGACATTTTGGCTCCCCCCCCCCCGGGCTGAAACGAACTAGGATCTGGAAATACGCAGTGTTGTATAAATTACTTTTGATAAGTTATAAAAATTAAAATTACATTACTCGTTACATTAAATACTATTATTTAAATTACATTTGCGTTATCCAACATTATTTTTATTACGTTACGTTACTTTTTCATTCAAAAAGTAGGAAGTTACAAATAACTAAACTTTTTAAAAATTAATTACAAGTCCATAACGACTAATAACTAGTAACAACTTATTAAGTAATGTTAAATTGTTATACATCATTCAATATTACAATATTTTATAGCAGAATAGCTGATTTATAGGTATAACATTGATGATGTGCATTGTACATAATATTATGGTTAGTAATTAAATGTTATTTATAGTTATAACAGGCTTATCCGGTGATTGGTAAGGTATAACATTGAGGTAGGTTTATCAGGAGTAAATGTCAAATAATAATATTATTTATTATTTTAGACTTTGGTTTATTTATGAGTCATAATTATCTTAATTGATTTGAATTAAGGTTTATTTTTGAGTCTGAATTCTTTTATTTTCTGCTAATAACATTGATTCCTGAGATCTATAATAATATTGTTCATTATTATTTAAAATTCTACCCAACACAATAAATACCGAATACGTTACTGGATTCGAGTAGGTACCAAGTCTAATTCACTGATAATTCGTGTAGTAGATAATAATGCACGGTAAATAAAGCAATTATAAAAAGCAAAAATACAAAATATTACCGGCGCTTCAAAGAATATCAAGAGGACGAAGAAGTACGCACTTTAAAGGAAAAAATAATACGGACTTTGGTACTAATTATAAAAAAAACCGTCCGTGCATTCACATTTAATAAATAAAATGGACATAAGCACGATTTTATTGAAATACTGATTATATAGTTTATAGTATAATATAGTAATACTACCCTAAGTCCCTAAGTATCTAATGCAATTACAATATAAGACATTAGTAAATAGTAATACACAACACACGTATACTAATTAATACCTAGTCATCTAAATAATTATTAAATAGGTACCTACCCTTGAAAATTGTTCCTGTTAAATCCATTAGAGGTACCTATTGTATAAAGTTACTATTTAAGTTGCTGTATGAAGTGGATTCAATAAACTAATCAGTGACAAATATTGTTTTATATGTTTTAGGGCAATTCGTTATATATTTATTATAATACTAGCTGATCCCGTGCACTTCGTTGCCCTTAAAAATGTGTGATTGTTTAAATCTTTTTGGATGTAACTCGCAGCAGTAAGTGCAACTCAGCCACCCTGGTAGGCAGTCCGACTACGTCGGATCGCGGACATTGTGAGATAATACATTAAGTAATACATTTCTCGTAAAACGTAACTTTTAATGCCATAGACATAATATTTATTGATAAAAATAATAATACTAATCAACAAACATGCCCGATTAACCAATAGCAACCAATATATAATACACTATTATTATTTTATTTTTTATTTATTTTTTATATATTAGATTATTTACCAATAGCAACCATTTATAAACAAATATTTCTACCGTAAATTATTAAAATCCCTGTTTGAGCACTTCTTTTATTTTTTTCTGGACAACCCTTATCACTTAGGGGTATGAAAAATAGATGTTAGCCGATTCTCATACCTACTGAATATGCACAAAAAATTTCATCAAAATCTGTCAGGCCATTTTGGAGGAGTATGGCAACGAAAACTGTGACACGAGAATTTTATATATTAGTCATTAGATGTATGTATTAATTTAAAAAATATAAAATATAATATAATTTGAATGCAACCAATATAGGTAGCCCTCTGTGCAAAAAAACAATCACATAGACTTCCCTTTAGGCCATAGTTATTAGTTATTACCTTATAACATGAGAAGTTAAAAACTAGTGTCTTATGATGTCTCATAACCATAAGTATTAGCGTCGCAAGCTAGGTAGGTGCCTATATAGATTGGTACCCATCAAAGTGTTATAATTCTAAGGTTTACACACAAATGGACTCAAATTTTCGATTTAACTACTTACCATATCAATGGGGATTCTTTATTTGTAAATAAATTATAAATAATTATCAAAATACTATACCACGGTCAGAGCATCTGGTATAAGCAAAATATCTATATTATGGGTATTACTGTAGAACGGCCACGACGATTATCTTATGCGTCATAAAAGGCGATTATTTTAACGACGTTCATCGTTTCAAATAAAACCCATTAACTAACTATGTTTCAAATGTTTCATATAAGATATAAGAGATAATATAATAGAGATATATAATATATAACACATTTTTAAATGATTACCAATGAAGCAATAAAATATATGTTCTTGTTTTTCAAGTGCAAAACATCAATCTAACATCAAATCCAGTACTTAAATAAAAACTCGCATACCTATGTGCTTTTGTTTTTTTTATTCCAAAAGTTTTTGTTTTCAGCTTCATTGCCAAGTCCTTAAAAAGTAAAAGTGCCAGAGTCGACAAAAAATATCACCCGTGTTGTAAAAGGTAATTAGATACATCAGTAGCATAATATAACATTAGTTTTATCAATTATCATATTTTATATCTGCAGCGTACGGATTTTTTTTCACAACAAAGCATGCACATTAGAAACAGAGATCTTCGAGTAATAAACAGTAACTATATTATGTTAAAGACTTTCGTGATATTATCAAACCAAAATTAAAATCCGTATAGGTACCCCACCAAAATATCAGGGCTAGCATTCTACCAGTAAGTATTTTAATGTAGGCCCGTAGGTAATAGTTATAATATTATTATAAATTTTCAGTTAATTCTTACATGTGATTGATGTCGTATCTTTGTCGAGTAGGTTATTTGAGTCCGATAATTTAAGTTTAATATTAAAACTTAATTTGTAATGTATTTTATTAAATACATTTTTATAAATAATACCTAGATTTGTATTATTTTTAATAATAATATTTTATGTATTTTATGTGACATGGTTTTTCATAAACTAATTTTTAATAGAGTTTATTTGAATAATAATTTGTAATGACTATTTGTACGAAATTTTTTTGGGGCATCTTTATCATTATGATTTATGACAATAGTGAGGTTGTGTAGATCACAACAATTATGGTAGATCGTTATATGACACCGTTCTCTACGATGCATCTATCTATAAATATATATTATATAATATGTATACCTAGTACTATACCTAGTATTGTTCTGTGCTAGTACCTGCATTAATGTACCTTTGTATGGTATTTATAGACTTGAAAAATACTGAACCAAATTGTTCACACATATTATTATAGTTATCTAAACTTGGGGAGTGTTCTTTGCTACTAGTTTCTCAAACCCGATACATCGCTCACAAGGTGTTTCACACATGAATTTCGTTTTGGCTCACGAGTTAATATGAACAAATAATTATTGTTTTACAGTTTCCATGTTATTTGTCCCTTCAATGTTTACCGACCAAAACAATTCCAAGTTCCCGAATTTGACCATTTAACATTTAACGATGTTAAATGTTTTTAAGTTATAACCAATGAAAGCTGAATAGGTATTTTGTTAGAAATATTCATTTATTATACTATAGACAATTTATATTAAAATATGTTTATACAGTTATTCTGCATCGTGTTGTGACGAATATTTTATTCACATAAAAGCTATATGCGTAAAGTTCGTGAAGTCAGACAACATATAGAAGACATTAACAGAAAATAGAAATTATATCCTATGGACTGTTGTACGGATTGGGACATTATTAGCATTAATTCGTTTATGTTCAGGCTGTAAGTAATTCAAAATCGTGTTTTTATTTTTATGAATTGTACATTATATTTATTTGATGCAATTTGTTGATTTTCTATAGCTTACTTCCACCAAGCAGCAAGATTAAAAGGTTTTGTGAATACGTAAATTGCCGTACACACATGCTTTGTCATTTGCATCCCACATCAGCTCTTTTTGGCAGGGGCTTTATTACTAACTTTGTATAATGTATTGTATAATATCATGAATTCATAATGACTTCAAAGGTCATACACTTTCTTTGCACATAAATATAATATAAAACCTTGTGATTAATTTCAACATCAACTCAATAATATGGTTACAATATTTATACATATATGGTAAATTTTTTTTAAGCAAACTCATCCTTTTTATGTTTAAATTATGCATAATATATTCAAATTCTGATTTTTGAAATTTTTAAGTTTAGTTAAAAAAAATATTTTCTAATACTTAGAACTTTCACAACATTTAATGAGTATCCTGTGGCGATACTAAAGTTAGTTTTTTAAATGTGAAATTAAAAATCTACATGTAAATCACAAATTAAATGATTTTTCTGAAAATGTTGACGTATTGTAATTTAAATTTAAATCAAACGTTTCTGAGTTTTCCTACTTTAAATACTAAAGTAAATAGTCCATTCAAAATTAAATACTTTGTAAATGAATTAGGCCAGTAGTTATAATTAAGTACCTATGCAATAGAAAATATTTGTTGTTTATTACTACTTAGTAAATTTTACTCACTTAATCACTTTTAAAAAAATATTATGAATTAATACTGCACTCAATGATTTCCATAACCCAAGTAAATAATATTATTTTAACAGACCATTATCCTTAGCGCTTAAAGTAGAATAACTTAGAAACTTTTTTTTAAAATTAGATTACAATACGTCAACATTTTCAGGAAAATAATCTGATTCACAATTTGCATAACAATAGTCAACAACAGTTTGGGGTCTCATTTGAAAAAAAAATCACTGAAGGTATCTTCACAGGATACTCCTTAAGTGTTGTGAAAAATCCAAGTATTCAAAAATATTGTCTTTATCTACAATTCAAAATTCCAATAATCAGAATTTTTTGAATTTTTGAATTTAATATTTACTTATTTAGTCCGATGAACTTTAATTTTAATAATAAATCTATGTTAACTGTTACGATTAAACCTTAAAATTTGTAAACCATGGTTAAAAAATAAAAAGTTATTGTATAATATTATTAAACCGAAAACTATTAACTATTTGCTAATAAGTATATTGATAACAAGTTGTTTGAAGTACATAATATTATAAGCAATATAGGTACGTAATGAAAAATGATTAATGACCAATGCTAATAATAACAAAATAAGTGTATAATAACGGTCTAACCACAGAGTATACACAATTTCATCTATTCTGTGGTCTGATTAAATATCAAATACCTAACTAAAAGTTAAAGTAAATTAAAATAAGTAAAAACAAATAACAAAAATAATTAATGTGGTATTATAGGTACATTTACGAAATTCAGTTTTACTGTTCGGGAATCATCTTTTTCAGTTAATAAAAAAAATATTCGTGCAATCGGAATAAAAACTCTGAATTCAGTTTTCCGTCGCAACGATTCACAACAAAGTGTAGTTTATTCTGGAGTAGTTGATAATTCTGTCAATAATTGTTGCAGAAAATAGCAAACATCTGATCTTAATAATATATTAGTTACCTACTATAGTTATTAGTCACTTATATTAGTTATTACCTATTTATCTATACGTATATATGAACGCATGGGAACCGCGATTCGAACAATTTATTTTTACCCGGGAACCAATTTCGGAGTTTCTCTTTCTAAAAATCAATCTGTACAAATTAATTAGTAATTACTTATGAGTCATGATATTGAGAATTTGTATCGCAACCATTAAAAAAAAATACTCAATTAGGTAGGTACTGCAGTATTGTTATTGTACAATTTTAACGATTGACCACCACTTTTTATATTCCCATGAGTTAACACAAAGTAAAAAAACGATTTTGTTCACTTCTAATATCATAAGCTTGCAGATACTAGTCTACCCATAACCCATAGGTTTAAAAGTTTTGACAGTATAATCGAGTAGGTATAATGTGCTACAATAGCTGTATAAAATAGCCGTATAATTCATCAAAAAATTGTAATCGCACTTTTGTTTACTATGTATAATATATTTATAATAAATTGTTAGTAAAGTAAAAAGTATAATATAGGTATAATTACATCAACAAGAACCATGGCACAAAGTACCTACAAAATGTACAGTTTTGCAAAACATCAATCAATATTTATAGCTAATGTAACTGGAAATAAATGTAATATATTACAAGAATTAAGTAAATATTGAGTTTTACTTCCGGCCGAATGACCAAAAGCCGACTGATGTCTTTCACAAATAACGAATATCAAACAATCTGTAATATTATATTCGTATAATCCTATTTAACTTTTATAATATTTATATTTTAGTGGAATAATTCCAAAACGAATTTCGACGTATTGTCGTATTGCGATCATGCAATGCCGCTATAATAATAGCGTAAAAAAAAACTGCCAGTAGTTCAATGTAGCCACTGTAGGTACTTAAAGATTTTGTTCTATATTACTTCAATGTATTCTGTGTATTCTATGTATATTATTATTATTAGTTTTTAATTATTTAAAAACACGTATTGCTTATAAAGAAAATTATATTTTTAATTTATTATTAAAATAATATTAATTACCATTACATACTATTATTTTATATTGTGGGTTAACATTAACTGTTCGCATGTAAAATAATATTTACAAAGAGGTTTTTTACTTAACATTTTTAAATCCCTGATTGCTAATTTTCGAAACGTTGAAATGGCTGCAAGATACTTTTTAGTATGCAATAACCAATGTCGTGATGCAGAACTATTTTCGAATAATTGATATTTTATAGGCAACTGCAAGACGGAAACGTTTACCAACTAATTTCCATAAGGTGTTGTTTTTATATCATACATAGCAGGTTCTTAGTTTCTTACTAAACTATAATATATTATATTTGTGTTCCGCCAAAAATGCGAAAATCTTTGTTCTTGGCCGAAGTCTGCTTGGCAGGGACGTTCAAGACGTTTCGGCCTAGGGAAATATTAACATCGTATTGCATAATATAATCAAACAGGTCAGTTGAACTAAGCTAAAAAACAAAACGATCGTGCCGATCACAACTCTTCACTCCGAATTTAAAAATCGATAAACCCATGAATAAAGCAGATAATAACATAAACCTATCAAGCTTTGATGATATTTAGCGATAAGCGATATCATGGAAAAACAGGCACAACTGTAAAAGATTAAAGAAGTCCAGGATGTATAGGGAAATTGAAGAAAGGAAACATAGTTGATCAAATGCTTGGAAAATATTGATATAAGTGCGTTTTTAGATCACATTTTTTGAGCTTAGTATTTTTTTGGGATTATATTATAATGCGCATCCTATATGATCATTTTATGCGATTTTCTTCGGGTACAGTATTATTAAAATTCACCATTCGTGTTATTTGTTACGACTGACGTAAACACTCGTCAATAAAATGGTGACGATAAGAAAACAATAAAATATATATCAAATATTATAATATTAAAACATTCAGAGCTATGAACATTTTTTACAGCCTTAATAAAATTCAACATAAATTGCACGTTATAGTATAGGTTTATATATATTGTTATGAATACCGTCTGATATATTTATTATTATTTCATTTGACGAGTAAACAATAGATTTATATGGATGGAAAAATTAATAAGCTTGTGTAAGAGGAACTAGATAATCGTTAAAGCTGGTAATTTAACTCGTACAATAATTAATATACAAAGGTATCTGACAAAAATACGTGAAAAAAAATAAATTATACTAAGTAAACGTATGGAAAAAATCATAAAAATTATACGGATAGTAAATAATTTAAGAAATATTCATAATTTGATGAACAAATAGATTATTTTGAGTTTATTAAAAAAAAATTGTTAAATCTACATCATTTTACTTTGGAGTTTCAGTATACAAATAAAAAAATAAAATGTTTTTCGTTACTCATAGGAAATGGCACAGGCGTCTATAAATTATAAAATAGATATATAAATACATTTTAAATATCGTTTAGAACAAAAGTTATTACTTATTTCATTTGTCAGGTCTTTCTTTTACATTCTGTATAGCATCGATTAAAAAGTAAATAAATATAGGTATGTCATATGACGTGTACCTATAATAATAATATTATTTTAGTAAAACTGCTCTATGAATATACTCACTGATAAAATTGTTCAAGGAAAAGTTAGTTTAATAATCATTGTTTAGTATACATTGTTTTTACGTAATTTCAAAGACGATAAAATTAAATTTTTTTTTTTTTAAATCGTTTATTTAAATGAATATTTACAATCTGTACAAATGGTGACAATAAGTAAAATGTTTAGCATAATGGTGAAGGACAGTGAATGACATGTAGGAGCTTCACATAGAAGCACCTGAGCTTAAATAATTTCCTTAAAAGGTATGGATCAGGTATTGAGTAGGTCTCTTGGCCAGTTACGTTTGAGGCGTCTTGGCGGGTTTCCTGGGAGATGGTTAATAATTAACATTATACATTATTTTGACGGTCAGAATATAAATTATTAAATAACACGATAATTAAATCTCAAATAACACAAGTTTTATGCCTCAATACCCAAACAGTATTATAATTAAACCATATTTTAAATAATTCACTGCGACAATCCGTATGACGCTGATGACGAAGACTCGTCATCAGAGAGTGAATCATATCACATAGAATACATTTGTTTGACCCACATGTTACAATTCACTTGCAAACCTAAAGTAGACAAAGTAAGTACCATCTATAAATTAGACGCTCTCTGACTTGCTATTAATGTATTACTAAAAAATAATTGTAGTATTTGCTAAAAAATGTGTCTGTTTACGATACGCCAGTGATAGACCTTGTAAGTACCTATATGTTTCGTTACAAGAAATATAATATAAATATTTTTTTAATTTATTTTTTTCAATTTAATTAGACAAGCATGGATTATGAATCGTGGGTTTGTAACTCAGCCGTTAGAACTCTAGTTAGTTTACCAGAGGAGTCTGAGAAAAGTAACGAACATAGTAATACCTTTAGAGTACAATATGAAAAAATACTTGTAAAAGAGCGTCGAGCTGCAGTGTCGCATGAAAAAATTTCGCCTGTTATAGACCTTGTAAGTACCCATAAGTTTCGTTATAAGAGAGATGAATGTATTGATTTTCCAATGATGAGTGTTTTGTTTTTTTTTTGTGTCTGTCATCACCTTTTAGGACAGTAAAAATGATTAGATTTTCTTCTAACAGTATCTATTCTGATAGAAAAGTGAATCTAGTTGGTACTTTGGGGGGTCAAAAGTAAAAAAATTCTAATAGTTTGCTAAAACGCAGGGAAAAAGAAAAGAAAAATTAAGGAAAAACGGGAATTTTTACAAAATTGATTTTGGGTTTTGGTGTAACTCTAAAACAAATGACTGTAGATACATGAAATTATCACTGGTTTTTTATATTAGTATTTATATACACTTAAACATTTTCAAAAATTATTGATTTGTTTTGAATTGTTTATGAACATTTTTAGTTTCCTATTTTTTTAGTTTTTTTGTTGGGTAAAAAAGCTTGAAAATTTAATACAAGGCTCTTAATATATTGGTACTATGACATTTGTAAATATTAAAAATCCATAGTCACATTTATTTTTTATAAGCATTTTATCACCAGACAATCACCAAAATGTGCAAATAATTTTTAGGTATAAATTTTTTTTAATAAGCATTTGAAGTTCGATTTTTTACGACATTTATAAGATTTAAAAGTGGATGTTGCTCTGCTGTACAGTATATTACAAGTGGGTCACTATATTATGGATTGTATTAAATTTGAATTGAATGATATCATATCATTGTATACGAAAAACGATTCTGAAGGTAGACGGTTTGTCATAGTCTTGATATTGTGTATAGTTATTTTATTTTATTTTGTTTTTTTTATTTGATGACCCGCGGCAACATAGGCCATTGGGTGGGGGTGAAACGGTGAGTTGTTGTATTGGATAGGTTTGGTACACGTGTGTGTGTTGTGGTAGAATTTCTAGTGGGGCATCCGTAGGTTTCTGCGATGCCCCGGGTGGGGGATGGCGGCACTTGTTCTACATTTTATTTTACTATAGCCTGTAAGTTGAATTAATATTATAAATTACAACAAAATAACTAAAATCGTAATTTTTATTTTTATTCATTTGTATGGTGATAAACAAAGCATTAGAAATTAAAATCACATTTTTAGCGGTTTTTTGTAATTGGTTTAGTGGTTTTTCCCGTGGCATTAAATAACTATCTAGAAAATCAAAAAATTACCTCTTTAAAGTACCATCTTGGTAAAATTTGCTAAAAGATAAGATACTAAATGTTGAAATAGAATACTTCCTTCTGGTAAAAATTTAGTATGCAGGATAAAAAAAAAAAAAACCTTTGCAATTGTAAAACCACTAGTCCCTCTCTCTCCGCTCAGAATCTAAAATGAATTTGTAGTTAAGAATGTGTAAAATGTTTAACTTTTATACCTAACGATTAAAATCTTACAATACGTTTCCACGTAAGTAGGTTATTCTGTAACCAAAAAATCTCAATTATTATAAAATTATATACTAAACCATCAAGAATAACGATTATAGTTATTTTGTTGTAATTTTATAATATTAATTCTATATTTACCGGTTTCTGTATTAATAATAAGTGTAATAACAATATAAATAGAATATATAATACCCACACTGACAAATCGTCACTGTTCAGAATTGTTTTTCGTATACGATGATATTATATCATTGAATTTAAATATAATACCATCCATAAAACAGGACCCACTTGTAACCTACTGTATGGCAGAGCGACATCCACTTACCCACTTTTTTTAATTAATTTTTTTTAAATTTAACTTGACAAGCACTCAATATTAGAATCGTCGGTTAAAGAATTTAAAGAATCAGCCGTTACAACTCTGGTTAGTTTACCAGACGAGGCTGATTAAATTGACGAAGATCATAGTAGGATCAAACAAATCTGGTATGTTATTTTTTTTTTTTGAGAAGCCACTCTCTTACAACACTCTTGGAGTCCTGCTGTAATATACTCAAGTTACATAAATTGTTTCAACATTCTAATTAATTTATTAATAAATAAAAAATAATTTATTAAGTATTTAAGTTAATTTTTTATTTGAGATTTAAAAATCCTATCATAATTATAATAACAATAGTTTATTGTCAACATAATATTTTACAAAAAATTAACAAGTACTAAGATAAAACAATTAATGACGCCTCCTCATGAGCTTAGCTTGTGGTGGATGCAGGGCGCAGCAAGTTCAATACAACACAAAAATATTACATAAATTATTTAAATATACATAACATGATATTCTATTATTATTTACGTACCTATTACATAGGACGTATAGAATAAACATTTCATATTATAGAGTAATATAATGATAAGAATACAACTAAAAGTATTTATTTTTTATTTTTTTATATTTGTTTCATGCGTGTTTGATAGCTATGTGACGGGTAATATTCTTTTAAATCTATGTTAAAAATATAATTAAGGATATTCCATATATACAAGCCATTTAGGTTTCTTATAGTGAACATGACATAATTTTTTCATTTTATAAGTAGTGTCATATGTCTCTAATATCTATAGTACCTACATTAAAGTAATAAAATATAGTTCCTATTCAGTAAATGTATACACAATAATATATTTATACAAGTACCTATTGTTATTTCATTACTGCGGCCCGCGGGTCGTCATCGTGATATTATAATATTGTAGTCGTAGTTGTTGTAGACGGATTAGTAATATATACTTACGACAGTAAGTATAAATTGATGATTTATACTCGAAAAAAGATGAACCAAATTCCGATCGTACAACAATGCGCTTCTTACAGCGATATATACATTATATACGTTTATAATATTAAAGAGTAGAGAACATCGTCGTCGGAGTGAAAATATAGAACAGTCTGCTACAGATGAAAAAAAAAATTAAACAATTCCATACAAAAGGCTCCGCGAACAATATTGACGAAATTAAGACGGCGATTGAAAACTAAACGTCTATAATACGTCACTCGGCTACTGCACAACATAATATATTTTATTATGATGGAAACACAAAGCTGGTTAAATCGGACAAATAGACATTATATCGTTTCGGATGATATACGTATATACAGCATAGGTAATATATATTATATAAATCCGTCGTATGTGTGTGTGAGTGTGAAACGAACGGTGTCGGACTACACTCGAGCTCGGGTAAAAGGTGTCTGCGAGTCGTCCGGTCGTCATATAGGCAGAAGAAAAACGTCCGAAGACGACTAGGTTCGGTTCAAAGGGGTTATACGTATATATACATATTATTATTATTATTAACGTGTCAACTACACCGACATATATATAATATATTATAATATATAGGTACTCGTATATCATACACGTTGAGGGTATTTTATACTATAAAAGCAAGTCCAGATTTTGTGTCTCGGGTTGGCTCCGAAATGACTTGACTGATTTGGCTGATTATTTTTTTGTTATGTTCATGATTGTTGGGACAAGAAAGACAATTTTTGGAAAATCAACAGGAAAGTAGGAAATCTGGATGTCAAAAATACAACAGTGGCGCTGTACAGGAAAAACACTGTAATGTACACATACAAACGCTGCACAATAAACTAAATAATAATATACTTTTGTTTATTGTAAGGTTAATGTTGGTTGTGACTTGTGATTGTTGTAGTTTTAGTTGTTAAGTTTTATGAATTTTACTAAAATAAAAAGAGGAAACCAAACCTTGGCCGCTCCATAAATGGTGTTAAGAGGAAGAATTGTCAATGGATATAATAGAAATTAATAAATTATAATTTAAATCGGGTTTTTAGATCTCTATATTATTGTTTTATAATAATAATATAATAAACAATATGTGACTTACAAGTGGTAAGTGGTCCAAGTCTATAAGGTATGAATTTCTAATTTTTGTCTTTTCTTAAATTATACTTCTTAATATTATTTGCATACATTTAAAAACGATCTACAAGAAATTTTAAATTAATTTAACGATGAACTTACTACAATAACTACTTGCATTATATTTTATCATCGTTTGTATTATTATACTCAAACGTATCTTGTAAATATATAACCAAACTGGTTGGATAGTGCTGTTCAATGTGTTCAAGCGTTCACGTGACGTCGAAAGTTGGAAACAATTAAAATTATCGAAATGCAATATAAGCTTATCATCTTATTATTATAATATACAATCAGGGCTCGTAACTAATTCTCCTTAAACTAGTTATTTTTATTAATTCATTATTTCAGACATATTTAGAGTAATTGAGTCCATTATTGTGTTAAACACCAATTATTATTAAACAACTTCTGAGTGTTCAATTTTTTTTTTTCGTTATCAGAATTTATTATAATAATATAATATTAAAATATTATGCAAAAGTGGAAAACTCAGACATTTATTAAAAATTGTTTTTATGTTTTGTTCGTTGTTTGTTTATTATTCAAAATCAACACTCGTATTTTTTTGTTTAATTCATGCAATACATTTTTTACTACAAATTAAAATTAACGAAAAATACTTCTTTTGCTCAATATTGTAATTCTGAAAATTTAAAAGCTTGAAAAAAAAACTAATTAACTTTGAATATTTATTTTATCTGCACAAACTCGGATTCTGAGACTTTGAGTATTTCGGAGTATGTGAAAAAGCATGACGTACTGAATAAATAATTTATCATATTATACGAGATAAAAATATACGACTAGATATCATGTCCTAAATTCAACAAACATGTTCAAACATCAAATGAATGTGTTTAAGCCTTTATGGTCATATTATATCATTGAAATCATTAATTAAAATATGATTGCTGAAGCCACGTAAACACTTGACGATATCGGCTTAGCAAAACGTACGCTTTAATAGTTAGTTAGGTAGGTACTGGTAAACGAAAATTTATTGGTAGGTAATTTTGTAATTCAATTTTTTTTATTGATAACAGTGAATATTTTGTTTGGTGGACCAACATCAACGAGTGTATTGTTTTATTCAGTAGTTAAAAATATTTCCAACCTCAGCAATGTATGAGTGTACCGCAGAAAATAAAATTTACTTTATCATGATGTTACGGAACTAAATTGATAGATTATTATACAATGGACATTTGCATATTCCTATACTATAGATATCAAAGGAATTGTGAATGCGTGCAATTCACGAAGACGAACAAGTTAAGGGAAAAATCCAAAGTTTTATTTTGAATCGTCGTATTGATTTTGAATTTCACATCACTTTTTAGTGTGGTGGAAACGCGCATTATGGTTCAAGTATTATATTAGAATATAGTAAGTTTAAGTAATAATGGAGTAAAATGTACGGGAAAATCTCTGAAAATCAGTTTTGTTCTGTTTGACTTTTATTATTATACGATCTGCATCCATAAAAAAATATCTGTGTGCACATTACGTATATATATATAAGTATATAACTGTTCGCAAGACACAATTTTAAGACACGCTTTTAAACGATGTCTGGTATAAGACAACGCCCGCCATTTTAAACGATTTTGATTCTGATACTTTTGTAATGAGTTTTCAGTTCGCTTTGCGATATGTACCTCAGACTTTGCGATCGAGTTTAGACGCATAACATAATAGTATAACCGTAGCAATTCTACGACATGGTTCGCATTATATTGCGGCGCGTTTAACAATGAAATAATGTCAGTCACTCGTTATTATGTTACTAGAAGACGGCTGATAGAACGTTTCTCGGGCTTCAATAAAATTTTGTCTTATTAAAATCATGTCTACTAACATGTATATAAGTGGTATGAAACCGGGAATATGCTGGAGCTCTTTCTGAAAACGCCAACGGGCCCGCAACACCACCACAGCCGAGTACAAAGGTACTTGAAATATTTCATCGTCTGCAAACCACACGCGATATAGTTCATATGGTAGGTATAACACTTCCAGGATTAGAGAAGCGCTAAAAAGCATAATAATGTTTAATTATGAGTCACACTTGACACAATATATTATATATGATATAATTCGATGTCATATGTATATTATATTCATCGAAAATAATATATTTTGTATAGGCATTAGGCACTGGACACAAATATATTACATAACTCTACAAACATAAAGAATCGCGGTACATACTAGGAAATAATTTTTATTAATTAACAATTCATTTGAAAACATCATATAATATATACTCAGGTAAGCTATATGCTATAAGAGTCATCAATGGAACACAATGATTGATCATTGATTTAACAGTTATGGGATCACAATCAATAACACACAACTTATATGATACGTATACGTCTATAGGAGAATAAAATACAAGACGAATAACGTCATAGCCATCTCTGACACTAAAGTACCTTCTTATTAAACACGTCTATAATAGCAGCGTAAACCTCTAATTGAATTAATCAGACTTATTCTAACGGTTTTCCTACGTAATATAAAATATCGAGTGTCATAAGAAAAAATTAAAAATGTTTTTAAAATTCTTCTATGAATAGATATTAAATAAGCATATCATTACTATAACTGGTATTTAAAACTGTCGTGCAAGTAATAATAATAATAATAGCTGATGCCATTAATAATAATTTGTATTGTCCGGTTTAATTTACACAATACACGTTGTAAGACGGCGTGTTGTATAGGCAATTTAGGTACATATTTGAGTGCAATACCAGATGAACAGCACCAATGAGGTGTGCAATATTATACATTACCATGACGTAATAACATTTAATGTAATAGGGCATTTTGCACTTTACAGTCCTTGCTAGGAATTCTGAATGAACCAAATATCAATCAAAATTAATTGCGGGCTGCATACTTCATTTATTATTAAAAATATAATTTTATTAAAAATGAATTTGTATTGGAAATTTGCAAACATAAGAAAATGTGTATTTCAGCTATAAGTTTCTAGTTAAAATATATATATAAAGAAGAATCTATAAAATCACTACAATTAATTAGTGTAGTTTTTCTCAGCGTCTAATCGTCGAGTCTGAACAGAATCCTTATACAATAAGACGTATATTGTACGTGTTTTGTCGAAGTAACATGAGTTCATACATTTAATATAGATAATAGGTACCTCCTAGCTCCTACAAAAAAAAAAAAAAAAAATGGAACTTAAATCATCATATGTAACGTGTTTTGTACAAAAATACATGACATTATGAAGTGCATTATAAATTTCGTGAATCAAATTAAAACACAGGCAATAAAAACCAAACAAATGTTTCTGATCAGAATTATAAAAATGGAGTATAATTTTTTATTGTAGTTATATTTCTCTTAAATATAAAATATTAAAAATTATTTTAAATAGGTACCATTATAACTGTGTATAATTTCAGAAAAACTATTATACAATTAATTTAGAGAATATTGACACTTAATAAGAGTATAGTACCTACTATCACTCTATACATATAGGTCGTACGTCATAATAATATACTAATATGAATTGAAAGTTCTTGTAATATTACTAAATAAATTGTGAAAATTAATAAACTCGAAATTTCCATTATACATATTTTATTAAACTATATTATAATTATAAACGTTTTTCAAGTTTAAAACTTTTAACAATAATTATTTAATATTATGGTTAATTGTTTGACATTACTTGTACCTACTGATAATTCACTAAATAAATACAACACGATAATAGGATAATAGGGGAGACTGCGGTTTGACGTTATACCTAACTTGTAAATCATTTATTTTATTTATTGTCATGCTTAAATAACAAAATACACAAATACGGTTTTTAAAAATACTCATTTAGAGATGATATCAAAATATAGCGTGTTATATTATAGTTTATAATATGATTTATGTTTTACGGAAAAGTGGCATAATAGGAAAACAAAGGAATATATTATTTCTTACATTATTGATTTACATATTGTTTGAATCATCAATTTATATAGACTGTTGTTTATAGTATAATACATATTATATAAGTAGTACAAAATATATAAACATATATATTATATTATGTAGATACATGTATAAAATAGAACTTTAGTTATTTTAATTAACGTCTCAAACGTTAAAGAGATTTAAATTAATCCAAGTACTGTTTCTCGATATGAATGTATTAGTCGTTAGCATTTTGTTTTGCTTAGCTTCCAAAACATTTGACATTACCTACAAATATATTTCAATTGTTATAAAGTCTTAAGTTTTGCAATTTTAGTTCGTGTACAACATGACCTGACTGACCATATTTTGGATTTTGACACGAGATCTGCTAGTGACTCGCAGACGGTCAAAACTTTATCATGATTTCCCGTACCTAAAATCAAACTTTAAAAAGATATATACTGAGAATAATTTAAAGTTTCAAATTACCTTTTCACTTAAACGATTCAAAATCGTAGCTCTATCAATTCAGAATAATAATATTATTATGTCGAGCGTAACGTTTTTTTTTATACCATGTTTATAACTGTATATTATACATGTATATAACACAAAAATTCTGAATATATAAGTATAAAGAACGACACTAAAAAATAATTCAAAAGGTGCTTTTGAAAACTTGTGATATTTCGATATGACATATTTTATAGTCCCCTCGCCGATCGAAAAAATTAATAGCGTCGTCCACTTATCATAAACACTAGAATTCTGCGTGTTCATTAGGACAGAAATTATTGGTACAGTGAAACATTGTGGTTGCAGTTGATACTTGATGCGTTTTTGAAAACAGTTGTACTGCAATCTATATACTTAGAGAGGAAGAACGAATTTTTAAAAGACTTGGTATAACTTGACAAAGTTAAAACATTTAAGGTGTGACTCTGTGTAGGTATAGATTTAACGATGATGTCGGACGATTGCAATACTACATTATATTTGTCGCAGAAATGAATAATAATTTCTTCAAAGTCATGATATTTTTTAAATTTGTTTGAACTTTTTATCACCTCGAATATAATATTCAATATCGTGCGTTACGTGTTCGAACTATATAACGGTTTATAGTTTTGTATAAACATATTATTATGTAACTTATAGATTCCATGTAGCGAAGCGAAGGGCTGTTAGTTCTACAGCGTTGGCGTGTTTTTTTGTTTTGTTTTATTGAAAACTCCTATACAACTGTGAGTCGTAAAAATGTTCAACAAGTTGGGGAACTACGGAGAATTGAAAACGGAAGGTGATTTTCCAATTTTTCTTATCCTTTTTACCAAAATATTAATAAGCTACGAAAGTTGATATTTGAATTATACATACATTTTGAAATCTACCGTTAGTACCAAAAACAAATATAAATAGTACCCAATATCAAAATTTTTCAGTATTTATCTATATTTTGTATTAAATTGTAATGTCAAATGTGTATGAATTTAAGTTAACTTACACTAAATAGTAAATACTCTCCATAAAAAAAAATATACTTTTATACTACCAAACAGAAGATCGGATTTTGTCCGAAGGCCGCCGTGTTCCTCCGAGCTCGAATAAGGGGCCGTTGAACTGGGCTGGTGAAAAACATCACTGCCTGTTTACCACGATCTAACTCTATATATTATAAAAGAACCGGACGTCAGACGCATACACTATAATAATTATTTAAAAATATTCCGTCAAATTATTGTTTACTCAAAAACATGATAACATCGTTACCGTGATGTAAAGCTACGAAACATAATATTTTACAACGTAGGTGTACGTTACACATAGATGGAATGGTTTTTCAAAATATAATTAATTTTCAAAAATGTACGTTCCGCGAAGTCTTCCTGTAATTATTTTAGAACATTACCTGGCAATGTTTACCAAGGTACTTATAAGTATACATACCACTATGTTGAAAAGTAGGTGTGTACCTCGACATCATGTTATTAAGCATAATGCCAAGGTAATATACGTGTTCAATTTGAATTCAATGATAAGTCATTGGATACGAAAAAAGATTCTGAGCGAAGACTAGACCATCAGCCTGTACATTATTAAGTGTCTAAGTATATTTTATGATATACTTGCGTCCCGCCCAGCGATGTCCGTGCCAAAGATAAGTTAAAAAAAAATATATATTTGTCAAAAAATGCACATGCCAAATTCCTACGGAGGATTGAGTGCTTTTCTGCCGTCCTATATCCCATGACTTTGTGTGCAAAAAGTGGAAAATCCAAAGTCACGTTTGAGTGTCTAGCAAATCACACACCTAGCTCAAGTGAAAATCCATTGAAGTGGTGTAAACTAAACCACCTAGGTAGGCAATAATCTATGCCTTAACTGTGCTCAATATATATAGTATCATTATATACTGTACTCGTAATATTTACAATTTATTATGAATAGCCAATTGGTAATCTACAAGAAAGATAAACAATGATAAAATCTCTATTCATTATCCAATAAATAATCACCAAGTTAACTATTATTATTCGAATATCTCAAAGTTGGAAAATCGAAGCATATTTCGCCCACTCATATCGTGCATATATACGCAAAAAATAAATAATTAAGCTTACGTTATTGTACCATGAATACATCCATCGCTCCGCTCACAATATAAAAAAATAGATTGGTTGACGAAAATGTAATAGTATGGAAAAAAAATATGCAACATTTTTCATGACATTTTAAACCCCTGAAAGCAAGTAACCGATTTTTTTGAAAGTTACTCATATTTTTTTCGTTAACTCGTTTAGTTAAAAGTCAACTTTGAAAAAAAGTAACTTATCTTAGTTTAAAGTTAAAATTTTCAAATTTTCAAATATAAAATGGTGCTCTGCTGTACAGTAGGTTACAAGTGGGTCACTGTATAATGGATGGTATTAAATTTGAATTCAATGATATAATATCATTGTATAAGAAAAACGATTCTGAGCGAAGACGGTATGTCAGTCTAGGTATAAGACATATTATATAATTATCTATGATATTAAAAAAAATTGACCTATAATAAATTCCAAATTAATCATATCACAGTATCCATTAACAACAAACCCTGATACTATCATAGATATAAAATAGTGTACTTTAGAAGTTTCAAGTACCCACGAATGATATTATACAATCGCAACAAAATAACCAAAATAGTTATTCTAGGTTTTTTCTGTGCTTATGTATTTTTCAGATTTTTTGGTAACAGAATTAACTACTTACATGGAATCTTGTTTTAAATTTTCAATCCTTAGATATAAAAGTTGAACATTTTATAAATTTTTAACTACAGAATAATTATTCAATTTTAAATTTTATAAATTTTGTCGAAATTCGATCTTTAAATGCTTATAAATGAAAACTCTGCCTATGTATTTTTAATATTTTTCAACTGATATTTTAACAATATATTAGGAGCCTTGTATTAAATGCTTTCACTTTTTGGCCCAACAGATAAAACTTTATTGATATTTATAGAAAAAAAAACTAAAAAAAATTGAAAACTGAAAATGTCCGTAAACGGCTCAAAAAGAGTCAAAATATTTTCAAAACTGTATGGTGTATAGGAAATGCTAATATTAACATTCAGTGAAATTTTCATGTATATACGGTCATTTTTTTTAAAGTTACACCAAAAACTAAATTCAATTTTGTGAAAAATCGATTCTGCGTAAAAATTCCCGTTTTTCCTTAATTTTTCTTTTGTTTTTCATGGCGCTTTTGAAAATTACTGTGAATTTTAAATTTTGAAATCCCCAATGCACCAATTATATTCACTTTCCAATCGCACAAGATACTGAAGTTGAAAATCGAAGCATTGTTTCGACTACTTATCGTGTACACAGACACACAAAAAAAAATAAAAAAACACACATCATTGTAAAATCAATACATTCATCGTTTCACTCAGAATCTAAATTTCCAGACTCATAATATGGTTTAATAGATAGTTTTTCTTTACGCTCAAGAAAATTACTGGGTAAATTTAAAACGATTCATCAAAGTAAAAACCTTATTCGAAAATTTGAATTATTTTTCGTACGATAATGGATTTAATTAAGATACTTTTGAATAAAATGAACTTGAAGTTAATACGTTAATCTTAAAAAAATAGTAACTTATTGAGTTAAAAGTTAATTTAAAAAAAAAAGTTACGAGTTAATTAACATAACGTTTTAACTTAATTTTAACGTTTAACTCGTTTATGCCCAGCCTTGCCTAAAAGTAGATACTTAATCGTATATCGTTATTACGCTTCTTAAAACATGAACGCCTTTTTTCATGACAAAGTGGTTTGTGGAGCCGAACCGTCGGCCGATTGATGTACAAAGCCACCACAGTGAGAGGGGGTCGACCGTATAGAAATTGAAATTTATTGTGTACCACTACAACAACAGTCCACAGCTGCTACACATAATATTGTGTGTGCGGTGTAATGCAATATAAACGACCAGGACAACTGCCATGTCACTGATATTTCCAAGTTGATCGTATTATTTAATATCATTAGCCAAATTGGCTCCCTTACTTGTGGACATCATAGCAATACTCATACTATTGTACTACATGCTAGTACATCTCTTGTACGTATTGGCCCGTGTAATTTTATCTAGAAAAGGATTTGTAGAGCAAAAAGTTCGTCATTACGTGGACAAAGCTCTTTATATGCTTTTGTAACTGTAGGTATGTCTGTGAATACTTTCAAAATTGGTTAAATCATATTATTTACATATTACGTAATAATATACTATTATAATGACACATCGAGTAAAATACGAATGAATAAATGAGGAATACGTTGTGCCATAACTATTATAGTCCTTATGAGGTATACAGATCCTTATGACCTTGTGGTCAGTATAGTTATTTTATAATATTATAATCCATATTGTGCATGTGATTGTTTTTCAGAAAAATATTATAATCAGGATAATCAGGCGAATACATAATAAAAATTATGACTGAAACATGAAACAACTTATATAAAATTACTTTTTCAGCGACCTTTAAACTATTTAACCAGGTAGGGTTTCTTATGGTGTACGTATGAACTAAAACAAAATATGTATATTAACACTTTGTAAAATCAAGTAGACAATTTTATTTATATTTTGGGTATTCCTTGTAACATTGACCAGATGATTATTATTTTATTTATACTAAAATTATTTGATTATAGTATTATTTCCCCCTTTTAAAACAATCGTCTATCACCTATAATTCAAACATTTTTTTTTTTTTATAAACGACAATTCGCACTCCTAGAACAAGACTGCCACAACTCAAAATTCATGAATTTTGAGTTATGACTACTTTTGGATAGAGAAAAATAAGCTCTTTTAAATGCAAGAACGCCACATTCAATATCATTTTTCATTTAGCCACTATAGAGATGTGTCTGTATTGAATTATTTAAATATTGGTTAATTTTCAATGCAAGAGAGCCATATTTACTTTATGGCAGTATACTTATTTTTATTTATCCAAATTATCACTGAAGTCAAAATTCAAGACTGCCTTATTTCGACTTGTGGCGTTCTTGCACTGAATAAAAACTAATTATCGTGTAATATGTTGAGTGCAAAACAGCAATATTTAGAGTTGTGGCAGTATTGCATTTTATAATTTGTGATAGTGCAGCCACAACACGAATTATGACTCTATTGTATTTATAAATAGAATAGCTTTTCGTTTTGCGCCAAATTCTCATATAGTCGCATCTCAAAATATGGCAGTCTTGCATTTACTTAAAAAATTGTAAATGGCCACAAGTCTAAATTTTTGGGTTTAAGAGTGAATTTCAAAATATTTGAAAAATTAATATTGTAAAGTATGGTTGTAAGTATTTAAGTGTTAAATTTCAAACGCATAAGTAAAAAATTCATTAAAATATCTTAAGTCCAAACTTCAAATTGATTTTTCTCAAAACTATAAATTTTGAGTTGTGACAGTCTTGTTCTAGGAGTGCGAATTTACGCTAGATATAACTATATTATTACAAACGGACAAAATATAATATGTTAGAAGGATACTTATTGTAAATATAGTTTTTAATTTAGTTATCAAATCCAAAAATAACCTTCAAGTGTTGAGTTATAATAATTTCTTGTCAAAATATATTATATCACGGGGTGCCGCCACTGGGTGACTTCCCCCTCCTGTTTACCAAAAATCATCCCATTTACTTATTGTATCACTTGTAAATACAGATTGTAAATATATTATGTTTGTTCAATAAAAAAAAAAAAAAAAAAAATATATTATATAAAAAAAAAAACATTTTAAAAATTACATCATGGAATTTTATTATTTAACCTAATGTTTTGCATTCAACTAAAAATGTATAAATATTGAATGTATATTATTTAGTTTCATTAAGTATAATATAAGTAGATAAGCTAATTTTTAAGTTGAAGTATGTACTTATATATTTTTAGATTCTGAACAAAATGACCCATGAATTGGTTTATATATAAATAATACATTTTGATCCTTTTCTTAGAAAACTTTTTCTGTAAAATAGAGTGCTTCTAAAGTTTGTCATTGCCTGATTGGAAAACGACTCTAATTGTATAAATTATAAAACGACTTCGTTCGTTTATCGATGTTATCAGTTATTCATACATAATCGTTAATTGCAACAAAAAAAAAAAAAAAAAATACGGAGAAATGAAGATATCTAACCATCTAAGCAAACGTGGTTTCAATCGAGTTCTGCTCATAATCGTTTTTTAAAATACAATGATAATTCATTACTGTTTTCAATAAACTACGTAATACCACAAGAAAAAATATGTAACACCCGCTCTTTATACTATCATTTATCAGTGTGCCTAACTCTTGTGTTGAAATATTTTTGTTTTATATTCCAACGTAACTTGTTTCAGCTACAACACATGCATATAGGTATTATACTAAACGGATTCCTTGTTTGAAAAACATACAACCCGTAAACAAATTATTATATTTTATTATTATTGAAATTGAAATTACCGTACGGTTGAATGATGACGACGTGTGAACATACGGTCCACTGCACCGATCATCCTTAGGCGGCACACCCACCTTTGTCGATGCCATAAAATCCCACAATTTACATTTCAAATACATTCCGGTGTCTGAGCAAAATATATGCGTATATTAATGTATTATATTATATTATACGATTGAGCTCTCTTCATTAACAATCGGGGAGCTGGCGATTCACCAAAACGTCTGCAGAATGCGAAAATACCTCTTTATGCGTACAGCAGCTCACGACGTACGCAGTCGGGTATGTAGTCGAGCGGTTCGTTTAGCACAAAAAATTATTGATCGATTTCAAGTCAACATAATATGATATCATATTATAATATTGTATTCACAGCGATATGTGGAGTGTTCACGAAAGCAGCTGGGTACACGGAAAAAGCGAAATCGTCGAGCACGCTCGAAATACAAGAGTTGAAAATCGCAAGTCGTAGGACTTCGTCATCCTGCAATAGTTCAGTCTTGAACAAACGGAATTCGAAAATAACTCATTCATTTAAGCAACTGAGTTATGAAATGTACCCTGTTTTTTGTGGACGCAAGCTGTATAACATTGGACGATATGCACACGAAGAACAATGTTTTGGAAGGGCTCGCGTTGTTGCCCTCTCACGTTTGTTATAATATCGTATAGGTACGTGTCTGCCTCTGCCAACAGCAACGTTGCCAGAGAACTTATAGTTTTCCAGTGCAAATTCAAGCCACAGTAACACAGCCACAGTATTCTTTATTGGAAATAATTATGTACACTGAATTTTTCAGAACAATTAATAAAAGTTTATAGGAGTTGTGCGTATTATAATATTTTACGCTTCAGCAACTTTACACCATATTTTTCAGAGCTCGAGAGACTTTACGTTTGGCATATTATTATTATCTGTTAGGAATGTATAAACAGGAGAAAAGGGATTCGATACAAATTTGTAACTTTATCGTCTAGATCACGAATTTGAAAAAGCGGGTAAGTGGGTGTCGTCTTCTGTACAGTATAGGTTACAATAGTGGGTTACTGAAATGGATGATGTTAAATTTGAATTAAATTATGTAATATCATTGTACAATGTACTTATACGAAAAACAATTCTGAGCGAATACGGTTTGTCAGCCTTAGGATATTTTTTATTTTATTGTTATTATTAATACTGTAGCCGGTATGATGAATCAATATTATTTGTATATAATAATATACTTTGGAAATTTCAAGTAGATACCTACGAATAACATTTTTAAATTATAACAAAAAACTAAAAACGTTATTCTTCATTAAAATATTTAATTTTGTCCAAATTTGAACTTAAAATAACAATAAAAAAAAAATGTATTTATAAATTTCTTAGATTTTTTGGTTACATTATGAACTATTTTACATTTTCAATCCTTAGCTATGAAAATTTAACATTTTATACATTTTCAATTTAATAAAATATGTTGACAATATTTGAACTTAAAATTTTATTAAAAATAAAATATTGTTCCAAAAACAAGAATTTTTCTTGATAAAAGTAGACAAACTCATGAGGAATCTTGTATTACATTTTTAAATCTATTGGATAAAAAAATAATTTAGTAAGTGAAAAAGTTTTTATTGTCAATAATTTATAAAAAGTTTAGATATTTTAAAATTCACTACCTAGGTATTAATTGATTATGTAGATAATTATTAATTCCGTCTGATAATAATAACCAATATTTACACGACTTAAATGGGGCAACTTCCGCTTCAAGATAATAATATATACTGTTCCGATTTTTAGGGTCATGTGTTTTCATTTATCGCTAAATATTTTCCTAATTAAGAGAACGTCACACCCACACCTCCGTCATACAAGTGTGTAACATACCAAATTTACACTCAGCAGACCACGTTTAGCTCCGTTAGTTTAAAAACTAGAGTGAATCGATCTATTAGGAAATTTGATGGTAAGAACATTATCTCTGTTTGTTTGTTGGTGTTTTACGGTAGCTCAATTTTTTAGAAAGTTATGCATATATAATATATCGTAAATTAAAAATGCTCATAACTCCCTCAAAAACTGAATAATCGTATAAAACCAACTTACTAACACAGATTATGTTCTTACCGTCATAATAGGTTTCATAATATAGTTTAATTTTCATAATAGGTAGGTTAACCTTTCCGTAATTATTTTAGAATGTTACATTCAACATTGTAATATATCACCATAAAATCAAATTATCTATTTTTTATCTAGATAAATGTATGTGTATTTTTATCTTTATCTACCTAGATAGAAAAAAATTATGTTACCTATATTTTATCTTATCTACATACATTTTGAATGAATTATCTGTTATCTTATCCAGATGATTTGTTGGTTATCTTTTCCCAATACTGCTAGTATGACGTACTAAGTACTCACCAGCAATATCATATAACGGCGCATCTTATATTGCTGAACCCTTAAAAACGAGTTAATCGATTAAAGGCGATGCAGCAGTAACTACAATTTGACATCCAACCTATAGGATGGTGACAAAAATAACGGTTATAGATTTTCATATTTCAAACAGCCATA
Source organism: Macrosiphum euphorbiae (assembly GCA_949089665.1). Lineage (NCBI taxonomy): Eukaryota > Metazoa > Arthropoda > Insecta > Hemiptera > Aphididae > Macrosiphum > Macrosiphum euphorbiae. The sequence goes on along the minus strand of CARXXK010000003.1, from coordinate 64,012,826 downwards.
TCTTATGTGCACAAAAAAGCCTGTCACCTGCGATACAATAACATAACGTTAACGACATTGAAAGGAATAAGGGATAATAATGTATACACATTTATTTTTGTATTTGCTATGCTAACCAGTGGCGTATTTTGAAATTTTTTCTGGGGGGGGTCTAAATATTAGGTACCTACAAGTTTATAATATAAAAAAAACACATACGAGTTACGATGTAATAATTATATTATATTATATTTTTTTCTGGGGGGGGGTCCAGACCCGGGGACCCCCCCGTAAATACGCCACTGATGCTAACTGATGTGTTCACATCGCTAAGTACAATACAAATCATTTGTAAAACTGTTCAAACCCTCCCGCTCTTGTTTTTGTTTATTTTTTCAATTTTCTGTTGTCATCGCTGCAAGCCTCAAACAATATTATGAAAAGTATGTTTGTATAATTTTATAAAATATTAAAATATTAATTGTATAATGAATGTTGTTTGGTAGTTACGTAAGCAACACCAACACTGCGATAAGCAGATGCCGCCTTCCCGCTACTCTCGGTAACCGGATCAGTTCGTGCCCGCACCTAGCCGTTGCCAGTGTCACGCGACGTGAATGTTGTCGTTGGTTTTTTGTTGTTTTTACCATGTTGTTTTTTATTGTGCGCTGTGCCTCGTAAAACCCGTCACCGTCCTACCCATCACCGTCGAAGTCACCGTCCTACCCATCACCGTCGAGGTCACCGTCTTACCCATCACCGTCGAAGCCACCGTCACCGAGGTCAACGCGTCACCACCGGCATTGGCTGCGTACGTCTTTATTCTAAAACTTTATTATAATTTGTTGTGTTATTTTTATTCGTCATCCCCGACGAATCCCCCAGATTGGCCAGTCCCTGTGTAACCCTTTACTTATACCTAAATTTGTTTGTTTTGAATTTTTAAAAAATAGTAGTCCGCCGCTCACGGCAAGAATCAAAATACAGTTGTTACCATTTATTTAAACAATACAGTCCACTAACCTAAACTGAGCTAACATTTGGTCCTTCGTCCTAGGATATAAAAAAAAATTACTATTTAATATTCTAAGTGATTTGAATCATTGTTGGATTTTAGACATTTAATCGTTAGTTGTATGATCATTGAATTAGACCATTACGTAATAATTATAATATGACAATTGTAAGTGTCTACTGGGTATTATGATCGATTTGGACTTAGTACTCATTAGGCTCTAATTCTGTTACCACTGCTATCGCTAGGCGCCAAGCGGTCTGCGCAAATCTTCACTCCCCGTACCGCGAGAGCAACGTGGATCCGCACTACCTGTACGTAATTATAAACGGTGCACAATACGTTTGGTAAAAAAAAAAAAACTAGGTCACGTATTTATACACGGACAATTTATCGTTGCAATTTCTTATACACATACAATATATAACAATGGGCGTTTATGAAGAAGCAAAAGCTCGCATATCAAACTTGACAAATAGAACTCGTCGTGTGTATGACGCAGGGGAGGCAATCAAAGGAGATTCGAACGATAAGAAGGCAAAAATTAAATTTAAGATAATGTACGCAACTCTAGAAAAGTTATCTGAAGATTTTGAAACGCAGCTGTCGACAATTATTCGATATCAGTGCAAAGGAGCAGCAGAGCCGGACGACAAAGGGGAAACAGAAAAATGGCAAGCTGAATTTGAAGAGTTGTATGTAGGCTGTAAAATTCTTGCAGATGAGTACCTGCCCGAGGCTGCGGTTGAGTCAACGCTAAATAGAACTTTTTTCGAACAAAAACCACCTAATTCTACAAATACCTACTTTCCAGTAGAAAAATTGTCTGTTCCGATATTTAGGGGAAGTCCATTAGAGTACACAAGTTTTCGAAACATGTTCGATATTCTGGTACACGAAAGTAATATGTCACCGGTACTTAAATTTGGATATCTGAAATCCAGATTGGAAGGAGAACCCTTAAAACTAATCGGAAATCTGATGCTGACAGCCAGTAATTATGAGCTAGCCTTATCGCAGCTAAATGCAAGGTATTCAAACCGTCGTATCATCGCCGAGAGTCACCTTGACGAGTTGTCTAAAGCACCTAATGCATCACACGATGATGGAGGTTCAATAAAAACACTATTGAACACCATCGTTGAGTCCACCGGAGCATTACGAAACTTATCATATGCCGTAGATCAGTGGGATCCAATTCTGTTATATTTGTTACAAAAGAAGTTGGACCAAAATCTCAGGACACAGTGGGAGTTGTTAGTAGACACTACTGAAGATCCAACGGTATTAGAGTTTATCACGTTCCTCACCAAGTACAGTAAATCAGCTGCTGTATGCCAAGCCAACGACAAACCTGCCACGGTCAGAGGAAACAAGTTATCAAAAACCACCGCTTTATTCAGTGATCGCACAGACCAACGACACACATTTACACCGAAGAGAACTAGCACTAATCAACCAGAGAAGAGGACGTACACGTGTCAAGTATGCAATAGTCATCCAGGACATTTGTTAATACACTGTCCATTATTCAGAGAAAAGTCACCAACCGAACGTTATCAAATAATTAAAGATCTGAAACGTTGTTTTAACTGCTTCAGCGCGCACATGGCGAGTGAATGTATGAACCCCAAAAAATGCTCAGAGTATAGCGCAAAGCACCACACCTTGCTTCATTTCGGTGACCACGAGCAGGTTGTCACTTCTGCACATGTCACGGTGGCCGCGTCGTCTACCAGAGACCCCCATGCCTCAGTTTTGTTAGCAACCGCCAGCGTGGTGATTCAGAATGAAGAAGGAAATCACGTCACCGTACGAGCACTATTGGACAGCGCCAGTCAAAGTAGCTTTATAACTGAGCGTTGTGCTCATCTATTGCAATTGGTCAGAAAAAAATGTGACGTTATGGTACAGGCTCTGTCTGGGACACGTGTTCCTGCGGTAAGAGGAAGCGCGAACATAATTATACGTCCTGTCGATCAAGAAGAACCGCAATTTAACGTAGATGTCCTAATTTTATCCCGTATAACAGGACCTGTGCCGTCAGAACGCGTGTGGTCAGATAACTGGCCCCACATACATGGATTACAATTAGCCGACCCTGAATATTCCGAGACGCTACCGATTGACGTTTTGCTCGGTGCTGATATTTTCCCGCACCTTTTCCTAGGTGATAAAAGGGAAGGTATCGCGGGACAACCGATTGCCATGTCTACGGTCTTTGGGTGGGTGCTCATGGGAAAAACGTCTAGTACACCAGACAGGAACATAGTCACTATGTGCTCAACCATGGATTCAGTAGACCGAACATTACAGCGTTTTCTAGAAAACGAAGACGTTCCAACCGTAGAGAAATCTAGTCAGGCTGACTTGGAATGCGAACGAATATATCAATCAACCACAACGCGTCAATCGGATGGGCGTTATATAGTGCACTTACCATTTCAGCAAGACCCACCACTCCTCGGGAAATCGAAAGACGTGGCATTGCGTCGGTTAGAACAGTTGGAAAATCGGTTCAAACGGTTTCCTGAGCTCCGTGACGAGTACCACAACGCAATGAAAGACTATCTGGACTTGGGTCATATGTCTCAAATAAAAGTGCCATCAGTCGATGAACAGACGGGTGCGTATTATATTCCCCATCAGGCGGTGATGCGTCCGGAGAGTACAACTACGAGAATGCGTGTTGTTTTTGACGCTTCGGCAAAGTCTTCTTCAGGACTATCTTTAAACGATAACCTTTGGTGTGGAGAAAAACTACAACAGGAATTACCAAGCATAGTCCTACGTTTCAGACTACATCCCGTTGTATTTACTGCTGACGTAAAGCAAATGTTCCGTCAAATAAAAGTGACCGAAGCTCACCGGCCATACCAACGTTTACTATACCGTTTCACGCAAAATGAACCGATTCAGGAGTACGAAATGAATACGGTGATGTTTGGTCAGAAATCCTCGCCGTTCCTAGCTATACGGACTCTACATAAGTTGGCAGAGGATGAAGCCGCTAACATGCCCACCGTGCGAGAGGTCGTACAGCATGACTTATATGTGGATGATGTGGCGACAGGAGCAGAAACCGAAGAACTGGCAATGGAACTTCAAAAAAACCTCGTGGAAGTTTTCGCAAAAGGCCAATTCGAATTCAGGAAATGGTCAAGTAACTCAGAAAAATCACTGGCTTCTATTCCTGTTGACCATAGGTACACACAACCGGTTACACTCATCGAGCAAGAGTCTGAGCAAACAAAGGTACTTGGTTTAAACTGGGACCCAAAAGCTGATGTACTTAGTTACAAATATCAACCCAATCCTGTGAAATATAGTAAACGCGCTATACTTTCCGAAGTTGCCCGCATTTACGATCCTCTTGGGCTGTTAACACCAGTTACCACAGACCTCAAGAGACTCATGAAATATCTCTGGTTGGTAGAAGTCGGTTGGGATGAACCCATCCCGGAAGAAGCGGCGACAGCGTGGAACAAATATCATCAGGAATTGCCCGTGTTGGCCACGTTAAAAATTCCTCGTCTTGTCACACATACTCGTGCGTCGTATGAGTTGCACGGATTTAGCGACAGCTCAGAGGCAGCGTACGCAGCAGCCGTATACATACGTGTAACTTCAGAAAGCCAAACCAATTGCCACCTTCTGATGGGAAAGTCGAAGATAGCCCCATCTTCAAAGGTTTCTGTCCCACGGTTGGAGCTGTGCGGCGCGTGGCTACTTGCTCGTCTCATCAATTACGTTCAGCAGCACCTCGAAATGCTAAGGATATCAAATGTTACTGCTTGGACGGATTCCACGGTAGCATTATCTTGGATTCGGACACCGACGGTACGGCTAAAGACGTTTGTAGCAAATCGTGTGGCAAAAATACAACAGCTAACCGACACGAAAATCTGGCGCCATATTCCGACCCGTGACAACCCCGCCGATTGTGCGTCCCGAGGACTTGGACCTAACGAACTAGCTACACATGAGTTATGGTGGAAGGGTCCCACATTCCTACGCCAACCTGAGAACACTTGGCCTGTGGAGGGAACAAGGTGTCCCGCTAGTTGTCCGGAGGAAGAAGTTGAGCAGAAGCGGATCACCCTACTCACCCAAGTTGTCGACGATGAATGCCGTGTACTGCGGCAATCAGATAACTTATCCAAAGTGCTAAGACTCACAGCGTACCTGCTGAGGATAGTTGACCGGCTAAGAAAGAAAACCATTCCACATTGGACGTCGCCACCGACAACAGAGGAGACCGACAGAGCGCTACGGTCCTTGATACGTTGGACACAACAGGCTTTCTTTGAAGACGTCAAAAAGGCTCTTAGTGCCGGTAAAAGCGGCCCGGTTCATCTGCGAAGGCTCGCCCCCTTCTTGGACAACGAGGATCTTCTCAGGGTGGGAGGTCGCTTAGAGCATGCACTTATACCATACACTGAAAAACATCCTCTTCTCTTACCAAAAACTGCTCGATTGACCAAGCTATTAATCGATCACGTCCACCGTACCAAAGGTCACCCTGGACCACAAACGATGCAAAATCTATTACGCCAGAACTACTGGATACTTTCGTCTCGTAGTATTATTAAAAGGAGAGTACACAGATGCGTGCCATGTTTTCGTGCGAAGCCTCGCCCAGTACAGCCATTTATGGGCAATCTACCTCAGTTCCGTCTAAATCAAATAAAGCCATTCAGTAAGGTCGGCGTGGATTTTGCGGGCCCTTTTGACGTGAAAGCAGCCATGATACGTAAGATCAAAATAACCAAAGCCTATATATGTATATTCGTCTGTCTGGTCACTACCGCAGTTCATATCGAACTCGTTTCCGATTTATCGACCCCTCTTTTCATCGCTGGTCTGAACCGCTTCATCAGCCGGAGGGGCCGATGCACGGATATCTACAGTGACTGTGGTACCAATTTCGTGGGAACCCATCGGTACTTAACGGAGGTAGAGGCTATCATCCAGGGTGCTGATTTTAACAACAACGTTCTTGAACATCAAATTCGATGGCATTTTAACCCACCCTCGGCGCCACACATGGGAGGAATATGGGAGGCTGCCGTAAAGTCGACAAAGTCACTTTTACATCGTGTAATCCAGAACACCGTTCTTACATACGAAGAACTTAATACAGTACTCCACCAAGTGGAAGCTACACTAAACTCAAGACCCTTAAGTGCTATGTCATCGGATCCAAGCGACTACAGGACCCTCACGGCGGGTCACTTCTTGACCCTGGAACCACTTGTAACGATCCCGAGTCCCAAGGATGTCGCAGATTTGGTTACAATGAGCTCCCACAAACGATGGTCACTGATCCAACAGATTCAATATCATTTCTGGACCCGGTGGAAAAATGAGTATTTGCATACTTTACAGGAGAGACCTAAGTGGACTCGTCCCGACAAGAACCTGTAACTCGATGATCTTGTCATCATCAAAGAACCGACTCCTCCGCTCAAATGGAGTACCGCAAGAGTTATCGAAGTACATCCCGGAGACGACGGCATTGTGCGAGTGGCCAAAGTAAAAACTTCAACCGGAAAAGTTCTTACCCGCCCTGCGGTAAAACTATGCCCAATGCCCTTGAGAGATTGAAGCCGAGTACCTTCAAGGTGGGCGGTATGTTTGGTAGTTACGTAAGCAACACCAACACTGCGATAAGCAGATGCCGCCTTCCCGCTACTCTCGGTAACCGGATCAGTTCGTGCCCGCACCTAGCCGTTGCCAGTGTCACGCGACGTGAATGTTGTCGTTGGTTTTTGTTGTTTTTACCATGTTGTTTTTTATTGTGCGCTGTGCCTCGTAAAACCCGTCACCGTCCTACCCATCACCGTCGAAGTCACCGTCCTACCCATCACCGTCGAGGTCACCGTCTTACCCATCACCGTCGAAGCCACCGTCACCGAGGTCAACGCGTCACCACCGGCATTGGCTGCGTACGTCTTTATTCTAAAACTTTATTATAATTTGTTGTGTTATTTTTATTCGTCATCCCCGACGAATCCCCCAGATTGGCCAGTCCCTGTGTAACCCTTTACTTATACCTAAATTTGTTTGTTTTGAATTTTTAAAAAATAGTAGTCCGCCGCTCACGGCAAGAATCAAAATACAGTTGTTACCATTTATTTAAACAATACAGTCCACTAACCTAAACTGAGCTAACAAATGTTGTGGATGTTTTGTGAGCATCACGAGACCGAATTGATATAAAACAATTGTAGATACGGTACCAAGTAACGGACTTGAACGTTATGGGAAGATAAAATTTAATTAAACGAGAATGAGTACGATAAAAAACAAAATTATGAAAACATTTTAAACATAAAAACTATGCATTTCAAAACGAAAAGGCATAATATTATGTTATATAATATATTATAATTATTATAACAATCTATAACATCAATAGCATAGTTACCGTGTTTTGCTGATGACTAAAAGATGAGAAAATAATTAACTATAACAATTTAAAATAGTGCGTTTGAAAAAAAGAGTGTTTGATGATAAACAAAAATGGGGAAAAAGGCATAAAAATACCTGGTTTAATGGTGTTGCAATATCACTTATCTACATGACATTTTGTCAAAATATGTGCAATAACTGTTTACCCCAGGCATACCTCAAGAACCAATGCTTAAACCATCTTGATTATACTGACTTATCGTGAAGTTTAAAACGCCTAATTGAAATACATATTTGTTAAAAAAGTTATTGACTTTGTTAGTAATATTTTTTTCTTGTTAATTATTTATAAAATATAATAATTTATAAACGTATAAGGATTAATTATTTAAAATTATTAACTAACCCTTGACTGAAAATGTTTTCGAACTGTGTTGTATACTTTAGATTTTCTTATAGCAAATGTGTTACCTACTCTACTTAAGTTAGGTAAAGTCTATACGACTAAAGGTTTTGAATATTAAAAGCTAATATTTTTGTTTCATTTCCTATACACACTTGATGCTTTCAAGTGTCTAAAAAAAACAATGGTAAAAAAATGTTATAAAAGGAAGGTTTTAAAATTATTTTAAAAATAGTAAACAATTTATTTCCGAAATATCATTACAATTTAAAACATGTAAACTAAATTTACTAATAGTATTGTATGATGAGCAAAAGTTATAATATTTATAATAAATTCTAATGATGATATTTCTTCAAAAACTTGGGTTTCATTAATTATAAATTAAATTAAACCTAAAAGAATACGACAATGTATTATTTTGTGACATTTTTTTTTGACTACCTAACGTAAATAATAAATATACAGTTGATTTGGAATCATCATGTTCTCGATAATTGGACGTCAAGTAAATGTTTGACATCTAATTTTTGATATTATTTTCACTTCCCAACGTCTCGTCACCAACTCATCTGCTTTGCCAATTTGATTTCCACCTGTAGGTGTCTCACATATCATCCATTTGCATTGGTGGGTAATAACTAGTGGCTAATAAATAAGTGATATTTATATTTTAATATCGTCAAACATGAAAAAAACCACTAGAAGTTATAATATAATATGGTAATACCTAGCTTACATCGGTGACGGTTATGAACTAATAATGAGTTATTATATGTTTGGCACCTTAGTTTATGCACTCGTACATTTTCCGTTTACTTTTGTCAGTAGATGTCGCTGCCATTATGGATATTGTAACATTAACTTAATTTCAGATTTCTGATTCCAAACCAACCGCGGACTCGATGAAAAGAAATGTTTTCTTTTTTCTTGTATGTCCAGTCGTGCATGCAAATGGTGACTTTGTCTGAGCATATTTTTTTCATATGTAAATACTTTAATTTTTCCGATTCGAGCACTGTGTCGTAATAAATAAATAATTATAATTATATTACGTACATTATTCGTCAGTTATAATATAATACACACGTCATTTGGTTGAACAAATTATTATTCCTATAACCCGACTCATTAAAAAATTGGCGGTTGTGCTTTTACATTTAATCAAACTGGGTTATTTAAGGTAGATAATAAAATATTATTCAAATAGATAATATTGCATATTTTGATTAATGGATAATTGGATTGTGTTATTGGACAAATTAACCACTGTTTTTGATAACCATCAGACATACTAGCTGTCGCTAAAAATCTTACGATCGCTGTCTAATTCGGACTTTCTTCATAGACTAATCCGGATGTCCACGACTGTATACATACTAGCCAAAAGTATTAACAATGCAACTTAACTTTAAGTGAAATTGAATTGCGGAAGCTTAAGTACGAAAATAAAGCCTAAAACGAACGTAAACTAATTACGTTAAGCTGTTTATAAACAAACCGGAGACGTTTAGAAATTTCCAGTGACTAAGATTCAAACAGAACAAAACGATACATCGTGGCGAGTGCTCCGTGTTAAAGTAAATGCGAATGTTTACGAAAGTTTATAGTATTAATCCATTTGAGCCCACGGCGTAGTGACGAGACTTATAATATAGGTAGAAACATCCATCGTATTATATGTTATGGTTTTGTCTGTATGGCAATATTGTGTATGTGTCTTAACCTGATTAATTTTTAGAGAATTTAATTAATATAATATAATATTGTTACGGAGCAAACATACCACAACAACGAAAACGGTCTTTATCAAGACCAACAAACATAATTAGACAAAAAAGAACGGTTTGACAGACGAAAACCACACCGAACAAAGGTAAACAACAAGACAACGGTGTGCTTTTCATCTGTCATAACGAAGAACACGGGCCAATGAGCGATGGGCTAGATTGTCGAAGAGGGTATAAATACCGGACACTTTCGACAATCTAGCCAGTCTATTCATTACCTTCAAACCGTCAACAAGTACCTGATCAACAGAAACAAGACGAACAGAAGGACCAGACCAGACCGCAAACCGAATACGCATCCACGGCCGCAGACCGCCACACACCAGCAGCGCCACCGCTCCACGGTGAATAGTCGCATTACCCGACTACGCATCGACGACGCGCCGCTCCACGGCCGCAGACCGCCGTATTCCAGTTGCGCCACCGCTCCACGGTGAATAGTCTCACGGACCGACTACACGTCGACGGCACGCCGCTCCACGGCGAAGAGTCATACCGGCCGGCGGCACATCGACGACGCACCGCGCTACGGCAGTGTACATCAACCAATCGCCGAGCACCAACCACGTTACCGTTCCACGACGCGGACCAGCATCGATCGGCAACGCAACAGCGACGATACGACACGCCGTTCCACAGATTCCGACGTCACATTATTAAACGGCCCTTTTCAGGGCCACCACTCACAATACCTCGACACTTACTCAAGTTGTTCGACCCGAGTTTGGTTCACTGTCGGAGTACCGCTTAATCAAGCTTGTACCGACGGCGGCCAACTCCCTGGCCCGTTCAATTTTGTACATAAACAATCAATACTATTCATCACTCTGTAATATAGGATCCGGCACTTGCCCGATCATAAACCAAGCGCCCCCGATTGTGTCGACCCACTTATCAAGTCTGGTCGACACAAATCGACGCTTTACGCTATCCCTATTATAATTAAAATATATTTCATATAGCAATAGAGATCACTGATTACCAATAAATCCAGCGTTCTTTATTTCAAGACGCGGATCGCCCAACCGGGTGCTCCGTATCAACTGGCGCCCAACTAGTGGCTCTCCGACGACACAAGAGACCCATCAAACAATAAAATGAAGTCATTACCAGTTAAGAAAAAACGTCCACCGGACAAGTTAATGATCTAATAAACAATGAAGACTCTTCGATACCGCAATAAACAAACACGCAACAATCAACTACGAACGAGTAACGACAGTATATAAATCAACTGGCGCCCAACTAGTGGCTCTCCGACGACACAAGAGACCCATCAAACAATAAAATGAAGTCATTACCAGTTAAGAAAAAACGTCCACCGGACAAGTTAATGATCTAATAAACAATGAAGACTCTTCGATACCGCAATAAACAAACACGCAACAATCAACTACGAACGAGTAACGACAGTATATAAATCAACTGGCACAATATGAGCGTCCAATGAAAAAACACAAAACAGGAAAAGAGCCAACACTGATATGCCACATGAGCAATAATCAACTACGAACAGCTATTTACAAAGCAGCCCAGAAACGAACATGTTTGTTCCGAACGGTTGAAAATTTGTGCTAGATGGTTCCCACCCCGGCACAAATCTGGGGGGGGTTCTGTTACGGAGCAAACATACCACAACAACGAAAACGGTCTTTATCAAGACCAACAAACATAATTAGACAAAAAAGAACGGTTTGACAGACGAAAACCACACCGAACAAAGGTAAACAACAAGACAACGGTGTGCTTTTCATCTGTCATAACGAAGAACACGGGCCAATGAGCGATGGGCTAGATTGTCGAAGAGGGTATAAATACCGGACACTTTCGACAATCTAGCCAGTCTATTCATTACCTTCAAACCGTCAACAAGTACCTGATCAACAGAAACAAGACGAACAGAAGGACCAGACCAGACCGCAAACCGAATACGCATCCACGGCCGCAGACCGCCACACACCAGCAGCGCCACCGCTCCACGGTGAATAGTCGCATTACCCGACTACGCATCGACGACGCGCCGCTCCACGGCCGCAGACCGCCGTATTCCAGTTGCGCCACCGCTCCACGGTGAATAGTCTCACGGACCGACTACACGTCGACGGCACGCCGCTCCACGGCGAAGAGTCATACCGGCCGGCGGCACATCGACGACGCACCGCGCTACGGCAGTGTACATCAACCAATCGCCGAGCACCAACCACGTTACCGTTCCACGACGCGGACCAGCATCGATCGGCAACGCAACAGCGACGATACGACACGCCGTTCCACAGATTCCGACGTCACATTATTAAACGGCCCTTTTCAGGGCCACCACTCACAATACCTCGACACTTACTCAAGTTGTTCGACCCGAGTTTGGTTCACTGTCGGAGTACCGCTTAATCAAGCTTGTACCGACGGCGGCCAACTCCCTGGCCCGTTCAATTTTGTACATAAACAATCAATACTATTCATCACTCTGTAATATAGGATCCGGCACTTGCCCGATCATAAACCAAGCGCCCCCGATTGTGTCGACCCACTTATCAAGTCTGGTCGACACAAATCGACGCTTTACGCTATCCCTATTATAATTAAAATATATTTCATATAGCAATAGAGATCACTGATTACCAATAAATCCAGCGTTCTTTATTTCAAGACGCGGATCGCCCAACCGGGTGCTCCGTATCAATATGCGGTGTCGCATCTTGGAATGATCATTAAAAACAATTGTATGATGCGTAGTTTATTTATATTTCGTATTTATAGTAGGATGAATGTGACGAACCATTAAATTGCACATACTAGAGTTGAAATGATAAATTATGTCACTGATATCCAATACAAGTTGTAAATGTCTAATAAATTATTTATAATCAGTTAACACAAATCAATCGGTAACGGAGTTCTGGCGTTACGCAAAAAGAAAATCTGCATCCTTGCCAAGAAAAAAATCACCCTTAACATAATTGTTCTTAGGTAGATACGAAAGTTTAGAAAGATACAAGTTTACGAAGAAACGTTTTACGTAGTTTAATATAATATAACATAATATAATATAATCTATCTACAGAATAAATTGAAAGTATATTATTATTCCTGAATATTCCCATTTTGCACTTGTTTTGTAATTTTTTCCCAACCATTTAAAAAAGTACAGTAATTTTGTATTTTTATTTTTATTTTTATCCCAAGTAAAATGTATATAATAGATGAAGTAAAATCATTTTAGATTCTGAGTGGAGCCATGAATGTATTGATTTTACAATGATGTGAGTTTTTTTTTATTTTTATTTTTAATTTTTTAATTTTTGTGATTGTCATCAGCGTTATTGGGGCAGTAACACTGCTTCGATTTTATAAGCATTTAAATTTAAAATTTAAAAATTATTTTGTAGTTAAAAATGTATGAAATGTTCAATATTTAGATATAGCTAAGGATTGAAAATTTAAAACAAAGTTCCACGTAAATAAGTAAACAAATTACTTTATTCACAAAAATATCATCAAATATACTTATCATAGGCTGATTGACAGTCTTCGTTCAGAATCATTTTTCGTATACAATAGTATTAAATAATTGATTTCAAATTTAGCCCCATCCATTACAGCGACCCACTTGTAACCACTGTACAGCAGAGCGACACCCACTTATCAGCATCTATTTATATTTTTACGATATCAATAATATTTGAATTCATAAATTATTTTAATTTTGGCCTTTTGATGGTGACAGTAGAGGGGAGGAAGAATATTGTACAATGTCCATGTTCAGACAATGAATAAGTTACCAAAATATCGACATGACGACATCGATGTATTGGCACTGAGAACTTGTGGTGTTATATTGGAAAATAATGTTTGGGTACAAAGCCGGAGTCCGTGTTGGAAGAAAAGCAATAAATGCAGTATTAATCTTATTTACGGTTTGAATGGTAGACGATGCAGAAGGACTTTTCCGATAATAAATCGTACGCAGCTCTAAACACAGAGGACACTGTATATCTATAAGCTAGTCGGGTGTTTTCCCGTGGACTGCCCTGTGGTCGAGTCAAATTGACACAAGTTCTCTGGTCCATTGAGTATTTTGAGTAGGTACGACTTGGCGAGAACGAAAAACATTGATTAAAACACAACGAACATTTTTATACATACAACCCTAATATTATTATAATATTTTGAGGTTAGACTACCTACAATTGAGTACCTATACAGTAAATATACTTTTGACATCCGGATCTTTTAAAATATGTGCGTATTTTAGTAGCGACCAGATAATATTATAGATTATTGTATTATTAGTACGATAATTGACTATAACAGAGATTTTCACAGCTAAAATTATTATTTTAATAAAATTATTAATATACCATGGTGGTTACGATTTTACGAATGTGTTTAATTAAATATTTTTACAAAAGGTAATAATAATTATTTGAGTATTGAGGAAAATTGAAGATTATTTTAAATGTTTTCGATTTATATTTGTTATACATATCATAAATATATTAAATGTATACAATTTCTTTTTGTTATAAACATAATAATATTCATATTAATGATATGATCTTTAATATTAATTTATAATATATTAATAAACCATGTCACTTTCGGTACATCGTTAAAAACATATATATATCATCAACTTTAAAATAGTATTTTAATCAATCTTTGGTTTCATGATAAAGTATAGTTCCCACAGTTCCAAAGGTAAGTTTTATCCTCTGCACTCATATTTGAGTGTAAAAAGAATACAATTAACCACCCTGTTTCAATTAAACAAAAAAAATTGAAATAAAGTTATTATTATGATTTTTGATCAAACAATTGTTATTGTTTTTCAAGTAGAAAATATTTTTTTTTACATTTTAATGAAGTAAACATCTGTTGTTGACTTTTTTCATTGCGTACTTTGTTGTTGTGCTATTTAAGTTGAAACGTTAATTATGACTAAACAAATTCCTTGAGAATCATTAAGCATTTATTTTTAATTTGATTTGAAAATAACAAACATTACTCTCATACATTTTATTAAATTTGTCTCTTATATAAATTTGGGGAGATTTTTATTTGAAATTACATATAAAAATTTGTTACATTCTTTTTCTCTTGTAATGTTACAATAAACTTTCTTTTTAGTTTTAATAATATATAACATTACGAAACAGTATTATAATGTAATTCATTTTCCTTTTTTTTTAGATATTTCTGTACAACAGAACTTATTATAATAATTTAATATACTAATTAAACCATTTCACGATGTTAATTATACAACGTTATACCTACAGTAAAAAATATAAAATAATAACATATATATAGGCAGGGCACGAATTGTGAACGAGTTGAATAAATTCTTTATATTCTATTATATTCTATCTATCTACACTATAATTTAACCTATAAGTACTTAAGACTTCCACCAAATAAACGCTACAAGGTGTGTTTTTTAAAAAATAAATATATTTTAAGTCTTAGCGTATTATATTTCATTGACATTCCCATTTTTAATTCTCTGCTACTCTTTTTATGCTTCATAATAATCGACATATTAATTTATAGATAATAACTCGTGCTTGTATATAGTTGATTTGTACTATTCTACACCTATACTCAATTGTAATAATCGATGAAATGTACATATTTATATTTACATAGGTATTATATGTAAAGTTGCTTTACAGTTTACATTTAAGTCATTTAACTCTTGTAATAGATTATAATATCGCAATACGATTTGATGATTTTTTGAATCATACAATTCATTATGCAGTGAAATTCAATTCTTAGATAGTTATATATATATTTTTTTTATCATATGTTAATAATTATGCCGGGTTGCATGAAAAATGTATTAATTTAATAGTTCAATACAATTTAATGAACCAATCATGCGCCTCTAAACCATGGTCAAGGGACCATTAGCTCATTATTGACTCATTAAATGTCTAGTGATCGTACATTCAACCTGGCATTAGTATAATACAATATATAATTATAATAGTAATAATAATAATAATAATAATAATAATAATATATAATTCAATTAATTTGTTGTACTTGTTTACCCAATGGTCCACAACAAAATTATTATAGTAAAATAATTATAAATAATTAATAATTTAATTAATACAATGATAATTGAGTATACAAACAATACGTATGGGATACTGAGTAAATAGTTATATTTTATTTTCTGAAAAACTCAGTTATAACTTTTGAAAAAAGTCAAAAAAATATAAAACTAATTATAAATTGAATAACAAATGATTAAAACGTCGAAAATATGAGAAATATTAGTCACGGGTATCAACTAAACCTGAGTGGCGGAACATCACTTTCTTGGCGGGTGTCAACTGAAACAGTACCTAATAGACTATTGTATACAGTTAAAATACAATTAAACAATGTTTGTACAACGTGATTAATATTATGTAAACATTACAAGTGTAAATTATAAATGGCAGTCAGTTTTGAACAATTTTAACTTTTAAGTGAGTTCAAAAACCCCCCAAAATCGATCACGGTCGTACGATATCATATTATGATATTTATATGACTATGCTCACTATCGCTTATAAATCGAAAGTTGACGTGACTTATACGAAACTACACAATGGACATAATGGAGAGGAGAAAGTGTTGGGACTTTAATAATCCCAAAAAGTGGAAATTCGAACAAAAGTGTTTAGCGTGAAGAGCGATTTCTGATCGGACACAAATTGTCAATGCCGATTTATTTTCCGTTGTCCTTTTGTTCTCTCTCGAAGCCCACTGAGACCAACTATACTACACTGCACCCAACCAAAAAAAACTTTCAACTTTTAAGTTATTAATCATTTTATATATCTCTGGAACAACAACTTGTTTCAAAATTTTATAACAATACTTTCCACAACCTGAAAGTTAAACGGGACTGCTGTGGTTGTTAAAATCACTCAAGGGAATAACATTTTGCGAATCAGATGCAAGCAAAATTTCATACTCGGAAGACGCATTATTAGGTATAGGTACCTAAGATAAAAAAAAACATAATGATAATAAATGTATAGCCTATTGGCTGTTTTATAAAAAATATTTTCCGTAATGTTAGAAAAACAAAAATGTTATTTTGATATTTCCCATCGATAACAATTTCCGTTGTATATGTTACAAGAATAATTTATCGATTTGCATTTTTTTTTTTTTAAGAAATGGGAAATAACTTTTGACCTATTTTAAGCGTAAAATATGACATCGATATTGCACTTTTTGTATAAATATTTTTTTATATTCACGAAGCTAAATACTTTAACTTTTACCTATACTTAAAATATTTTACTTATTAATAAGTATTTTAATGTTATAGATATTTTATTTTTTTTTGATTGTATTATAACAAATGATAGGAATAATATACCTTCTAATAAAAAATTGCTCAAGATATATTCAATTAAAATAAGTATATCATCAATTTTAATTTCATTGTGATTGATTTTACTATATGCATATAATAATACAATTTGTAGAAATAATCATATTAAATTTTCTATATTTTAGGTATTAGTATAAGTGTACTCTAGTGAACTTTCATAATTGTCTGCATGGGAAAGTTTATAATAAAATACAGAAATAATTATTAAGACTCACTATATTAGTTTATATTATATAAAATAAAAACATAATTCATACAGACAATCAGTTAGAACATTCATATTATAAGGTTTAGTTCACTGTTAATTCACAAAAAAACTATTATAAATAAAAAACTAAACACAATAAATAGATGCTAAATAAAATATTATTTTAGTATCGTTTTGTCCCAGTTGCTAACTGAGAGTATAATGGGGCCCAAATGGTGAAGATGTACTGGCCCAAAAAATCTATAAATTGGAGGACCCTAAAATAAATAAATACAAACGATTGACAATAGCTTAATTAAAAGTATACTACATTTTTCAAAATCCGTAAAAAGACTGTGAGTAACATGGTTTGTTTTTGGAGCCTGGAATGCATTAAAAAAGAAGAATACCTTAAAATTGATAAACAAAA
Source organism: Macrosiphum euphorbiae (assembly GCA_949089665.1). NCBI lineage: Eukaryota > Metazoa > Arthropoda > Insecta > Hemiptera > Aphididae > Macrosiphum > Macrosiphum euphorbiae. The sequence continues at coordinate 63,995,206 of CARXXK010000003.1, read as the reverse complement.
TTTATCTTACCTCAAAATCCCGAGAAAATAGCTCTGCCGTATAATATGTTTCGAGTGTACTTCGTCATGACTCATGGAGCGGGCCAATGTATTGGATAAGTTAAAGTTGAATTAAAATATATATAATTACATAAAAAAATTATTATGAACGGAAACTATGTGTAACGACATGTTATAATGTATGTAATATAATAATGTTAGTAATATTTATTTTAATATTTATTTATTTTAACTTTTGGTTGAATTAATTTTTTGCAAAACAAATCGAATATTATACTTTTGCGCAAGAAGGGTCCCGTACCATCATCTATAAACATGTTGGCAACACTGCTTGTATTATATATTTTTGATTTTTAGTATTTGTTGTTATAGCAGCCATAGAAATACATTATCTGTGAAAATGTCAACTTTCTAACTTTCATGGTTCATGAGATACAGCCTGGTGACAGACGGACGGACGGACGGACGGACAGCGGAGCCTTAGTAATAGGTTTCCGTTTTACCTCACGGAACCCTAAAAACACACATCCATGTAAACCCAATTGAAGAAGTTGATATGAAAATTATTTTTGAAGGTATTTATCTGGATTTGTTCCTGTTGACTAAAATACTTCAGGTTTACAATTTTAATATAATGCATCTATATATCTTTTTTATGGTTAGGTTAGGTTTTTTTTCTTTCCGAGCCAGCCCACCTCTGTATTTTATATTTGTCTATAACAGTTGTATTTCTTTGAGCTTTATTGCTGTTAATTATTTTTAATTAAATTTTTTTGTCATATTTGAAGTTTAGGTTATAGTATTTATATGTATTATACATTATACTATACATTATTTTATATTTAATTAGAAATTTAAGTTTAAGGTTCTTGATAAACTCACTCTGATTTCATATATAATTAAACTTTAAAATGTTAGATTCTCACAAGTTTTAAACGAAAAGTAGGTAAATACATTTTGAAAGTATATAGTGTTGTATTTTCTAATTAATAGTTTATAGTTTAAGTATAGAACGGTTCAAACTATTCGAAAGTGGGTAAGTGGATGTCGCTCTGCTGCACAGTAGGTTACAAGTGGGTCATTGTATAATGGATTGTATTAAACTTGAATTCAATGATATAATAATATCATTGTATAAGAAAAACGATTCTGAGCGGAGACGGTTGGTCAGCCTGGATATTTTATATTGTTATTATTTATTATATCATGTAGGTAAGTTGAATTAATATTATTATTTTTTATTTGTTTCTATGGTAATAAACAACGCGTTAGAAATTAAAAATAAAATTTTTAGCGGTTTTTCGTAAATTTTTGGTGGTTTTTACTGTGGCCTTAAATAACTATTGATAAAATGACCTCTCTAAAGTACCATCACAAAATTCTGTGGTACCATCTTGATCCAATTTTCTAAAATGTAAGGTACTATTTGTTGAAATCGAAGAACTCCTTCTGGTAGAAATTTTGTATACAGGATATATATATAAAAAAAAAAAAAAAACACCATTGTAAAACCACTAGCTTCCTTGCTCCGCTCAGAATCTAAAATTAATATGAAAATACGGTGTTTTATTTTCTAATTAAATAAGCTAGTATTAAAATTCTATAAGTACTTAGGTACCTAGGTGATTGTAGAAACAAATTTAAAAAAAAAAACAAATATTATAATGTTAGTTTTCAATCAGAATCTTTGATGGCAATACTCTTAGGGCCGATTTCACTAACACAGTTAATCTCGATTAAACTTTGATTACCTTTAATCGGCTGATAACAGAAATTCAACCGATCAAATTCGGCCGATTAAACTCCGGTTAACTTTAACCGTGATTAACTGTGTTGGTGAAATCGGCCCTAAATCTAATATTGTTAATCGTGGCTTATGATTGTAAAATAAAAAACGAGTTTCAGTCCTATTCTATTTAATAATATAATATTATAATTGACAGTTCATATTTTTACCGTAATAAAATAATATAATAGCTCGGCACACCGCTAAAAAACTTTTAATTTGCATTTATTTTGATGACCTTAATTTATTCATATTTGCACAATATTATTTCTATATATTCGCACACACACACGTATATTATATTATGATAATAATAGCACCTGTGATATGCTTGCTTGTATGAATAGTGCGTATTGACCCGTAAACATCAAATAGCTCCCATATCACAGAATGCCAAACATATATATTATATATATATATATATATATATATGAGAGTTCTGTCAAACATTTTGCGTTTAGAATAGACAAGAAAAATAATGTCTACACAACCGTGAGGTACTGCGATCTGATTTCGTCGTATATTGTCGACACCTTTCCCGTTTATTTTGCGTGCGGTTGTATTCCTACAAATCACCACGCGCGCCAAGGTGTGCAAGTAACCATTAATAACGTCATTTTTTTTTTTTTATTTATTATTATAATATTTTTATTTTTTACCGAAGGAATATCATTGCTCGGATAATGTCAAGGGGCTTAGCGACACTGCCGTTCGAAAAACCTAGGTGACAGTCAAATAATTCGTCACGAAATTCGAGGCTGCCGTCGTCACCGTGCCAGTCTAAAGTCAAGAAAACCTGACTGAAAAGTTTAATGACGTCAGCAGACGGCTTAACGTGAAAAAGTTACTATAACATTATTTTTATCCATAATTATTTATAATTTTTTGGATAGGTGTTGGATAGGTACCACCATGAATCAAAATTATTTTTAAAACGATCATGTCATATGATGTGTTTTTATCTTTTTTTCTAAACTATAATCTGTTAAAATAATTTCAGACGCCAAGTACACAAGTCGTATTATATTACACTTATTTAATACACGAATATAAAGAACCCCCGTCACCACACATACATTAATAAGCTAGGCACCAAAAAACCCAATTCATGAAAACACGGGGTTAAATAAAAAATAAAAATCAATCCAAAAATATTCAAAGTCATATTTAATTTAGGTGAATACACAGTTTATAATATACAGGTTCGTTGGGACCTGAATACATTTTAATATAAAACAGATAATTTTGCCTTAGGTACCAATTAAAAGAAGCAAACGCGTAACATAAATACCTGCCCCATTCATAATTTATTAAACGACCCTTTCATTATAGAAAATACTAGAAAATACTCCGGACCGGCGTCTTTAAACAACTTGACGCCGACGTGTTTGTCCCATCGATTAAAATCATGCATAAAATAATAATAATAATAATAATAATAATAATAATAATAATAATAATATTATACTACCTACCCATTTTGATTCGAAACGAATTCGCGGTAAACGCGCTCGACCTCTGCGTTACAATAAAAACTTGTACCGTGCACGGTATATATTGTGTACCGTACCGATACGGTATTTACCGTGCGTTCGTACATGCGGTGAAGGCGGAGTCGGAGTACCTTTAAAGTCTCCGGACTTGCCGGCGCGAACGATAGTCTACCGCTAAACGTTTCGTGCGAATAACCGTAAGGGACAGAGCACGGGAGACGATCGCGATAAATAATAATATTTTTGTTCGCAGTTAGTAAAACGATTTTATTTTTTTAAATTTTTTTATTTTTTGAACTTTGGGCTGTTTCTTTACACTTTTACGGTTTCCGATAAACCTCGATCAACGCCGCCACTCTGGAAGTGCTGTTGTTGAAACGTGAGTTGTAATGAGTATTTTCTTTATGTATAATATCTATATTGGTTATAGTTATTTTAATATTATTATGAACACGTCAATCAGAACTCCATATGATATTATAATATATTGTTATTATAACTGATGCATTGATAAATATCAGACGAGTTAAATTTTAATTATTAAAAATGTTATTTACGTAAAAATGTGTTCATGTCGAAATAAAAAATTCAGATCATTGTAATTAATCAAAATTTTTCGGGAAGTCCTACCATGTTGATGAAAACTTATTGATTTTCAATAATAATAATATGTTGTGTATATTTTTAAGTATATTTTGGAGTTAGGAAAATATTTTCAATTAATTAGATTTTTTTACATAATTTAAGGAGTGTCCTGTAGTAACAATATATAGACTACTTTTTTTTTTAAAAATGAGAACCAACTGGTTTTACTGTAAATTATTAAGCAGATTATTTGTTTGAAAATGTTGGTGTATCCACTATCCACACAGACATTTGAACGAATAGTTTCTGAATATAAGTACTAATAGCAAACTTCGGTAATATGCTGAAAAAAGTATTCCGATTACAGTATTTGAAATACTTTCAGAGTATTTAATGATGTATTCTTAATAATATTGAATATCTCATACAAATACAATATATTTTAACATTTGCTATAATTCACATTTTTCCCAAAGACATGAAAAATATTTTGCCTATCAAATATAAAAACTATTTTTTAAGTATTTGGAATGCTATAGTATAGTATTTTAAATACTTTATTCGGAAGTTTTCGAGTATTTATTCGAAATACTTTTAAGAAGTATTTTACCTAAGTCTAGTATACTAAGGATAATAAATAATAATAGTCCTTAGAAATTGTCTTAAAGAATTTAAAAATAGATGTAATACTTTATCAAGTACGTAATAATCAAATTCAAACAATTTTTTTTACAAAAATATAAAATGTTGATAAATTTATATGAATTACGATCATTGTCAAATCCTCATATCCCCATATCTTTCTAACCATGGACCCTTGGTTTACTAAGTCAAATAACTCAAAAGCTATTTGTTTAAATTTTGATTTGGAACACAACATTTTGAAAAATATCATCTGATAAACAATTTAAGGGGAAAAAAGATAATCACCATTTGAAAAAAGTCCACATTGTTCACACTTCTTAAATTATGTAAATAAGTCTAAATATTTGAAAGTAATGTCATTGAGTATGGTTAAAAACTAAACAAATTCAAATGAAATAAACGGAGGTGAGTGTGGGTATAAAATAGTATAAAATCAGAGTATTTAGAATAACGGTTTTTCGATATTAAGATCTATGCACAAAACCGTCAGTCGATTTTCAACGTCTATTCGCTCTATTTTTGCTACACATTCGGTTGATAATAATACGAACTGTTGTCAAGAGACGTTGGTCTACCAGACAAATTGAATACTGTGTAAATAAAATAAAGTAGACATTTACAATAATTATTTTTATTATTATTTAACAGAAAACAACACGGCACGTAGGCTGTGTAAGCTGCCGCGTGCGTCGGGCGCAGTAATAAATACGGTTTAGCTGTTTGTGCGACTCACCTAGATTACCCACACATGTCAGCTAGGTACTTAAATTATTTAAGGAAGACGTAAAATGAAATATTTATCAAATCTTATACGGACGAACTATTGTTTTCGAAACCGAATTTCAGACGACTCGTGCAAAGACATTAGGAAATCATATTGTATAACGTTTAATAATATGATCGAATATCTCTATTGGCTGTTAAATAACATGGATAATATTAAATTATTTTTCTCTGGAAAATAAACGGAGATTTCAAAAGTTATATATTTTGTGTCATACCCGACGCAAAGTATAGATATATTCACATTGTATAATAACCGTAACAGGTAGGTATATAACTATATAGGTGCCTATATATTTTTTTATTTTAATTTACTGTCGGTAACAGTTATCGTTGTGAGTGATTTACAGATATTATTTACTTATGGGTTACATAATGAACAATAGTACAATACATATTATAATATAAACAGTTAGGTATATTATAATATAATGTAAATCTCATAAAATATGATCTAGTCTTCAAGTTTTCATCTAAAAATTATATCATATTGTCTATGTAACATTGTAGCTTATATACCCCTACTATAATAAGTCAAAATATGTCAAAATATTCTCAGTGTATTATTTTTAAATGGGTACCTAATTTACTCTGAAAGAGGTAAGACAATATTAATCTAATTTCAAACTTTTAAATGCAATTGCCAAATGAATAAATATTTTTAACATTTTATGATATTGCTATTTAAAGCTTAAATTATTTCATGGTTAACAGCAAATTTGATCGCATATTATGTTATATGATGCCACGACGTATAGAATTATTCAGCAAACGTAGTAATTTTTTTTTTATATTACAAATAAAAAAGGTTAATTTCACCTAAATATAGGTGACATTTAAGTTTTTGTTAATTTTTGACTTTTCACCTAATGGAAATCCAGTCAATCAGATTTTCAAAATGTGTTAAAATAATACTTTTATCTGTCATATTTTATTATAATGTCCATTATGATGGCTGATTAATTTTCAATAGCGTGGTAAACTTAATAATTGAGAGGTGCATTTTTATTATACACCCAAACCATATACTATACAATCTCTAGTACAGTCATAACCTTTAAATCTTCTTTTAAATGTTGCTCAAAGTGAAATATCATTTTTTAAAATTACCTCATTAAATCTTAGAAGAGGTCACCTCTTAAATAACTGCTCCAGCCGGGTGTAACTTCATTACGCCGCAGAATTACTTGTTGTTATTCTATACAGTATTAACATAGGTATTGCACTTTCGGGTGAGCAAAATTAATTTTTCAGTCATATTTATGTACAATTATTGTTTGAACGTACATCATTAACGTCCAATCGTCAACCAAGGACACGTTTCATCTCAAAAACCCTCATTTTATATTTTATTCAATTATGTATCGTTACGTATGCGTATACCTACACGAATTTGCCGATTGATGAATTTTAAAAGAAATCCTCGTTGGGGGGGGGGGGGGTAGGAGGGAGGGTGTATATTTCGATCGAAACGTACTAGGTATGTGTTTTAATAATTATTGAATATAAAATAAACTTTGGTGAATTCGAAAAAAAAAGTAAAAACATTAAAATACTAAATATGAACATAAACTCACAAAATTTTATTATTATAACGGCCTAACAATTGATAAAAATTAAGCCGCTTAGACCAATGCGTTTTGCGGGAATATATCCGAATATTATATGATATGGTTTATTGGTTTCCCGTCGGATGATTGATGAATCAACACGATTTACGCCGCACCGGTCTTTCTCTACTCCGTCAATCTTTATCCTATTTTAGTTCAAATTTCCATTATTTCCGGACGCCATCTCGCTATAACGACATCGATTTCATTTTTATTCATCGCCACCAATTTATTATAATATGCCACTATTGTGTCCGCTGTTGTATTCGTCCCAACTGGATTAACAAATTATTATTAATAATTTCAGGTATTTCGAATGTTTCATTTACATAATAATTATAATATAGTAGGTAGGTTATATTATGTGTGTTATACATTATAATTCCATCGATATGACGAAAAAATAATATGATGTTACATAACATTTTTTGTGTTTTTAGATCCTCTTAATACCAAAACGTCTGGAATGTATTCGTGTAAAATCGATCATTCTTACCGTTAACAATAATTACAATCTAAAACATTACTAAACAAAAGTCATTATAATTATTTATTACCTACTCTTATAATATTTCATTCATTGTGCATTCAAGTCTATTTGTGGTAGGTATGATAAAATCGTTTATTTTCATCGAAAGCTATGATTTTGTTTAATTAAAAAATATTTTTATACGTGACTAATGTTACTTCAGATAAATTACTGATTTGCAATCCTAAAAAAAGTATATAATTCTCTATATTATTGATATCTATACGAAACTCAATGGAATATTTTTTACTGAAAACATTGATGAAAATTTTGTAGAATTTCTATATCTCATTTTTAAAATGTCTATAGACCATAATATTTGTTGAGAAGATTATTTTATACTGGTCTTAAACAGTACTTAAGTTCATGGCGAATAATATGATTATTAAATTACATATTTTATTGGATTAATTTTACCGTTTACGGGGTTTTTGTTTATTGAAAACGGTTATTTTTAATCTATTTAAATATAAGTAAATTTATATATATATATATATATATGCAATTTTAATTCAATGGAAAATAATTATATCCGCTTGTTATGTATTTCAATATCAATAAGGTACATCAATATTTTATTATATAATAATTAGTTTATCACAATGTACACTTCAATGCTTCACTTAAAAAATCAAGAATGTATTTATTTGGTTAGTATAAGACATAAGTAGTAGGTTAGAAGTCATAAACTACAGGTACAATATTAATCAATTGTAACTATGAAATACTCACTAATATAGCAGCCCTTTGAGTTTACACTTTTGTATATAGCACAACTGTGTATTGAATTTAATAACAGTAAACAAAAACTGAACAATGTAAGTATATTTTTACTGAAGCAGAAAAACAGCCAACGACAAGAAAGACAGGACAATGATGGGGATTTTAATATAGTATTAAACGATTTATAAAATATAATACTCAGATTAGTATAATGATATAAACGCCAGTATTCATGCTAATATATTGTGGTCTTAAGTATGTAATTTTAAAATAACAGATGTTAATCTAGTCGGCATTTTGTTTAATATTATTAATTATATTGAAACAAATTAAATTCATTTATAGATATATTATACATTATTTATGTAGGCATAAAATAAGTGAATAATTGATATCTCATTGTATTGACGTCTTAAAAAGTTTATATTTTAAGAAAATACTTGATTATTACAAAGCATTGGCAATTTTGAAAAGAAATTCTCGGACAAATTTTCTGCTTTAGTTTTAAAATTAAAGATGTATGTTGTCATTCCAAATATAAAAAATTAAAAACTTATTACAACAAAAATACATTTTTCAACATTTAGTATATTTTAAAAACGTTTATACCTATTGAAATAATCATTGTTACTGTTTGTTAAAAACTTGACAACAAAATCCAAGTTACAACTGACAAGGAGAAGTAATTTGTTATAGACAGCTAAAATCCACGAAACTTATTTAGAATCCTGACCGCAGACAATCAATACTCGATATAATATTGCGGCTTTTCGAAAATATAGTTCACAGTTTCAGTAATTTCAATTTTATTAGTGATCATTCCTCATTGCATTGATACCAAAATTTAGCAACTGTAAATAGCCATATTTTAGATGGTTTTTTCAATTATATATCTGAACGAATTAAAAAAAAAAATACTTAGAAGGTTTGCGCCCACATTTTTATAAATAAACTATCAATGTGGTACTGTGCGTTATTTTTTGAATAATTATTTTGATGACTGCAATTTGTAATAATAGTGTTCTGCTCCTAAATTTATTTTGCATCATGGAAGTAAATCTAATTTTCAAATATTGTGTGCAAAAATAAATCACGTACTTGATCTCAAATCTTAATAAATCGTGGAATAATACGAAACGTGATGACTATTTACTCATGAAATTTCGATATAGGTATGAAATCGAAAATAATTAATGATGGTGCCAAAATATTTTTGAATACTGATACTTCAGTAAATCTGATCGGCATTCAATTTTGTAAAACAAATATTGATTTAACTTGGAATACCATGTGAATAATTTGGTGGGGTTCAAGTATCTACGACTTATAAAAATAAAACGAAAATACAAATAAATGACGTATGACTTATTAGTTATTACCGACAACTGGTACGTTTAGTAAATAATTTCAACGATAAAGGTAAGGAAAATGTATTACTTATATAAAATTAACTAAAATAATAAAAATGGATTTTAGTTTCTAAAGTTTACGAAAATTAATTAGCTATTGCTGTTATAATAATATAAAGCTATTGTAGGCTGTTTATTTTACCAACTTATAATAAATATGAAGATAAAAATTAAATGTATCATATACAATTTAAAATTTTGATTCATAGTATCATAAAACATTATGCTTATAAAAAATAAAACCTTAGTATTTTTAAATCATCTACATTTGAATAAGAAACTACAAACATCCACGTGACATGAAATGTTATTTAAACCTGGTTTATTTTAATGATTAATAATATTAGTAAATAACTGTAAGAAAATATTATGTCTTATGTAATACAAATCAAGTTGTAGCCAATTATCAATAATCTCAGATATTATGTTTTTGAATGAAATATAATATAGTCGCATGAAAGGATTCCAGACAATCGGATGGCTATTAAAGTAAAAAAAAAAAACTTAATGAATTCAGAATTCCAGGAAAGCATTTTCTTTTTTTTTATTATTAATTTGATTATCTATAAAAAGCACACCGACCCGTTGTTGCAGCAGGCATTCACAAATCAGCGAATTTAGAATTAAAATGACACAATATGCCGATATACTATTTAAGGATCAGTCTTAACAAGCGATATCGTTAAGTAAGTACTCCACCTGTTTAATTTAACATTTAATTTAACAGTGGACGAGAGCCGGCAAGTGCTTAAGAAAAGTGTGTGATGGACGGGGTGAGTCCCAGAAAGAAGAGATCCTAACCTATAGTGGATATTGTAATATAATTGGTATTAGGTAGCTTATAAATAATGGAGTCATATCATATATTAAAAGGTAGTTCAATACTACAGTGTTGTACAAAGATTACCCAAACATTATCTAGATAAGATAATAGATACAACCAAGAACATTTATCTAGATAAAAAAAAAAAAACATATAATTTAAAACTAGGATTTGTAAAACATAATATTTGCTATAAATATAAAAATATATATTATTGCGTACCATGGCTATTGGCTATAGATAGTATAATCGTATTGAAAACACACGTATTTTACAGAATAATAATGTAAGCATCACGATTAAAGATATTATGGTTAATATGGTTGCCCAACGAATCTAGAAATGTGTTTACCGATATGAATCTCTATAATCAGTATTAAAGTAAATTAAACAGCTTTAGACTTTAGCACTAGCGGTTATATGTCATAGTGGATATCACGGAACTACAATTTACATTTGAAAGGTAATTGCATTTATAGTCATTTCCACAAATAAGCACTAGTGCATAACTGCATAAGTCTCCAGCTGTTTAAACTGATAATGGAGATTCATTTCGGTAGACACTTTTCTAGATTCGTTGGTCAACCATACTATCTTTAATCGTGATGCGTACATTATTATTCTGTAAAATACGTGTGTTTTCAATACGATTACCTATCGGCCATCGATGTTTACAGTGACATTGTATAATATACTACAAAATAACAACAGTAAAACGCATGTTGAATAAACAGTCTGTTGGAAATGAATTAGAAAAATGAACACCTTCCCAAAAAACAATTTTTATATAAAAAAATAAAATTTAAAATCTTGTCACAAAAAATTATCTAGAAATTTATCTCACATAACTGTTTTACTTAAACAGATAGATAAAAAGATACTTTTACTTCTAGATAAGATAAGTAGATAAATATTTTCGTCTAGATAATGCACAACCACTGTCAATATAATGATAATATTAGGTTATCCGTTAGGTAATGAAGACATAATTGCATAATCTTGACTGAGTCTCCGAGGCTTTGTTAATAAAAAGCTAACAACTTAAGCACTAGAGCAATGATGACTGTTGTCAAGTTAGAGAAGCATAATAGTATAATATGCGATTACAAACTTTCAACAAAATAAATGTTTAGGCTGACTTGAAAAGCATTAACAGTTAAACTTGGTAATCTATTGATAATGTAATACGTTTATAACAGTGTGAGTTAAATTTAAAATCTGTTGAAGGGCGTCGATTATTATTGGCAAGTATACTTAATTAATGCAAAAGTGCTTAATTTTACATTGGTTGAAATAATTACCCAGACAGGGGCTGTAAGACTGTAATTGCCTGAAAAACACCAACCTTTTGAGACTTCACACATATTTCTCAAATATTTATTTACAAATAATACAAATGTGGGGGTTAGTTAGCCGTACTTATTTAGCTGAAGTATGTAAAAAAAAAATTGAACAAAATCAGAAAATCAAGAAATTAGATTTAGTACTTTAGTTAAATTCCATTTTTTTTTATGTATATCATATCATAATTAATTCTACATATTATTGGTATTTCATGAATATAAAAGTTAAATAAAATAAATGATCAAATTTACTTATATTTTTTAATCAGATTAATTTCAACCCTATAATAATAAACTATGTACTTGCTATATAAACGCTTTGCTAGAAATTTAGGCTGCTCAGTAAATATTATATTTTAAGAGTTATCAATAAAATGAACCTATTTTAATAAGTTTTATTTCCGATACAAATATAACAAAATACTATGGTTAAATTTTGTTTTGTGAATTAAGCTCGTTTGCTATGTAAAATGTATAATTCATCAGTAGAAGTAATTTTATTTCAATACATTTTAAAAATCAATAGCAATAATTATATTTTATACTTAATACAATTATTATAACAGTTTACGCTTAATTATATGGTTTTATTATTGAATACGATAAAATGGGAAAATTAATGTATTGCTATTATATAAATATACAAGTCGGGCAATCCCAATAAACTGACGACAAAACAATATTTGATTTAAAGTGACGATTGAAAACAATGTTTATGATTATGAAAACCATTTTACTAAAGAAAAAGTTTGGTAAATTTTATTATTATTATTGTATGTATAATGTAAATACTAAATATATTATAACCCATATATTTTTTAAAAACACAGTCAAATATACAATACTATAAAAGTATTACATTAAGACATTGTTAACTGTTCATATAGTCTGTACCTATAGTTAGAGTAGGTATACAATATTTTTAAGAAGAAAGAACCTCATATTTTAGGTTCTTATGAAATACAGAAAAATTAATAAAAATAAGGGGAAAAGTAGGTATACCATTCTGGTGTACAGTTTAATAGGTATCGAATATCAGTCTTGTAATAGATACTTTTTAAAAGTTTTCAATACTAATTTTGAATGATCAGTAATAAAAAGAAAAAAATTCCAAAAACAAAGACTTTATTTATAGATACTTTAAATTTTTTTACAAATTTGTTTTCCTTTTTTAAATCAACTGAACCAGATTTTTTTTTTATCATTTTCATGTCTTACATTAGTTTTGTCGAGCATCTTACTCTGTATCATTTGGTGGAACTATAAATTGCTCATCAGTTTTATATGTCAGGATTTTTAACTATCACATTTTATTTTATTTAACTTGATTAAAATTAAAATAAAAAAATATATTTGGAAATCAGTATTTGATTGAGGCAGTATTTAGAAGACTTTGTCTGAGTACTTTTTTCAAAAGTATTTGAAGACTTTAAATCAAACAAAATTAATTAACATTAGTTTATGTTAATTGTATATATTATAATGTATAACCTATGTTTTTTCAAATATATTATTATTATTAGGTATTAAAAAGTACTTAATAAGACTGTTGAGTATAAATCGTAATTAAGTTAGTCACTATAATGCATATTGTGTTAAATTTGGAATTATAACAATTTATGAGGGATCTTGTATGACATTTTAAAATCTTGGGTATGAATATTAAATATCTTAGGAAATGTTTAGCAACAAAATGATTTGCAAATTTTAGAAAATTTTACGAAATTTGTCAAATCTTCCAATGCTCATAATATTAAAATGTTGAAAAATTTTTATATTTTTTTCTTGGTTTTCTCGATAATTTTCAAAAGTATTGAGAATTTTAAATGTTGACATCTTAAAAGTAACTATGTACTAGATCCAATTTTCTACCAAAAACCGCCATTGAAGTATTCTTTTCTAGGTACCTACCTACTGTTTTCAGACGCAACCCTCAGATTCAAAAAGTTTAAATAAATAAAACATTGATATAGTTTTAAACTGTAATTATTTATTATAATTTAAATGTGTAAAAGGCTAGAAGGAAATTGAAAATTTGGTACTCGTATCATTTCACTCATCTACAATGAGTGTACTTTATTTAACTGGATACTAGCTGTGTACTGTACTAGTGTGCTGGTGTAATTGTAATATAAAATCTAATTAACAATGATAAATAATTACCGAATTCAATCCCCCTTAAAACCATTAAGTTCTCAAAGAAAAATTAAAATAATTAGGTATGTATACAAATTTTAATCAGTAAATGTCTCATCTAATTTTATCAGAATCTATAAGCTGAAGTATTTTGTATAGGTACCTACTTATTATATTTCACACTATTTGCTCGAAATAATAAAAAAAAATTTATGATTTTGTGAATTTTGCTAGTACATATGAATGGCATATAATTACCAACTTCAATATTACATGCAAATTAATGATAAACAAATATTTTTATTTTGACAGAATAATATATTAAGTTCAGTGAATGAGAATATACATTTTTTTAATTTAGTTGAGAAGAAATCATTTAAAAAAGAAAAACTTTTGTATTTCTGTAAGTTAAAACAACGAAAGTAAAAATCGTTGAGTAATATAGTATAATAGTCTTTCTAAGTTAAAAATAATTTATTAACAAACTTATTATATTGTACTATATATATATATGTGTGTATTATGTATGACAAATTAAAATAAAACCGTAAATTTTAATTAAAAATAGTTGTAAAAATATTGTTAAATAACAACTCTGGAGGTTCTCACATTTTATAAATGCGGTTGGTACATCATTATGATGAAACCCAAAACCAATTTTTACTCACACTATTATAAGCCAGTATACCAAATATATCAGAGAAATTTTGTTTGCTTTTTGTTTTAAGAAGATGATCAAACTGGATCAAATATCAAAATATAATAACGTTGAATTTCCAGGGTGTAGCGTGTACGATAAACGTCATACTTTTACATTTTGAAACGATATAATATCTGGAAGCTGTAAGTTTTTGACAGTCAAAATTCTAATTATTAATTTTTTTTATGTAATAAGTATACATCAGGTAGTTAATTGAAGTTGGAATAAAATAACTGATATTTTTGTTTAACTTGTAACATACAACATTAGTTGTTACATTTGTGTTGGATAATTTTTCAACTTTTACATTTTACTGTAATAATGTGTAACAAAAATAAAATGTTTGAAACTAACTCAACTTTTACTAAATTTTAAAAATGCTAATGTTTTTCAAATATTCTAGAAATTATTTACAATAATTTGATTGTCCTTGTTGTACAATAATGCCTGGATTTTTTATATATCATCTATTCATGTACCTCGCGAGGTCGTAACACACTTACATTACACACTTAATAGTGTTTATTATTTTACGGAAAATGTCTGTGTTTAAAGACTATAATAATAATAATATAATAGTATTATTAATATTTAAAACTGTATTTTTAATTAAACACGAGTGCCTCAAATGTAATTATAAAAGTAGAGCACTGTTGACTGCAGTGAGGGATGTCTACTCCTGAAAAATATATAAAGTATATTATAAGATTAATATCACTGACGTAATGAATTAAAATTTGAATACCTTCATTAAGAAAAAGTTTGGCTACTGCTATTACCTAATTTAATGTCAGGCCGTTATATTTATAATAGGTACGATGTCTTCGTTTGCAAATAACCCGAGGATTACGAATGTAATTTTTTTTTACGTATTCATTTTAAAACAATCAGAAAAAATGTGTTTTAATATAATAGACAATTAATACCTACTCATGATTTATTATAGCATAAATATTATACAAATATTCTGACTTTTGAGATGCAGAAAAAATCCTTTTTTTTTGTTAGATTAACAATTGTAAATTATTGTAAAAATTAAAAATACATTGAATGCAAAAATAAGAGTCTAAAGCCGATTTCTTTTATTTCTTTTTCTTTATTTTAAAGAATACATATTTTACAATTTGTATACAGGAAATATAAAATGTAAAAGTTATGAAAGGTACATTATAAGACAACCTACGTGTTGATAACGATCGTCCAATGACACAACATCAAAAGCCAATTTCTGAAAATAAAAAAATATAGTATTGATTGAGTTATTAAGATTCAAGAATAAGGTTTATTTAAATTTGTTTTTTGTTTTTTAGTTGCTCCAATATCAAATTTCTCATTGATAAAATTAACTTGGACTAATTATGACATGGTATAAATTACAACAAAATATATTAGATCTCGAGTTAACGTGTCAGAAGTCACGAAATTAACTAATCTTTATTGGGTAAAAAATAAATAAATACATATTTAGAGTTAAAAAATTGAATGTATATTATTTGGATGTTAATTTCTATCTACTTAGGAAGTTATATTTTTTTGTAATACTAAAGAAAAAATTAATTTAAAAAAAATATTTTAATTGGTACTATATTATTATACACTACAACAAATCAAAAATCCATTTCCTACCTAACCTAGAAAAGACATTAAGAAATTCAAATATGTTTTATACATTGAAATAGGGCTTTTGATAATACCTGATTTTTTCTTCCATTTTTAATGATTTTCATGGAGTTGAACATTTTTGATCGAAAAATATAGTGACGTGTGACTGCGTGTATGTATGTATCGGATTTCCAAGAATCTTAGTTGTAGTTTATCTTTAATTATATAAAGCATTTGGGAAACTCACTCACACTAATGACCAGTCCTACACACACAGTCATACCCAGCACTAATAATTGATATAGAATAAATCCAATCCCTTTTAAACGGTTCACTTTCAACAGCCTTATGTTTTTATTTTTTATCAAACATTAAATATAGGATAGAACAAGGCAACAAAAGATTTTTGTGAGGAGTACCCCCAATGCCCCTGCCTATGGATACGGCACTGAGTCTTTTAATGTACTGATGAGCATTCACACCTGCAACGTGATTAAATGTTTTGAGTGTACGATGATTGTATATTAAAAACAATTCTCACGAATGCCATTAATTGGCAATTAGATTTATACAATTTAGAAAATGTTGTAAAAAAACAGAATACAAAACGTCCATGCGTCTTTACAACAAACAGAGACCCTTGTCCGTGTCTGAGCTCAATTTCAAGGCATAGTGAATTCAATTACTGTCATCAAAGAAAAAAACGCATCTCATCGTTGTGTATATTATTATTTTGACCATTTTCCATTCTCGTATACGTTTCAGTAAAGCCTCTTGCGTGATTTCTTTTAGCCTCTACATCAAAGTCATGTCGTTAACTTAGTAAACGTTTTTTGAAACTCGATATTTTTTGAATTTCGTTTTTTTTTTTTCTAAACATAGATTTGTTGTACGCACTGGTCAGTTGAGCCGTCAGCGTGACAAGGCCTCACGTAAAATATTTAAAAAATAAAATCAAAAAATCATTAGATTTAGACTACTCATCTATCTCGTTGTATCGCGGAAAATTCATAATTTAATTATAACTATGGTGATAAAAAAAATTAATTTATATAATTATTTCAAAAATTATACTTTTACTAGTATTATTCACTTGGTAAGGAAATTAATTGATGTATTATTATGATCTTTAAAAATAGACTTTCTCACGTTTTAATTAATATGCATTCATTCGTCTTATAAATTGATTTGATTAACAGTTATTTCAAAAAGGTTTTAATTTTTTTTTTTTCAAATAAACACAAAGATAAAATAAAACTTCTAGTTTTAGCATAATATATTATAATAATAATTGTAGTAAAAACTTAAATACAACAAACTTATGTTTTTGAGTGTTGACTTTGATTAGTATCGTCGTATATCAAGAGTCAAAACTGTTATGCGAATACGAATGTTTTAAAGTTCCTAACATAAACATAGCGATTAGAACAGTGTAGTGTTGCTTATGATTGCTTATCTTATTGGTTTCTAGAAGTATTAATGAAGTTATTCGTTGGTCATTAATTGATGGAACGAGTTGAACTATGATAAATAAATAAATAGGTACCTATAATTATAATGTATAAAGGTAATGCACTTAAAATATAATTTTTTTTTCAAATAATTATTAAGTACTCAGTTTTTTTTTATTTCAAATGAACTCACTCATTGTAATATGATTAAAAATTATACCTATAAATATAAAAAAAATGCGATGAGAGATGTGCTATTGTAAGGTAAGTTATGGCCAATTTTACTTAACTAAAAAACAAAAGTTTTGTAGGAATAGTAATATCATCGATTTTTTTTGCCTGTGATAAAAAAAATACATTCTTCTTATTATTATGTCGTTGATAGTGTTGATATTCTTGATTCTAATTATATTTAAAACTAAAAAATATTTAAAATACAACACATTTATTACTATACATTATAAATGTTTCGAAAAAAAATAAGAGTATTTATTAAACTAAATTTACAAAAGTCAACTTTAGTTTTAAATTAAAATGCGAACAACATAAAAATTTTTTTTTTTGTAATAAGCAATCTAGTCCAACCATTCAATTTTAGCACTTATGTGATACATTTAAATTTCTATTATTATTGAAAACCAATTTCATTTCGTTATACATTTTAATTTATTTTCGATAAACATTGACATATTAATAATATTGTATTTTGTTGTAAGGCAAAATACCAGTGCCATACAAATATTCCATTATTAATAATTATATTTTTTTTATTTATTTATTTATTTATTTATTTGAAATACACGCCCGAAGGCAATCAGTACAGAATAATTGAATACTTAAGCTAGTTTAAACAAAAACATACATAGATAAAACATTATAACATTACAATATTAAATATACAATATTAACTTAATTATTGTTAACACACTGGTTTTATAAGTTGGTTGTAGGTATACAATATATTAAACAGAAAAGATGTTTAGAAAGAAAATATATTATTTTGCAACGCTTTTTGAGAGGAATGAAAAATATCAAATTTGTTTTGTAAGTTGTTACAGGAGACTAATGCTCTGTTAATAGGGGAAAAAAAACCGTAAAGTGTTTTGTGACTAGGAATGTGGAAGGTCGGCCGGCTTCTAGAATTAAATGTAGGAACTGATAAATTAATTTGGCTGAGCAGAAAACTATCTTTTATAGTGCCATGTAAGATTTTGTAAATAAATATGACATCAAAATATAGACGTCTTGAACTTAGAGAGTTGATATTAACCAGTCTTCTAAGTGGTTCATAGCAATGATCAATTATTATGCAATTGTTAGGAATTTTTGTATTAATAAATCTTAGGAATTTATTTTGAACTCTTTCGATTTTATTTATCCATACAAGTTGGTAAGGGTTCCACAAAATGGAGCAATATTCAAGTACTGAACGTACTAGAGCGAAATAAAGAATTTTTAATGATACAATGTTAGTAAAATCGCGCGTGTTTCTGATAATAAAGCCAAGTGATCGTGATGCTTTTATAGTTATTGATTGAATGTGCGCAGTAAAAGAGAGTGAACTAGAAAAAATAACACCAAGATCTTTAATAGAGTCTACTTTAGGTAAAAGGTAATTGTCGGAGTAATAAGCAATATTGAACGGAGATTTGTTACGATAAAAAGAGATGGAATTGCATTTATTAATGTTAAGTTGTAAACCATTATTATAGCACCAGGCTTTGAAATTATCAAAGTCGTCTTGTAATTTAGAGCCATCATCTAATGAATTAATATTATAAAATAGTTTTAAATCATCGGCAAACATACTAAACTGTGCATGTTTAAAAACTAAGCCAACGTCATTCATGTACAATATAAAAAGTAGTGGTGAAATATGACCTCCCTGTGGGACACCTGAGGGGATAGAGATATTATTAGAAACATAACCGTGAAGCCTTACCTTTTGAGATCTACAAGATATATATGAACTAAACCATTTTAACATGAGATTATTAACACCCATCAACTCTAACTTACGAATCAGCACAGCGTGGTTAATAGTGTCGAACGCTTTACTAATGTCAGTATATATAGCATCGACCTGACCACCTTTTTCAATAACATCCATTAAATATTTATGATATGCAACTAAATTTGAAGAAGTAGAAGTATGTGGACGAAAACCAAATTGTTGTGGAATTATATATTTAGAAAAAGAGAAGTTTAATTTAGGAAGTAAAATAGATTCTAATAACTTAGGAATTGATGACATAATGCTGATAGGACGATAGTTAATAATATTAGAGCGATCGCCGTTTTTAAAAACTGGCTGGACATAAGAGGATTTCCATAAGTCTGGAAATGTGCCTGAAGACAGTGACAGAGAAAAAAGGTAGTGTAAAGGAAGCGTTAAAGCATACCTACATTGGCTTAAAACTATTTCCGGAATACCGTCAGGGCCAGGTGAGCTATTAAGTTTACATTTTTCTAGTGCTAAGAAAACTTCTTGAACAGTAATGTCGATTTTTGATAGATCAATACAATCGGCGATCGTAACCTTTAAATCATCATGTATTTATCATGATTTTATGTATACGTTCAGTAAGTGTGTTGTTCTATAAATAATAGCTTTATAATTTTTGTGTGATTGCTTTTTTATTGTTATTATTATTAAGAGATACAAATTATTTGTAATAGAAATTGAAAATCAGTCATTATATTTTAGCTTTATAGTTTATACCGAAAGGTGTGGATCGTGAATAAATTAAATAATAAAATAATACAACGCCAATGTAAATAAATAAATAATACATTATTAACATTGAATAACTATTTATCATTCCAAATATTGTAATTGGTACCTAGTTAATTATAATGTTTTAAATATCTTGTAAAATCATTATAATGAAAATTAGTATGTATTTTACAATAAAACAACATTTATGGAATATTCAGTGCAATATAATTTGCATATCTTAATTTAAACGTATTTTATTTTCTTATAAAAAGCTTTATGTTCTCGCGCGTGAAGTGATGCTCATATTTTATATATTTTTTGGCACTTAAAATATTTTAATAATTCAGATATCTTGAACCATTATTTGGAAGATTTTATGATGTGTAAAAGTGCATCACTGCTTTGTTTTTAACGACTAACAAATTAAATTTGGTCAGTTATGTAATGGATTTTTGGTTTGAACCCGTAAATGGGTTTACATTAATTTTCCATTAGTACCACTAAAACGAATCTAAAGGAAAGCTGCTCAATCTAAAAATAACCTTACGGGTTCTGACATGAAATTTACTTAATATTCAATTTAATGATTGATCATGATGGTTAGGTATACACTATACTTACACAAATAGTTCATATTAAAATTAATTTTAATGATATTTCGAGGGTTAAATTAATTGTCTGTTAACTAATATAAATTTTAATTGTAAATTTAAACGAATCTATTTAAATTAAAAAAAAAAAAAACAATAATTTCTATACAAATTTTGGGTATAAAATAATTATTATAATAACTCATTTATACTACATTATTTGAGCTACTAATACTCCTCGTTTGTCACCGTTTCCTGTCACGGTGTCTCCATTGGACATTACCCGTTCAATTAATTTCCCCATAGTACGTTTCCGTGTTCATAAAAAAATGTTAAAAAATTAAAAATTCAACTATAAGTTAATTATAAAAAAATTAATACAATTATTTATGTTTGGCAGTTCCAAATTACATTCATGAAAAAATAAAAAAAACATGCTAATAATATAATATTATAAAACAATTAAAAACTAACATTGAAAAAATGAATAAGAAGGTAAGTACCAACAATTTTAGTTTAATATTTCTCAATCATGTGCGATTATGATTAAACATTCTTATGTATCACGATTATTGTAAATGATAGTATAATAGCTATAGTAGCTGCAATAATTGAAACAATTCGTTTGGACTACTTCTCAACATATTTTTGTTTTGGTCGGTGGTTCGTGACTAACCATAAGTTGGTTAATTATTATCTCAGTTAACTCTCATTCTCTTTAAGTTCGCCAATTAACCATAATATAATTGGATGATATGTTTCTAACGACGACGACAATGCTCTTTGCCATTCTTCAATAGAATTTTTTGTGTGAGTTAATCCTATAAGTGCCATATTGGGTACATTGTTCTATATATCTGGCCAAATGATACTTCGTATAGTTGGTCTGCCGATCCATGTGACTTTATAGAAGTCAGTCAATGGCCACAAATCCTCATCATGTTCTACAAATACGACTTTTAATTGACATGCGATCTTATTATTACTCTAAAACACAGTAACAAATTGATTGTAGTAATAAGTGATCTGGTTTATGAAAGCCACACTACCTAGGTACGTTATTGCTTAATATGAAATTGTGAATTATTGACTTAAATTGCGATGGTTTTTAAGATTAAAAGATTTAATGGTCAGCAGGATAGTTGGGATTCGATGGTCAGGACAGGTCTGAATTGGTTTCGAATATCAGAATATGTGTGGATTGTATTTTAATTAGATATATTAAATGTAACCTAACCATTCATTGCAATTTATTAGGATCGTTGTTAATAGAATGTATATAAACTTGACTCATAAGACGTAATAATAAATATAATATAGGTACATAAAAACAGTGCATAATATTATATTATTTAAGTATTAAGTGCAATTAATTTTTAAAAGCCTAATTAGATTAAATAATTGTAGAACTCATAGTTTATACCAAAAAAAAATTATATTCTATGTATCACGTAACGTGATTAGATTTATAATTTAACAAACACCATTCTCGAATTTATAAAATCAAAAATATAATCACGTTTTGGTATAATGAATCTGAAATTTTACAAAACTATGGTATAACGATATTATTATTGTTATTCGTTTCACTATATTGTTATATCAATTGACATTTCACGTCATGCGAATACTGACAGACAAATTAATTATATACGTTTTACTATAATATTTTATTGATCAGAAAATATTTAGTAAAAAAATATAAAACTTCATGAAACAACCCGGAAGGCAAGCAACGTGTAAACCAATTTTTGTTTGATTTGTGTGTTCAATTTTTTAACTCTATTAACTACCTATAGCAATCGAATTACTTATTTTATATTCAATGGTATTACAATGTTCAAATTATTTAGTATATTAAAGGATTCGTCGTTACTTTTTTACTATTAGTAATCACCTTTCGGAAAAAACAATATTCATAATGATTTTTCGTCCTGAAATTATTATGTTTGAGATCACACAAATACCATCGCCCCATTTTATTATTATAATAATTATTATTTAGATGAATCACTCAAAAATACTAAATAAATTATTATAATGAGATTTTTAAACAGCATTTTCGTATTAACATTAAAGAGTAAAAAAAAATACTAAATTATATATAATATTTAATTTGTGATAAAATACATACCAAAACATCAAACTACATAATAAGCAATCTATTTTACATTAAAATTGAAATTCAATAATCTTGAAACATTATTTTATTATCATTTATTTTGTGTTCTATTTTTTCCATTTAATCTAATTCGGTTCTGATGATATTTTACTGCTGCATATGTACATGGAGGTATTTTATAAACTGAACTTTAAGGTATATTATCATTAATATTATTTTGTGTTTTAAAAATAAAAATGCAAAGAGAGAAAGCCAAATAAAATACAGTAAACGCGATATTGTTTGATGTAACAAAATTTTCATCAGATGATGATATTAAAAAAAAATGATTGATTGATTGTCTATTATGTTTATAAATGTCAAAAACTAATATATCAACCTGATTTTTAAATCCCCTGCCTTCTGCCTACTGGTATACATAAACATTAGGTATGTAAATAATATAATACTTTGTATTCAATTCACCGAGTTTACAAATTGTTCGGCTATTTTGAAAATGCAAGTACAGTGATTACATTAAAATAATTCTGCGAAATGGTGGCTTAAATTAATACAATACATATTATAAATTAATTTACATTGGTATTATACAGAGATAAGAATGTCGAACAATATTATTCATTTAAAGTTGAATATTTTTAGATCAAATAATTTTATAATTTTAGTTAGGTATCTTTTAAGGTAGAGGTACGTTCCATAAATTGCATAGATCAAAATATAAAAAAGTACTGAACTGTTATAGGTAGCGGATACAACGCTGTCGTTTGATTCGTTTCCCTGATATGTTGTAAGTATGACAATGTGTTGTTAGAAAATTGTGAGTTCAGTTTAAATGATAAATCTTTATATAAAAAACGTTTTAGATAAAAGTCTATTGGAATTCAGGTACTCGTATATCGGCAACACAAAATTTCTAATTTTTATTTTGCACATTTATCTGTTTTTCCGGTATCGAGTAATGACATTACGGTGTATATGTACATAAAACATACACGTAATATATTTAAATACGGAAATAATTATGATAACTTATCGGTTGCCACTTTCCCAAGGACTGTGGAGGTTCGGACAACTGCGACGATTACAAAATTATGATAAAACTCCACTGAGCTGTATTATACCCACTTCGCCTAAGGATCAAAATAATACTGTTAACTCAAAACAAGGTATATAACCAAACTGAGGTCCATTAGAGCTCACCGTCCTCGGTGTTATTTTTAGTTTTTTTTCCATTTCGCCGCCGGCTCTTGCTACTCCACGATTGGCCCGATGTTTTTATTTTTTTGTTTTGTTATTCCGTCGAGCCGAAAACGCTTGCCCGTTTCATTTTTAAAATGTTCTCAATTTTTTTCCTCTGGATAACCGTTCGTCACGCTGATACTGTTATTGTTATTTTATAATTATTACCAAACCACGGTCGATGGTTTTGTATGTTTTATATTTTTTTTTGCCTTTTAAACGTCCTTTATTATACGGCTGCAAGTAATATGAAAATATCAGTGGAGCAAAATACCTATCTAAATAAAATGAGAAATAATATATTAAAAAAACAATAAGATTTAGGATCTACTTAAAACGATTTTAGGATCGTGGATAAAAAGTGATCAATGAGTCGTATTAGTGAAGAATTGTCCGAGAATTCTGTTTTTAATCGACCAAAAGTCCAAATCATGATCAATTTTATGATTTATTTATACAATTAAAGTGATTGTATACATTGTCAAAATAAGTGTTTAGCAACATAAATTTTATGTTCAGGTATAGCTAGATGTGCATTTTAAAAAGTACAAGTTTGAAATGACATGATTTAAAATATAAATATATTTCTGGAAAAAAATATTAAATTTAAATGGTTGGATTAAGAGATAAACTTTAGAAAATAATATGAACATTGAAACCAACGCTGCTAAAATCCTATATTTTTTAAAGTTAAATTTCTATTTATAAAATATATAATCAGTTCCTCGAATCTCAAGGTTGAAAAATGATAACAGAGAAATATACACATGAACAAATTTAAAAAAAATTAGCTATTGATTGCCTTTGGACATAATTAATTAAATTTAATATGTCTCATACAGTTATTTATTATACTTGTGTATATATTAGTTAAAAAAACCACAACACCAAGTTCGTTTAAGTCTCCTTTTAGGGTTTCCTAGAGTTGTTGTTTTATTGGATTTTAGGTTGAAGAATCAGAGTGGGAGGCTAGTCAATTATGAAATCGTTTCATAAAATGTTTGCTTTTTATGCACAGATTATGGTTAAAGATCAGTATGAGGAGTACCATTGGATCCGGGTTAGAAATTCTGAATCAGGCTATGATTTTTTTTTGAACATTTTGAATTTAATTTAAATTTGTTGTTTATGGCAATACCCCAAACTTGAAATTTGTAGGTCAAAAGTGGCCTGAGTAAATCTTTGTTAATGAGTTCATTTTTTTTAGGTTTGATTATTTTTTGTTTACTCATAGTGTTTTAAAATACGGTAACAATTATTTAAGCAAATGCCAAATTCGCTTAACATATATTTGCCTATAATCATATTTGATAATAATTAATTAATTAAAAATAAAGATAAAATTTTACTATAGAGACTGTAATATATGTGAAATCTGACGAATAAATGGCTTTATTATAAAAATAGTTCTGTAACAGCTGTGTATGTATCGACGATGTAAAAGAATAATTGTATACAACTTTCACCATTTATATGATGTCTTTTATTTTAAATTTGTTATATTTAAAAATATACACTTGTTTAGTTCAAACTTATAAATAAAAACATTTGTTTCAAAATATAAACCAATATTTCCAAAACAAATCAAAAAAAAAGTTTTCATGGGAACTTATGTCAATGTTTATACTGTTACAATGTATATTCAAATTTAAATTGAATTAACATTTAATCCATCGTTGAAATTGTATTCATTTGAATTGCTTTAATAGCAACATATTTTTTTTAAATATACATTATAAAAGTAAATAGGTATTATAGCTTATCCGTATATATGTGAATTACTCTTGTAATTATTGTATAATTTTAACATAAATCGTGATTCCGTTTAGAACTTAACTCTCCCAACACAAGATGAGCACACAGGGAATGTTTTAGCTGTGTAATATCTGATATTAATTTATAATTATGTAATTTAGTCCAGTTTATTACTGAACATAGTTGACGTAGGTAATTTTCTAATTATATTTATTATTAAAAGCCGAAAATCAGTAACAATGCACTTCATTTTACTAATGTTAATTTTTTGTTTTATTAATCTGCCTAGTTCAACATAATATAATATGTATATATTATTTCATTAAAAATTAAATTACTTATAGATTTTTTATAAAATTACTAACATTTAAAATTTAAATTATTCTCCAAACATTTTCCTATATTATGCAAATACTTAAATGTTAAGCATAAAATAATGCAGTTTATGAAATTTTAATAAATAATTATGGTCGTCGTCAAAAACATTAAGGGGCTTACATAATATACTCACAAGGAAATATGAATAAAAGTATGTTGAAAATTCCATTACACGAATCTGGATATTTAAGGTACAAAATAGCCAACCATTTTAGAGTGACTACAAATGAAATAACTCAAAACGTCTTAATTAAAAATTGTTGTTAAACACAACCATTTATTAATACAATGTGTTTTGTTCTAGAGTAATATCCATGTAAATATATTAAATACATTGTTGAAACTTCAAAAGTAATTTTAATATAAAACACAAGTAATTGACATGTTTGACATGAAATGTGTGTTTTAGAATACACAATTTTCTGTAATTGAGTACACACATTTTTGTTAACATAATAATATAATATGGTGTTTATTTCATAATATACTTATTAATTGTAAAATTATTTTATTTTTTTTCTATATTATAATAAGTATACTACTGTACTAGTACCACACTCTTTGAATACTATATTTTGTATTACGATCTCCATTGTCTACAGTACTTTACAAAATTCTACATAAGTAATATGTTCAAGAACATCCTGTAATAATATT
This sequence comes from Macrosiphum euphorbiae, assembly GCA_949089665.1. Lineage (NCBI taxonomy): Eukaryota > Metazoa > Arthropoda > Insecta > Hemiptera > Aphididae > Macrosiphum > Macrosiphum euphorbiae. The sequence continues at coordinate 63,968,128 of CARXXK010000003.1, read as the reverse complement.
CTGGACACGTTGGTCGTATAAATGAGTAATTCTTTTATCCAAACAAGACTTTATAACTATTTAGCATGAGTATTTTCAACAACTTTGTTTGAAGTTTTGAACAGTTTAAATTTACATTTAATATTTGTTAAACTTAATTTTATTATTAATTGAGCAACAGTAAAAATTATGGGACCGTTGGTAGATCTTTTTAAAAACGTTAAAATTATAAAGTAATTATTGAAATGATTGAACTTTTGTAATGCTTATAATATGTACTATGTCAGAATAATTGCATTTACAAAACCCACGCTTGTTGCGCCCCTTTAATGTTTATTTTAAATGTAATTTATGATATATTATATATTTGTACCTAACTATAATATTTAATAACCATACATTATATTTACAGACATTTATGTTTGTCAAACAGAAAAAAAAATGAATTCACACATTTCATCACATTCAAAGTTAAGATAAATATAAAATATGTTGAAAAAAAAAATTTAATAATAATAATAATAATAAACTATTGAATCAGACAGAGTATTGTGAGTGTATGGTGTCATGGTTATGAATTACTCGAAATACTGATTGAGGACCGTGGTGTAGCTAAATTGCCTATTCAGGGCGCCGTGTTACAGCAATTTAATTGATGACATGAAATACGTTATAATATAAAAACTATTAAAAAAGTAAAGGTTTCTTTATGGCGTCCTTTAAGAGAATACCCAAGTTATTCGTTATAAAATTAAGCGATTTATTATAATATAATTAATTAATTATATATATTATTACATTTTAGGCATGGTTAATATTGCAACTAATAAAATATGTTTCGTAGGTGTGTATCACGTCCTCATATAATATATTATGATTTAATAGTTGTGTATATACGTCTAATTTGGAAGCAAGTATCACTTATATTTAAAAGTTATTTGGTTGTACCTACCAAGTCGTAACGTTAAGAAATGATGATGTTTACTTTGCGGTTAACATATTTTACTATATTGTATTATTGTAATAACTTATATTATAATGACGTAAAAACGGGTTTTTCCATCTTATAAAGACAAAAATATGCATAAAGTGACCGATAATACTTAATTATTACTTATATATATATATCAAACCATTTAATGTCGTGCACGTATTATATTATATATTGAATCGATTGGAAACTTAGTATTAAAAATACATTATTTAATATTGCATAGCAGTAATATGTGTTATGTGATATAAATTGTATTAGTGAAGTACTATAATAATACGTTGATCTGATAGTTTTACATTAAAATTATATTTTTAAATGTCAACTTTTCGCGTTTGGTAATGTTATTGAATAATATTATGTTATATTGTTATGTAAGATTAGGATCATCTTTTAATTATTCAAAACATGTATAAATTGAATTCGTATATGTCAAGAATCATACGCTTCATCGTTAACAATGCAATTGTTGGTGGCGTAAAATGCATAGTTCAACGTGAAATAAAAAACTAAATTAGGTCATTTTCATCAAGCGCATGGCTCCATAGAGCTTTACATCTAGTACAATATGTATTGATAATTTTTATTCATAACTTTATAGAATTTTGAAATAAAACTACTGAACACGCATTGAAATAAACTTTTGCCTGACATAAATTATATAGTAATATGTTGTGGTTCAAAAACCTATTTCACTTATTATTAATATAAACAAAAGTACTAAATTTAGTTATGAGTCCGAAATATTTGTTATAATATATGTATTTGACTTTATTTTATTTTTACACTGTATACACTTAAAAACGAAAGTTTCGGTTTGAAGAAATTCATTCGTACCAAACTATAGAAATATAAAATAATAAAAATATATTATTTGAAATTTCAGCAGATACAATTACGAGTATAATTACCTACCCAATTACAGATAAATGAAAAAAATATTTTTTTTTTTTAATTGATGAATGCATATTTATTGCCATTATTTGGATAGTATAAATATGTAGGCACCTTTCTATCGGAAATCTAGTCATTTTGATAAGTAGTAAACCAATAATAATCGTATAATTTTTGTTTCTATATTTTAGTTTCTTTATCCAACGTTACATCGAAAAACTGCAAAAACACGCGGTAAACACAAAGAAAAAAAATTTAAAAAAGGGAAAGTTAAACTGAAATATATTTAGAATCGGTTTCTGAATGTTATAATAGTACATCGGATTAAAATACTTCATCAACTTACGTGGACCGACAGTAGTAGTTATCGACAGTCAACGTACCAGACCAGCGACATTTAGTCTGTCCTGTCCTTGGTTTTTTAATACTAGGACCATTATAATTTTCTTATTTTTTTACGAATGTTCTTTTGTCTGAGTGCTATTTGCTTTTTATTTTTTATTACTCGAGATATTATATAATATATATAGCGTGCGTGACTGAATGTGTTACCAGAAATGTAATATTCCCTTTTTTGTCTCGAATAAAAATGTACATTTAACAAAAAATATAGTAAATTCAATTGTGTTTAAAGTAAAATGATTTCTATGTCAGTGTCCAACAATATTGTTACGTATATAGAAAAAACATTGGATTTCATTCTATGCACAGTTATTATTATACTTACACGGCGAAGTAGATTCCGTGATACATTAGTGAAACCTTGGTCGTTAAGTATATTAATTTAACATTTAAAAGATACAGAATTTCTGAAATGGAGTTTTACGATTCATATTTGATGAGACAGTGTTAATGTGGGAAAATATAATGGTGGTTTTAATGTAAACGTATAGTATTATACTATGGTGTAGGTACATTTTTCGTCTAACTATGTCATAAAATTGTGTTAAAATTACACATCATCATGGAGATCAGATGCTGTTTTGCATGCGAGTGTGGGTATATAGTATATACCTATAGCATGTTTATAATATGTGTATGTTTTTGATGTAAGAAGACACATCGCACATATTGTATCGCTGTAGACTGACTGAAATTTTAACCCATAAACATCGTATGTAACACATGGAATTCCTTAAAAACGTAAAAAAAAAAACCACTAAAAGTAGCACTCCGTTTTATAAAATATGAAAGCATATTTTTCGGTAGTGTCTAAAAGATTAATCTCGAGTATCATAAATCTTTGAGCGAAGATAACGAACTGAGAAAGTGGTTCGTGTGTCCGTCGACCGTCAAACTTTTTTCATTTTTTTTATGTGCTCGTGTACAGCAGAATTTCAATTCTATCATTGATACATTCTGCTGCACTTGCATGAATTTATTGTTTGTCGCACTCACAGCTGTTCAATTTCATGATGTGTTGTAAATTATTATAAAAAAATATTGGTGAATAAAATTAATTTCTATTTCATAACACGAACAATATATTATTCGCATTAAACAATTTATAATCGTATAAGACCATTAAGACCATATTCTACAAAATAATTATGTCGATTGATTTTCAAGCCATAGATTGAACGAATTTATAAATTTTATATTTCAAAAGGTTGGAGTGAACTAAACAAAACTTATACGTGTATAATATATAAATACTTAGCCATAATTTCAACTGTATTGGAATTCATGGGTGTGCACTCTTTTTCCCGCCAATTTCTTGCTTATTCATTGTTATGGTGTGCTGTGATGTGTAAACGCCGTGTATTTATATAGAAATATGCCATTAATAAATAATGAACATAATAATACAAAGACTTACACTTTTACTTCACTTATACTTCACACGCACTCATGCGACCAACGTTTTTGGTCGTTTAATTTAATTTTCCTTCGAACGTTCTTCACTATACTTTCGATTAATTTTATTTCGGCCCGAAATTTCTTGAAATCGATTTGCAGTGGCCGAACTCTACAACGGAAGTTTTAATATTTAACGGGAGTTTTTTTTTTTAGAATATCGACTCAGTGTTCCTTGTATTGCGTGCATAGGTACGTACTGCATATATTAGCATAATGTAGCATACAAAACGGTCGTTTAGATTTTTAGTTCACGCTCATGCAATTTTATTCGTAACAATTTAATAATGAATACTAAACAAGCTCCGTAACTCTAGCACTCCAAGTCCTACGTTTTCGTACCAAAACTGCACACTACCATATGCCAACATTTTTAAAGCCAAGTGATAAGCCGTAAGCACTGTTAAAATATAAATCCAACTTACTCAAAATATAATATTAATATTGATAATGCACACAAGACGGATACGGTGTGGCGTATGTAACCCACTCGGGGAAGTATAGGTACTCTGAATGTGTGCCACGCCAGCTTTAATCCAGTGAAAGATTAAAAATATTTCAAATTCGTCGATTTATTTCTTCGCTTGACAAATAGGCACTAGGAATTAGGATATTTCGACACTTCTGTGGCACTTCTTAACGTAAATAATATTTAATTTTGAACAATATTAAATAACCTGTTAGTGATAAATCTTAATGTATTCACTTTTATACACCTAGTAAACATCATGACACTAAAAAAAGTTTTCAGCAATTAATTTATAATTGCAATTTGTAATTATTAAAATAAAATGTAAAATAAGACGACATTAAATATACCTGAAATGGTTTTTAAACAACATAATGTACTATGTTATATTTACTTTTAATTTTTATTCACACGATAAGAACACTTAAGTAGATTGGTTCAATTTTTAAAATAAAATGCCTTAAAATACTATCCAGTAATTAAAATATATTATAATAAAAATGTTGGTTAGGTTACAAGAAGACAAGAAAAAGTCAATGACAGTTACTGTTGACGCGTTGCAGTGTTGTATTTTGATAATCTGATCCTAAAATATAAACTCTGAAGTATATATTTATATTATTATGACGTATACTGTGTGTAATGTGTATACTAGTAATAAAATTGACATTGATAATGGTGTCTAATATATTGTTATATTATAATTTATAATATATATATATATATAGCTGCAGTGGTCGTCCTTTGCGGTCAGTATACAAAAGACGAAACACACCTATATGTTTTCATGGGTAATAATATCACGCAGCGGCGCTGAACTTTGAAAATAGTGGTAAGGTGTAATTAAAATTCAACGGTCACTATTAATATAATGGTCAGCCTTTAGTGATAAATAAATCGACTAATAAATAAATAATCAATCTATTACGTCTAATATTAATCGTTGTCCAGTTCATGTAATTAACCATGGGTTTTTTCTTATCAATTCTCGAAATGTCACGTCCTAATCATTCTCTAGATTGAAAAAAAAAATGTCCATTCCATGAATTCAACGATTTCACGTCGGCGAAACCGACGAAAACTCCTACAAAATGTAGGGTATTATACAATTTTATTGTAGTCTAAATGATAACGAGCAATCAAATTTATGAAATTTACCATTTGCAATTTTCGTATTTTGATTTTATGCATGTTGTAAATTTTATACGATGATAACTGTGAGTCAAAAAATATTAAAGATGGGTCAGATACAAGATAATTATGTTCATATAGTTTCATATAGCTATTTTCCCAGGCTGAATATTTCTATTATATATTACATCGTTGAGATGATTATTAATGTCTGCAACTTGAGCAGCAGTCACCCCGAATTCCATCAACGCAATAATCCACGTCATTTTACTGTTAGGATTTTGACAATACCGGTCACATAATCCCAAATTATTAAGACACTATACCTTTACCTACACGAATTGCTTGGAAAGTTTAGTCGAAATTGTTTGAATATAATAAAGCGATGACAAATGTATGCAGGTTGGACGATGATGGGCGTCATTATGCTTTCTTTTGGGAAATAATAATAAATATTTGTTTGTGCTAATTGTAATATTTTTGTAAAAACTTTTTTAAAATTCAATGTTTTACCTATGTTTATTATTTATAAATAAGGTAAAAAATAGGAATTTTTATAAAAAATTTTTTCAATCTTAAAATTTAGTAACTGATTTATATTGGTATTAATAAAAATAACGTCATTATTATGATTATACAATATACTGTGTATTATTTTTTTAACAATACAACACTCATAAATTATTTCAAAAAGTTAGTATAACGTTTTTAAAATACATTTTTTTACATAATTTAAATTCACTACAAGACAACATATTTTCCCTCTTTTTTTTTATCGTTAACGTTTATTATGTTTTTTTAATTTTTGAAGGACAGTAGATATACATTTTTAATTTTATACGAGTATTTCTAATCAAAATACTTTTTTGAGGGTTTAGATTTATAAAATTTAAACTTTGAATGAGTTCAGTTGATTAGTTATATACCTAATAGCTAATAAAAATGTTTAAAGTTCAGATGTGACTAGTGATGTGGAAAAACGGTGCCTTGAAAATGTGATCCATTGCAATACTACTCAAATCTTAAAATAGGCACTTATAAGTTATAACTAATTACTAATTGACTACTTGTTTGAAATTGGATTAAAATAAATCAAAAATATTTCTTTTCCCAGAATATGAAATTAAAATTGCATTCTGTCATTAAAAAATATAAAAATACTTATACAAACTAAAAAGATAAAAAATAGTAAATATGTGTATATATGTGTAATATGTGTAAATATGTATTAAAAAAAAAAAAATAAATACTTTTTGAGGTAATGAATGTTAAATGTTAAATTAATTACCCAGAATAGTTTACTTGTATTTATTGAGCACTGTAGAAATATAATATCATTCATGGGAATACAAATTATAAAAATAATTAATAATAATAATTATTAACTATATTTTATTTTTCGATTGATTTACGTATGTTCGAGATTTATTAAATTATACGATGAAAACGATTTATTTATATTTTTATGTGTATGCTCATATAATGTCTTGTTCTTTAATCATACATCAAATAAAAATTCTAAAAAGTATTACTTACTGAGCAAAGTAAGAACACGGAACAACTATGAGTTATGACTTATGGACCATTCCATTCCCATTTTTAAATGTTGGTGATTATTTTTTTTATCCCTAGGTTTTGCAAATGTACCGCATAATTGTTGTCCTAAGTCTTTCTTTTCGTATACAGAGTAATACGCTTAAAATATATTTATTGCATTTGAATAATAAATAACCAAACCGCATAGCAATAACTTAGATGCTAAATTCGAATACGTATTCCGTAATATTGTCGTCCACTGTTTTACATTTTGTGTTTATGTGTTTTGAACACGAATTTAATACACCAAACTTGTATGTTACGCAATGTGTATACTGTAATATTCAATGTAAGTCGTAATACATCCTTAAATTATGAGGTCATAATAGTTTCTTTTTAAACATGTTTACACAATTTGGCATTTGATCTGTAGATTTTAGCATCAGCGATTTTTAGAAAAAAATATTGCACGTGTTGAAGTAATTTTAAACCATCGTCAAAGGCACTGTGATTCGATTATCGCCAGGAAATTATTTTTCTGAAATATCGTAGTGGCATCAGTTGTTTCCGACGACAATTTCCTGTTTGGGTTAAAGGGTAATATTACAAGTCACTTATAAGAGGTTCCATCATTGACCACGGTAACACTTATAAAATAGAATAATTGGTTCTTAGACGGTCATTGATCATTGGCATACTGGACACATAATATGACGGACAAATGTGTTACTTTAGGATATATTATGATCGTTTGAAATTCTTGAATTATATTTCGGTTTCGATCTACTAATCAGTTTGGTTTGTTGGTTCATAAGTTAATATTTAAATATAAAAATAATAATTATGTTTTGGTATTTCTTATTATGATAACTCATTTACTTCTCGTAAAAGTGTTTCTTGGTTAATCCCTTCATAAAATTACATAACTTAACAATAATTGAAGGTTGAAAAGTGATAGTGAAAATCATATATAGTATTATATACCTAAGTATAATGTATATGTATTATATTATATTAAGACGTTGTATAATAAAAAAATAATTAACAATTTATTTTGTTTTATTTATAAGAGTTTAAATTAAAATTTTTCATTTTAATAAAAATGTAGAAACATTTATAATAGATAATAATTATTATACCTATATTTCTTTAGATTAAACGTATAAATTAAACGTTTTTTGGTTTTTGTAACTTGTTTAAGTGAAAATAAATTATAATACATTAATACATATTACCTAATTTTTTATCAAGCATAATCCAAGCACATAAAATATGTAAACGCAAATGAAAATATACTCGCAATACTTTTGATAGTAACAATTAATATAAAATATATTCCCAAGTGTTAATATTTTAGTGTTACCCGTATTTTTCCCAATTAATGACTAACAGAAGGTACTAATTAAATAACATGGTCCATTGTGAGACCAGGTGTATTATAATTATATTAGTGTTTGACGTTATTTTGATTAATTATTATTATCATGAATAATTGAATTGCCTACAGTTGGATCGTGGCCTAGTATAAGATATAATATAGGACTTGGGAAATAGATGGTTATCAATTTTAAATATGTAGGTATCATAGGTATACATCAGATAATTATTTAATTTTTATCATTATATTTTTTAAGATTTTTCTTTTTTTGTGCAAATAAGTGCAAATATTTTTGATTTAATATTCAAAATATTTTTCTGATAATTTCCATACCTGTTTTCATATTTTTACGAGTGAACTAGAGTTCCTAGTGGACCTATATTTCACGAGGTGCACATGTGCCACATTAAAGTTCACACCGCTTAGGTATCTAAGTTTTAAATACTTATAACTAACTAGGTAATCAAATAATTACCTACTCGTTTAAAATTTGAGTTTTATAGGCACGTCGAAATGCTCAGAAAAATGTTTTTCTTTGAAATATGAAATGAAAAATATATGCAGTTATGTTATTTAAACTATATAAAAAAAATATATTTTCAAAAACTTTAATCATTTTCTAAATAATGCGAGTGTTTACTGTTACAGCAGTCACCAATAATAATATTTTGACAAATTGTTTCGTATTATAAGCAAAATAAAACTATATTTAAGAGAACTTGATATTCTGAATGAAATATGGAATGTTGTATTTTTTTTAATAATTATGATTAGTTTTTTTCAAAACTTTTTTGGGCAGGAGATAGGTTTTAACAGTAGCGTTATATTTACTACACATTTTATCAACTTGGTACTTTAAAAATACTATTTTTATTTTTTATTTTCTTAGTAGGTACTTATCTTATTCGTAAAGAAAAACAACAAGAAACCCGTGAAAATTGTGGAACAATTGGAAGCATGTGCTCGGCTGGTAAACGTTTTTGAAATGAGATGATTTATCATTGTTCTAAAATGTTTAATATTAATAATAATGCAATAATAGAATGCATATATAGGTTAATATAGAAAGTTAAATGCATTCTCATTACTGTCTGCTTAACCTATTCCATATTCTTATAGTTATTTTATTTTTATGTTCTTATCTTGCATTTATACTCAGTGGAATTAAGTGCTGATTACTCACCCCATTTTACCCTTTAGTAATGTATTTTATTTTAAATTGGGACTATAAGCATTTTTAAACATATATACTTAAAGACCATATTTTAAAAACTTATATTTTTTATATCTACCATTAAATGGTGTCTTGTGGATTGAGGCTTCATTGTTTTCCAAACAAAACACAATCTTTTTTGCTATAAAACAATTGGTAATTAGCTCATATTTTTTTTAAAATATCGTCGTATTTAACTACAATTTTTGTATGATTAGGTTTTTAGTTATTCAATTTTATGTAGGTGCTAAGAATAATAGTCGTTATTAATGGTTGTACACAATATTTATTTACAAATTATAAAATGTAAATATAATAATATTAGTTAGCAGGACTATAAAATTAATATAGCTCCAATACTTTTTAAACCTATAATCATGGACTATATTATGCTAAGTAGGTACATTCAGTTTAATAACTCAGAAATTAATTTTTCGAATTCGTCGTACACTGAAATTCTTACAAAATTACCTACTTAACAATTTATAAAATAAAACAGTGGTTCTCATTTTGAAAAAAAAAATTGACTTTCAAATAGACTCCTTAAACTATCTTTAATAATAGTATTAAAAATCTATATATTTGAATTACAGGTTTTAATTAAGTACTTTTTAAAGTCAGAATTTGAATAAATGGATAATTAGAGGTAGCATTTTGGGTGAGTATGCTCCATGAATCACCCAGTATGTTAAGTTTACTTCAAATAAAAAAGTTATAGAGTCCAAGGTTTGAAAAGTGACGCAACTCTAAAATGTTATCTTTATTTGATAAATGCTTACTTGTGACCAAATAAAACACGACGGCAGTGTGAAATACTACCAGCTAAACAACAATAGTCTACTTTTCATCGGCTCTGGCGTAGACCCATTGGCTCCCATAATGTTCTCACATAATAATAAAAATGTATGTTTATATACACATACAATATATAAGTAAAACAATACATTATGATAAAATAAAAAATAGACACCAAAGTTTATTACTATTACTATTATATAGCTATTATAACTAGTGTTTATTATTATAATTATATTAATATTATTTGACTACATTTTTATAGTTATCGTTACATAAATTGCTATCTATCTTTTATTCCTATTGTAAAGAAATATATATATATATATATTATAAATAATCACTAAACTTAGATGAAATTTAAGAAAAAAACAAGTAGGTATATAGGTGCATCATATTTTGTGTATCCAAGTATAAGGTGGGCCACGGGAATAGGGACAAAAGTTGACGGGTTTTTTTCAACGTTGAATTTGAGTAGGAAGGTCTAGTTTAGTTCATTCGATCCAGGCATTGGATTCGATTCTTCGGCAGATAATGCCGTTTTGTTGTCACTATAGAGCAGTAGAGTGTCGTTCACCATGTGTTTGCGTACGACACATTTGTGAAAAACAATGAATCGGTAGTTAAGACGAAGCTCTCATTCAGACTTAACTTCAGCGTCGTAAGTAGTGGTGCTGCTCACAATGGGAAAACCATTATGGGGTAGGTAGATAGTTTTCGAACGGGGACAGTTAATAAAAAAAAAAAATGGTCCCAAACGTACTGTAACAACTCCCGAGAATACGGAATCTTACCTTCTGAATGAGCGCTGCACCTTAACAACCGATTCATTGTTTTTCACAAACGCGTTGTACCCAAACACACAGTGAACGACACTCCACTGCTATATAGTGACAACAAAACAGCATTATCTGACGGATCGAAAGAGCTAAACTAGACCTTCCTACTCACATTCATTTGATAAATGTACTGTTAATATCTATAAAGCATGTAAAAAAAAATTTATTCATAATAAACAATAAACATATACAATAACCTATCCAACAGATATACGCTTCAAACTGTGTGGCTCGGAGAGCTTATTTAATTATGGAAATTGTATTTTGTTTCAAAGATTATTTTGAAAATAAATAGTTATAAAGTATCTAAGCAGTATAATCTTTGAGTAAAAACTAAAAAGTTTATTTTAGCATTTTTGTTGATTTTTAAAAGTAATTATTGTTGAGAAATTACATCACTATTGTATTTGTTTTAGTAAAAATGTGCTTATAAATTATGTATTATTGTTTCAACGACGATTTAATACGTTTATAGAATATAAAAAGACATCGGAATTTTCTCTTGTACGTTTATTGTATTTATATAATTGAACCAAGTACTTTTATAATCTAAACTGAATAATAACATAATATAAAATAATTTTAAATTTTTTGATTATAGGTTGAGTAAGTACCTACCGACCGTTTGGAATTGGAATTAATTAAAAGGCATACACATATTTAGACTAATCGACTTAAGGCTATTTCGGTGAGTATTTAGTATCTTTATTAAGACTTTGTTATCTCCGAATTTCATATTTTGAATGGAGTACAAAACTATTTATGGTAAAATAATATGAAGTGCCAATTACGTGATAAGACGTATGCACTTCAATAGATCAATAATAACAAAATACAATTATTTTATTACAATTCCAACTCGAGTTACAGTGTAATAAGACTTTGCACACAATGATGAGCGAAGACAAGTATTTAATAGTACCTATGTCAAATTTCCAGCTCAGTAATATGTTACGCACACATTTTATTATTGTGATCAAAGGAAATTGAGAAATACCGTGTTGCGTGTTTGACTCATGGACTTATAGTTTTTTTTTTTTTTATAATAAGCGACGTAGTAATATTAAAATTTAATTTGGTGTATATTTAAAATATTTATAAGGTTATTTAGTTTTTTCCATGAATGTTTCACAAAGTAACTTCACGCAAAGTCTGTATGAAATAAAATAAAACTTTAAAATGCATTCCATTTGATGTTACATAATTATATTATTAGTTATTACGGGTTGTGATGAAATAATTCTTTTTTGAAGGGTTTTCCATTATTGAAAATAATCTTTTTCTACAGGCATTTATTATGTATTTTGCAAACTCTCAAGTATACGGCGGCACATAAAAATCAAAAATTTACAATATTTCATAGTAATAAAAATTACAAATATTATAAAATAATAATAATAATGTCAGTTGTTTGTGTAAATTATATTGTTTATACTGTAATAGTAATTTAATAAGGTACGTTTTTCTTAATTATCAAAATATCACGATCACACAAAACATAAATAATTTCGAAGGTCAGCGGATATTTTAATAGAGTAGGTTTATTAATACCCGATTAATAGAGCTTCGTTTTCACACAGAAACTAAATATTATTATGAGCATCAATTTTCAAATAATTACTCTCTTTACTTTGAGTTTGATGGTTTGGTAGATTATTTACTTAGTCTTAATCATTTAGAATATTATGTCTTGTCAACTAGACTGTGGTCGTACGTTCAACGATAATGACGTTTCGCATAACCATTTTACATAATATATGATATATGCATACGCGACATACGACGTTCGTTGCAGATTGATTATAAAATTAATTTCGAATTTGCATTAATTTATTGGATGTAGACGAAATGTATGGAAATATTATGTAAGCTATGCACTTAAGGTCAGTAATCTGGCAAACATTTACTTTGTATATTTCAAATAAATCTAATCATCAAAATGTCGTGAGATTCTTTTTAGATTTTGAGTGTGTTCAGAAAATATAATTATGAAAATATATTATCACTCAAAATTGAACTGTTTTCTAAATAATTGTATCTACGAAAAATTGGGTAACTAAATTAGTTCATTTAAATTTATATTTATTTAAAAAATATTAAAATTACTCTTATGATTCATTATATAAGTTAATTAATTTATGTGCATAAATTTGTTTACCAAACATTATTTTATTGAACGAACATAAAATAATAACAAATGGAAGGAAGGTAGTTTTTGATAATGCCAACAGAAATAAAAAAAATAAAAATAATGGGCATTGCGTACAATACCAATTACATTATAGTTATTGTGGCATTTCATTATTTATTATTATTGTGTAAATATGTAATCATAAAATAATAACTAACACTTCAGTGAATAGTTTGTTCAAAATTAGACACGCAATTGAATGTTTAATAAATACAATTTAGTGAAATTCGTATTGGTGCAGAATCTTATATAAATAAGAAACTAGTAATTATCAGTTTTTATTTATATTGGTGTTGTTAGTCCACACAAGTCATAGTGTGTTCTCATGATTCAATATTGTTCTTTCGAGATAAATAATAAATTATATAAATGTTTATTATCATATTTAACTATATATGTTATACAAACAATAAGTTTCCTTTTAGTAACTCCATGTTGTAAACAATTTTATTTCTCATATGCATTAATAATATATGAATCAATTAGAACATATCATTTTAACTTTATTTTCTGAAACTCACTGGCTATAGTTAAAATTATAATTCAAAGAGACCTGAAAACCCTCGTCGAATTACCTATATATAAAACATAATATATATCGATCGTCAATCGGCCCAACTAACGTTACACTAGGAAATTAAGTGAACTTTCAAATAAGTTTTCTATCTAATTAGAAATTTCCGTTTACGCAAAATTAAATTCAGGAACTATATTATAAGCAGATAAATAAATATATGTTTACAGAATAAAAACTATACCTAGGTATATCTAAACTTTAAATGCAAACCGCGTACCCATACAAGTTATTTTAAAATACTTTAAAAATAAACAATTTATTAACAAAACTTTATCTAAGAGTTTGATATATTGCAGTAAAGATTTTTAGATTATGGTCGTAATGAATAACTGTCTCACTAGGTACTATTTTAATGTGCCTACATATTGTGATTTTTTTATTTTCTGTAGGTACCGGCTATTTAATTTACCCGAACATGTGAACGTACGACTAGAATGTTAACTCAGAGTTTTACCTATATACAACCATTAACAAAATATTAATGTATATTTACTTCTAGAGAAATGTTGGTCTGACCATATTATTAAATTAATTACGTATATAACAATGACGATAATAACAATAATTTTTATTATGCAGTTTAATTTTTAATTATACCTGCCAAAACCCCAAAATTGAATTTCTCTTTAACGCCATTATAATATGCTAAATCATTCATATAGCGTCATGAACAGCTAGGGTTCGTGGGTTCGATCATTTACATAACTTCCATTTTCCGAATAACTAGGCATATTTTCTAATTTAATAAGAATATGATTTTGCTTGGACAAAAATAAATATAGCACAGGTACTGCATTTTCCAATTATATATTTATATGTAGTATCCTGATAAGTGTAGTTAAGTGTTGATATTTCACGAATGGTTTTTTAATACATTCAGTAAATGCGTTATTGTTTTGTTGGATATAATGTATTACCTAATTAATTCTTCAATATAGAATTCTATTAACGTTTACCTATTTAGTACAGACATATTGGTACAATGCTAATTGGCAATTTGGTATCTGTATACTAAATTATGTAGGTACCAAATATTTATCGATTGCGATATACACATTACGCACTAACGTTCAACATAGACGATGCTTGCCTTTGATTTAAATTTTAAAAAATGACGGTTGAATAATAAATTGTACACTATTCAAAAACCACATCTTATAAAAAAAAGGTTTAAATATAAAAGTAGAACATTTTCACAGTCGTAAATGAAAATGTTCATAAGTAAATATAAGTACACCTTAACCTCATCATTGCAAAAACCAATATAATTTATAGTTGCATAATAATTTAATTTTCCGGTTATTCATAATATGGTGTAACTGTGGTAGAATAAGCTTATTTATTTATAATCATATGTTTTTAATGGTTATATACTTGAATAGTGAATACAGTCTTCGTTAGTAAGAAAGTAGAAGCAAATCAAAACGGTTTATCTTGTACCGGTAAATCTAACCTAATCTTGCTTAATAAATATGGTTAACTTTATTCTTCAAAATTTTACTACTTATCGTATGATATACTATGACGCATCTAACCACATATAAATATGATTCCTAGTAGTATAATTACAAAGTGTGACCCGGTGTGGCGTAGTGGCTGAAATCAATATTGAGAGGAAGCAAATGCTGTTGCCACTAGTTCTCGGATGGGTGACCACCCGGGTTCGTAGTGCGTAAAAACCGTGCCACACATACACGTGTTCCTAACTGACTGTACCAGCCATACCAACCCTACTGTACCAACCTTACCAACCTTACAAGCGAATGACATCGATGCCTTAAACCTAATAAAAAAAAATTACAAAGTTTAATGTATAATAATTTAGTAATATGACAATGAAGCATTTAAAAAAATTTTACCATGAACATGTCGTCTTCTTTTATACTTGATGTAAGTGCATTAAAATAATATGTGTTTAAACTAATCCTTAACTAAGTACAACACGTCACTAACAACCCTAGCATGTCATTTTACTATTTACAGCTTGTTGCGTAGGTAGTTTACAAATACCAAATAAGACTAATGACTATTAATAGTAATAACTAATTTATATCATTATATAACGTATCGTATTGGTTAGCAATTTACCGTTTATAATTTAAAATAAAAATTATTATAACAAAAATAATTTACTAAAAAATTGTCTTAAAATATTCTTAATAAATAAAGAACTCTTATAACAATGTTTCAATAAATTAAAGAGTATTGCCATTTTTTTGGTCCCTTGAAAATGTCTCTTATGTAGATTGTTGAATTGTTCTTTAACGAATAATACTTTAATGTACTCAAATACAAATAAAATACAAACTAATGTTAAAGGTCAAACTAACCTGTACATCTGTATTATGTAAAAAACACACTTAGTCATTAATAAAAATAATTTTTGAAATTCTTAGATAAATTGGATTTATATATTTTTGTTGCTATGGTGATTATTAGTGATAACTTATTAATTTTTTGTAAATAAACTATACATTATAATTACCATCACTCATCACTTCGAGCAGGTGTGTGACGTGTGTATATATTATGTTAACGGGCTATAGTCTGATATTAAAACTATTGAATTGTTGAAACGAAATAAAACAAATATTTGAGTTAGTAAATTAAAATCAGTAATAAACACTTTATACTAATACTAGTGATATAATGTACTATTGTCTATTTTAGATTCTGGGCGAAGCGAGTAATGTATTGGATTTACAATGATGTTTGCTTTTTTTGTGTCTATCATCACTCTACGAAGCAAAACTATTATTTAAATTCGTTATTTTTATGGTAGTTTCAGGTTACCATTTTGAGTAGTTTGGTAATCTGATTGGGCAAAACCTCAGTACTTTTTTAATAAACGGGAAAAACAATCGGTAAATCCGGACTATTTATTCACGTAACACCAGATTCCAACAAAATTTATTTGTATTTTTTTATATTGTAAATCATAAAAAAAATAATAATAGATAGCTGAAATGTACATCACATAGGTAGGTACTTATATTACCATTTTCTAAACGTAATATAATTTATAAGATGTTGTAGCTCTTAAAATATTTAAAAAAACATTTGGAATTTATAATTTGATCTCAACGCATAATTTACGTTGATAAATTTTCCGTTTCTCGGTCACAAATATTTGAAAATGTAGGTACCTACCAAACAAAATTCTTCAAACAATCTCTCGGTTTGTCATACAGGAAATATAAATACCAAGAAGATGCATGGGTTCAATATTTTTTATAATCTTTTGAAGTTCCTTACGATTATATTATACACAAAGAAATTCACAAAATATATAATATTTATATCACTATGATATTCACACCATTGTACTACAGTATATGCAGTACGTTGACATTGTTTTTAAGATTATTTATTTATTTATTTATTTATTTATTGAATATATTCAACGGGCAATAGCCCTTTACAAAGTATATAATATAACAATATGACAACAATCAAAATACATATAAATTAAGTAGGTAATAAAAATACAAAAATTTAAATAATGTTTTAAAATTAAAAATAAATGACTAAGAATAAATGTATACGACAAGTAACAATATTAAGTAATAATAATAATTAGATAAAATGTGGTTTTTTTAGAAGCAATACAGTATTTAGTTTAAAATTTACACGAGTAGAATTAAAAAAATCAAGATGGTGGGAGATTAAATTGGCTAACCTAAGAGCTCTTGGTAGAAAAGAGAAGGCTCCACTATTAGTTCTATAATGTGGAATAACAAATAAATCTAGATTGCGCGTATGAAGACGAGGAATTCGGAAACCAATCATTGCTAATAATTCAGGACAAAGAACAAAACCATTAATAATGTCAAAAATAAACATTATATCTGTTAGATTCCGTCTCAGAGAAAGACTATCGAGATCCAATGATACCTGAATTGGTATAATTGAGTCTCTGGAGAAAGGAAGATTTAGTTTATATGAAATATTTTTGAGAAACTTGTTTTGAACATTATCAAGTTCAGAGTAAAATGTTGTTAGATTTTGCGACCAAACAAGTGAGCCAAATTCAAGGTTAGATCTAACTAAAGAAGTATAAAGTAATTTTAAGCATCTAGGATTTTTAAATTCTTTAGTATTTCTATTTAAGAAACCTAACATCTTATATGATTTATTGAGGATTGTTTTATGATTCAATTTGAAGCCAAGATCACTATCAAAGTGAATTCCCAAATCTTTGATTGAATTGACTCTTGATAAGGGACACTCATTAATTATATACTGATTCAAAAGAGGATTAGCTCTACGGGTAAAAGAAATTACATTACACTTATTAATATTTAATGGTAAATAATTTTTTTTACTCCAAATAACAAACTTATCTAATATTGATTGAAGATTTATTTGATCAGCTACAGAATTTATCTTGCAAAAAATTTTAGCATCATCAGCAAATAATAAAATATGTGCTATGTTAGAGTTATCTAATATATAATGTGGTAAATCATCAATGAAAATTAGAAACAGTAGAGGACCTAAATGGGAACCTTGAGGGACACCAGAAGAGACCTGAAAATTTTGTGATGAGTGAAATGAGATTTTGACGGCTTGAGTTCTATTTGTGAGGTACGAATATAGCCATTTAAGAAAGTTTCCATCAATACCAAATGATTTTAATTTATAATAAAGTAAAATATGATCAACTTTGTCAAAAGCCTTCTGAAAATCAGTGTATATGGTGTCAACTTGAAGACCTTGATCTAAAGCATTAGTTAGAAAATTTTGATACAATAGTAAATTGGTGAAAATCGAGTGCTTCATTAAGAAACCATGCTGAGCGGGACTAATATAATTTAATAATATACTGGACAGTTTTTTAGAAATAATAGCTTCAAATACTTTAGGTATAGCAGAAAGTTTAGAGATTGGCCGATAATTACAGATATCATTCTTACTCCCAGATTTATGTATAGGTGTAACAAATGATTTTTTCCAAAAGGTGGGAAAAACACCAGTTGATAAAGAGAGATTAAATAAATAGTGCAATGGCTTGACTAACACTGAAAAGCATTTTTTTAGGAAAATCGGTGGAATACCATCGGGACCAGTGGATGATTTATCATCAATAGTTATTAAATAATCAGCAATTTCATCCTCAGATATGTACATTGAGTTAATATTTATATCATGCATATTAACATTAAGAGATTCAAGAATATCATCAGGCAATTTATTTTTAGAGTAAACAGAGGAGAAATGATTAGCAAATAATTGAGAGATTTCTTCTATATTATGAGCAGTTGTATTATAAAAAAACATTGATATTGGAATATTAGATTTATTTGATTTGAGAGATTGAATATATTTCCAAAATGATTTTATGTTAATGTTAATGTTATTTTCAATCTTAAGTATGTAGTTTAATTGAAGTTGTTTAGATAGTTGTTTACATTCCTTGCGTAAATTAGAAAAAATAGAATAATCAGATAAAGAATTTGAAATTTTATATTTTTTATGCGCTAATTTTTTTAATTTAATTATTTTTCTTAAATTATAATTTGACCAAGAAACGTTATGATCGGTATTAAGATCTAAAGTAATCATTGGAACTAATAAATCAAAAGAATGATTAATTATTTCATGGAATTTCAATATAGCATTTTCTAAATTCAAGGTAGTTATATTATCCATAATATCTATATGAGACAAAAAAGCAAGAATGTCATTAAAATTGCAGGAATTAAAATTGAAAATTACAGGAGAAATAGTTTGGAAACAAATATTTGGTATTGGAAAGTGAGAGATAAATTCTAAAGGTGGATGATATGAATCAATTAAAGGTATTAATGAACCATTAGAGACAAGCATAGAATCAACAGTAGAGTTTGAAAATATCAAGTCTAGAATACCATTGTGACTATTAGTAATGTTATTAACCTGCTTTAAATTTAAGTAATCGATATAAAAATTAACAAGTGTAGTGGATATAGGATTTCTAAATAAAGTATAATCAGTGACTGAAAATTCATTTACATTAAAATCACCAATAATTAAAAAATTTTTAATAGAGTTTTTTAATAAAAACTTTTCTATTATATCACAATGCTTATTATATAATTCGATTTTGGAGTTTGGTGGGAAATAAACGCAACCTAGAAGTATATTAATATTATTATAAGAGAGTAATACAAACACTTGATCAATACATTGAATAATGTCAAAATTTAATAATTTGCAATTTAGATGTTTCCTTGTAGCCAATAAAACTCCACCACCTCTTACAGTTACATTAGATATTCTATCCACTCTAAATAAGTTATAATCTACAAGACCAAGCTCAACATTATTAATATCGCTATTTAGCCAAGTTTCAGACAAAAATAATAAGTCACAATTTAGATTAAAGGCACAGTTACGAAAAAATTCAAGCTTAGTCCTAAGACCTCTAACATTCTGATAGACTACATGGAGATTAACGAAAATTTTGACTATTATTTTGAGTATTAGACGCAGTATTAACGATAACAATTTTAGGTGTACCTTTAATAAATTTTATAGTTAATCCTGATTCACCATTCTTTGTACGTGTCATCAGCTCCTCCTTCAAGCTCTTCATATAGTCTCTCTGGTAAGGGGTTCTATCCGTAGATATATATATTGTAGACGGCGGATTTGAACGAGTCAGTTTATTTTTGTTTCGAATAATATCAAACACTATGGAATCAGATTCAAAGATAGCTTTGATAGGACGTAGTTTACCGGGTTGATAACGACCAAGACGAATGACCTTTAGCGGTGTAGGTAGATTATCAGTGTCAACTAAAATAGATGCTATAGTACTGTTTACCTGTTTGTTATCGTAAGATAATCTCTCACCGGTCTGGTTGGAATTACTTTCTTGGATATTATAGAAAATAACATTTTTCGCCCGTTTATTGCGCTCATTAATTTCATTAATAACCTTAGATCATATACTATGGATATACTATACCATTGAGCTAATTCTTGAAGCCAGAATTACCTAGAGCCCCGACTGTTTGTGCGCATGCGCGTAATTCTGATTGGTTATATTTTTATATTTAGTCTGAACACTGATAAGTGATAACGTTATATTAAGTTATTATCAGTCATTTACGTATGCCCAGTACTAACCAAGGCTCTAGCTTTTTCAGTTATTTTGGCTTCAAATCTAATACACAAGCATATACCGAGATGACTACATCCATAGTATGTAGTCTAAGGATTATACTCAATACTTATGTAATATTTTATACAAAAATTAGTTCAATGTTTTAAAGGAAGCTGGGAGAGGATAACTTTAGGAGTTATGCTAAAAAAACAGTGAACTTAAAAATTTGTTTGAAAAATATAATCCATCAAAAAATATGAGAGCCGATGGAGATTCAATTGAGTTTATCGGTAATAATAGGATCAAGACTTTCGATATATTTGAATATTTGCTTTGTAATGTTTTGATTAATGAGTTGGATCCAATTGAAATTTATTGCTTTATACTTAAATGTCCATGAGTATGAGAGCAATTTTATCTGATTTAGGTAAAATAATGAATGACCCAATTTTATCAAGATTGCCCAGTGATTACATCAAGTGTATTTCCGCTGATACAGCTGATTCTCTTGGCGCTGATGGTGAGACATTTCTTTATGTTATCCACCTGAGAATTTGCATCTCTGACATCTTCAGGATTGCCATCCACTTCACTTAATCTGTAGTCAGGTTGCATTGTCTTGTTATTAAGAAATGTATGTATTTCTGATTGTTTGTGTAATGGGACACGACTAAAAGTGATTAAAGTCGACAAGGCTATATTACATTGTGAGATTTTTACAGGAGAAAAGAAGGGTAATATTGTTCATATCCCGCTCAAAACACTTGATACAAGTGGACGTTCAGACATTCCTTTCATCTCGAAAAGATTATAATTCCCAGAGAGACTTACATATTTTGCCATGACAATTAATAAATCACAGGGACAAATAGCTTTGAGAAAGTTTGATTATTCATTATATGTATAGAGTCTATATATATTTACACATGGTCAATTATACATTGCAGTTTGACAACATAAAATTCTTGGGGCAGTCAGGAAATCAATTGAAAATAATGTATTTGAATATGTGTGTATTATATATTATTAAAACTGTTAATAAAATATGTTAGTATTATTTTTAATTCGAATTTTTATAATAGCCAACTCAACATTCTCAGAATATTTAAATAAAATATTGAAGGGAGTTTGGAGAGTGAAGCGATCAGTGGTCAGAGTCCACAGAATTACTACATAGATATCCTTAAAATAGATGTAATTCAGGCGTAGAATCGTTTTTCGCATACAACGACTTACCATTAAATACATTCATTGTAGTGATCTAATAAATGATGAGGTATACTCGAAACATATAATACACCAGAAAAGGGTTCTTTGGTTTTTTTCGCGAGTTTTAACACAGCGACTTTTTAATTAAGATGTCTGCACATTTAAACCATTTCTAATAATTATTATTATGCAAGCGTGGTTAACATGAAAACAGTTTATTACCTATATGGGGCACGCATATATAATTTGTATTTACTTATAAGTCAAAATATGTTCTCTTGAAACAATACACGCACAATACACGTCATATTAAAACATAAAATTATGATCCGTCAGATTCGGGAATTTAATAACATTATCGAGTACATCTTAATAATTAATAATTGAAATTCGAATGTAATGTATACGTAGTACAACAAATATTGGAGAATATGAAAATGTCAGTTGTTGAAGTTAAATACTGTTAAGCAAGATACAATGTCAATAAACTTGTTTAAATTTTCAACGAAAAATGAATTCAAATTTGTTTTTTCAATGTAATTATTTATACTGTAGAAAAACGAATAGTAAAAATAATTTCAATGTAACTTTACGAAATATAATTTGGTTACCTAGATAATTTTATGAATCTGTAATATAATATAATGTTGTTTAGTATTTAAAATACTATGAAACTGTATACATATAATATAATATTATACACACTTAGCACCTTACCAACATATAAAACATATTAAATGTATATGTTCATTCATTTTTTGAAATTATATATGTATCAACTGACAACTTCTATAATATAATTTACAAACTTGATAAAACACATATTTAATTCACTCTTATTATACTTATACCAAGATACTACAATATTGTTTATTCGTTCATAACATGTTTAACATTTACGATCTCCATTTACAACCATGATATTTATCAACTAGTTTATTTTTCAAATATTCCAGGCGAATAATGTTGAACAACGTCCATTGATATGTTGTGTAATGATTTTAAACTCGACTGAAATCAGTGTTAGAAAATATTGTCTATATATTTCACCATTTATTATTTCTAAATTTTATACACAGAATGAATCACCGCAGGATTTGATATTTGATCATCTAAGTTTAGTGTAAATGGCCAAGTCCTCGTGGTACAATCTGAATTTGGGAACTGATATACTTCGTAATTGGGTAAACAACATAGTGAAAACAGTAAAACACGCATATATATGGCATATTTATATTTATTATGTTCTAAGAAATATGAATATTATGGATACTACCAAAATATTACAAATAGCTTCCCATATTACTATCTATTTACTCAATGTGAATTTGTACATATTTAATTTACTTGAAATTTAATTCGATTTGAATGAAACCAACGAATACCTATACTTGTGGAACTATATTACATTGCCCGAACCTGTGGATTATATTTTCACATTATGTACATAATATAATATAATTTATATGATATAATGTAAAATGAAATCTCTTCTTCGCTGAAATATAAAATTATATTTCTAATGATCATTATGAAGTTTTGATATTAAATTGAATTCCAATAATTGCATTTAAATAATTGCACTTGAAAATAATAAATAATACTCTTAACATAAACAATACTATCAAATCAGGTTGAACAAATATTTGGTTAGTATATATAATCAGAAGTGCGATTCCTTCTCAATTATTATAATATAAACTATATAGGTGTTTCAAAATGATGAGCACCTGATGGAGGTACCTATAGTCTTCTGGTGTTCAACTTTTGTTTCCCAGTAAAATATATATTTTTCTATCCCAAATATCTGAAATTTTTTTTTTATGGCAAGATCAGTAATGTTTGGATGTTTGAATCGTTTAGCCGATTGAAGTTCAACACAAATAGTGTATTATTATCAGTTTTCACGTGTCCGAATCACTTATCTTATAATATATGGTCAGCACTGCACGTCATGTGTATACTACGGAGTAAACACTAGCATACAAATACAATATATTAATATTAATATATTGCTTTTTTATAGATTAAAATGAAAAATGGAACGTGATGTTTCATTGATTTTGCAAATTATCGTATATCTAGGTACGGATTATAATAATATATTATATAAAAGATAAAAAGCCCGACAGTAGACTTGGTGTCGAGTACACGTCTCGTTTCGATCATCTTGTCGCAGGACACAGCAGTTTATTATTATTATAAAAAGTGAAAAGTAATGATGAATTATGTTATATAAAAAAAAAGATTTTAAACAGAGTATGGTAAAATGACGCTCGTTCAAATTTTTTAAAAATGTCACTTTGGTTTTTAGTATTATTTCGTTGTACAAAAGAAAATTGAAATATCAGCTAATCTAATCAATAATATTGAATTCAATTTCCAATTATTAAGTTGGGTTTCTTGAAACTTTGAAATATATAAAAAATAATTTAATTAATTAATACAATATAGTTTTCTGTTTGCGAAAAATCTAAAAAATCAGGTATGTGGATGTCGCTCTGCTGTACAGTAGATTACAAGTTGGCCAATGTATAGTAGTTGTATTAAACTTGAATTCAATGATATATAATATCAAGAAAAACGATTCTGAGCGGAGACGGTTTATCAGTCTGGTTTTTTTAAATGTCTACTATTTATTATATTCTTTAAGTTGATTATTAATATTATAATGTTATAATTTTTTATTCGTTTGCTACGGTGATAAACAAATCGTTAGAAATTAAAGTTCCATTTTAAGCGGTTTTTCGTAATTTGTCAGTAGTTTTTCCCGGTGGTATTAAATAACTATTGAGAACATCGAAAAATGATCTCTCTAAAGCCCATCTTGATCTAATTTGCTAAAAGATAATGTACTGTATGTTGAAATCGAAATACTCCTTCTGGTAGAAATTATGTATACATGATATAAAAAAAAATAAAAAAATAAACACCATTGTAAAACCACTAGCTTCCTCACTCCTCTCAGAATCTAAAAATTATTAGTTAAAAAATAATATAATATTAAAAGTAATATGCATTCTACACTGAGCATGTCTATAGCTGTACAATAAAATCAAATAGTATATTATTTATAATCATTGAAATTAAATAAATATTTAAAGTATTTATACTTATTAAATAGTTTTAAAAAGTATCTTAAAATTTAAAAAAATCATAACTGAGTGATATATATGTATATCTTGTATCACTTATTCATTTTGTGTTATAAAAATTATAAAATGTAATAGATTTCTCAGAAACGGCAATAATAACAGTTGAGGCGTATTTTTAAATAAAAAAAACTTATTCATTTTATGAACATAATAAATTATACCTTTATTACTAAAAGGAACTAATAATTATTGCCAACATGATTATTTATCTATAATTATAATATTACATATTGTTATAATTTGTTGTGTTTATTCCAAAAATATTATTCAAAACAAAAAGGTTACGTTTCAAATAATTTCGAAATAACCACTCATCCATCTGATTTAGAATTAATTAACTTCTACCCGCTGTAATATAATATATTGTAGTAAAAACAATCCATAAATTATTGTTGTATTAAAATGTCCTTACACATTTTCTTATTTTAGTTTTATGAAAAAAACCATATTGTTGCATGTTGATTTTTAACAATTTTATCGCAATTTATGAAACATAATTATTTGTTATGAAGAGAATTTTATTCAAACACGTCACATTCGCATATTTATTATTATCATTATAATTTATAATATACTTATATACTAATATACGTTGCTAGTATTTTCGTTGATAAATACAATATATAGCAGTAAAATGTATTTGTATGGATATGTAAATAGTAGGCAGTTACATAATATATTAAAATAGTTATATGATTAATATAATATTATAAGTTATAACATTTCATAACAATGCATATTCGACTTTACATAGTACTACAATAATAATATTATTATTGACTGATTTTCGTCATGCAATACAATTGCATAACCAATGCGCCGTGTTACAAATATATAATATTATAAACCGTACAATAATTTATATTAACCTACAAGGCCGTGGTTTGGCTCGTGAGACTTGAACAAAGCTTCGTAATGGTGTCTGTTTAATGCTTAACAATAAGCTTATGTAGAATGAGCTCCACAACATGAAGGCTTCCAACTGCATTAAGTAGTATTTCACTTTCGGCCTGTGTTCAAACTATTCGTGATAGATATTACGATCCTCGCTCCCCATGGGATCAATGTGCATTGACTGTGACGTAGATTTCTCAATTTCTGCACAGGATTTTTATCATTAAAAATAATATTATTATATTTTTATAATAAAGTTACACTTTTTAAAGGTATAAGAGAATTTTAAGCGTCAGGGATTAAAAAAGAAAGGTAATCATAATATTTCCACTATACGATTTGGTAGTGTGCAGCTGAGTCGAATATGTAATGATGTTAAGGACGATATCAACTTTTATCAACTTTTAAAATCAGTTTTAATAAGCAAAGTTGTTTTGGATATTTACTACAAGTTGACTAAAACATAAATTGAAAAGTTGAAAATTAATTTTGTACCAAAACTATGGAGATAGCAAAATGTATTAATTATTATTAATTTCTGAAAGGAACACTGAACATATTTGTTTTACAATGTTGTTTTTTCTCTTATCTCTAATGTCACCTATAATTGTATTATGATCAGTTAAAAAGCTTTTACTTAGATTTTACAGATCTTTAAATGAAACACCAGATCAATAGGTATAGCAGTAAACGCGCGACCACAGTATAAAATCCCACTCGGAAAGATCTAAAATGGCCAAATTAGTTTATTTTGTTATTTGTTTTGATAAACCTCAACCTCAATCTCTATTCTAATATTATTGCATACAACATAATAATAAAATACATTTTATTCTGGAAATATTTTTGTATAATCTATATAATAATAATATACACGATACTAGAAGAGTTGATTTAAAATTATTATTATGATAAATAATGTAAATAGTGAAACAATCACGAGTCATTAAAAATTTACATGGGTAGTTCGACGTGTTGTTTGGTTTAATTGGTTTTATATTACCTTAGATTTTATATACCTCAATGACCTCTCAAAAGTAAGAAATGTATCATCTATTGGAGCTATTCCAGATTCGATGGCGTCTCTTTGGCCACGTACTATCGCTGGAACAAAGTGCACGTTTGATTGGAATTCCTGAATTTTTTTAACGTTCACCTGACAGATTAACCACATCATTAACAAGGAATAACAAGATATCAAAAAAAAATAAAAATGGATAAAAATGGATAAAAAAATGATTTCTTTAATGTAGGTAGCATATTATAATCAAAGTGTCAAATGTAATAAAATAACAGAGCTGCAGTATGTATATTTTTATCACGATGAAAAAGTATACTTTTATTATGAAGTTATAAAACCTTTAATGTTTACGTAATAAAATTAAATAACTTTTTTTTAAGCATACGAATATCTTACATGGAATTCTCATAATGTAATAAATTACAATAATATTAACAATAAATACATTTTTTTAAATAGTATTCATACTTTTATTTTTTACAATAGATTAATACTACTTTCTGGAAGGGGCAACTATATACTACAACAGTATTGAATAAAATATTATTATAATAGTATGGAAATAATTATAAGATCATGTTTTATATCTGCGATTCAAATACACGTATGTATCTATACAATATAATAATTAAAATACAAATATTATTATATTCCACTGCGCCTATGTAAATATTTCTCGAAGACAATAATATAACCATAGGTTTATTGCAGAAATTACATTCATGAATATTTTTTTTGTACGTTGAAACTGTAATAGTAATAGTAGTAAAATATCCGTTTTTTTGTGGCTCTTTGGTTTTACTATTGTGGCAGTGGAGGTGGTGGTGGTTTACAGCTATTGCCGATACAAATATATCGAATATCGTTCGTTAATCCTATTGAACACACTCACACCAACATGGGTAATTCTACACCCAAACACTCTGGAGTTTTTACTGAAAATGGTAATTGATGAAACGGATATTCCTATTATTATGATACAATAAAAATCACACTGCAGGGTATAACATATCGTAACAGACTCATTTAGGTTAGTGAATGATCGACTGAACACACACATATATAATATATATGATGTAATGGCGTATTTAAGAGAGTTGGCTAACATATCATGTAACTCCCTCCCCCTGCATCCTCCGTTAAGTGTGGGCCTTGTTTATTTAAGGTATTTATTATTGTAATTGTGAAAATTGTAAAAATAAAAAATGAATATATATCATATGCTAAATTCAACTAATTCAAGCAGTCAATTTATGTGTAATGTGTCGAGGGAACGCCATTAAATAAATAGTTTTTTAACTGATCTACCAACAATTAGTCGAGGTTTAGATACTTCACAGATATTATAGAGTCTCTTTCGTCTTTACACCGACAATTTTAAATCCGTGATAATTTCTTTTACTTTCCGCAGTTATATGTTATTTTAAATAGTCAATTATAAAACAATTTCTTATCATACGGAGGCTGACCACTGCATATTGTATATTATGTATATGGTTGGAACTAAAATATTTTAGTTGGATAAAAAATGGTTCCAACATATTATTGAAAAAAATCTGATTAAATTGATCTATTTTGTTTTCAATTATTATGCACTAACTACCTGTTACACTAACTATCGTATTATATCGCTTCTCGTTACCATAGTATACTGAACACATACAAAGTACATTTTTTCTCTAAACTATTTTATATAATGTTGCTGCACTTCATAGAATTGTGTACACTAATCATACCAGTATTGTTGTTCAATAATTAATTTTTGTGCCCATTAAAAAAATGTATAGCAAAAAAGAGTCACTCGTTCCAACAATTCACTAAGGTATCTTTCATTTTTAGAGTATCAATTTGTTTTACAATCATAATAATAATCACCTAATTATACTTTGTAATTCAATTCTTTTTAATTATCAATTTTTTAGTTCAAACAATTTTCCATTTTTAATAAGCAAGTTTTGAAATTATTTTATTTTATTTTTGCTCTAACAAAATATGTTTTTATGACAATACATAATCAATCCAAACTCGTATACTCTCTTCTATTTTCTTCCATTAATTAGAACGACAGTAAACATTGATGGCAATGATGTTTAATACTTACGTTTTGTGAACTTCCAATTGTTATTTTACACTGATCTGAATTTATTGGCCTATTTTGTCTTACCTCTGTGGCTATGTATCATTAATGCATATTTTAACAGTAATAATATTATACCTATATATCGTTTGTTGAAAATATAAATTGTAAACATGTATTTTTCCGTGAATAGTAATTATAATGGTTAAAAATGTCATATTAATTCAAAAATAATATCGATAGTTATTATTTGAGTTTGGGACTTCTTATATTTGCGAATTCTTTAATAATAACTACAGATTAATCTAAGTAAGATATGAATTTGTTTTAAGAGATAATTGATTGAAATACAAACATTTTAATTGCATATATTTGCAACACTATCTACTTTCAAAGTGAGTAAAGTAAGACACAAGTCCCCAACACTTAGTCTTAATAATAAAATATATTATTATTATCATGATTTTATCTTGTTTTTTTATTTTTTTTATTTTGTGGATGATCAAATATAAAAATTATCTTGATAATAATATTTTGAAATGGTTTCGTGACTCTCGCGAAGACATTTTTTAGTTCGTAAACTTTAATTGTCACAGATTATACCGTACTTGCAGGTCTCTAGAGTATATTTTAGAGCTGGTAGCTCCCATCATTGGTAGCATCAAGTGACGTTTGATGGTGTAGATGTGTCTTTGGGGAATTCCGAATAACGTTATTTATGTCTTTCAGTATTTTTATTTGCTTCGTTAGTCTTCATTTCTTATTCTTTTTTTTTTTATTTTGCTGATTATATGGAAAATGTTCTTTGGCTTGAGTTCATAACAAACCATCATTGGCCGTGTTTTAAAGTTACTGGATAAACTAAAAGGATAGTAATGTGTACTCATTTGTAGATGTTGCCAAATGGAAAAACAGCTATAATGCAGTCGTAAAGGTTTTTTTTTATTGTCTTCAGTAAAATGTAATTTTTATATTACATACAATTGGAGGTAATTGATTGCCGAGTTTAATTGCATTGAAGTTTAACCTTTTGATTTCATTGAATTTCGACCATTATTTTCTTCTAGACGTTTGTTTTGTTTTTAAATATGGTACTTATATTAGAGAAAAATAAATAATAGAGAAATCAGATTACTTAAAATATATACCTTTATCATTCGGCATTCGCTTATCATTGATACATTAATTGTTAAGATTATTTATTTTAATTTCTCCGATTGTATGTTGAATTATTTTAAATTTTTGATTAATGAGTTGTTGTTTGTTTATACATGTTGCAGAAGAAAGTCATCAAATCATTTTTTAGTTTTTATAATCTATATCATTGCTACTTTCACAAAGAAACATTTAAAAAATAGTTTTCCTCATCAATATGTTTTTAATCAAACTAAACATTCAAAATTTCATAGTTTACATAACTTAATCTCTATATATATTGTAATATAAGCACTACAGATTTTATGAATTAAGTTAAATTATTGTTTTAAAATTTATTTAATTATCTGTAATAATTTCAAACCTAATACACCAAATAAATTTACAATAATATTTACATACTTACATTTTTTTTTATTTGTGACAAATAAAATAAACTTTCTTCTTTCTTGATTATAATATAAAGGTTAAACTAATTTTGGTTTATTTTTAATTTTTTTGTTAAATTTATGCAACTAGTAATTGTTTAAATATATATTTTTGTATAAATCTAGAAGGATAGTAAATATTCTTATATTTGTTAATGATTTAACCAGTTATTGGATACCAAAGTATCCTATCAAGTACCTATCTCAGTATATTTATATAAGAACGATACAATTTTTTTCTCCCAACACCGATACTTAGTGTTCTATAATAATGATTTTAACTAATAAATTGTATCTGTAGAAGAGAGCATTTTAGATGAAACATAAAAACTTTTATTTACTATAGCACGTTAAAGTGATTTAATAAATTGTTAACGCATTTCCACATTTATTGAATTTGTTAATTACTATACAATCCTTCGATTACTTTTCGTATTCAATACACTAAATTCACCACTTCAATTTCGATCTCATGTGAGATTTTCACTAATAATATTCAGTATGCACGTACGCATTATTGTTTACCATTTCATCGACGATCAATCATTGTTGATAATTTACCTTGTAGTGACTTGCACTTAACCTTAATATTATTGATTGGTTCTTCCTCTATTATAATAATCTGAATTGATAGTTATCCAATTTTTATTTTTGTGATTATAATGGTTAATTTATCACTAGGCGTCAAAAAAAATAAAAAATAATCTTTCTTATATTTCATAACCACAAAAACAACACACAACTACACAAGTCGAAAACCCAAGGGGTTTGAACTTTTTCACCGTGCATTTTTTTTTTGGTCTCTCAATATGTTCATCCACACCACGAAAATGTCGTTTACAGCACTTCCTTTTTCGCAGGAACAAGAGTGGATTGATTTTCATTTTCTCACATTTTATTTTTTTATTTTTATTTTCACGTTTTTAGAATCGTGGCGATTCCACTTTACAGTAAAAATAATTTGTACCAACCAACAATTTTTTGAAGACCTACTAGTAAATAGTACAGTATATTTGTATAGCCTACAGAGCGTAATGATTTCTGAGTTGATTTATTTTCGGTATTTTTCTCATAAGCTAAGAACGTTCTATCATACGGGGAAAAAAGAATAAGTTGGAAATGCAGAATTTTTCTCGATTTAATGTTTTAGCTAATTTTAAATTTATTAAGTTTTTTTGTACATTTTTGATCAGTTTGATTTACACGCACTTTACTGTTTAATATGTCTTCATAGATTCTGGTTTGATTGGCAAGATGATAATCATAATGTGTTGAAAAGTGTGTATGAATAACAATAACTATCAGAAAAAAAAATGCTCCATTGCAATTTATTATAATAGCTCTATGAAACCAATGCACAGCAATAAATGAGGCGATGGTGACAAACATAATATTACGGATAATCTGAGATAGGTAGTATAATATCATAATATCTTTTAAGTTTAAAATTAATGAACCTTATATCATAATAGTAAAAGAGGTTAGGTTGGAAAACTGACGGCCAATCAGTGGCGTAGCCATGGGGGGGGGGGCTGAGGGGCTGCAGCCCCCCCCCCGAAATGTTAAGAAAATTAAAAAATTATTTTTATGGTCTATGATAGTTGCTCAAAAATGTCGGTAAAAGTTGATCAGCCCTCCTCCCTGAAAAAAAATTATGGCTACGCCACTGAGGCCAATAATATTCGAATGAAACATTTATCAAAGTTACAATGAACGAGTCTGAAGACTTCAATACACTATAATAAGCTGAGATAATTCAATCAACGTTGTATTACACTATTACCCTTTTAAAAAATGCTATGGAAATTTAATCTCAAAGCACAAAATGAATAATTTGTTTGTGGGGTTGGTTTCTATTATATTAAATAATATATACATATATATATATATATATTATCTGAGTCGAACTTTAATTTGATTTTGTATTTTTTTTCCAACTCGCTTGATAAAGTTCCTTGAAAATAAAATAATATTGCAGTTTTTTTTTCTTGTAGATATAAAAAATCTATATAATTTTATTTTATACACATATATTATTATAGTCAATATCTTGGGCGCGACCGGGCGTATTTATGGGGGGGGGGGGTGATATGGGTGTTAGAACACCCCTCATCATCCGTATTTTTTTATATTTTCACCAAACCCTAAATTTACTCATTAGACCGAATTTCTATGAAAGACGAAAGTAAGTACTTTATCTGTGTTTTGGAGTATCAGCTAGCTTTGAGTTATTTATACACTACCTGAATATCATTGGTAATTCTTATAGTTTATAATAGAGCACGGTGTACTCTGATGGACTATATTAAAATATAGACGATACATTATACAAAACGCTGTTACCATTCGCTCCTTATCAGACTATCAGAATCAAAATAAAGTTCATGACAATGTGGTATCACAGACTGAAATTATTTAGTAATAATAAATCACTTGTTAAAAATTTTTCTTGTTTACTGAGTGTTCAAGATGATGATGAAAAAAATTTTGGAAAACTTATAAAAATATATGCAGAGGATATTGTAGTTGATAAAAAGAGTGCAGAGGGTGAATTTTTTGTTTGGAAGCAACAGATTAAAAATTCCACTCCGAAATATGTAATAGATGCTTTGCATAACTGTAATTCTATTATTTTTCCTTCGATTTACAGGCTGTTGGTTATCTTAGCAACATTTCCTGTCACCAAATCAACGAGTGAACGTTCCTTTTCAACTCTCCGTAGACTTACAACTTATTTAAGGAATACCGTTGAAGAAAACAGGTTGAATAGTCTAACTTTAATGAATATTCATAGATATAATATACCTTTATCTACGGCAGAGGTTATTGATGAACTTATGCACTCCAATACCGTCGCTTAAAATTCACCTAGGTTCTCAATTTATCATAAATCATATTAATATGTACCATATTATTATTATTTCTTTTTTGTGATTTATAAAATAAATATATATAGTATATACCATATTCTATATTTACAATCTGGTTTGTTACCATCGAAATGACAGTGATTGATGACAAATTAACATTGTCTACGTATCACCAAGATCTAAGAAATACCTTAAGTCGGTGATTATTGAGTTATTTCCGGTAGATAGTATGGTTACCAACAAAATAATAATATCAACTAAGTTATCACTAATCACATAATAAAATTCACTTGTTTCTATGAGAAATTCTGAGACTACTTTTTCACTGATATTTATTAAAAAATCGTTCAAACGTTTAAAAATTATGGGACTAATTGAAATAGGAAAAAGTGTTCACCAAAGTCAACTGTTCTAATTCATAATATAGTAAAGTTATGTATGCTTCAAAAAGAGCAAAAAGAGGAGAAACAAAAATCTTTGGTAGGTACAGAAATGTATAATGTAGTTACTCATCTTGTGAGCAAATTCTATGCATGCCTATATAATTGTTATTCATAGTTTATAAAATGCGTCTGCATTATGTTTCTACCTATCAATTTATGACTTCAAAACTTAATCGATACAATGTTTTAGGTACTTTTATATTTGAATATATTGTTGTAATATATATACACATACAATTGCTTGTTAAAGTATAATGTTACAAGGTACATAATACTGATAGTTTATTAAATTTAAATTGTTCGAATACAAAAGTTTAAGTAGGTAGTTTAATCAAACATTTTAAAACTAATTTAGAATTAATTTACTGAAATAAATTTTGTTCATTAACAACTTTACAGTTTACATCTTAAAGTTGTTTCATTTAAGCACATAATATTTATCATGTAAACGTATTTTCATTCGTAAATAATATATGTATTAGATAGTCGTGGTAGTTATATACCAAACTCCCAATTATTACTGTTATTGAAGTACCTATTATAAAAATAATATGTCTCAATAGTTGCTTAATAATTTTGAAAACGGTTTTTAATTCGTTATTAATTACTTACTAATCGACTCTTAGACTTCAAATGCCGTCGTCAATTACCGTTGTCCGTTTTAAGATTATATTTTAAACTTCGTTAACATTGTGTTTCGAACGGAACTCGATTTATTTATTACATTGGTCATGCATATAACCATAATATTATAATATGTAATTATATCATAGTCACATATCTATATAGTCGATTTGGGGTGTTTTAATTTGATAATGACTTATACAAAGTTTTCAATAACAATATAACGCTCCTGGTTAGGCGGTATTCCCCTAGCTGATGGGATTCGGCAATAGATTTCTGTTAAAACTCAAAAATGTGAATAGTATAATTTCATACTATAAACTATATTTATGGTGTAAGGGGTGAACCGTTTATATTGTCATAATGAGCAATATGTTAGTATACCTACCAATTCTACATGCATAGTAGGTAGGTATATAATATTATATGCGAGTAGCAGGTGCTGTATAGATATAATGGAAATACAATTCACTTATAGGCCATATTATTATGTCATTTATTAACTAAAATGAATATAAATATATATATAGCGAGGAAGTGGTAGATTTTAAGTCAGAGGTTTAAAATCGATGAACAATTATAACCAGTGACATATTTAAGTAGAGCGATGGGTGGATTTCCATTCTTTCCCTTGATAGTTGTGCCTTGTTTTTTTTTTCATACGATTTTCATATTTCTATTTTTCAAAATAAAACTGGCATGTTAAAATAAAATAAAACAAAATAAAAAAAGAATACACGTGATAGTTAACGAACAAATTCAAGAGGTTTATTAGTGTAAGGCGTGAAGAGGGTGTCTTATACGTGACAATGCAATAGTTGTACTGAAAATATATTAAACCTCCCCCCCCAACACGGGCTTTAGATGGACCATTACTACGATAACCACGGTTACTACCCGTTTCATATTTAAACATTAAAATATAAAATAATTTTTACTCATTTACCTCGTCGATCTGCACCTGGTACTAATTTTCAAATACAATTCACACAACTCGTAAAAGAGTTATGCAAAAATACGCAAATTGTCTGCCTAAAGTGAATTCTTTAACATTTCGCATATTAGTTTCATGAAATTTATATAGGACACATTGTTATTCTACTAGCTTTAGCACAATTATTCTAACGCTTATAAACATGCGAATACCATCTAACATTATAATAATATTAAGATAGGGGGACGAGGTGGCCGAGCGGTCTAACGCGTCGACTGCGGCGCTGGCAGTCGCGGGTTCGACTCTCGGCCACTGGGCGGCATTTTTCTCCGGGCAAGTCACGGTGTCCGGAGAACAAATGCCGCCATCCCCCACCCCGGGGCATGGCAGAAACCTACGGGTGCCCCAATAAAAATTCTGCCACCACAAACACACTCGTGTACCAACCTACCCAATCTAAAAACCTACAGTTCCCTCCACACATCAATGGCATATGTTGCCGCGGGTTATCCAATAAAAAAAAAAAAAAAAAAAAAATATTAAGATAAAAATATTGTATCTATATAATTCTCAATTATTGACTAAATTATGTAACAATTAATGACGTTTTATTTTAAAAATAACTACATCCTAAACTTTTTGATAAAAATTAAAAATATGAAATACCCAATAATATGTAGGATAACACACCTATTAATAATATAGATTAAATCTCAATATAATATATTATACTGACATAAGTCGCATAAATGAATTCATTGACTAAATGTAATTGTAACATAATATGGAAAATAGTTAAATATTAAATATGTAATAGCTAATTTCTAGAAAAAATGTTACGTAAAACAGGTGGCATTCAGATATGAATAGATATTTTTCTGACCGAATAGTCTGAAGAATCTATTCAATTTGTATTGCTTACATAGATAATTTTCACTATTATTATTCACTTTTATAGGTAAGTAAAAAAAATTGTACGTAATATATTTAAAATTGGAAATCGAGTAAGGGAACTACTTTAAACCAGTCATTATTTCATTGTTTCAATAGTTTATTTAAGCGTAACAAAAATATTACCGACAACAATGAGAATACTTTTTAAGAAAAGTCTACAAGAATGTTTTTATAGAGCTCTAAATATTTTGATTACTTATAGAAAAAAATTATTCATGAAATTCAACACCTATGGATAGAAAAAAAATTACTAACTAGCCACTAGGTAACTCCTGAAAAATACAAAACCAATTGAACAATTAGTGAAACTACGTACATTACCTAAATGTATTTATAAATATTATAAGTAACCTAAGTGGCTTAAATAGCCCGGATGTAATATAAAGAGTAAGTTGTTTTTCCAACAGATCGTCAAATTAAATTAGGTACCTACCTACTGTGTGTATAAAATGTTTACTTCGAATACCCAGAAAATAAGGTTTATAACAATTTAAAAGTGAACTTAATTTTTAATAATTATTTAAACACACATTACAATTAAATTTTTAAATAATTTTTTTTTTTAACTTATGAAGAGTAATTAATAGTTTTGGATATTTCAGAAATAAAGGTATACACATTGAAATATATTAATAATTATATTATTGTTTTACTTATATATTATGTATTTTTTGTTCATTGTGACAAATTGGTCACAAACTAATTACAAATTTCAAGGATAAAACATGAAACAAAATAATAATAATAATAATATATAATGTTCTTGATAATTATATAATAATAAGATTAATGACCGATTTCTCAGATTACCTACGGGTTTTCTCTTAAATATTTATGTTTAGCAAATTGTTTAAAATTAATCGAAAAGGAATTATCATGCAGTCGTAATGAATAAAACGCCTATGAAGTTTGGATACCTATTTCATATTTCTTTTGAAAGCGGCTTGACCTAAATATCGTTTTAGTTTTATTTGGAATTGACCAAACTAAATTATTAAAACCTTCAAAAGATTAAAATCACATAATGTTTTTATTAAATGATTTAATAACATACGTTTCACAAACAGTTTTATAATTATACACCGCTTTCTCTGACATAATG
This sequence comes from Macrosiphum euphorbiae, assembly GCA_949089665.1. Lineage (NCBI taxonomy): Eukaryota > Metazoa > Arthropoda > Insecta > Hemiptera > Aphididae > Macrosiphum > Macrosiphum euphorbiae. The sequence continues at coordinate 63,930,322 of CARXXK010000003.1, read as the reverse complement.
ATATTATGTAGTGTTGTCTTACAAATAATCATATTACTTTAAACAGATTGGTCGGAAATATATTGTCAAATGATATTGCAGGGATTATTATACTATAGGCACAAAATAATCTACAGGTAGTACAAAAGTATATTTATTTCAAATTTGAATGTTTACAATCGGTCAAACATGTTTAATCTTTTTTTTTATGAACATATGGTTTTTACATTATATCTACATTTGATAAAGCGAATAAAAACATAACAATTAAATATCGTTCAATTTTATATTAATTTAAACAATCTATATGTGCAGTGTGCAGTTCTCTCTTATCCGTATGCAAACACATCTGTTGTATAAATGGTAAAATGCAATATAAAAATATGCATATCCATTGCCTATAACCTAACCTAGAGGAAATAGTTAAAAAAAAAAAAAAGCAGGCAATGTAAAATTATAAAAACGATTAATTGAAAGATTAATTCAGTAAAATTTCAACCGTTTTAAATCTGAATGCCACTTATATTTAATTTAGATACATATTTTAGAACATGAAAAATATTGAAATGAGTTTTATGGAACATTTTTTAAACTAAAACATATTATATTATTAATATTATAATGTGTGGATAAATAATGTTTATTGTTTAGCATGTATTGTCTCACGTATCAGATGATAGTCTATGGATTGTCGGTTGTCGGTGTTTTTTCAGTCATTAATAATGATTTTTTGTAGTCTTTGTAACGATTCTTTGCAAGTCGGATATGTATGAATAAATAATTTTATAAAATAATATTGGACAGTGATATCAATAAAGACAAAATACGTCATAATACACAAGAAACTCTCATCAGCAATTTTCCTTTGCCCATTAAATGCTTAAACTATTGTATTTTATGCTTATTATTTGCACAGAATGTTACATCGCATATTATAGTGTTCAAATTAGAAAAAAATACTACTTACAATTTTTCGTGTAGGTCGTACACAAGAGATTTTCACCGGTATTGAACAAAATTTAAATCGTGTTCACCTTATTGTTTGTGCAAAAAATTCCTATAGTTGGGACGGTACTCCCGAATCTTAAATATGATATGGATAATTTATGCAGAGACGCGTGGAATTCGTGAGATCTCTGTTCGAGATGTTTAATATAAACTTAAAGTATTCGTTTATCGTATTTTGCTTGTCTGTGTTAGAGATTTCACCGTCGGTGGTATCTCTCTTATGACACTTTTATGACGTTGATCCTTTTCATGTTCCTAATATAAATAAGTCCATACATTGCGCATGATCGCAAAAATTACTTAATATCGCAAATGCGTAATTATATACAATAGAAATGCTTTTAGAATTTTCTGTCTATATATAGGCACATGATGAACTTTCAGAAAAGCTCGACAAACCACAAACTTTCATTGGCCGTTACACCAATAATCCACACACCACAGCAACACTGAAATGTACAGGCACGTATTCTCTTGTCGGCTAACTATACTAATAGATTGTTCTCTATCCAGGTCAACCGACTCTAGATTCTGTTGAACAGTTTTCGACGGCGGTGCTCTGTCGACTACGACAAAAGAGTTCTTAGAAACGTTTTCGATTTATATTGCTGAAAATCAATTATCTCAAAGTATTATTATTATTATCGAGTACAGTATTATAACCTTTGCCAAGTACAAATAAATATGTATGAACCCCTAGGAAGTATATCATACTGCAGACACAACATGTGTGTTCGAGTTATAACTGTACAGGTATATTTATTATTTATATATTATTTTAAAGTACCTATTACTTATTAGTAGTCATATTAATATATTTATGAAATTCAACATATTTCAGCAAATTAAATTTATTATTTAATTAATACACTTAAATCATTTATGTACACAATATAAGTTGGTAATAGTAATAAGAAATAGCGCGTTCTTGAACTCACACAGGTACGTTCATATTTTACGACACGTGAACGTCATTCACTTAATATATCAAACAAAACATGAGCTTGAACGGAATTCATATTTTAACTTTTTAAGGAACTTAAAGATCGATCAGATTTTTAGGTTGAACATATGAAATTATTTTATTTAATGGTGTAACGTCCTCTTAAGAAAAAATTTAAAATATTGGTATTCCAAACTATAATATTTTAGATTCTGAGAATGGAGCAATGAATATATTGGTTTTACAATGATGTGTGTATTTTTGTGATTGTCATCACGATTCGAAGCAAAAATATTATTTAAATTCTCCATTTTCAGGAAGCCATTTTAATCTAGAAAACCTAGGGGGGTCAAAAGTAGGACAATTTCAGTACTTTTCTTAAAAAATGAGAAAAACTAACAACAAAAAAACCGGAAAACCGGAATTTATTTACGCAACAAATTCTTCATCAAGTTCAAGACCAAATTTCTTTCTGTATTTTATTTTATTTCAAACTCTATAATAATAGACTTGATATGTACATAAAATATTATTGGTATTATAATTTTCTAAACATGATATTATCTCAAAAATATTTTAGCTCTATGAGCTATTTATAAAGATTTGAGATTTTCAATTATAATAGTTCTTCCTCGGTTAGAAATGTTTAAAATATACCTGTCCTAACAAGATTCTTCAAAAACTTTCTTATAGAATCTGGGAAATAGATATAACAAACATTCATGTGTACCTACATTGTTTTTTTATAAGCGATTGAAGTTACGTATATTATTATTCACTGTACACAAAGAAATTCACAAAATATTATATACTTATTTAATTATTTATATCTAGATCCGTATATTATACAGACTTATACAGTCCATCTGTATTGTCTTTAAGGTTATACTTATACAATTTTCAAATTTCAATTTGTTTCAATACATCTATTGTATTTATTAAAAGAAATGCGAGTAGTAAGTTTAATTTCCTGTATCAAATAATTGCAAATAACAATTATAATATAGTAGTAAACTATGAGTTAAAATTGTATAGGTAATAAAGATTCTGAGCGGTGAATGTACCAATTGGATCTTACAATAATGTGTGTTTTATTATTTTTTTTTGTTTCTGAAGACCCTTGTGTAGTAAGAAAAGTGATTTAATCAAACAGTTTGATGATGCTTGGTTAGAATAAATTTTAAAATTGGATCAATTTATTACTTTTGAGTTTTGGGGATAAAAATTGAAATACCCTGTCATTTTCCTACTAACCAAAAAAAAAAAAAATTCTGAACATGGGAATATATTTTACGTTGATAGTACGACATTTTAACAACAATGATAATATTGTTATTTTGTTGTAATTCAAAAATAAAAATTACAGAGACTTTAAATTTTCATCCAATAATAATTTTCTAAATATAGTTCGATTTTAAATACTTTTGCTATTTTTGAGCTATTTATAAATATTGATATTGTACAAACTTTTTTTAAGTTTTCCTATAAATGATGATAACAATAGTTATTCTCGGTCAAAATTCTATAAAATAGAATACTTATAAGATTCCTCATAATTTGTTTCAACTTTAATTAAACAATAAAGTTTAATGTAAATTCTTGTTAATTTTTGCTTAGCGTTTGAAGTTCTAATTATGACAAAACTGGATATTCACACATAAAATAATGATTTCCTTTGTTATTTTGTTGTTATTCAAAAAATATTATTGATTTAGTACTACATAACTTGGAACTTTCTCGATATTTGCTAAAATTATTACCTTCTATACATAATACAATTTTCAAAATATAAAACTATATAATCTATTTATATCAATGACATTATTTGAGATTTTCACCTTTTTAAAAATATTTTTACATAAGTGTTGAATGTTGATCAAATTGTTATGCTAGGTCCAAAATCATGAGCATTTATCTTTTATAAGTTGTTTTTACAGTAACTTAAATGTATTGTAAATACGTAAGCAAAAATTTTTTTATAACTGTTTAAAATTAAAATGTGCATTAGGTAGGTACCTATATTGTATATTAAAATATATTATTTTCGTTGAACAATTTGGATGTAATAAAATTACAATATTTATAATGAATAGGTTTTTTATTTTACATTTACGATTTAATAGTAAACTTTAATGAACAAAAATTAATTCAAAATTATTATACTTTACATAATTCTAGCTAGTTATGCAGTATTTTAATGTAAACAAAACGACTTTGTGTTTCGTAATTTTTTTTTTTTTTAATATTAATTACATTTTGAGAACAGAGGTAAAAGAAAATCTCGGAACACTGAAGAATGGGGGATTCAATTTCCATATCCAGTTTCATTTTATGAAGTAACCATCGCAGATTGTTTTCAACAGCTGCTTTTTTTGTTATATATTTCTTGTTGGATTTTCCTTCGTTGCTCTATTATTGTAGTGCACTGTCAAACGAGATCTGTAAAAGAAAATACTACCTACTATAGAAATCAAAATTCATTTTTTTCACCCAATTTTATTCATCACTTTAGTAATAAAATATACAATATATTGGAAATTACAATTCTATTTTTTATTCTATTAAGAATAACGACAAAATGTCTTTTCATTATGTTTCATCTCGTACCTGCCTCACCCCACGAGAGATGTAATTCGATTAGCAGCAACGTTTTCAGAAATGCTGATTTCATCCTATTATACTATATTCAGAAACCTTTTATCGACAAATTTTAATCCACTCTTATAGTATAATATATTGCCATATTACAGAATGAAAAATGTATTGAATAATTAATTCCATACTAAAAATATATTATATATCTTTGTATTATATACTATAAAGACCAAATGAAAACGAATTTTTTAAAAACCACTATTTTTGACTTGAAATAAATGTATAAAATACTATTTATATCAAAGTACTCAAAACTATTATAGTTTTAAAGAAAATATTCTGTACATTTGCTTTTTCTGAAATATAAACGTTATAAGTGCACATAAGAAATAATATTGGATTACAATTTACATCATTACAAAAATTCAATCACATTATTGAATGTCAAAATGAATAGGTTATTGTCAAAATAATAAACAAGAGGTTCATCCTACCGTGGACCAAACTAGTCAAAGGTTTCGAAAAATACGAGGTTATAATCCACTACTAACTACTGATAACACACAAGGACATCTAATAACCATAAAAGATCCACATATTTTCCGAGCTTGTGGTAAACTCATCAGTTATCAAAATCAAACACATACTTCTCAAATGCTGAAAATATTCCAAATTAAAACAAAAACACCAAATTCCAGAATCTCAGCAAGAGATTCTTACACGTTCAATAAAAGTGATATCAATACATTTGTTAAATTTATAAATTAAACTGATCTCCGGCAACTATACTATTTTAATATGATCCTTAATAATGCAAATAATGTAATAATTGTATTGGTTAAATGACATCGTAGTCGTTGATTCCAAATATTTTGTAAAAATAACATTAAAAATACGTAAAACAATTGTTAGTTTTCGGTATAAAGACGTCATTATGTTTTCTATGACGAAATTCGAATTTCTTGACAGTTCTTTGTGTGGAAATGTGGGTGATACGTGACCGCCATACGGACTTTAAAGGAATATTGTTAGACATACGTCAACAGTTCGTGATATTTAGTTGTCTTAAGAACCGGTGTAACTGGCGTTCTGTACCATCTGGACTTACTAAATTTGTTATAATGCTATGAAACCCTGGAATATTGTTGTTGGAGTAAAATTAATCAAGATCTATTGTACCACACTATACCACCCCATATGAGTTAAAACCTAACCAGTGGCGCGAGTATTGAAGATTCTAGAGTAATTTTTCTCGAGTAAAAATATAGTTTTGGAGCGAATATCTCTGGTGAAAATAACATCATTGGATATAATATCTATTGCAGTTGTAGTAGGATAATTACAGCAGGTTCACGTTGGGAATTGAAAAAAAGATTTCAACGATTTCTCGCTATTAAGAATATAAAATATTGTGTTATTAAATTACATTTTAATTAATAGTTATTTATTACAATATTGACTTTGAACAATACGCATTATTGTTTATGGTTTCAACTTTTATAAATACAGAATTATCTGAATACTTCTTATTGATTTGGTAAGCCGTTAGTTATTATATACTTACCATTATAGGTACTATTATACCTATGTTTATATTAAGTGTCACAGAATTATGATGAATGTTCAACGAAATGGTTCGTGACTAAGAGCTTTTATGTAAAATATGTAAATCTCTTGACACGTGTACATGTAATGAGATGATTGCATTATTTTTTCATATAATGTTAAAGTTCCTAAAACACATTATTATTGAATAAATAAATTATTTTTGACTCGGCAGTAAGTAATAATTTTCAATATTTCTAAAAATGCATTAACTTCATTTCTAAACTGTATCTAGATTAGTTGATTAAGTGCAGGTCATTAATACCTATTTATTTGATATTAAAATATATTATTTCAAACCATTATTTTAGTTTATTCCTAAATAAAATTGAATGTATAATGTTCATGTTAATAAAATAACTACCTGTACAGTATACACATATTACATTCATAATGCAATTACTTTTTATATATTTATTATAGCTTATAATATTTCATTTCAAAAATATAGTAAAAATCAACTAAAATTAATTTTTGAATAGAACTAGTAACTGCAGTACTACACACTTACTAAACTACTTTGGTAGGTCATGAACTCTATGTAATGTTATGTTTAATAATAATAATAATTCAAATAATGTGTTTGAAAATCATTACAAAAATGTATTTTGATCATTTTATGTTATCAGTAGATGAATATGTTTTTAATGAAATATTAAACCTATATTCCAATTGCAATAATAGTTTTTACTATTAAATTATATCAATGGTAAAAATATAATTTAAGTAAAAATGCATGTATACGTCAAATTGATTTTATACACTGCGTAGTGTAGATAGTGCCAACAAAATAATTTTACTTATTACAATATATTTTTTCATGAGTTGTTATATTTGTAAATTAAATTAAATATTGTTTGAGTTAAGTATATGACTTGACTTAAACATTTACTAATTACTATGAATGCTTAGGTATATAATGTGTGAAAATCAAAAATAATTTAATAAACTTCAACGGATTCTACTTTAGACTCAAATGTCTTTTCAAAATATAATATATAATATATACATTCTTATATATTTCGATGAAATGTAAAACAGCCAATGGCCGAATCGCTGATTTTTCAAGGGGTAACTGAATTTATGTCTTTATAATTAATAATTATGTTGTGTTTTTGTAGATTCAAAGGGAATATGATTTATATGTTACAATATACCTATGATGTATTATCATATAGTACACTGTGTCTGAACAAAACTTACGTTACCACAACTTTTGACTAAGAACGTACGTAAAGTATAATATAATATATTGTTGAGGAATAGAACTCTAGTCATGGAACAATCTGCCTTTGGGGTTTGTGGTTATATTTGAGAAACATAATAATAATATATTACGTAGTTACTTTTGAAAGCTAAAGGTATGACAAACACGTTTTTTACGATTTTCTGAATAAAATATACGTCTATCGTGTATTCATTCACATTATCATTGGATGTGTTTGAAAAAGAAAAATGAATTGTGAACTTTACAGTTCCGTTCTATAATGTGAATCTTATATGATATATTATATGTGTGTACAGTAAATACATGGAAATAAAGTTATGGCGGCTCTTATAGTGCTGTTATTATTTAAGGAGAACAATTTAGGCAACTTTTAATCTTGTCATCGCCGCCACTAATCTCTGTGTTAGTCGTAAATGATTATTAGTGTGAGTGCGGTTCTTATGTGTAAAATATAAAATTAGAATTTTGAAAAAAATCAAATAAATTCGGACTCGATAACAACATATTGTATGTCGTCCGGCTGCGGTTAAATTGGACACATACTCACAAGTCAACGAAGGCACTCTCGAAAAATATTTTTGTACACACGTGACAATGAATAATACTAAAAAGCTAGCCCAAAATAACATGCTATTCTAGATATTCAATTTCAATTTTGAAAAATGATTTGAATTCGTTAGCCTTCTAAGACTTGTAGGAAACAGATTTTAGACATTTTCGATGGTTTACGTATTACGGTTTCAAATGACACTTTAAAGTGCTAACAAGACCCAAAAAATGAAAAAGTTTTCCCTACAAAACACAGAAAAGATGCTAAGGAATTCAAATAAGTATTCAAAATTAAAATTGGACTACCATAAGAATGTTTATTTTTCTCCAGCTTATAGGTCCAAACGCATGAAAAATCCAATCGTTTAGAGCCACCTTAATATTTCACATTTATCCTGCTGTATATGTGTGTGCCGAATATCCTGCATTCAAACTGATTCTATACGAGAGAAATAGGAGACTATATAATATAGCCTCTGGTGTTGACGCAAAAGGTAAAAAATGAAACTGAAATAACAAGTTTACGCCTCCGTAAAACCATTAAATATATAAGCTTGACGTAGTATATACAAATACTATGCGTGACGAATGTCAACGCTGGTTCGTTCTGGTGGCAAAATCGTGTTACGACCTGTAAATCGTCAAGATTTGCGACTGTATTAATACGCGAACATAACGTTTTTTTACGATGATCAAATAAGCGATGGTAATATTATGGACGGAACGTTATACCTAACTAACAAAAAGGATTTGGCATTTAAAACGAAGAAAGAAAACAAAAAAAAATAAAAGACGCTTTTTTCCCCGGACAAGATCATATCTCTATAAAATGTATACTCGTTGTACTAACCAGGACACCTGTTTGAAGGGTAACGTGTAATTTTGCCGTTCCTCAGGCGAAATATTAATAATTATTTGTTGCCACCAGTGACGTAAAGCGCTCTTTTCTGTATCGGCAGTCGTGAAAGATCGGAAGTCACACATGGGCTATTGTTGTATTCCATCAGTTCATTGTTTATCGTATTGAAGTATTATGTGTGTGTGTGTGTGTGTGTGTGTGTGTGTGTGTGTGTGTGTGTGTCAATTCTGATTTTCCAGGATTTATACGTAACATATTATAAACGTGTATATTACAAACGATAGAGATGTGTGACAGAGATGTGTGGTATACTATACGTAAAAGGTTTGTCACGTACCTAAGTCTCAACAATCCCTCCATTTGCGAATCTGTGATATATTTGTGTCATAATTTATAATTTTTTATTCACAGTACTCTCAATCGTACCAGAAGTGGTCCTATTATACCTACAGGGAGCCTTTAATCGTCTTCATCACGCAACATGGCACTCGTCCCCGAATTAGTATTTTGGTTACTTTTATATTTAAACTAATCTTCACAGATCTTTTCCAGATATACTATTATGTTTAAACTTGATTGGCCTAATATTGTAAATAATTTGTAAGGGGTTACATCAAATTATATTTTCATGAAATTGTTTTGAAAAATTATCAATTTTACAATAATACAATAATATCTACAGTTTAATAAGACAACGCCACGTTAAAAGTTACAATATAAATAACGATTGTTACAAAAACTTAAAAATCTTAAAAAACTAATTGATAATGTCCTCACCTTTAAGTTTGAAAATAGATTTTTCACTCTAATGTTTAAATTTACAACAGAGTATTGGTACTATATAATACTGAACGCAAATTGTCCGCGTTTGCAAAAATAAGTCTTCATGAAAAAAACATCCACTAATTCAATGTCAATGATTAACTGATTAAATCTTCATTGAAGTAGTCCAAACCATTAACGAAACCGGAAACAGACGGTTGAACTTTAAATTTTCATTTATCTGGTTAGAAAACTAAAAAGGATATTAACATATCTTGGGTATAATAGAACAGACTGAGGTTTCCTGACAGTTGAATTATAATATTGGTACTATGTCAAGTGTTCGAAAATAATGTATTAGAAAGTCAAGTGTCATAAATTTAAATCTGCCAGCATTTTCATCTATTCATGTGAATATGCTTGGAGGAATTTAAAAATGCAATTTAACATTGAGCAGCAACCTGTATCATATTTTTACGAGAATTACAATACAGGTTGCTGTTCATTGTTAAATTGCATATTTTTACGAGAATTACAATTAGAATTCGGTATCTCAACAATAGAACACCGAAAAGGCACGAGCCTATTTTCCCTTCTGAAATGTGGTCCGTTTCATCAAGGACATTAACCGGTACTCCAAGAACGTCAAACTCTGCAGAAGGATGGCCCGATGGCATATTAAGATTCACCGACTTTTTACATCTCATCCTGATAACTTTTATCATTTACCTATTAATTTTAATTATATTGTATAGCAAAACAATATTGGATGGCATTGAATGTCCTTTATGAAATTGACTTTTCCTTAAATTTAAAGAACAGTTTTATTATTATTATTATTATTTATCATTTAGTGTGCACTTAAGAGGCCATAACTCTAGAACCACTTATTTCACAGAGTACAAACTTCCCAGAAACCATCTACATATCAATCTTAATATGCCCTGAAATTTTTATCGAAATCGGTTTGGTGGATCTTGAGTTATAAAATTTATTCAAAATGTACACTTATTTATATATATATATATATATATAGATTATATATTTATATTATAAATTTGCAAATGGCACTAGAGGCTTTAGCGGCTAGCGCTGAGATGTTCGTGCTTATCGCCTCCTAGTCAAAACTAACGATAACTCAGGATCCTGATAATATTATAATGACATAACTCGTGGACTTCAGCTGAAATTTAATTTTATAAACGAAAATGTTTATTTCTTGAAGTATTTTTTTCTTCTTGATTATTCAACGTCGTGGGTGACTACTCGAGCGCGACATTTCAGCTGAACAGAATTTTAACTTCAATTCGTTTATTTTTTTCTCAAAATTTCTAGCATTATCCACGTTTGATCGTTATATTAAAGTAAAACGTTTTTTTCCAACGAAAATAAATATGTCCATCTGCAGCAATAGGTTTTGTACAACATTAACATTAAGTCGTATTTTCGTTATATTACTCATGGAATTATATCTTAATTTCTACATTTATAATACCTGTTAAAAGCTCTGCAGTAGGCCATATATACAGTCATAAGATTTAACGGTATCTATTGTACCTATGAAAACAAAATGTTGACGGGTTGGTGAATAAAAAAAAATAACACATTTGAAATATTAAAGGAAAGAAGGAATTACATTTTTTTTTTTTTTTTTTTGCTGAATTACGTTTCCATTGAATATTTTATCTATAAAAAGAGTAGGCATTTATTATATAAGAACATATTATATTTGTTGATTTTGTTATGATACGTTTATTCTAATGTCAACGAGTATTAAAAAAGAGCCATGTGGCAAAGTTATTTGTAAGTGATTTTCGTTAGCTGTCCTCTCATGTGTTATGTAATTATGATTTTTCAGTGTAAATTCAAGCTTAAAATATGATTCAAAAAACGTAACACAGGACGTAAATGAAACAATAAAAAATATGACGAATGAGAATTAACGACAGGTGTTGGTTCAATACATTATATATAAATATAATATTTTAAACATATAAAAATTATTTAACATATTATTAACTTATATTTTCAACATAAGTTATTGTCATCAGATAAATGTATTTTGTATTAATGTAAGCTGTATAGATTTGGTTTTATTTTTTTTCTTCTCTCTTTATTGTAAAAATGTCTGTTATAAAAAATATGTATTGTAATGTCAAAAAGAGCTAAGCCCGTATAACTAATAAAATAAAAATAAATGATAAATAATATAAAATGTATATTATGAAACATTAAAATAGTGTAAATGTATCAACTCTTTATTAATATTATTATCCACTTCAATATTTCATATGATTTGAAATATTTTTAATAAAAATATCTAATTTAATATAAATCTAACATATTCTGTCCTACAATGATATTTCTTAATTTTGTTTTTAGAAAAATTTAGATTTTTTTTTAACTTTCAAAAATCCTATATAACCTAGCCTGTGATTTGTGAATAGTTGAGTTTAATTTCCACCTCCTCCGCCACCAAAAAAAACCAGTAGGTTATTATTAGGTATTTTTTTTTTTTTTAATAAGGAAAGATTTAACTATCTTATCTAAAGTTATAATATTTTTAGTAGATGTAGTATCAAACTTTTAAGTCCATTCGTGAAGAGTATTGATTGGTTGCTTTACACTACTCGATTGATCGACGAAGAAGATGTATCAAAGGCAATGCACTAATGTTAAAATTAATTTCCTTACAATATATGACGAGTAAGATTTTGAAATTTAGAATGACAAGGTATTGGTAAGTACGGAAATTGAAGGATGAAATTGGTTTCAGTATATCTCATAAATACATACACAATATAGTATATACGTCATACAATTTTATTTTTAATCTATGATAAATTGTAATATGGTGCACTAAAGTTAATTTCCTATTAACTTTCAACTTATTACACAAAAGTCACTAGACAAGAAAATAAGTCTCAAAAGTTAAATCACATAAAGATACATTTTTAATTAATTTGTTTTTCAGATATATATTATTATATATATACAATCTTTACAATATAGGGCACAATACGAATGTGTGTGGGATAAGTGGATATAATAAGATAGGTATCACATTTCTTGATGGTAGAAGCCACTCGACACTTCCCATAAGGATTAACGACGTAGATAGTTTTAGATGCTTCAACATAAAAAAAAAACGTACTCTACTAAGCCAGTAAAAAATTGTGGTTTTCATTTGAAATAAGGCAGTTTGTACTACCACAGAAAAATTATTAAAATATGATAATGTACAGTGTATAATAATATACTTATCTACCTGTTTTACATTACATGATTATTTAATATTTAAACTCTACACATCTATAATAATAATTCAACAAATATTAAGTATGTTATATCAATTAGCAATTTAAGATCATATAATATTATGCCCATACCTAATCCACTAAAATATATTATCTATATACAAAATAATTTTTCTTTGATTACGAAAAAATCATAAAAATAAAAAAATTTAGCTACCTACGGATTATTTTGAAATCAACTGAGAAAAGCTAAGTTATTTCAAGTGTCAAATAAACCAATGTAGGTAGTTCATAAGTTGATTAGAAAATTAAGTAACTAGTAAATGTGGGCAATCTTTGCTATACAGTAAATATATAGCTAGTAAAATATTAGGTATATATTGTAAGTCCGTAACATAGATTTACTCAGTGGGACTATATTATTACTGAATGGAGGTATTATTATATGTATATTGATAAGTTTGAAGTATAACACACTATATTTCCATATATATAATAGTTAGCACCCAGGTGGATTAAAGTTTATTGATGTACATTGTACAACAATAAATAAAAAATGGACACACTTATTTCTATAACTTTTTGGATTTTTTTTTAATTGATATTTTTCTTTACTTATATACCAATTTGATAGTTTTTACAGATTATTACATATGTTACTCGTATTTCGAGCAAATCAGCTCTGTTGTGAAAACGCCACTTACGTAATTTTACCACCTAGATAATGATTTTTGCACAGAATTCGTAAACACCGATATAAGTATTTATTAAGTCACATAAATAAAAAATGTTTATTTCACAACCATTACCATAATATATTATTACTATTTGTAGCAATTGTTGAAAATTCATGCAAAAGCTTTTATGTTTTTTTTTTTTTTTTATAGTATTGGCCATCGGGAAGCCAAAGAACTTATTCTGGGTAGCTTAAATATGTGTAAAATATTTTTTGAATTCACAATAAATATTTGTTATTATTTATAAATTATAATGAATGCAATCTGAGTTTCTCAAAACTTAAAATATAAGACGAATTTTACGTCTCAAAAAAAATCACTTCTGAGTTCTAATATCCACACTCCCAGAAAATATTCAGTGTCGTCTCAAAATATCATCCTTATATAGAGGTTAAATAATGCATTAATAATAATAACAACAAAAAACGAATATAAAATAGTCATGTATATTATTTATGTAATGCAATTAATATCTACATACAAAATCAAGTAAGTCAATCAATAGTTAGGTACGACAAACAATAAATTTATCTTCAATTTTTGTTTTAGTTTTTCTTAAATATTGCATTTTTTTTAATACACATATTCATATCATATGTTTTTTATAATAATAAAACAAATCGTTTGGTCGATTTACGAGACGGATACAATAGAATTTTCTATTCTATCAGTTTACTTATGAACTATAGTATAGTCTTATAAACATCAAAGGATTTTCCTCTTTCCTCGAATTACAATTATTATCAAACGTTGTGTTACAAACAGTACAAACTTTAGTTGTCACAAAATATTTATTATATTATAACTTGACTACTAAGAAACTGTTTATGTACAATCTCTAATTTCAATTGTATTTTAACATTGTATTAAATTCTTAGTATTGGACCTACTGAATAATTTTGAGATAAACAATAACTTCGAGGCTTAATAACTAGGACATTTCTTGAGCAATAACTAAAATTTATTTTACTTGGCTAAAAATGATAAACAATTTTTTTGTAACAATTGATTTATATATTTATATTTATGTATACAATTTTAGTAGGCATATTATTAGATATTATTAAATTAAAAAGTCAAATATACGGAAATGAACATGTATGAAAATCCGAAAATATGGTTTCGTTTAATAATTGTATCCACAATATTTATTATACATTAACTGGAAATGGTAAGGTAAGCTAGTGCAATTTAGATAAAAAATATAATGAGGTCAAGTGAAAAATGTATAACATGTATTTACATCAAAGTATAAATGCTAGGCGGTTTAAGTTAAAATCCATATATATTATTAAATATCGATTAGTTTTCGTGGAACGTGTCAATGGGCACTGAAATTTATATCATTTATGAAAATAAAAATATAATAATTTTTAAAATACAAAGCAAATGACAAATAATATTTATTTTATGCATAAAAATTATAGTACAATTTGTACAGTTAATATTATATTATTTTTTTATTTTTTAGATATCTAATCTATTATATAAAAATAAGTCCGGTTTTCCTCCCTGACGCTATAACTCGAGAACGCACGAACCGATTTCCACGGTTTTGCATTCGTTGGAAAGGTCTTGGGCTCCGTGAGGTTTATAGCAAAGAAAATTCTGGAAAATTCAGGAAAAATTCAACAGAAAAGTGGGGAAATCGTTTTTCACATACAGCGCCATCTATTATACATAGCATGTACTTCAAACCACCATCGACAACATTGACTAGCTTCTTTGCAATGTGTGAATCAGATCCATTCGCAGCGACGCTGATGTACGTTGAAATGCCCAAGTATTACACTTGGAATCAATCAACAAAGAAATTCCAACGTCGCAAACAAGGAACCCCAGTTCCAGACTGGCCACAGGTGTTTTCAACTGATGCACTAGGTCGTATGTACACTGTTCATCCTAGAAACGATGAATGTTTTTATTTGCGACTGCTGTTAGTAAATGTACGTGGACCGAAATCATTTGCGCATTTGAAAACTGTGAATGGCCACCAATGCCAAACATATCGAGAAGCATGTCAACTATTGGGTTTGCTGGAGAACGATTCTCATTGGGATTTAACACTTGCGGATTCAGTTGTTTCATCAAATGCGTACCAAATACGAACGCTGTTCGCAATTATCATCACCACATGTTTTCCTTCACAACCAATTCAGTTATGGAACAAATACAAATACGCCATATGTGAAGATATCTTGCATCGCTTGCGTATTCAAACGAATAATCCTGACATCCAAATAACCGATGAAATCTACAATGAAGGATTGATTCTGATTGAGGATCAATGCTTGACTATTGCAAACAAGCTACTGATTGAAGTAGGAATGATTGCGCCAAATCGATCGATGCACGATGCATTCAACCAAGAATTAAATCGAGAGCTGCAATACAATGTTGATACATTGCAGGAATTCGTTAGAAATAATGTTCCGTTGCTGAATGAACAGCAAAAACAAGTATACAAAACATTAATGCAAGCGGTGGACAATAATACCGGTGGTCTATTCTTCCTGGATGCACCTGGAGGAACAGGGAAAACATTTGTCATTTCATTGATTTTGGCCACTATTCGATCAAGATGTGACATAGCTTTGGCGTTAGCATCATCTGGAATTGCGGCGACTCTTCTAGATGGCGGTCGTACTGCACATTCTGCGCTTAAGTTGCCACTCAATTTAAACACAATTGATACTCCAACGTGCAATATTTCCCGATCCAGTGCAATGGGAAAATTGTTAATGCAATGCAAGCTCATTGTTTGGGATGAGTGCACAATGGCATATAAGAAATCACTTGAAGCACTTAACTTCACACTGAAGGATCTTCGGAGAAATAACAACATCTTTGGCGGCTTGATGATATTGTTGGCAGGCGATTTCAGGCAGACGTTGCCAGTAGTTCCCCGTGGAACGCCTGCAGATGAATTGAATGCTTGCCTAAAGGCATCACCTTTATGGAATAACGTAAAAACATTATCGCTAACCACTAATATGAGAGTTCAACTTCAAAATGATCAAAGTGCTGCACAATTTTCCAAACAATTGTTAGATCTTGGAAATGGAAAAGTCCCAGTTGATGCGACATCTGGATTAATTACTCTTACCAACGACTTTTGCCGATTTGTAGACACTCAATTAGTTCTTATTGAAAATGTTTTCCCAAACATTAGTGAGAATTATAAGAATTATGCTTGGTTAAGTCAACGAGCAATTCTTGCAGCAAAGAATAATGATGTCCACGCACTGAATTTCACCATTCAATCAAAAATTGCTGGCGATTTGGTGACATACAAATCCGTTGATTCAATAACAAATCCCGATGATGTAGTAAATTATCCAACGGAGTTTTTGAACTCTCTGGAGATACCAGGATTTCCACCACATAACTTGCAACTGAAAGTTGGTACAGTTATTTTGATACTGCGTAATTTGAATCCACCGCGACTTTGCAACGGTACTCGACTTTCGGTAAAGAGACTTATGCCGAATTTAATTGAGGCAACCATTATTAACGGAAAGTACGCAGGTGAAAATGTATGTATTCCTCGAATACCAATGATTCCGACTGATCTTCCGTTTGACTTCAAACGATTGCAATTCCCAGTTCGCCTTGCGTTCGCAATGACAATTAATAAGTCGCAAGGCCAATCGCTTAGTGTTTGCGGGATAAATTTGGAAAATCATTGTTTTTCACATGGACAGTTATACGTTGCATGTTCACGAGTTGGGAAACCATCCGCTTTGTTTGTGAAAAACGAAAAAAAACATAAAACGAATCTGGTGGTGAAACGGAGTTCGCCGGGTCTGCTAGTATTATAATAAATTTCATTGATTAAAAAAAAATAATAATAATAATAATATGATAGGTACCGTATGACATACAGTAATAATTAATAAACAATAACTGTTAGTCCTTTATAATTTTAATTTTTGTAGGATTTTTTTTTATATATTATATTGACAAATTTTAATTATTTTCGAGTAGGTTTCAAAATTTCAGAGAAATATTACAAGACCAACGTGAAATCGTTTTATGTATAAAACTATTATCTAAAGGTAAGTACATTATAGCAAGTAGTAATTTTAATTCATATAATTATGATTCGGTCGTTTAGATGGATTGTGGTAATGATAAGGACCTGTGAAATACCACTGAAATATGGTTCTTGACATTATGATTGATAGAGTATTTTTTCTACTTGAAATTGTTCATGTGAAAACACGGTTGCGAGTTTGAAATTCCCAGTCGGGTCATAGTATATATCGTAATACCAACTGTATAATATGCTATCACTATCAGTAAAATACCTTTGGGAATATTGTATCCAGTGATTTTGATATAAACAGCTGGCAAGAGAGAATTTATATATTAAAGGATGTGGACTATTTTTTTTTCATTTTTGATTCAAATGTTAAGAAAATAAATGATAAATTCTACAACAGTAAAATATAACATTATTGCGTTGTATTTACGATCTTAGTTTGATATTATAAGAGATAGTATAGAGATGCTATAATAGGTTTTACTAGGTATGTAATTTATTCGTTGGAATTTTTTTTTTAATTTTTTGGTTCAAAGAAATAATATGCACAATGATAAGCACTTCAAAGCATCAACTACAAGGTTATTTTGAATACCTATATATATTATAAACAACTCATTTATTTTTTTATTATTTTGTTATATACCTACCAGTCGATTTAAACTTATCAATTTAATAGAAATCAAATTAATCAAATAACTTTGAAATTTAACAGACAATTATACAAAAAATACAAATCTACAAATATCGTACTAGAACGGTGCAGGTTTCTGGGACTGTTATGGCAGTCATTATAATATTATTTACATCATATTAAATAATTAAGTCAGTAAAAATTGTTATTACTAAAACAGTTAAGTTGTTAAATACAATTCCGTGACAATTTTAAGACGACCATGTTAGTATAATGATTCCAATAATTCCAAGTGTACCTATAATGCATTCAAGGAATAAATTATACACAGTAGGTAACTAACTCATGATTTTACGAAATCCAGCTGATGTCTATATTGTATCATAATAATGAAAATTTATATTTTAAACAAATAATATAATAGTATACTTTGAAAATAAAAATGCTAAAAATGCATAGTGTAGATTATAATAATAGTATAATAATGTTTCATTAAGAGGAATAATAAATGTAAAATTGCAGTCAAATAGGTATTATGAGCACTATCCAAGCCTCGTTTAACGGCCATGTGCAATGTGTATGATATTATGCATGTCTGTATAACAGGGCATATACCTAGTATAAAAGGTCATTTTAATTATTCATGCAGAAACGAAAGGACGAACTTTCGAGTGAATAATAATAATAATCTTGAGATGAATTATTTATTCTATTTTATAAAATATAAATTTTCTGGGTTTTAAAATTTTTATTTTTAGAATTTTTATAAGAAAATGATTAAAAAAAGAAAAGGTGATCCGGGAGGAGAATCTAGTTTGCGAGACTTTTAAAACTAGCAAAGGGTAAGGTTGAGTGGCCTATTGTTGGCATATTATAGTATGGCTGTATTGGCACAAGACACTGCATTCTGTCATTCTGAGACATATTATTGGAATATTAATTTCCATCAAGCATATTACTATTTAACCAGAAATATTTGTCCGATTCCCATGATTTTTTACCTTTTCGAGACTAATTTGAAAATTCCAACCATATATCACAAGTCACGACTTGATTTTTTTTTTACGGAATAAAACTAATAATCACAGTACAGGAAATACAAAGCACCAATACAATAACAATAATAACAGCCAATAGATATTGCCCATGGGGTGTCACCAATGGGTTATTTCCCCCCTCCGGTAAATCATCGTCATCAAATTTACTCATTGTAATATAATATATTGTAATTACAGATTGTATATAATATTTGTTCAATAAAAAAAAAAGAAAGATATTGCAATGTTAAATAAGTAATAATAATTTTTTAGTAAAATACTTCGGTGCATATTAATACTATCTTTGAAACAAAACAATATAACACATAGTGAAGGTTCATGCAATACATGTTCGATGATGTATTCAAATGTTTTGTAAAACATCAAACTTTTAGTTAATTTGAGTGCATACATTAAATCTGTGATTAATTATTAAATAGATTTCTTAACTTTAAATTCTATAATAAATCAATTAATATGATCATTAGAGCGTGGGAATATAAAAAGTCAAAATATCTTAGTATATTACCACGTGATTTTATAATAATTGACAATCAAACATATAATATTAGAATAATTTAATACGTAATACAATAATGGTCAATAGATAAACATTTTTTTTTTCAACTATTGTATAGCGAGATAATATGGACAGTTTATTTTATGTTGATTTTCGGAGATCGTTGGCAACCCGACGAAATAAAAAACCAATTTCTTCAATGGCTATTCTTATCACCTATTTATACCTACATAAGGAATTTATGGTTTTTGATTAAGTATAAATATATTAATGTGTTACTAATTACAACTATTAATTACACAACAATTTTTGATTGGGTTTGATACTTTGATATGTATGATTTAGGAATTTCTTTATTTTAAGAAACGATAACAAAATTTCTTTATCGATCCGTGTAAGTTATTTGAATTTTCAGTACATTGGTGGATGGATTTAAAATAAAGTTTCATTACCAATGTATGCAAACAGTTGGTTACGAAAGCTACAAAAACTTGCCACAATACGGTGTAAAGTCTTAATGTTGGATTCACTGCTTTAATTTTTACGATAGTATTTTAAAGTTTAAAGAATTAATTTGATAAATTTGTTGGAGAATTTTCATTTAAATTTTAATTCTTGACGTTGTGTTTAAAGATAATGCATAGGTAATTAAAAATCAAATTGAAGCATTAATGAATAAATTTATTTATATCTTAAAATCAATTTTTTTTTAAATACTTTATGTTATCCTAACCTTCCGTTCATTATTCAATATAGGTTAACATTGTATCTATTAATTGTCAATGTTGTGACTTTTGATGTATTAATATATTATATTATGTAGTTCTTGAGACATTTTAATCAGACCATTTACACGTCAGTAGAATGCGAATTTTGTGTTATGAATATATTTTGTTACAATCATAAATAAATTGTATATTGTAGTCACGTCCGCACCTTTGTTGTCGTATATATTTTACAGATATTAAAAACAAAAATTAAATTAAACCTTATTTTTTACACCCTAAAATATGCAGATGTTTTCACTGCACGAAATAACATTCTACTGATATAGTGGGTATATACACCATGCGGGATGGGAAATAATAATGATTTACGCGATGTCCAGAAAAGCGTTCTCTTTGAAAATCACATACATATTATTATATCGTAGGTATATATGCACTAACGATATATTATTGTACATTTGTACGTCACATTTTATATTATTGTTTTAAAAATAAAATCATCGTATGTGAGGTAACTAACTATTACATTGTTACTACAATATTATTATTATGATCCCGAGGCTTTAGATAAAACAATATTGTTCTAGGTATATTTATTGGCGTACGCAGTAAGCACCGTCTCCGCAATCAACATAATATTTATTGTACCGACTGAACTTCAGCGTCGAATGCACGTGTTGCTCACATTTGTGCTAACGATATTCGTAATTTAATATTTACAGTACGAAACAAAAATACTAAGACATGGTAGTTTAACCTTAACACATTATATTTACTTCATTTGTACAATACCTGCATTCATCTTAAAACTGTTTTGAAGTGCAGTGGTTCCCAACCCACGGGACAGGATCCTAAGGACACTGGTTAAGAATCGAAGCCAAGTGACAACAAATTTTAATTAGCATCAATTAATTATTTAATATTCAACATCGACATTTTTATATGATTTTACACCTTCTTCTATCGTTTTATTTGTGTGTGTTTATATTTTATACCTCTACCTATATATAATTAGGTAAGTGGGCCTCAAAGTTTTTTTACACAATTTTTGGTTTACTTAAAACTTAAAAGGTTTTGAACCACTATAATAATATATTGTAGGGTTGGCTAATTTATATATTTAAATTGTGCCTTTATTATCTTAAATTTCAATGTTATAGTGCTCTTGTTTTATCCTAAATTAATGAGTCTCTCTTTCTTGTACTGTACATTATAACATCGTTCCTCTCTGATCATAATATCATATACATTCTTCCCGATAGTGTTACTCTAATAAAGCACATCAATCAGTCGATCTGACTCAATAATAATTATATTAATATTATTATATCGTCGTCGTTGTTGAACGTGGGATAGTTTTTTGTTGAACGAAAACTCAACGGCCACACGAACGATAATGGTAATAATAATAATCATAATCATAATAGAACACGAAACCCACAAACTACATATTATTATTATCATCATCACAGCCAACCTGATGGACGGTCGTGGTTCAGAACGATATTATTATTACTATATATTTGTTATATATATGTACACCGGTCCAATGTCCTTTGTTTGCAGGCGTGACATTTTTTACGGCGGTTAATGACCCGGTCGGTTCCTAATAATAATTTAAACTCAAATAAACCAGAGAAAAACTTAAAAAAAAATCTCCACGTTAATTTAACGACCCTTTCACCCACCTTACACAATGGGTATCATTGCTGCGTCAATCATTGTTGTTCCGTCGATCAGAGCAAGCCCGTTATTCTACACGAGTGGCGAGGGTGGATTTCACAGCTTCCACAGATTTTTTAAAGAAACCTTACAGTTGAGATCATCTCATGAATAAATTATATACATAATGGTTGAAAAGTCATTTTTTTTTTGGGGGGAGATTAATATCATCCGTCATCGAATAGTAGTTATAGAGTGCTTATAATATTATACCTTGTGTAAAAGTGTTAATTCCCTTATTTTCCATGAACTGTGCTAGCACAAAAGGCCACCTCTACTATTATTTTCAAAATAAATTATAGAAATAAAAATAAATAGTACTTACACAAATCCATGCCGTCGATCGGCTACGACACATAGTAGGACTATACAATGGGCAGCTGACATTATTACTATACATAAACAGAGAAGCCATAATTACTTATATGAAATTGAACCTAACAAATTTTATTTCAACAAAACCTTTTTTTGTCAACAAGCTTTTTCCGAACAATTAAATAATTTAAAATGATAGCCACCACAATAAATCGTGCCTACTTCATTTCCGCTTAGGATATAGTTGATATGTAAAATTTAAAAACGATGATTTGAGGTGGCATGGTTTGTATAGTAAGTAGGTATTATTACGAATCACGATGAATAGATGAATATTATACCTCGAGGCGTTATTACTTATTATTCGTTTAAGCCGATCGTTGTAGTAATTGGAAATCCAATGTTATTGGTATGGAAATTGAAATTTCGGATTTTTTTTCGTTTAACCGTCATAATAATATACGATATATACTACACACATCGAGCAGTGTAAAAGAGATGAGTTTCGAGGATCACGCCAACGCCATTATATTATAGTATAATATTATAATAAACCATTTTTTAAGCCTCACATAAAATTAGACGAAAACGCTTGTTTGCCGTCAAAAATCACATTTTAGAATGAAAAAGTTACAACTCATTAATAATAGAAACTTTTTGTTAAAACTATTTATGTACATCAAGTTCAATTTTTAAACCTCTCAAATGCATTAAAAAACTTTTTTTCGTAGAAATTTTGTTTTGAATAAGTTTAAGCAAATATGACGGCTCATAAAATATTTACTCGGCTATTTCAATTAAATGAACGCAAAATATAACATTTAGTCGACTTATGAAAAAAATGCATGCTTATATTATTACAATAAAACTGTTGGTAATTGGTCAATATTATACAATTTCCTATACCAAATATGTTCCTTTTCTACTACTCTAGACTCGACTGTATTTATATTAACTTGTTTATGAAGTTTAACTTTTAGTTGAATAAATATTATGTTATGTTTTTAATAATACTATAATAATAAAAATGAACCATTAATATTATTTCCTTCTTTAAAACATTTTTTCCCCTTGGATAGTCTAGACATGGTACTTTCCGCTAAATATTTGTATTAACAATCTAATATTATTTGATGTGTTCCTAATCTAAATTTACAACAATAAACATAACAGAGTAATATGACGTACTAATGATAAATTAATAAACAAACATAATGACCTTACTGTTAGCAATTACTCATTTTGGAAACGTCACAACTTTTTTTTATTAAAGAACCTTTTGCAAAAACTTACTCCATATTCAAAGTCCTAATAAACATGATGTTTACTTCCTTTGAAATCTAAAATACTAAAGAATAAAATTATACTATGGTTAGATACCTACTCTTAAATCTTAAATAATATACTATGAATAATATTAATGCAATTATTAAAATTAAAAAACTAAATATTAGTGGACATTTAAACAACATTATAAAACTTGCCCAATTACCTAGGCTAAATCATTGCCATCTAACACATCCACAATTGTTTCATGGATGTCTAGTCCACATCTATAATTTTGCACACTTCTTATCACATTTTCTTTTATTATATTAAATTCCAAGTGTAAGAGTGTACATCCCGGCTTTAGCCTGTGATAACTTAAAACTCTTCTGAGAAGAATAGGCTTATTTGGTACTATCTACATTGCTGTGCTATTAGTTTGGAAAGAAATCAAAATGTTGATATTATATAATATATTTTTCATTTTAATTGATCTTAAGCCCGGCAACTATGGCCATTAGCTGTATGGTTTTGTAGGTTTTTATGTAGGGGGAGGAACACGTGTGTATTGGGTTTGGCAGAATTTTTGATTCGTACACCGCGACTTGCTAGAAGAAAAATGCCACCCGTGACCGAGGTATCGAACCAGACCGCTCGGCCACTCCGTCCCCATATTATATTTTATAAGCTTATCTAATGTACACTATACTTAGAACGTTTTTTTTTTTTTAAATTGACAATTAATACTTGCCATTAGGTTTATCGAAATTCATACATTTTTTTCAATTATCTGACCAATTATTATCGATTAGTTACCTAATTGTGGATATTCCTTTACGATATCCATACACTGATTTTTATTTTTCATTTGACTGGAATCTCACCTGGACAGGCTACCAATTCTTCACACTATTAACTGCAATCTTCGTTCATCCGATACTTTCCTATTTAGACATTTTTTGGAGTTTTTCTTTTATTTATCTATTGTTTCATCGGGTTTTACTTATATCATTCCATCTTCGTACTTAACCTATTTCAACGTAGAATTAAATTTCTTTTACTTCCTAATTTTCTTGAAGGAATTTTGTACTCTACCTTTTTGTTATTGGGCTTTAACAATTGGCACTCATTCTAACTTAAACCATTTCTTAGTCTACCTTTTTAATTCACACAGTGTAATTGTGGCTAATTTAATAATCGCATTGACTCTCGATGACATTCTCCACCTTATATGTTTGCAATAAGTTATTTTCTACTTATTCTATGTTTTCTTTTTAGGGCCTTTTAGTTAACTAGCTTACATATTATTTGCAATCTGAACTGAAATCTTGCAATAGCCAAACAATTATCTTCTATGAACCTGTTTTGCTAGCATTTGTCATAATAATATAATCAATTTTTGCACTGAAATTCTAGTCATTTTCTCTACTTTCAGTTTGGAAATAAATATTTATTTTGAATAAATCTAGAGAGTTCACCTTAATTCTAAATTAAATTAACAATGCAGTTATTGAGTTGAATTCACTTTCACAAGGACATGGTTCATAATATTTCTGCTTTAAAAAGCCCGTACTAAAATGGTGGTTGCTCTCCCTTCTATTGTAATAAATTATATATTCTCCAATTCTTATTTTTCCTGATCCCACCCATCTTATTTCCAGAAACGCTACTATAGTATATATTATAGTACCTACCTAGGTATAGGTAGCTTTATTTTATTTTGCTCGGAACGAAAAATCTTATCATGATTTTCCTTTTAGTTTATTTATTTTTGAAGTGTACATTATGAACGTAGTGCTTCTTAAGATGTAAACGAATTATATTGAGTAAATTCAATATTTTACGATAGAAAAACACTTCGTCTTATATTTATTGACTACAAATTTGGTGGTTGTAAAAGTTGATTTCAGAAAGTTGACACAACTTGTGGTTTAAAATCTAGGTTTAAACCTCGTTTGAATATATATGTGAAAGAAAGTGTTTTCTCATTTATCTGTATTGATCACCACCTTATTTTTGCACTGATATTTCAATTCAATTCTATTTTATATAAAATATAAAATATAAAATATAAAACAAAGCGAAATATTGATCAAAGAGATTGTATCTGTATCGATAGACATATAAAACTAAATAAATATATTTATTAGATATAACCACTATATTGCACTAACTTTAAATATTTATACTTTCAGCTGAACGTGACTGCTTATATCGTCAAAATAAACCTGTGTTCCAGTGATCAAGGGGTAAGTTTTAATAATTTACATTTTAATTTAAGCATAATAAAACGCTAAATAATACCATATTTTATTTTGGTGCAAATAAAAACTATAACTTCTTATGTCATAAACGTTTGAAAAATCAAACCCTAAGACATTGTGCTTATAGCTTCTGTATTGGACATAAATTAAATTTTCAAATACTTCATTCGTGACGAGAGAATATGCCACGCTTGTGGCTTTTAACGTGTATATGGCATATGCTCTGAGTTTTATTTAATTTTCAACACCGTCAGGAAGTTTGACGTGTACCTTGACGCAGGAAAAATAACATATATATTATTCGAATACCAAGTAATTTTCTGATATGTGCCACGTACCGATAGTGAATAAAACTGTTACAACAAAATCGTTTGGTTACACTTCAGACAAATTCAAAGAACAGTGTGAAAACCCAATAACATATATTTATATTATAAAATCAGTTGAGCAATTTATCACTCACTTTTCATAATAGGTATTAGTACATGTATTTTAATGATAACACTACATTTTTGGTTAAAAAAAGCCTATTAAATATTAATGTATTGCTTCGGCGGCGACCC
Organism: Macrosiphum euphorbiae; assembly: GCA_949089665.1. Lineage (NCBI taxonomy): Eukaryota > Metazoa > Arthropoda > Insecta > Hemiptera > Aphididae > Macrosiphum > Macrosiphum euphorbiae. The sequence goes on along the minus strand of CARXXK010000003.1, from coordinate 63,903,706 downwards.
AATTGATCGGTGTTGGAATATAAGGGTACAGTTGACTTTTGTATAATATTCAGTTGTAAAGAAAAAAAATTCCATCGATCTCTAACGGAACAGCACAATAACATTATCAAAACAATTGTGCACTTCTGAATTACTTAAAAAAAATTTGACATAATATTTTTTAGAACGTAGGTATTCTGTAAAATACAACAATACCGCATCGCATAATATTATACCTACTGCATATTACCGTATACCGCGGTTTAATGGACACTCGGTGGCATTTCCGCCTTAACTCGCGTCGTCTCCGACAAACATAATCGGCCCGGCTCGGTGGAGGACATAATATTATAGTCGTAATGGTTCTTCCCTCTCCTTTCCGCAATCTGCGACTCTTTGGTTTTTACGCCTAATGGTTTTCAGACGTCTGCCACCCTCCATCACATCGCTCCCGAAACCGTCGGCAGCCGTTCCATTTATATCTGCTCTGTTCCTCGTCCCTCGCCGAGGTGGGTAGGTACTGCTAATAATATTCACCGCGAGCGCTTTATTGAAAGCTATATATTGATTTGACGAGCCAGTATAATTCGCTTGTCACGCGATCGGAAATATGAATAATATTCCACAAAGAAGGAATGATATTTATTTAACGGCGTTTTGTTGTGATAAATTTATTGACGTAAGGCTGCCTATCGATATATAATACCGCTGAATGTTGTATTATTATTATTATTATTATTCTTTCAGTATAATTATTGTTTTTTTTTTTCAACCCCCTCACACGCCCCAATCTGAAATATTCACAACAGTCGCAATCCGTGTCAGTAGCACTCAGTACTGACTAGTACTGGCGCACTTCTGGAAGCCATACTGGTAGTATCTTTAATAGGACTTGATTAACTGAAAAAGTGACCCATTGGGCCAGTAGATAATGTATAAAGTATATTATTATATTCATATTTTCCGTCAAATCGCCATTAAATTTTGTAATACCGAAGAAACGCAAATCAAAAATGATGCCGAATCGAGCCAGATATTTCCTAAATATTATTCTCTCGAAATCGTCGTTCACTTTTGGCGGATTTTAGCTGGTACAATTTAAAAACTACCTGTATTACTACGATTCGGGTAATCAATCGGCTACAAAAATATTTAGAAATCTCCAATCACCTTAATAGTGATCAGAGAAATCGTAACTTTGGTTTACATCAATTAATGGTGAAACTCATATCTAAATTATGAAAAATAGATTTTAGAGATATTTTGAATTATGTTTGAACATAATATTATACTATACCTACATTTTCTAAATACTACATTATACATAAATTCTTATATTATAAAGTGTTTGATGTAGAGCGTAGAAGACTATTAAAAATTAAATTTATCTTATTTACCTTCCCAAACGGCTTTTAGATAAAACAGAATGACAAGATCAAAGTTATATCTGTAAAAATGTTTTTACTTCGTTTTCCATTCATAATTCAATTGAGGTTAAGTCTTCTAATAGAAATCTATTCAAAACTATTCTGTAGGGACAGTAGTTGTGTATAATATAATGATTTAGGTCAATTTAAGTTAGTTCAGTTGTGATACCACATCAAAAAAGGACTAAAAATAAAATATAAAATAATTAGTGATTCAGTTGGATGGAATAACTTTAACCGGAACTTTAACTTACAATTATTATTAAATTATAATTTTAGAACGATATTATTACATAACTTTTCGTACAAAATAAGCAGTACTACAAAATATTGTTTGAATTTATTAATTCTACATTTTTCATCATTTTGGCGTGAATAAATACATGCTCATTTGCTTTTGTCAACTGAAGAGTGTAATATCAAAAGGAGAGGGATTTTTCACATTTACAAGCAGATATTTCAGTAGATTTTTTTTTTTTGTTGTTGCCTATTGTCTGTTAATTATTTTTCAAGAAATAATAATGAAGACTAACACAAAGGTTTTATTAAAGAGAAAACGCCATTTCATTAATGAACCAAAAGAAATTCATTTTTTTGGGAATAGCGTTGTCGTAATACAAAACTGATACACCAGAAAACATTGTTACAACCATTATTAAATAATTATTATCATTAGCGAGTATAAGACAAAATGTTTGATGAACAATATTATGGTGTATTAATAATATTTTATTTAATATATAATAGCAAATAAATACAAATTAAAATTGAAAAAATGTAATGAATAAAATGTTTAAACCAAATTATTGTTCGGGGTTAAACAAATTTATCACAAGACTAAATTTGAAAATTTTTAAAAATCAAATATCTAAGAAAAATAACCATTTACAAATCAAGTACATGCAGCAAAACTGCCTGATTTGGAGCTGTGGAGAAATGTGTTTATAAGATAAATTGTATGTAGTAAAAAATGGAGTGAAGTAACTAAAATGAAGAATTTAAATTATTAAAATTGGCAAAATTGTTGTGAAAAAATATAATTTAAGCTTAAAATTTGATGAAACTATAGATAATGTCATAGAAATTAAAATCAATAAAAATATGTAAAATAACTTATTAAACAACTTAGACATAATCATAGTTATAGGTACCTACCCAAAAATATTATATTTAGAATAAAAATTGGCAACAATATTATTTTTTAATTTAAGTATTAAAATAAATCATAATGTTATTATAAATACAAAATTAAATTTGTAAAATATATTTATTTATGTTTTAGTAAAGTTAAGTAGGTAAGATTTTGTTGTGTACAGTATTATGGTGAGATGATAATGGATCTCAAACATATTCGACATATTATTCTTACATACGGCTTAAACATTTAATTTAACGTTAACTTTTTTATAAAAACTTATATGATGTTGAATTATATTCATAAAATATTATTACACATCCGTTCATTTCGTTATACATGTCATTAAAACAGTACAAAGAAATTCTCGAAGAACATAAAAACAATAGATACATTAAAATAATTGAGAAACTTGCACAAGCACACATAATAATTTATAACTATTGTGCTAGTTCTTATTTTTATCGAATGACTAAAATCAGTCAAATTAAAATACCCATACATTAAATCGCAAACGTGCAAGGGCTGATTTATACTTGTCAAAAACTCATACTAGAGCATAAAAAAATTGTTTATTTTCCTAAAATTTACCGTTAACAATTTTTTGAGACAAAACTATATGAAATAAAATATATATATATTTTTTCAGAGAGAACTGGAAGATAAAAAAAAAAATCATTTATCAATAACTCATACTAGGTAGCAAGTGTCAATTAGTGTTTATCTTCGGACGGTTTCTTTGGTGTATATGGTTAAGCAAAAAAGGAATCGGCCCAGAGGGGCCACGCTGCAGTAGCCAATAATATCACTAGCTGCTTATATTCGTTACTCAGATTTAACGGTCAGCAGTGTAGAAAGGTTATAAAGAATTACGTTATCGAATTGGGAGGGCACCCTTTTTTCTGTTTTTTTTTTACAGCACAGTCAGGCTCGTGTATTATAATATTATATAATATATATACTGTCGGCCACCGACCCTTTCACGGCGATCCGGAATAATGGATTTATCGGGTTGGTGGATTGTCCGTGGCTATATTGTACCGTGATATGTATAATATATATATATATATAGGTACACGCACCTATTCTAATATAGACGAAATGAAGTGAGCAAATAATAGACCGTTAAGCGTATCGTACTGTCCGTGGTATATAGTACATAATGTCCGAAAAGTAAATAAATAACGATGTATATAAACATTTACGACTGTAGGTGGGAGGGGGGGCATGTGGTACATTATGTGATGCGTACATAAAAGGTATTATACCTACGAGTATTATAAAACGCCCTTTGCAAACGTCCCGCCGATAGATTTGTCCCGTTTTCATTATTAGACTTACGGTTTTTATACGATACTCGCATTGTATTCGTGCTTTATAATAATATATAAGAATTGCATTGAAAAGGGAAAAGGTATTATACCTATTGTGGTCATAATATTCGAATTCAAAAAATAATATTAGTAGTGTGGAGTTAACATAATTATTATAATATTATATGTTTACACATAATATAATTATTATACCCGCACTTACCTAATTATAATATGGTATGCAATTTTTTCGGTATTTATATCGTTTGTTTTTCGTAACGATGATTAACAATAGGTAATCTTTTCAAACGAATACATAATATATGTTCCCAAAAACGGAGTTTTCGCGTAGAGTGCCGACGGTAGATTGCTAATTGAAAGTGTTGAGGCCATCTAGATTCCATTATGCCGTAAATTATAATTAGCAAATCTCCATGGAACAAAATACGGTATATTATCAATTATCATGTATTGATCTCATTCCAATATTAATTTAAATATATTTTTTTTTTTTTGAAGAATATTATTTTTCGTTCAATATTTAAATTTATATAACCTCCTGCATCGCTGAAATGTAGAGCTGGATGAAATGACCAAGGAGATGAAATAACAGCGGCCAGGGTCTTTATAAATATATAATATTATAAACACAAAATTCTTACATCTTTCTTTTAAAAACTGGCCGGGCTCAAGTACCGAGCTACTGTTTAACTTGCATTTTTATAGCAAGAAATATTTTCTTGGGACAAACAACCGGAACCTTAAATAACCGGAAGTTTTAACTATCAATTTATTTTATGCTCCGATAAATGAAAAAGTTTAAAAAGTTTAAAAAGAAGGCTGAACGCATTTTTCTCCGGCTAGTTTTAAAATGTTTAAAGTTGAACCATTCCGTGTTTTTCGTTCGATTTCGCGTTGATTACAAAACGAATATGGTAAACAGAAGAACAAACGACTGATACAAAAAAAAAAAAAATAAAAATAAATGAATAACTTAAAGGAAAATACATTCAAGCCATATCTATACCGAAAGTATACAATTAAAAGAATGTTTCCATCGAAATTAGTTAAATTGTATAAGTTGAGAAAAACTCAATAATAGAATGCTTAATATATCTGAATAGCCACACCCACATTACTATTCTCCGTCTTATAATATATGCTTAACACAGCAAATATACAGCACTGAGTTAGGTTTTCATTCTAATATTAGATTGAATCGACCAATATTCTCAAACTTATATGTAACAAAATTTGTTGTACCTTTTTTTTAGGCCTTCTTTCGATTTTTTAATTATAAGTGGCAGATCAAATATCGCAGTATAAAAATTCTCATAAGTAGCTACAAAATTAAAATTTTGAAAAATGTCTTTTGATAACACGCAGACAATGTTGTTAATATAAGTAATAACCATCATCATACTAGGTAACTTTACTCAAACAATAAAACTAACAAAACGTGAACAGCTGAACATAAATATATCATGTAACATGGATACAATAAATCCGAAGAGTGGCTTTATGGTAGTGACCTCTTGAAGAGTTTATCTTTTATCTGGATTTCAGTTACCACGATGATAGCCATTTCACAGGTAATAATAATGTGCCATATAATATTGGTATCAACGATTAAAAATATGCATCCTTTATCAAGTTAGATTTAAAATGAGAATATTTGATAAGAATATTTGTATGCATGCTAGTTTAACAATAACTTGCAATAAATTAATTCTGTAACAATTGATAAACCTTTTGATATGTGATGTTATAATATTAAATATTTAAACACAATGTATTACAAAATACATAGGTGTTCAGAAACTTCTTTTAAAAATTAAAAACATATATTTAAAATGTAAAAAATATAGGTTAGTAAAAAGGTTCAATTTAAACTTTGTTCTTAGGTTTGGAAAAAAAACCCTATTAGCTGTCATAATATTATTTTATAGTTTAATCTATGGCATAACAATATGTTGATATGTATAAATAAAAACATTATGTGAAATAAAGTGTGCAAAGACCGTCAATGTGGTGTTTTTTTTTTATTACTTAAGGTGGGTACAGTTAGTACAGAATAAATTAATTTGAAACACTAAATTTAAAATTGCAGAAAATTGCAGTGATAAAATATTATGTAAAAATTAAGCCACACAAAACTAAATATATAAATATGACACACAGGATATTATAGTTAGTGGGTTTTTTTTTGTAACAACATTAGACATTAAAGATTGGCAAGTTTTTTAGATTTTTGATGAAGTCAATATATCAAAGTAATTTTATAATTCCATATATAATCTCTGTTTGTTACTTCTGACTATTCGTATTGATAATAAAAGTTTCAAATTAATTTTTAAAAAACAAAATTTAATAATAAGATATCAATCTTTACCTATATCTAACCAAATTCACGATATATTTAGATCACTAAAGTTGGTTTAAGACAATATATTGAAAAACAAATTGAGATATTATTATGTACAATTTATTATTTTTGTATTTAAATGCTAACTTGTATGGAAGTCAAAGTAAAATAATGACTATATTATATTACCTTATTTAGTATTCAAACATAATTTAACTTGCTCATATTTATTATATTATTCTTGGTTAATATTACATTATTCATTATAATATTCTCGATAGAAAAAAATAATTTTTGTCCTTTGAGTTAATTTCAATGTTGAAATTGATATTTTTTATGTAATTTAAATAGTACTTTTCTTTTAATTGTTAAGGTTATTTGAAAAAGCCTTATGGTTCTTCTACACAGTAGGATAATTCAACAAATCAATCTTTTGAAGCATAAACCCTTATAAAAAAAAAAAAAAATGATTTTATCTGTGGGAATTCAAATCACCGTGTTTCTTTGTAAGTAATTTTATTTTTTTATTTACAAAATGTTTAATATTAATTGAATTTATAACTGTAATATTTTTAAATTATGATACATGTAGACCGTTAAGTAAGATTGATTCAGAGAAAAACAATATTGCTATAGCGTTAAATAGTAGATTGTTTAAACAGCTGCGAGTTCCAAAGTAAATTCTATACACTGCGTAATACGCGCACTATTGCAGTCTGAATTTATCTTTTGTTATTGTAATGAATAATGTTTCTTTAAACTTCATTGTCTTACTGAAACGTGATCACGTATAGAGCAGACCTGCTGCAGCTAGATATGACTTAAACTATGTATGGTTTTTAGATTATCTGAAGAGCGATTGAGTTGTTACCTCAAGTGCTGACATTGAGTAGTTGTTCTTTAAGTAACACTTAATGTCTTACCTGAGATTGTTTGTGTTTTAAATTATAGTTAATATGGCTTATAAACTTATAGGAAATCATAAAACTAATTGGATATTGCAGTAGATACAGTATAGCATTTTAATTCCTTTAGTAAAATATTATTTTAAATTAATGTAAATACATAGGTACATATGTACATAATTTACAATAAATTTATTACTGTAACTATGTGATCTGATATTATAGGTACTACATTCAAATTAAATTACTAGGTATTAGGTAATAAATTAAAAGAATATTAGTTGTAGTATTTTATATTCTAAATTTCTAAATACTATTAAAAGTCTTAATAATATTATATTATATGAGATGACCTATGGGTCGTCCTCTATTACCAATTAGTGTACCTACAAAATTACTGTGATTACTCTTTAAAAGTGTCATAATGCATTTGAGTTTAAACTTTAAACAGAAGTTAAAATTGTGATTTTGATGAATATGTTGTTTATAATGTATAACAATTTATTCAATCTTTTATTTAAAAAAAGTTATTTTTAAAACTCAAAACATAATTTATCATCTGCTGATAAGTTGGATCAGGATCATTTACAAAGTTTAATAAGTAGGTTGCTACTAATAACTCATGCATAGTTTTATTTTATTAAACCACCATAATGTATTAGGTATACATCCAGTTACTTGAAGCACTTACATATAACTAACAAATAAAATAATAAATAATTTAAAAATATTGCACAGTGTTTTGTTTCCTTATTGGTTATTTGTTTATATCTACTTGTATTTAAATATTGCATTTGTATGGACAATAATTTTATTTAAAGAACACATTGCACGTAAATACTACACGGAAACACGTGTATGTAATAATATTGAAATTGTAGTGTGGCATAAAACACGCATGTGCTCCATTCCAAAATATCGTGTATTATATTCTTTCATAAAAAAACAATGTATAATAATATGTACGAATGGTGTGGATATACGTAGGCATTGTGTGTATAGGCACGATGTATTATTTAAAAACTTTACGTGTTCGAAATAACAATACACAAATATAATAATAGGTAGGTATACTTAAAATACCTACACAGATTTAAGGAATGTGAAACACATAAATGAAATTGAAAAAAATAAGCACTTCGTGAATGAATATGAGCTCGTCGGACGTAGGGCTCACCGATGGAACAGTGTGTGGTTAGGTGGAAAATCATGTGTGACCAAACGTGGGGTGTGCACAAGTGTATTAGATAGAATAAGAGTAAACGAGGTGCGAGAGATAATGCGCGTAGATGAAAAACGGTGAACAGGTGTTTGTGGCAAACATAATATACAAACCAGAGACGAGTTTTCATTACATTCCAAACGAATTATAACTACTACATGCGAGCAATAAATTCTTTGAGCTTCTTTAATTTCCGAGCACGCACATAATTTCTATACCATATTTTTGTTTACACTTGGAAACCAACTTAAAACCCCGAAACGACCAACACACCAGTCGTATATTATACTTCAAACAATCACCAAGGTGATGAAATATTATATAATAAATTATGACAATTTCATTGAGTTAATACTAGAATACCTACATAATATATTATTATTATTATTATTTTTATTTTTATTTTTATTTATATTTTCAATGTTATAACTTATAACTTATAATAGTGTACCATTTTCTTGACACACCTACAGCAAAATGTTCTAGCGTGTGGTTGATTTCGGTTCAAAGTTACTGTTACGCGTTAAGAATATTACTATCGACACGTTTTTGCTAAATTTACGATGCTCAGTCATGTTATAAATGTATTATTTCTTAAAAGTAATATTATTATATTGTGTATCCACGGCTTTTACTGCCCCAAACGATGCTTTTATATTTTCCCCTGATAACTTTAACACTTAAAAAATAGAGAATATAATAATAATGCAGAAGATCTTTTAATATTTATGCATAATGATAAATCACAAACCTAACCTATATAGTAATAATGCGACTAATACCTAAATATTTTATGATTAATGAATCAATATCAATATATTTTCTACAAATAATTCTTATTTTGAACACAATTTAACAAATTGAAAATTAAATGTCTCCAAGTAACACAATAGTCATGGTTAAAATTATAATTGTTTTAAGTTCAAAAATTAAATGTATTTACCTGACCTCCAAAGATAATTCATAGCTACATGCCTACATAAGAAATGTCCCAAAGTAAATAGTAATATTATAATCGTCACCTGAAGAAAAAATTATTAATTATAAAATATAAGGCCGTAAGGGAAATTACAATAAAAAAAAACAAATTAAATAAAAGTATAATAAAGTAGGTTTTATTTTTAAATCTCACTTAAAGTCTTATCCACGACTGATTACCATCAAATCGGCCATCTCACAGTTGATCATTTGTAAAATATTAAAAATAATAACCAAAAACAACATTAACGAACCACCAAAACGTGTGAGCTCCAATGGCTTATACAGTTGCACACAAAAATCTATTTTATTCGTATGTGTATTTCATTCAAAAATTCCCATGACAATTCGAGTTGAGATTACAATTTCTAAACTGCATGTTTCTTAATATAAATAAGCTTTAATGTATTTCTTTCTTACAAAAAAAATTCCATATTATTATTTCATTTAATAATTATTATAATTTATTTGACCATATTTTATTTCGCTCCACTCAAATCAAAAATCTATAAGTGTTATATTTGACACGATACTTTTATTTAATCTACACATTATATTTTTAATAAGAAAAAACTCTCTTTGTATTTGGCTTGATTAAAAACGCAATCGTTCCGATTTTAATGAACCTTTTACATTTAAAAATCTTTATACAACCATAATACGTTTGAATGTGAAATATTCGTCAATTATTTGGAAAACTCATAAAAGTAGTTATTATGGCGCTAATTGAAGAAATTCAAAATTAATTTAACAGGCCTCATCACTCGAGCTATGACACTCAGACAATATATCCTCAAATTTCTAAATTAAAGATCCTTAGAAGATAGGAAAAGTAAATTATCATATTATGTACATGGTCTGTATAAATTACTTAACAATATAACATTGATGATTTATATTTTCAATATTATTACATTAATAATAAAAATCATAATGTCCATAATAGTAATCTATTTTACATTCCATTTTCAAAAAGTATGTATTGTTCACCAATAAATATTTTGTTATCTGTTAGTAATTTTAGGAATAATATAAAAATTTTCAATTCACTAACATAATATTATATATTTATACTTGTGTTTTGTCAACAAATATTATATTATTATTATTTGTTATTTAATATTCTAATTAATATAATCATTGTATCAAACATATTTTGTAATTGGTCGATTTTAATAATAAATTAATTAATGAAATCGTTTTAGAACATATTCTATTCTATTGATTTTGTACTACCTCTTATAACCAAGCTATTTCTCTGTTGTTGTATTGCAATAACTTTTTTAAACAATATTAAATTTATAAAAGTTTTTCTTAGTTATTAAAATCCATATCATTTAAGAGTTGATATAATAAGGTAACAAAGTCGATATAACTTTTACATAGAAAACAATATAATTCGATTCACTGATATATTTGGGATATTAAGTAATTTAATAGTTTGTTTTTAAGCAAATTATATACTTACTTCTGTATGCGTTTTAATATTTTACCATCCAATATTCCAACTTTTATATAACTGTATTAGATTATTTATGATGAAGTAAAGTTATCAAATTATGTACAATATCTAAATAACGTGGTTATACTATTTTCAAGAAATAATATATGGTTTTATTTACAAAGTGTTCAAAGTCTAAACAATGTATAATAAACATAATATTTTTATATTAAAATATTAACAAAACACAAACATTTTTAAAGTTTTGATATTATAATACGTCTAAGGTATATTATTCAGCAATAACCGAATACTATATATGAATTTTATTATTTTTTTTTTTTGAGAAACTAGTCGAGACGAGGTTATTACATTGTAACAACGTGTTGTTTCTTTTGCTTATTTTGATGAATATAACATATAAAAATATTCCTAATATTCAAATTAGATAATCGCAGTAAGTTGCCATATAGTAAGACTAGTAAGAGCATATAAAAACACAAGTCCGCAGTGAAATTGTTTCATTTGGTGATAATATGAATTAATTATAATAAACAAATCAACTACTACATTTAATATTGTGTATCTATAATTAGTATTGATTGGTTTCATAATACCATAAAGTATATTATTAATGCAATTATTATTTTTTTAAATCTGTTTCCGAGAACACTGCGTCAGCAGTTCAATTTATGACATAAAAAAAAACTATCTCATATTGACGTTTTTTTGATTGTAAACCTAACCTAGTGAAAAATGCGGTTGGTACCGAAATTTCGACAACCGGCTTAATATTTAAAATCGGAGGAATATGGAGTAAATTACTTTATAGATCTATGGTTTCGTCTTCAATCAATCTCGATCTTAAAGAAGACCATTATAACTGCAGTTAATAACAGTACATAATGGTATTCTTTAGAATGGACAAATTCAATATAAAAAATATATTATAGGGCCTGTTGATACCTATACAAGTATTTATGCCAAATTATATAATATCACGAATGTACACATGAGATTTGAATTTGATCAGTTGGCCATCACATTAAATTAAATTAGAATATAAAAGAAAAACCATGCGATTTCTTTCTATTAAGACGCATTTGTATGGACAATGACCAGTACTTTATAGTTATATATATGTTTTGTAATTTTAATTTGAACCTTCCGAATTCTAGCTAAATGAAAATAATTATAATATTATATACAATTTGTATTATATAATTATTGTATGCTTTTATAATTATATTAAGTAGCTATACTGCCTATACTAGACACTGAAATTGTAAAATTTTTTTCGCCAAGTTTAGTATAGAATTTGTATGAATACAAACAAAATGCGATACAGTGAAGACATTTTTAATTTCTCTATCCCTCTTAAAAACAAAAACAAATTTGTTGCACACAGTTTTTATGCAAATATATAAAGTACGTAATTTGTCCGAATTCGTATTCCCACTCACGACATTTAAGCTAAGTATTTCTTCCAACGTTAATTATTACTTTTATAAACATTAAACCTACAATTTATTACTATTATTATTCAAATTACTAATTTCATTATGAAACAACTATCTTATGAATAATAGTGAAATAAATCTCTGGACCAATATAGAACTAAACTTATATGACGTATAACGCACAATACCATAGCAGATGTTTTACTCGGAAATCTTTAAAAGTAGTTTGATAAGACTTATAATATATAATATGCGTAAACTGGTAAGTAATAAGTCCTGCACATTTAGCGAGCCAAACTTACTATTATGTCTTATAAGTTATAACAATATAACACTACCAACCCAACAATCACAAGAAGTTAATATTCAATATTTAAAAAAATGGTAGCTATATCTACTTATTATACATCTGATGGTATTATAATAATATCTAGTTTGATATAAAATATATTATTTCAATAGACTTACATTTACCTTTTTTATCATAATATTGCTGTTTAAATCACTACTGTGTATGTATAGGTACTCTTCTTACATATTAGGCAATAGGCTTGGATTTCGTGAACATTTCATAAAAATAAAGTTGTGGAAGTGTTGATTTATTTATTTAAGTAATCAACGAGAACTTATATTGGTGTCAATAAACATTTACCCAGAATATTAGGTTTTATTTTAACAGTTATGGAGTGAACGTTTGGAAAATGGTTGTCAACTTACCGTGATACAATGACTCGTGCGTCAAACGAATGAACACTAATTGTATTATATTTATCATTAATTTTTGAAGTCAAAGTAAAACTGGCCCAAAAGAAACAAACACTGTTGTTTTATTTACTTTTGTACGGTCAACTGTCAATGATTACTGGTATCGATTGTGTGCATTTTTCAACGATTTAGGTACCTATCCATCTATGTATTATGAATATTATGTAGTAGATCGATACTTGCAGCTATCGTGAGTCATGACGTGTCCACCGAAAATACGAACTATTGTCTGTTTCATAACCCGTAATGGCGTAACTATAGGTTCTTAATATTATAATGTATTGTAGAAGGTTTTTCAACGGAAACGTTTATAATATACCTAAATAATTATTGTAATTTTTTTTTTGAATCTCGCGAGACAACCGCGTTAATCGAATACCACGATCAATACCTACACAAATATCGTGTGGTGAAATAACTTAACACATCGCCGAATAATCCGTTCATAAAATACGCCCTTTTTGTAAATAAATGAATAAAACACACCGCAGTAAATATTGTGCATTACCCGTGGTGCTGTTTGTAAACATTTCATCAAAGGGATGGTAATAATAACATGTTACAAATACACTGAGATTTAGTGTATGAATCACGAGTTACTCATCGACATATAGGCGAAGGGTAAATAAAATCATAACTTTATACGTTTTTCACAACTAAATTGAGAAGTAATATCATACATGAAACAGTACGGACATTATAGCTACACGGCTGAAGAAAAATATATTATAATATTTATATTCGATACAGTATATAGGTACACTATACAGTATAGGTATGAATGTGCAACCAAAGTAAATAAGTAAGTCAAGTTCTTGAAAAAAACTGAAAAAGATCACAAGTCATAATACTTTACTTATCCTACACAATTTATAGGATAAGTAGTATTATCAATATTTAATATTATAATGCTATCATATATTATACAGACTTCATGGTGTCATCCCATTGGTTTTATTTTAGTCAGTATAACATCGTATTTAACAATTTAAGTACCATTCAAGTATTAGTATTAGTATCGTAGTTAATTTTTTGACAAATTATTTATTACATTGGAGAGCAAAAATCATTGTGATTATTTATATCAGTGGTTCTCAAACTTTTGGTGAACACAGACCCCCTAAATGGAATACTTTTAGAAATCGTGGCCCCCAACCAATTTTAATTCGAATACCTTTATTTTTTTTACAAAATATCTGATGTTATTATAATAATTTTTTTATACTAATTTTATATAACAAATCACATAAGTAGCTACATAAAAATACAAACATTCATAATTATTTTTCATAAAAATACAATATTTTATGTTTAGATAGAGCCACCTTGGACCCCTGACACGAGTGCCGTATACCCCCGGGAGGCCAGGGACCATAGTTTAAGAACCACTGATTTATAGTACGATATTATTAGTTTACTTAAATTCTATAAGCTTGATACAAAACTGACATGTTTGTTTTCGCGATTCTTTAAAATTGTAGAAAACCAATTATAGAGATAACTTATGTAAATATTTTAAAAGTTTAATAATTAATTTTCATTAAGTTGTATTCAATCGGTTGTTTAAGTTTTAAGACTTGAGCAGAATATGGTTGGATGAAAAGTACCTATATTAGATTAGTTCGTGAGAGGGTATGAATGATAAATAACACCGCCATGACACTCCTTGTATATTTAGTATAACAAAATTAGGTGGTTTTTAAAAAAAAAAAATATGCCGTGTATTATTTATTTATTTTTGATAGACGATTCCGAGTAGGTTATTAATTAAAAATTATTAACTTGCAAAATATTTAGGTTATTTTACAGTTCCTATAGTATTATATTTATGTATAATATTATAATAATTCCCATAAAAAATCAAGACGTCCAAACGACGTCACCAGGCATGATTATCATATTTTATACTATAAAGCATCATTATAATATTATTCATCACAAAATTTGATATGCTGTTTACCAGAGTTTTTCCAAGATAAGCTCCGTGAACGACTAACGGACAGCTGGTGCGGCGCAGTATACTATATTACTACAAAACGCGGTTAGAGACAAAAAAATTCCCAACGTTCGTGGTACCAATGCTTACCTAAGTTGATATTCTCGCTTAAGCAGAGTATATTTTAGAAAATCGATTTCTGGTTTTCGGTGTGAACCGTAGGCCATAGCTACCGTAACGTAATGCTGCACTGATGGCTGGACGCGAAGTAATAAGTGTACAAACCGTTCAGCATCCACAACGGTCGTTGACGTTTTATTATAATTACATTGTTATGGTAATAACATCTACGCCCGATGACTTTGTATTTAGTTATCCTCTTGTCCCTCATTTCCACCCATCTCTCTCATCCCCACCTGGACTTCGCCGGCGGCGGTTTTAATCCGTTGGTATACGCTGTTAATTTACTTCGGTTTTGCTGTAGCCGTAGGTACCTACTGGCGATGGCCGCCGCAACCACACGCCATCACCGGTAACTGATGTAAATATATGTACCGGAATTAATCTTACACAACACTGCTCATAATATTATAATATTGGGGTACCACTGGATCACCTTAATTTCTGACATATTTGGTAGTACCTACATCAAGGATTATAAAACAGAATCGTGAACCGGACTATGAAACTATAGAGGTATGGGTCGTGGTTTACAGTGCAGGATAGATTATCAAAAAATAAGTATAAGGATGACAAGAACTAGAGCAATAAAGAAAAATATTAAAGTTTCATGAGTGAATAATATTTTCCAAAAACCTGTGTATACTTAATATTATATTGAATGTTTGCCGTTAAAACAATCACTCTGTATATTGTGTACTATACCTAAACATTATAAATTTATATTTTATTATATAATATTTAAAGTTACATTTGTTCAATTAAATGTGTTGAAAGTCACCGGTAAATAATAGTATCGTAGTGAACGTAGACATACTTGTCGATATGTGGTTATAGGTACACTGCAGGCGATTGTCGACATTCATATAGTTGGTGGTTAGCAAGGGAATCTATTATAACAATAACCAAACTGTAATTGTAATAATAATAATAATAATAATGATATGTAAATAAATAAACAATTTAGGTAAATTGAAATGTCACCGTACATCAAATAATATCTATTAAAACCCTTAGAATGTAGGGTCCTAACTCCTAAACACTCTTAGAATCGCTGCGATTTTCGCAGATTTCACGCTCGGCGAGGGAAGAGGAAATTAAGCAAGAGTATGAAATACCTCCGCAAATCGATTTCGCACGAATTTCACGACAACTATACGGAGCGTTAAAGTTGTTCAATTAATGTTCTCAATATTTCCATCACAATGGCCTGAGAAAATAAAAAATACTATTAAATTTTATATAACATCCCTGCGGATAACGATCCTTATAACGTGTTCGGACTTGCGTGTGTTAACGAAATTTCCTCCGCGCAAAAGACTCACGCGTACGAAATAGTATATATATTTTTATTATTGTTATTCTATTGTTTTTGTTGCTTTTGTTGTTGTTATTGTTGAAGCGAAATGCAGAGGCGCCCTAGGAGATCGAACAATGTCGGCTGTGCGATCATTTTTGGCCATCATAACCACCGAAGTTCGGCCCGGAGCGTCGTTTTTACGGCTCTATGGTCTCGCAGTAGAACCTTTTTCGGGGCCCACGAATCGTATTATATTACCACCGCTGGCACACGACATGGTGTTATAATAACAAAATGCCAAAAATAATAACATTACACATGTTTAGTATATAAAATAACAATATGACGTACAGTTTAAAGCACCATAAAATATTTGAACACAGGCTTTCCATCCGAATCACACGCCATGATCCTATCGCGGGTCATCGAACGCCGAACATGAAGTAAAATAAATGTCATAGCATATACATACAATCGTCAATGTGCATCAGAGTTGATTCGATTTCATCAATCGTATTAAATAATTAATGTAAATTGAAAAGGCGTCTATACGCACATAAATCCCGAATCAACTTGATGCGAATAATAATTGCAATTAAAGGTGGTAATATGCGAATGTGATGCGACTCGACACTATACGTTATGAGCGAATGAACAACCTAAATATAATGTTATATTATAACCATATAGCCCAATGGAACTTAGTCAGTTAACAAGTGTATTATCAATGAGCGATAATACCTACAATAATTGAATAATCACATCTATTAATGTGTCATGACTGCGTCTTTACCTTTGCTACAGTTCCTTGTAATTATAAACGACGGCAATAATACACGAAGTATAACGAATTTAACGACTTTAACGTCGTTAACGTACAATGAAAACCTAATTTTTGTAAGTTTTATAATATTTTTGGATATTGAGAGGAGCGATGAATATATTGATTTTACAATAATATTTTTTTTTTTGTGTGTGTCTGTATTAGTTGAAATAATGATTTGATTTCCAACTTTGAGAATGGTTTGTGATAGAAAATTGGTTCTATTAGGTTCTTTTGAAATGTCAAATTTAAAATTACCAGTATTTTTCAAAATAGTCGGAAAACAATAAGGAAAAACGGGATCTAATACACTTTACTACTTTTTAACACGTTCAAAAACGTGAAGACTTTTCACCAACCGTTAATATCTAAATTTACATACCTAGATGATAACATTTTAAAATATATTGACTTTTTTTGGAGCTATTGATATTGTAGAGATATTTAACATTTTAAATTTTCGATTCTGATCGAAGCGATGAATGTATTGACTTTACAATTATGTGAATGTTTTTTTTTAGTTTTTAATTTGTGTGTCTGCCCCATCCGTTTGGGGCAGTAAAACTACTTCGATTTTCTTTAACAGTCTCTTGTTAGATGGAAAAGTGAATCTAGTTGGTACATTGGGGAGTTCAAAATTTAAAACTCCAAATAGTTTTCAAAAGCGTTTTCATTTTTTTTTTTTTATAAATAGTCTGAATTCAAATTCGGACGAAATAAGATTTAAATAAAGAATAACGATTGTGGTTATTTTGTTGTAATTTAAAAATATTATTCCTGCTACCTACCTACTTAAAACTTTTGAAGTATATTATTATATATTTTAGAGTTTTAGACACATAATGATATTTTTAAATGTTATTTATTCGGCAAAAGTTAATTTAGCTTACTATTGTAACCTACTGTATTACTAATAGTAAAATAAATTACATTAATAGCAATAATATCATAAAATATACTTACAATATAGGATGACAGACTGTCTTCGCTCTGAATCGTTTTTCGTATGCAATGATTTATCACTGAATTAAAATGTAACACATCCGTTACAGTGATCCACTCGACACCTGTTTACACAGCATAATAGCAATACCCACTTCCCCACCTTTTTTTTTATCATTACAATTTAATTTTAAAAGCGTAATTCTGAAAAATAATATCAATCTTATAAAATATACACTAAATTAGTCAAAACGTTTAAAGTTTGCAAACATACAAATCCTGAACACAATAAAAAATATGTAGACGGAATAATAATATAGCTTGTTTAAACAGTTTTAAAATAATGGCAACCAGAGATTCATTAATTTTTAATTATTTAAAATCAACATAATTATTATCAACGTTGTTTTAATTTACGAAACTTTGAAACTTTGTCTTTAATAATGCGTTAAGACGTTAAAAATATAATAACAGTAAATAGAGCGTATTGTGACTGTTCGACGCCTACAGCGAAGCACACGAATGACGGCCAGAAGGTGCCCAAACGACATCCTTGATTCAATGTCACCTGCTGCCACCAGTCAGCATCAATCAGAGGCATCTATCGTCTTCTCGCCAAACATTTTGTTACCAGTTTACCACCCTAATTATTTGGGACGAAAAAACAGCACAACATTGATTTTGAGACAAGGCCTCTCCAGTGCCGACAGGAACGAGCTACGACGACTTTTTCGAGGTTGTTTTGCTGCTGCTGTGGCTGCTGACTTTACTGTAGTCGTCGCTGGCTCCAGCCAGTCGCCTTAACTTTCGGCCAAGACTATAATAGATAGTTATAACTTTCTGAGCACTCCTGAGATACAACGGTTTCGGCGGAAGGTGCCATCTATAGTCTTTGGATCTGCATTTATAATTTCTGTAGAGACTTCTTCAAATTCTACCAACTTGTCCCGAAACTCTCGGTATAACAATCCATGGTATATTCATTTCTAATGATACCATACTATCGTCACGTGAAATAGACGACGACAGTTCGTCATTCGGATACAGAGATGTGGGTGGGCGGCAAATTGAATGACCTCTTAAAAGCCGTCACCAGTTTTAAGTCTTCGGTCAGCTCGTCCAACACCTTGAAATCTGTCAAAGTCAATGTCATCGTCATCGGTTGTTGGTCAAGGACCTCACTGACAGCATAGACAATTTTCAGTCTCACGGTCATCAACTGTGTATGCGTCATCTTCCGTCGGTTATGCTTCATCGTCCGTCATTTAGGCGTTGTCTTTCGACGAATGACAGCATCGGCCATGGGTGTGGAACTCGAACTGCTGCAAGCTCCCAACAGGATAATCGTCCTGGCGTAGCATCGTTGTATTGTTTTGTAAAACTTTCCACATTTTTTGATTTTTATGTGGTTGAATTTCCCTATTTTTTCATACCTTACGTAAGATTAGAAAAATAATTAGATTATATAATATAAATAATAAATTCAGAAATTAAATATTATATCCGACGAAAAGACTATAATTCGAGAAATAGAATCGTCACAAAATGTAAACCGATTCAAAATTTGTATTAGAACGTATGAATAAACAACAATACACAATAATATATAACAATAATTTGTTTCTTATCACTTAGAATAATTTTCATCTTAACATTTGAGGACTTTAAATAATTTCATTAGTTTATTTACTTTAATACCGTACTCAGACCTAATTTATTTATTGACACTGGATCGAGTACCAGTCAATATCGCAACATACGCAAGACAATTTTCAAAATATTTATATTAATTTTATGCTATTCATATTTCATACCACTATTGTTATCAGTGGCTCTTTGAGTAATAAATAAAAAATCTTTTAAATCAAAATACATTTTTGATTTAACTTTCTTCAACACTTTATTTAGATATAGGTAAATACGGAAAACAATACAATTAATGGGAACATATATTATTAAGTTGTATTTTATATAAACATATTATATTGAGCATATTTTTCATACTATGTTTATTTATTGAATAGATTAATACCTATTTTTATATTTGTTATGAATATAGTTGTAGCTTAAATGATTAGGTTACCTACATGTGAACCTTTACAAGTGAAAATTGTGAGAAACCACAAAAAAAGATATAACAAAAGTAAAAAATAGATAAACATTTGTCGTTTTAGATTCTGAGCGGAGCGATGAATGTATTGGTTTTACAATGATGTATGTTTTTATATTTTTGATATGAAATTACATATTAAAAAACCTAGAATAACTATTTTAGTTATTTTGTTGTGATTGAATAATATTATTCGTGGGTACTTGAAACTTCTAAAGTGTACTATTATATATCTATGATAGTATCACGGTTTTTGTTGATGTATAACGCGTCATAAGTATCTAATGGATATTGTGATATGATTAATTTGGAATTTATTATAGGTACCTATTATAGGTCAATTTTTGTTTAATACCATAGATATGTATATAATATGTCTTATACATAGACTGACATACCGTCACCGCTCAGAATCGTTTTTCTTATACAATGATATTATATCATTGAATTCAAATTTAATACCATCCATTATACAGTGACCCACTTGTAACCTACTGTACAGCAGAGCGACACCCACTTGCCCACCTTTTTTCAATTTATTTTCAATATTCTGTACAGGATTCCTATTAGCCATTACTATCCAAAGAACGAAATTTTTGATCGATTATATTGTCCTGATGATATTTTTCTAAGTAATTAACCGTCAATATAATGCTCCAAAAGCTAATTGTATTAACACGTACAGTAGCCAATTATAGGTACCTAAAAATGTAAAGTCTTGCGGAAGGAAATGCTTGTAAATGCTTTTGGTATCTACGTTTAACAAAATATATTGCTTCGTATCTTTTTAACATAGGTAGAATATTATAATATTTAAGCAAAACATAGTGTTTAAGTGAAAACCAATGTTTAAGATACAAATTACGAGAAAACGCTTTTAAATGGAATAGTTTATGAAACTTCGAACAGACGTCATGAATTCTCTATATAATAACATAAAAACATAAATTAATAACGTTAATAACATTGTTAATCAATTAATAGAAATTTAATTGTGTATATTGTATATTGTATATTGTCTATATATATATCTATAAGTAAATATAATTATTTTTCAGATATATTGCACATAAAATATGTATAATATTTCTTATAAAATAAAGTAATTAAGAAAAAAGTACAAATACAAAACAGTTACATTAGTACATAAACGATTTTTTTTTTTAGGAAGGATGATTAAACTTTTTTTTAAGTAATCAAACAAAATAAATTATTATTTAAAATTTTAAAATTGAAATATTGTGTTCTCTTCGCTAATTATTTTCCTTGTCCTTATCCTTGTACCATTTATATGGAATATAATATGATTATTTAGCATCCACATTATGAAGTTGTTTTATTAGTTATTACTTATTACAATATTTTAAATGGGAAATCATGAATTAGATAATTTTTGAATTTGAATAAAATGACAAATATACGAATCACAAATAACACAATTAAATAATGTGGATGTCACATAATAATATTGTATATTCATTTTGTAAATAATTAAAAATGTTGTATTTAATGTTTTCTTTGTTTAACTTTTAGTTCAATGGATATTATAATAAAAAAACTTTTTGATACAATTATAAATTTCATTATCTGGACAAACATTTAATGAAATATAAATGTATTTTACGTAATAATGTATACTTAAATTATTATTAGAATAATGGATACTACTTAATAATACATTTACATTATTTATACTTAAATTATAATACACTGTACACATAAAGGGAGAGAATTTTTAAATCTTTACGAATTTCGTTACCTATTATTTTCTATAACAGCTTATAACTTTTAAAAACAATAATTATAACTTTTAAAAACAATAATTATATATAATTATGACAATAATTATGTAAATAAGCACCATCCGGCATCCATTACCATTTAATTTACAAATATTTTACGAAATGTAAAATTCTATATATCCCGTTCCCATATTATAATGGATAAAATTCAGGTGCATTATACATGAACTACAATCATATTACATTAATGTGGTGATATTTTACACGATTTTTGTGAAATATTATAAAATAGTCAAAGATCGAAATAATTGTCAATTTTGTTCGTATTATGATTTCTGATATGATGTATAAAACATTAATATTATAATAAATAAATGTTATATAACTAATACTACAATAGGTTTTGTGACTATCGTAAAAAAAACCAAGTCAACGATTTAACAATACATGCTTCGCAAAAGTTTTAAAAATATTTATTTTTTGTTTTATAACAATTTGTTTTTAATAAGTGTAAATCGTAAATTTATGTTTTGCAATATGACATCGCGTTGTAGACTTGGATTACCCAACGTCTAAATTCCCCATCTGTTAACAATGATTAATTTTAATGACTCATATAGTATGGAATATAGATAGTTAACGATCAATAAGAATAACAACAGCACAGAATAGTTTTTTTGATTGTGCATAGCATATAACATGATAGTGTTTGCTATCTGATATTAAATTAGCAACGTGTAGGCGCATATATATATTTTTAACTTATTTTTTTTTGTTTCATTAATGATTTATCTAACAAAGAATTTAAACATTTCCATTCTATTTAAATTTAAAGTATTCCAATTTTATATCCAGTACATATAATTTCTAGTGTGAGATTTAATATTTATTAATACAAAATCTTCGATTTTCATAGGAACACATATACCACACTTTTCACAAGCAGCCATTTTTAAATGGATTCATATAATATAATAATTATTGTGGGTAAGTTTTTATCTTATGTATTGTGTATTATAATTTTTTTTCATTTTAATAATAATATGTCAATTTTTTTATTTAATTTATTGTTTATAGTTAAAGACTTAAAGTTTACTTCTAGTTATAAAGTAAAACTATTACATCTTGTGTAATACAATTATAAAAATATTATATTCATCTTCCAGGCCCATATTATTCATTCATGTAATTATTTCTATCAAATATTATAATTTAAAGTATCGTGTGCCTATAATCATACGATATCAATAATATTAATTTAAATGATTTAAACTTAATTACCAACTAGAATGAATATTATAAATATTAAAATAACTAACAATGTATTGAATAACCAAACAGTTATTGTTTATTTTGTGATCATAAAAAAAGAGATATTATTGCACATGCATACATATACTTCTAATATTATACAACCACCAACAATGTTGTCATAATATGGGAAACTGTTAAATACAATTATTTTGTATTTATTTATTTAGTTATCTATTTATAAGGTGTACTGTAACATATTTTTGTATTCCTCACATTATTGATTGAGGAGATAACTATATATTAAATAACTTTCATACATTAAATAGACAAAATCAAAGGGCAGTTGTGACGTTTACGAATAATATGATTTAAATTTAATTAATATTATGTGTTAAAAAAAAATATAGGTTTATATATATATTTGGAACATTTTACAATTTTTTTGTGTTAAATAACAGAGTATACAAAGTACAATAATAATAATAAAGTGCTAAATAAAACATCGCATACATTAAACGCACTCAAGTAGTATACATATAAGTTAATGTAAAAATCTGTCACAGTTCTTACGTTGGGCGATGATAAAGTAAATGTTTCCTCCAAGTCTTTACACTTTATTGTAAGAAGCTGAAACACAATAATTGAACATAGAAAAAAAACAATATATTATAATGAATGATTGGATGTATTTATTTTTCACAATTTATGGGCATTATATTGTATTTTAATGAATTGTATATTGAAATTCATACAATAATTTTAAGCAAAAATTGATCATAATATATTGCACAAGGTAGCTGTTGTAGCCAGTTGTAGGTATACGAGAATCATAATATATTATAGTGAGTTAAACTGTTCCAAAAACAATTTATAATATTATATGCATGTTATTGTAAATTAATAGTATTGATCTAAACATGCCAAGAATATGTACGACTTTTAAAATAGGTACTTAATATTATCTTTAGAACTTCTTGTACATCTGAAAAATGTATAATTCCCCGCTGAATAATCATACAAATAAAATTAATTGTTCAAAATGAAACTATGATCAGATGTAATGTACGCTGTAAGTTGTATTGCATTGTTTAATATAGATAGGTAGTACTTACATAATTTATATGTATAATATTTTGAAATTTTAAATATCATTCAAATTGTCTTATCTAGAAAATAATTAATCATTGAAAAGGTTTGTGTACAAAATTGAGATATTTTTTATGGGATAAAGGTATAATGACGTATTACCTATATTGTAATAACATTATATAATATTATAATGAACAATTATTGAAATTTTAAATGTTTGAAAGAATTTGTTATAACTGTGTTCGAAAAATCTTAGTCTGGCCGTACATGGCAATCCAGGACAGGAATCCAGACAATACCATAACTTATAAGTTCAAATGCTTTTGTAAAAAGTTTATAAGTAATATTCTTCGAACAGACGAAAAAAACACAGCAACACCTTTAACTCTACTTCCGTTTAATATTATTATTATAAGACCTAAGTAAAACGCTTTGTTCAATCCTTACGCATCAAATCACATAATACATATTTATACAGATTCTTTTTAGTTTGTCAATTCTACCTATAGGTCTTAAAAAATCTATAAAAATCCAAATTCTTTACCTAGTCTATAATTACACCTACTATTTTTTTTCTCACTCAAAATAAACTTCGCTTATCATGCGATAATGGTATTATACTATTTAGAGAATATAAAAATATCGTCGTCGATCGATATTTAAACACATAAACCTTAAACTACCTATATTATTAATTATATACTTGCTATTCACCATCCGATGATTAAGAGGTATAGACCTCTTAATCATTGGATATTTAACGATTTTATTACGCCCAACGGTGCCACGGGAAAACGAAAATTCATACAACCGTCGTCGTGTTTTTATATACCACACTTTTGTTCGTTTACACAGCATTACTAGTTGAAACATTTTTTTCCCCTCGACGTAATGTATCGGAAATGCATTGAACCGCGCACCGTCGGCGCTGCGGCGCGATGATAAAAGGCCAATCCGACCGCCGCCGGTTCGCAGACTGCAACCGAGGGCTTTATTTATTTATTTATTTATACGTTTGACGTTTGTCGGATTTTTGTTTTTATTTCCGTTGGATGTATTTCGACCCTTATTTTTAAACAACGCGACGAGCAAATGGTCTATTAACTAGCCGGCCGGTTTTAATAGAAACTATTCCGCCGCTGAGATAAAATAATATTATATTATTTATATCATGCGTCCCCCCGTCGTGATGCACAGAACTCAGCTCATTCGATTAACTATATATATACAGTGGCCCGTTAGGCTGAGTCAGACGTGTAAGGTTAGCCCGATTCCGACTTCACATTGTCCGTCTGACTCGTATAATGTTGTGTGTGTTGTTAATTATTAATTTTAAACGTTTTGTTCAAACTCTTCCAGTGCACAGGTACGCTAACTTACTGCACACTTTCTCGCGGCCACCCGGAAGCCGTTAATACATTATTGTGGAAACTAAAATGCTGTGATTATATTAAGCCATCCTCCCACCTATAATAATTTTCCCTATACTATATTTTAATAAAAATGTTTAAGCCATACACCCGAATTGCTAAATTCTTCATCTTTCAAAATGTTTCAACAATATCGTTCTCGATTTTGTCCATAGATCATTCCTGCTTTTAATTTTAATGTTTACCGATGATCCTGTTTATCTTTTACCAGGTGGGTTTTATTTTTACATCCTAGAGTTACTCATTTCTTTTCTAATTACCTAATATCCACTGCATCTTGATACACTGCGAAATGATTCAAAATAATCAAATCACTTAAAACAATATCTATTTTATGGCTCCGGTTCACTTTCCCGCCTTCAAGATCTCTCCAATGTCTACTTATATCTAAATCACAACTTTCTACTTATATTACCAAGATCAAACGTATCTTACGTTCTATAACCGAGACAGGCTTTTATATTACATTTCTTTGGGTTCTTTGGGTACCATACACATTACTAGTAACGAATTCACCGACAAACAAGCCATATTCACAACATATTCCGGGCCGATGTTATGCATATTCTGGTGAGATAAATCCTGAAGTTAGACAACGACATTTTAATGTCTCCTTCTATCATCTCCGCTTTGGCACACTTTATTTTCCCCTTATATCCCTGCTCTTTATTGTCACTGTTCGACACAATCCACAACAACCCTGTGATACGAGACATAACTTATCTTATCTTCAACTATTCCAAATGACCCCTTAACATACCTATGATTATTTTTTATCTTCTAACATTCCCTTAAATATTCGAAAAATGATCTTAACCCTAAAACTCTATCATTATATATTAAGTATATTATTATTATTTTATCAATTATTTTGTATTTAGTAAACAATTTGCGATATCCAAAACGACCATTTTAAATCTTGTAAATTAAATGCAATTTTTTAATTGAAAGTAATTGTAAAACCAAGCTTAGATTTAAAAAAAATGTGTACAAGTGTTGCACAACGAAAACCACTATTATTTTTATAACAATAGTACAATAAACGTGATTATGATCTAAAAAAAATTCAATACAATACTTAATGTGTATATACTTTATTGTTACAAATTTCCACGAGTTCTCTTGCAAAATATCGATCAAGGATTGTTCATGTTTTAAATTACTGATAAAATACAATTATGGTTGTTTTTTGGCTGTATAAAGGTGCTACAACTAAAAGTTAAACAGTAGTTTTTAAATAGTACCATTAAACTTATCGATAGGTAGGTAATAATTATAATAAATAGCATTGCAAGCTCATAAGAAAACTACTTCCTCGAAAATAATTTTCTTATATTGTTCTGGAATATTGTTATAAAATATTCAATACAGTATTAAGATAAATGTTTTGCTTTACTTACAAACGTGAGTACATTTTGAAATTCTTTTTACATGGTATTATGGAATACAATCCTCTGGTTCTAAAAAAGATACATTATTATTAATATGACGATCACCCACATAAAATATTCTATTATTTTTCTATTTATTTATAATATGTTTGGAAACAAGATGTATTGTTTTAATCTAAACCAAAAATATGAACTTAAATATAGAATATAGATATAATATAGACTTGTGTATTTATACAGAGTACGATATATCGTATTATATTTATATATTTATCTGATCATATATTTGTATCCACATCAATAAATTCGATTATAATATTATTATACATGAAACGAAAAAAAAAACAGTTGAATAGGGTATGAGACAATCATGTCTATTCCAGAAGTAAAAAAAAAATTCATTGATTTTAATATTATGTTGATATTTTCATTATATTCAATATCACATGGGGTTAGAAAAATATTTATGGTACCTAGTGACTAGTGAGATACCGGGAATCGGGATATTCGATGTTTACCATATTGAATTTACAGACATAACATTTAGCACCGTTGAAAATTTAGAAACTCTTTCACGATAAAACTATACACCAAATTAAGTTAAATTATTAATGTGCATATCATCAAAATTTCCAGAATTACCTTGAAGTGCAACAGGATTTTTAACAGGATATTATTTGTAAATAATATGTATAATTATTATTTGAGTAAAAACACTGGAATGTTTAAATATAAAAACATTTAAATGTACAGCTATTTATATAAATGAACGTTATCATCTCCAAAGAAAACAATTATTAACACAAATAATGTTTAATTAACATGTATGAGTACCTATAAAACTTTTATTGAATATTTGATGATTTATAGGCTAAACCAGCGATTCCCGAACTTTTACGACTTTTAGGAAAAAGTTTCGTGTTTCGTGGAACCCCACTGCCTGTAAAATGAATATTTTATAGCAATATTATACTAGTATAACTATTATTTACGTGAACTTTTTTTTCCAAATATAATATCAAATAATTTTCTCAATATTCAAGCATACAACTGGCGCAACCCTTGAGGCTGTCCCATGGAACCCTTGGGTTCCGCAGAACACACTTTGGGAATCGCAGGACTAAACCATAAACTTCTACAAAATAAAAAATCTTAATGACTATATTAAAAAATCTACATCTATAAGGTATAAAAATTCGGAACATATTCTGACAAGACAAAACATAAATGTATAATTCAGTTTATGAGATAAGAAACTAATGGTATAATAAAAGACCTTAAGTGTATAAATAAAAGAAAATGAGCTAAAAGAATCAAACTCAGACACCACAGTGGACGGAGGTATGTAGTTAACAAGAAAAAATGAAGGAGCAATAAATCACTTAAGAACAGGCTACGGACGGCGGTTGTATACCCTTCTCCACATAATGATACAAAAACTACCGATAAAATGTTTAACCGGTGAGGAAATTTGAGCTGTGAGCTAGAATATATGTATACCAACTTGAACTGTTGTAAAATCGATTATAACTTAAAAGTGAAAACCTTAACGATAAATGAACATAATAAACTACTCAGCCCAACTGAAACCATTGAATAAACCAATATTGGTATCTACTACGTGAGCCCAACTGTAGCCTATGAAATCTCCAAAACTCAAAATGTATTTAGGTCATGCAAATTATAGAAACTATACAAATGACCAATAGCTTGTCGGTAAAAATGTGTTAAATAGTTAATTAATTCTATTTATTATAATGAAGGTATAAACATAATATTAAACCTTAAACAAAAGCTGGCACGGTCAGTTTAAAAAGAACCTAGGTCGTGTTTCTGGGGAACAGAACAGATCAACTAAAAATGTGTATACTAATTACTAATGCAATGATCTATCAATGTATTAAAATAATATGTAAAACCACTTTAATGACTTTCCCAATATTTTAAGTAAATCTTATCTCACCTTTTTTTTTATTTTATCGTCAAAGTATATTTCATAGTATTATTATTTATTACAAATTGAGGCTGAGATTTTAATGCACAATAAAATCTTAATAAATACATTCAAAATCAAAAATAATGTTGGTTAAAATTTAATATATCCAATAAATATTATAAAATAAGCATTTAATTAATTCTAAAAATTCCTTTCTAGCCAAAATTTAAAATATATAAATAATGTATCAAGTTTTTTTATTGAAAAGAGAAAAATATATTCTTAATGTTCATATTAAATCATTTTAAAGACAAAAAGATTACTTCATTTAGGTATTTAGGTTGGAGCTTAAATATGATAAAAAAACGCACTTATTAAAGCCTGGGTAAAATAAAAAGTAATTCATAAAAGTTAGAAAGTCGTGACAAAAATACTGTTAAGAATACCGTAAAATGCAATAAAACTGAAAATGTCAAATGCGAAAACATTTAAATTAAAAGTTTCAATATTTAATTGTTATATAGTTAAAAGTTTGTGCTAGAAAAGCTATAGGTACCTTACAACAGGCAAAAATGCATTTGCTTCTAATCTATTTATCCCTATTAAAAATGAATAGTGAAAACACTAAACCATCACATCTTATGAGTTTTGACAAGTAGAGATTTTTTTTAGATAATTTGCTCATAAATTAAAAATAACATTTTTGACATTTTAACAGCTGTAGTCTAAAGTAATTGTTAAAAATATCTTAAAATTCAGCATTACAATATTAAGTTATGTCATTTTGATAGATATAAATTCCGCTTTAACTTGATGAAATGTGTAAATAATTTTGTCAATTCAGACAATTTATAAAAAAAATTATTTTTTGTAATGAAAAAACTTATGTAGGTAGTAGCATAACATAATATCCCTTATATATTAATATGATACAATGTTATATTTATTGTACAGTACGAATAAAAATCTTGAAAGCAAGGTATTATAGAAGATAGAATAAATTATTATTTAAGACTTAAGTTCAATATAGATTTTTTTTATCCGGCAGTGTTAGGAAACATTATGTAGTAAAACTTTTTCATATTTATAACGAATAAAAACACTGTCACCAAATTGCTGACTTTTCAATTACAAAATCCAAGAGGTTTATATTTTAAAATAAAATTATTTTAAAATTATTTTTTTCCTTTCTTTAATAATTCTTTCATTTATTTTTAAAACTGTAATATTTAAGTTTAAAAAAATGTCAATTTCAAATTTTGTCGACCGTCGCATAAAAATAAATACATTTTCGCTATTGTGATGTACCATTCTTCAGATCCACATATTCATTACAGTTAATTTCACTTTTCAATGAATACGCCAGGGAACAGAATAAAATCTTAAAAAACTCTGTGAACACCGTTACTTAATTATATGAATACAACTATTAAAAAATAGTTGTACTTTTGTAAATAAATATTGGAGATTTACGATGAAGATTATTAGATTACTAATATCAAACTCATATTGTTCTTCGGGAAAATCCATGAGATGGAATAATGTCGATCAATCGTGTACCTTGTGTAATTTTTATACTTCTCTAGGATAACACTTGTTATGATAATCATCTTTGGTAGGTATGAATACATTATTTCTATTATGATATCTCTAATACAATTTAGTTTATGAGACCGTTTTTCTTGTAAAACATCAGAATAATCTTGACTTTTGAAAATCAATATAGTCTAATAAAATTGTATTTTATTAATATTCTATATTATTTAAAACAAAACAAAAGTAATATGTAGTAACCATTAAAACTGGCCATTAAGCTTTGATAATATACTACATGCGTTTACATACTATTATTACGATAACACTGATCAAAAAACTTAATATTTTAACAAATTTAAAAGTTACATAGGTATTGTCCAAAAAAAATAAATATTTTTATGTATTACAAATCTGTAATTTTTACTCACGAATTTGGCATGTATATGTCCATATTAATAGTTGGTTCTTTGTCATCAACGATTTTTTTCTCGCAATCGCTTAACGTATGACACCGGTATGCCTTAAATTCACTTGAATTTTTCAACGAATCCTCCAAATAGTTTAGAACTAATACATGACCGCAAACTGAAAACATTTTATTATTTTAGTGTTTAAATATATATTGTGGTGAAATAAAAACTATTTAAAACACTGTAGTTGCGTTTTATAATTTATCTGCAGAGTAATGGTACATAACGGACCTGACGCGAAATTATTGTTATTAATTATAGCGTGTAAATAATATATAATATGATGTTCCACATTGCATTGTACAAGTTACAGCATCAATTTAACACAATGCTGCAATATTATAGTTATAATAATTTCGATATCCTAAAAAATATGTAATTTAGGTATATACAGTGTAACAGGAAGAGTAAGAAATAACTTTTGTTCTAATCAATATTTTATTTTTTAATAAAAAAACTAAAAAATGTGATTTAAATTTTTATTTGGAAAAATTCAAAATTACCTATTTGTTAATCTGTTTACAAGAACAATAATGATGGTAATAATATTTATCTAAGTCAAGTAGTGTATTTTTTAGAATTTTTTAAAATATCAATATTTTTTTGAGTAAATTAATTTAAAACGTAGGTAATAACTTTTTTTAAATATTATTTATTGTTATCATACCTTTAAGTAGCATCATTAAGTTATCTATCTATTATTATAGATACCTAGAGCATAGTTATGAGTTAGCGTGTTAGGTACATAACACAGGTTTTCAAGAGAACAGGCGGCGTAGTCGTTATTGATTTATTTATTTTTACGTTCAATATTTTTTCTCTGTATTCAGCACAAACACGCACATATTTATCATCACGGACATGTATCCATCGAGATTAATAACTGTACAAACGGTTCTTATCCGACAGTACAGATGCGATGCACCAATGGTTATATAGTTATACATCTATGCTATAGTCGCCGATAATGGTTTATATTGTGAGAATATTGTGATAGTTAATATTTATTTTTATTTTTGGAATATTGACTATAAAATCAATCGAATTGCCTTTAATATCAATAAATAATGGAGACACTCCTACAGAAATATATGTCCAATAAAATTGCATCGACCATGCCACAGTAAGTGGTTTCTAGTACCATCTATACGCATGTGTATAATACAATGATGTAGTACCTAAGCATTTCGGTAAATATAATTTAAAACATTTACTGAAATATTGAGTTTAAACGTATTTTTATTAAATATATCTACACATACGATAGTTGTAAAATATCAAATTATGTTTAAACTGCAAATGATCTTATACAATTTGAATATTAATTATACAGATAATTATTAAGCAAATGCGTTATAATCGGTATATCAAGACAGAATACGCATGCGTACCTATCATGTATTGTGTATGCTCGAGTATATTAGGTAAAACAGAACATTTTTATAGGGCAGTATTAATCTAATGTCTGCAATTAGTTTTTATAAAATTGTAATTATATATACGTTATTTTGATTACTGTTATAGAGCCAATCAATAGTGCAGGTGTACAGTGTATTTAGAGTACATCACTTTACAATATATAAATAATATTTTATATTTCCAATTATTTGTTTTTTTTTTTAATTAACATAACAAATTATATTTTTAATCCACGGAGTTGTATTAACTTAACACGACACTAAAATTAACGAACACATAAAATATGACTAAATACAACTTCTATTACTTCTTTTTAAAGTGATATACGAATTGTAACACAACATATTTTTACAGAGCTTTGTATCCGGTTTTCGACCTAGATAATCTGAGAATTTTGTTCTATATTATACTGCGTACGTAAACAGATGCGGTATGAATCGCACTGGAACGTTTGAGGCACAATGCTATAAGTTTTAATGATATTACAATCGGCACGTATACCCGGGCTTAAAATCGACAGCCGTAGCTCGTCGTTGTCGTCGTCTGTATAATAATTACCATGGTTCACGAACGAGAAATCACGTTACAAATCTCCGTCACGTATCCATTTTATGTGCCATCAAAGGCCCTCGTTCGTTATACAACACGCTCTAGCCAACACACACACACGCACACACACACACACACACACACACACACACACACACACACACACACACACACAATCGCGGGCGTCGTTTATAGGTACTAAATATTATGTATTTTATATCCGTTACACTTTGAAAAGAAAAATGTATTTATGATTCCATAAAAGTAAAACCAGACGACTCTACAGTCCGTTTTAACGGTTGTTAATATAATTATAGTTTTCAGTTAAATATATCAATGTTGATGAAAAGTCATATATCTACGATAAACAACGATTCCGTGTCCCCTGCAGTTTGGACGCATAAATTATAGATAGGTTATAGTATCACCATACAATATACATATAGTATCTTGTTCATAAATAATTCACGATTCAACCATAACAAATAGAAATTAATCGATACAGCTTGAAGATTTAATAAAATATTACCATAATGTTATAAAGACACGAGCGAGAAAACGAAGAATACAAATAATATTAATTCGAATGTCAGAGAGACATATTGTGACGTTTAAACTAATATAATATATCAATGACAACTGGTCCATAGGGTCTCCACCCGACTCCATCACGCTCTAAATACGTTAAACATAAGCAACTATATTATCCTTTCGACTTTTACATTTATTGAGTTAATACAAATAGTATATTCAAATATTTGAAAAGGCATTGAAAGAAATACTACTAAAAACCCTATAAATTTGAAAACGGTTTGATAGTCACTTTTATATTTACATCGTTTGCAATATGAATTTATACAACTGCCAATACTAGACCATTACAAAAAAACAAGTATTGTTTTATTAACAATTACATACCTGCATTATTAACTCTGTAAATTAGGAAATAACTCTAATTAATAAAAACTCACAAATAACTTTATTAACAACTTTCCGAAACCGTTTTCGAATTCGTAATGAATAAAATATATAGCCTATTGACAGGGTCGCGAAACACACTGTATAACTCAAACACACATGTTTGGTAATTCGTTCGAAACGACATTATCGGACAAACGTGTGAAATAAAAAAAAAATAAAAAAATACAATAATAATAAACTTTTGTCCCCTTTTACGACGTACAAAAGACGTATGGACTAAAGTTTCAATCAATATAAAAAAGCCGTTTCTGCAGAATGTCACCGATCGTTACCGCTATCCGAAATTGTTGACGCACCGCAACTTCCAGAGACCTACGAGTAATACTTATTGGCAGATATTCCGGATGCGACTGAGCAGGTCTACCGGAAGTTCAATTTGTCTGACGGTTGTGACGAGTGCATGTTGGATGCCATGGACGTGGGTTTACGGCAAAACGGACAGCCCGACGCTCTGGCACCCGATCAGATGCTGGGACAAGGGTGAACCATGTCCTTGGCCACCCACACGCCCACCTATAAAGGTCGTCTAACAGTTCCTGGGAAATGCCAAGGCAACCGGTTGAGAGCGCGGTTGACGACCCTGCTTCAAGGTGAGAACGTCTTGTGGATCGGGTTACGCTAGCACCCACATTGATGCCCGGTGCCCTGAGAAAAGAGATGCTCGATCACAAGGCTGTTGGACTGGCCGAGTTCAACGCAGTGTCGTATTTAGGTTTTTGTCATGGGGGGATATGATTTTATCAGGTAGCTAAGCTTTTAAAGCTAGAGGGTTTAAGTGAGTACTCCGAAAAATGTTGCATATTGTATACAGCCTATGGGGGGATTGATCCCCTTAATCTCCCCTCCGTAAATACGCCACTGGTTCCACGTGATCGGCAGCAGGCCTGGCTGCCGCTAGCGTTGACGTTTGGGTTCCTGGTCTGGCAAGCTGGGGCCCTAGGCGGGGGGCAGTCTGTGCTTTTGGACCAAAAGGTGTTTGACTGCGCGGACCCCGTGAGCCGAAGGCCGAGTGACAGGTGGCCCTGACCAACGCGGTCGTGGGCTCAGTGGCCGAGCTCAACGACGCTGTTTGTGGCCATGATGCCGGACACATGTGCCGTGCTCGTCGCCAAAGACGGCTATAACTGCTATTACGTGTAGGAATATTCAGCCACACCGTCATCAACACCAAATGGGATGCTTTCGACGAAAGCGTCCTTCGACCACCTGTTGACGGAGTACGACCGCCTGATCCCGAAATACCAGTAAGCAAATTTACAACGACTTGAGGCGAGTTTCGTTTGCGTTAACCACATTACCTATGGCGACTATGGTATTACATTATTATTATTGTTGTTGCTGTTGTTGTTGTTGTTATTATTATTATATTGTCTTATGCGCTAGGTCTTGCCGATCAATACGTCAGGGCTTAACATAATATTATTCTAAAAAGAATTATATATATTATTATTATAATTTTTAAATTCTAAAAAGCTTTATGAGTCGTGCTCAAACATTGATGCTCTAAAATTGTGCTAAATAAAAATAAGTACTCAATAACACAAACAAAAATTGTATTATTATTATTTAATAATTTTTTTTTTGTGTTAGGATTTGCAAGATTTTACATTGAAAACGATTGTAAGTTTATTTTAAATGTATAGATACATTTTATAATATTTTATTATGATTCTCTAATCCACACACACAACTGGCCTACAGCTGCATTTGATTTACATTAGATACGAGATTCGAAGTATTAATCATATTGTCGATCTTGAATCCCCCATAAAATCTTAAATCTTTATAATGTACTAAGTTTTCGATTATACTATTGTAACCTATGATGACATTAATAATGGTTTTAATCAGCAAACGATAACTGATAATCCCTAATAAATTATACAATCACGAAATATGACCTTAAAGTTTAAAAATGCTCAAGAAATTAAATATACAAATATTTAGAATAACAACTTTTAATATTTCATTCTTGAAGTAATTAGTTTAAATTATAGTATAGGTATATGCTAAAACTAAAAATGAATCCAAAAATGAAAATTGTAATTAATGTAACATATAGTTTAATCCCTTTACTCGGAACTTCGTGAACTTGAATATTTGTTAGGAAAGTAAATAGGACAAATCTGATTTGATACAAATGTAATCCGCGATGTTTGTACTCCCAAGTTTAAAAAAAATTAGTGCATATATTTACACATTTTGTTTTTGATATTTTATAATATGCATATTGACATATTGTAAGGATTCCTAGAGTTAAAATTTGTATAAGTAATAAGTAATAATGTGATAGTCGTCCCAGTCGGTCCGATGTTAGTATGTTAACTTTATCACTTTTATTTAGGTTAAATTAGAATTAATATATTTGATTATAAACATTTGGAAAATAATAATTAAAAAAAGAACAGTTTTCAAATACATGTCATCATAAATGTAAACACCCATCGTAAATGGCATTTCAATAAATCTGATTTAAAATTGTATGATAGGAATTTCTATTGAAAAGGGAAAACCCTTCAAGAGGTCTTCCTGTAGGGTAAACCTAAAATATGAGTTGATTAGATGACCTACCGAGCGTAACATTCAATACATTCACGTCGTGTAGCACTTACTTTTATGAACATATCTATAATCTATTATAAGTAGCATATGTGAGTGATAAAGCTAATCTAATTTCTAAACATTGAAGAACAAGTTTTAGAACCAACTGTTTTTATAGGTTAAACAAATTAAGTTACAAATGTTTTCATTTATGAAGACTTTTTCGTTTCATTAGGGTACCTACTAATAAGTGAAAGTGGGTAATAAATAATAATATTGTACTGCAACGTCATTACAACGAGGCACGAAAACATTTTGAGAATTTTTAGCGAAATATTCACAGTATAGATAACGATTAGTTCTTAATTATTTTTATTACTAAACATACTTCAATATAACATCTTAAACAATATACTTTATATTCTCCATAGTCTTCTGAGGAGGAATATGCGGAAAGAACGTTTATGTTTTTATAGCTTTTGATATACTTTGAACCTAAAATTTGAACATTCTACACTCCGAACGGTTAGAACAAAAGTAAAGAATTAAAATGCGTAGGTACATTAAAGAAAACTTTTCGTTTGATACTTACCTTCGGGTTATAACTTTTGTCAATAATAACAATTATTATTGTATAATATAGCTCATTATAAAATATAATAACGAAAACGAAACACTTGAAAATGTTTACTTCCTGCTAGACTCGTTTTTGGGCTTGCATTAAAATATATTTAAAAAATGTACCTATTATACTTGACCATACCTACGATTATGTTTAATCATACATAGTAGACAGTAAGATAACGACATTTTATAACAATTTCACGGTACCACAACAAAGTATAATATCAATCAGAATCGTGTAAACTGAATATAAATACTGAATAGTTAGTACCTATGTCCTATAGTTATTGTACTTCATTAATATTTCAAATCACGTAAGAATATTGTTATTTATTTTTCCATTTAAATTTTTTGAAAAATATTAATCTAAATTTTTACAATAATCTCATTAGGTAAAAATAAAATAGTATAAGACACGACGTACTTTCGTTAAATGTATAAATAACTCATGTAGGTACATATTATTTTGTGTCTATTGACTATGAAAACAAGTAACATGGTTATGTAAAGTCAACGTCAATAACGATAAATTATAAGTTAATAACTAACAAACAATATACGTCATATTATTAACTTGACCCATTTATAAACAAACTGATTAATTAATTATCAGCTGCGGGTGCGGGTCTTATAGCACGATTGCGCAACCTTCAATTTTATTTAAATTGTAACTTAATATTTTGTACTAAAATCTACCTATATATATTATATATTATTTCTTATTATTGCCCACTAACTGCAGTAGTTTAGGAAACTACAGGATAAAACGAATAAAATATATAGATAAATGAAAGATTACATAATACTTTATTTTCGAATAAAACTGCTATACCAGGACCAAATTGTTTATCGTAATCGCAAGTTTGAACTCCCATCGATCACTGTTCACTTCTACGTTGGCCCACCATCAATTTCCGGATGACCGAGAGGTCGTACATATAGTAATTGGTGGACGAACTAATGCATTATTTGGAAATAGCCTAATCTTCGGAGTTCACTAGATATTGCAGCGATTAGATTGCACCGACAGGACACGGTCGTTTTGTTCGTCCGTACTATTTTATGGAATGTGACCAAATCAAACCAATCGACTGAATAATAATTAAACAGATTGGATTCAAAAAAATCTCTTTTAGAAAATCTCTGATTTCTATCAAACTAAATTGAAATAAAATCTAAATCAAATAGTTCCGTTTGGTTGTATCTAAAAATCGAAAAAGTTTTGTTTTAAGAATTATTCATAAAACGCTTTAAAATAAGAACGCTGTGACATACGAATGATATATCTAAAATATTGTTAAAACAATATTAGAATAATATTAAATAGCTATAATATTATCATGAGCTTATTAGTTATAGATACAAGTTACAACATTTGATTCAACAAATGATTTGACTTTGAATGATAAACTTCCCGATTAAAATAATAGAGTATACAATGAAATATAAAGTATATTACAATTTATAGAAAATACTAGTCTCGTGGTTAACCGTATAAATCATAATTTTAAAACAATTTTATAGTTTTAATGTACAATTATAATATATGACCAACTAAAATATGTTAATATTATATTTTTACATAACTAATTGTTCAAAATATTTTTGTAGCATATTGAATTATAATTAAGTTTCTGAAAACTTAGACGAGTATCCATACCGTTTGAAGCATACTGATGTTTCAAAGATAGGGGTTATTAAATTATAAAATAACGTCAAGGTAATCCACCCGTATTGGAGTTTATAATAAGCTTTTAAAATTTACATTTCTACACACACAATACACATATTGTTATATGTGACGAAATCTCAGGCTTAAAACTATTAAAAGTTTTGATGAGTTTAGTATATTGTACCCATGGTTAGAAATCATCTCTTTTGATTTGCTTGAAGGGGCGGGGGTACCATCGTCAACAATACAGAATGATTGTCATAAATAAATTTCAAAAAACCTGTGCAATATTTATTTCTGTTACGATTTGGGCGATAATATTGTAGCTAAGACGTGATTTTATCCTTAAAATTGATACTATTAATATAAGAAACGTTACATGTGTATATTTTATTTTTTCTTGTTATGAAATCCCCACTGAGCATAATATTCTATATCGGGGGTAATTTTTGAAAGAATATCAGGTGCTACGCATTTTTTTCTTTACCTGTATCTAAGTTGCACGACGGTTGCACTTGGCCACCATTGAAGTAAAAATCCACATGACCCACTGGCTCTCTCAAGCCCAAGAACATGGTTGACGTGTGCAACACCATTACGAACTGAGCACTGTTTACGTCGACTCTTTCATTTTTCTGACTATCTTTGAAATTAGGCTGAGCCGGATCAAGAGCTAAAAAATATCAATCACAATAATATTATTGAGACGTGAAAAATATCGAATTGTGTTCAATATAATATGATTCAGAGACAATAATAATAAATACCTACTAAAATATTATAATATAATAATATTTATAGACTTGGGACGTTATAAATTTTAATTTTTAATATATATAATATATTATAGTATAAAATGATAAGCATGTTTATTAGATTTAATTTATAATTTGATTCGCCATAATCACTAACGGTAATCACGAGTATAGGTACAATCAAAGTCCCCTTTTAAACAGCTACTTTTGCTTGTTACTCAAATTATTTTTTTCACTGTATGTCTTTATGTATTTTATTTTATAGTGATGTATAAAATGCCAACGATTTTCTTATGATAGGTATTCCGAGTAATTTTCGGTATATTCATTTTGATTTCGTAACGAAAAGATTACTTTATTAAGAAAAATATAAAAAATACAATATTTGAATAAAACATAATAAACTATATTACGCTATGTAACTATCAAATTTTAATATTCAATCTAGATCGTGCAACGAAAAAACAAATGTTACTCTTATTTATCAAGAACACATAAAACATAGTTTAACATGTCTTACGTGATATATAAATTGACTGCATACGAGCAATAGTAGTATAAAGCATAGTATGAAGAAACATTTTTTTTTAGAAAACTACTAGTTCTAGAATAATGATTTTATAGAATTTTTTATTTCAAAATTTAATAGCGTGTTTTCCAAAAAAATGATTGTTCATTATATTATTATAGTAAACTATAACTGATTGAGCTAACAATTAAATGGGACAATTAATGTTTAAAGCATTCTTCAAAATGTATAACTTCGAAAATACATAGTTGGTACCAAACTAACACACTGTATATACTTACATCATAATATTCTTTTCTCTCATAAAAACTATAGCTAAAACAATATTATTCATTAAATATTGAAGGAGTATTATAATAGGTGGTTGTTTTTCTAATTTAGAGGTACCCAGAACCATTATGTTAC
Organism: Macrosiphum euphorbiae; assembly: GCA_949089665.1. Classification (NCBI taxonomy): domain Eukaryota; kingdom Metazoa; phylum Arthropoda; class Insecta; order Hemiptera; family Aphididae; genus Macrosiphum; species Macrosiphum euphorbiae. The sequence continues at coordinate 63,863,102 of CARXXK010000003.1, read as the reverse complement.
TATTCTCATCATAAAATTAAAATAAAAGTATTTTAAAGGAGCTGTTGCTTATTTTTATTTTTAACAAGAATTTTCAGTTGCAAAAATAATGTATTCTGTTTATTACATTATTTCATTGCAATATTTATAACGTCTTTAATTATTTTACCATTAAAAATCGAACTATAAAATATTTAGTATTTTATTTACTGTTCTCCTTGATTTTATAACTCTCTTAAATTACAATTCTGCATAATATTGTCCACTTTTTTTCAATTTCAATTGTTATGTTCGTGATAATTAATGTTTTTTTTGATTATTTTTTCTTATCGGATTTTAGAACATAATATACAGCCCAGAAATAATAACAAATAAGTATACATAATTATTGTTTCTTCTGTTAATACAAGTAAGTAGGATTTAAATGCATTTTTCAACTCATCTGAAATTTATGCAAATAAGATATATAAAATGTAAATCTTAAATTGGATTATATTTATATGTTATATCTGTAATATTCTTACGGCAATTAATTGATTGCACCATTTATAATTCCAAATTATTTTAACAGTCACAACTCACAGTAGTTGTAGGCTAGTGTATTTATACAACAAAACCATGATTTAGCAGATATCTCTGAATAATTGGTCGAGTTACAATAATTTGATTTTTTCATAGGCTCGCTATAGGGAAATAATAAATTGCGATCACAATGTACGGTATCGCTTCCAAAATTGTCTTTTTTTCGAGAGATTGGTAGTCTGTATATGTGCATTATGGGATATTGTAATATTATTACACTCCTCGAAGGTATCATGATAATAATCTATGTGTGATAGTAAACTAAGCGTTCATAACAGCTCTTAGGATGCTAAATCTGTAAAATAGAAATGTGTTCTCACGGGCAACGATCTCTATACCTAATGGGTTATGCAGATGGTTTTTATTTTTGTATGTACATTTAGCACTAGATTTTATCCACATAAATGTACACGCGTGTACACTGTGCACACAAGTGACCCTCGTGTCACTCGGCCAGCTAATCGAATAATGTTTGTTTTGTGTCTGATATTGAGTCCCAAAGAATTTACGGAAATTAAATCCTATACGGCTAAATCCTGCGGTTAAAACCACTACAGTATTTTCTATGCTTATATCTATATTTCCTGTAATAGGTGGAAACACGACCATTATATTATTATATTGTCATGAAGTTAAGAAGAATCAGCTGCATAGTGTTTATCACTTAATCAGTCGTTGTGCTACATCAAGATCGCAGTTTATAAATAAAGAATATAACGATAAACGTAGAAGAAATGCAATAGTATTAAAAAAATAATATATACCAGTATCTTATTGCTCTGCAACTTAGTTAAACATGGTAGGGACAATTATTTTCAAAAATATAATTATAATTTATATAAATACCTAATAATTTTTTTTTTTTAGTTTTTTCCTTTTTTAAATGAAAGCTATACCTACCGATAAATTGGAGGGGAAAGCCAAAATCCCACCAATTATAAAATAAACACCACTCCAAAAATGAAATTAATATTACGATTAGAGTACTTGTATTATATTCATAGCTGTTTATAAAATAAATAAATTAAGATATTATAATATTTATATTAAGCCAGTTACATGTTATTTTTTTCCTTTATAATCATTGTTTTATTCGTGTACCTAAATATTAAATCCCATGAAAATATAGAGCCAGAGCTTCTCTAACTCTCTAAGAATTTCGATCGTAAATGTAATTTAAAAACAGTCTCTACAAAAACATGTCCGTCAAATCGTTTTACCGCGTCTTGATTTTCATATTTATCTATTTGTGTACAAAACAGAAAACTGCTGTTATAATTCAACAGAAATTTTACAAACACTTGCATGTATTAGAAGACGATACGTTTAATAAATAATCATGTGCGTAACTTAAGGTGAATTATTAATGTACAGCTAAATTGTATAATATTATGAGTTACGATAAAAAGTTACTCAAGTAATGCGACAAAAGGTTAGGTACCTAACACAAAGATTTTGTTGTACTCGAGCAATATGTGTTATCATCGTTTCGGTATCAGAGGATAGACTGTATTGTGTTGGTAGTGTTCGTACGAGAAAAATAGACTTTTTACAATCGGACTATAAATAATAATGCCTGAGCCGCCCCAAACGACCGATTGCGTTCTACATTCGAAAAAAAAAATAAATCGTGCGATCGTAAAGAGAAGACGTTGTTAAAAAAAATATGCTATCCAGTAAGATATGACGAAATTAAAAACCATAAAAACCAAAACGAAAAAAATTATAAAAATAAAGAAAATCTAAATTCGAAATAAAAATACCACTTCATACAGTAACATAATATAGTTAAAATAGGGATTGCTGTTATTATGCCGCTGACAAAAATGACACAATCTTACATTTGGTTCTTAAGAATTATATTATTGTTATAGTGTCGGGCGTGGCTCTGTGTGAATTATTTTTGTCGAATAATGAGCCTTTCAATGATTCAATTTTTGGTAACACGGCGCTATGGATATGCAATTTAGCTACATCGTGGTTTATATTTTGTAGGATCTCACGATGGTTTTTTTTTATCTTAAAATACATACTAAAGTTCAATAAAATAATAAGTTGAGTAGGTACTTATCTTTATTTTATCAATTATCTATGATATCACAAATTATTGTAGTAGCAGTGATTGCAATTACAAGTAACTAAAAATAAATAATAATTACTAGAGATGTAAGCTCGGTAAATTTTTACCTAGTAAATTTATCAATTATTTTTTTTACAGGTAAATTTTTTTTTACCCAAAAAAATTAGCATGTGGCACCTCACATTAAACGGGACCAATATTTATCAGTCATAACATATTAATAAAATGGAATAGTTTATATTATAAAATGTAGAACGTCCACAAGTCACAACCACTGATAGTGTAGTACCTATACTACATAACATAATTATACGAATACACCATAAGAATATCTGATACTATAAATTTATTATGGCAATTAATATAAATTTGATTTTATCACAGATATAGATAATAAACCACGTTTAAAATAATAGTAATGTTAAACTGTTCAAGGCTTTGGGACATTGGTTATACTTCTCTGATTATTTTTAAATGTTCTATACTTCATTTCAGTATTTTTTTACACATATTAGAACTAGAACCCCAGTCAAAAAATTTAAAAAAATTTAAAATAACGACCCCCCCCCCCTGTTCAATTGATATTTATAATTAGTACCCAGTAAATAAAAAAATAGATAGTACCATAATTATGAGTTCATGAAAATATGGCAGAGAGGAGTTTCTGGGGGTGTTCCTATGGTAACATACCAAAATTATCAAAATTTACCAAATGTACGTAAATTGTACATCACTAATAATTACAAGAATAAATGAGTATATTAAATATTAATAATGAAGTTTTTTTTGTCTTGGTGTCCGTTATAGATGAATATTAAATTCATTTTATTAATGAAAATCGCGAATTAAAATCATTCAGGAGGAAAATATTTTACTGATAATGAACAATGGTTGAGTGCAAATAAAAATAATTTGTAGTTATAACTGCTTAGTGTATAGAAAAACGTAGTAGAAAGCAAGATATTTCGTGGTTCATTGTCAAAATATATCTCGACTCCTTTTGTCTTTACACTTAAATAAAATATTGTAATATGATTGATGTAACTTGTGTAAAAAAATATTCGGAATGTGGTTTATTATATAAATATAATATGAAAAGTACTTAATATTAACGCAAAAATTATATGGTTTTGTCAAACACTAAATTCTGTAAAAACGAGTGACAAACTTTCTCACTTAAAATGAATTCACCCTGTATAGGTAAAAAATACTTTAATTTCCTCTCAACCACAGACTCCACCTCGATGGGCGGCACCACCAGTCATATTATACATACTATTACTATATAACGACTGTGAAAATCAATTGAAACAATACGCTGTCGTCCCATAAAATGTTCACTCGTTGTTTTACGTCTTTGTGGCGATGTATAAGATTTTCCAATGGTATCCCACTGCGAATATATTATTATTATTATGACAAGTAATAATAATACGGTCAAACAGAATGAGTCGGACCCTGGGCACACGGTGTCAAATTTGTATAATATGGACCTACTCGTCAAAGCACTAAGCGGTTTAAATTTTAAAACGAAATCGGAAAATACTTTGCGATGCAATGAGTGTTATTAGCCGGAGTTACGACTATAGTGAAATAATCGAGTAATAGTAATTATTATTATTATAATGTTATGATGATTTATTAAAGAGCGAGGATTATTGTACAGTGGCGTTTCGATAAGCGTAATTTCAATTTTTTTAAATTAATAATCGTGATGATTTGTTTTGAAATATTTCTTGTTCGATTTTTCATAATGTTCGCAGATCGTGATATTTAACTATCGATTTTATCTTTTTATTTTATCGAAGCTTAGTTGCCATTCTACGCAAATACTGGACGCTCTGATAACAACACGTGAACAAATATATATATATTTATTTATGTTTGTATATATTTGCCGTTGATGTGTAATGTATACATAAAAGCTTATACAAGTAATTATTAACGCAATTAAACATTTTCAAGCTAAAAGTAAAACAAACTGTATTTATTAAATTAAATATTATAATATATGTTATGTGCATGATAGTAAAAAAAAAAAATTATTTTTAAAAAACACCCTTTTCTAAAAAAACAAAAAATAATGAAAAATTTAAAAGTGTGTGGTATAATATGTCAAGTTTAAGAGCGCCACACACTTTTAAATTTTTCATTATTTTTTTGTTTTTTTAGAAAAGGGTGTTTTTTAAAAATAATTTTTTAATTTTTTATTTTCTACTTTTTAGTTAAAAAAAATTTTTTTACGGATTATTGTATTGTCGTCCAAGACCAAGGTCTATACAAATTTTCAGAATTTTTCATCTTCAAAAAGTGCCTCAAATCGAGCGCGCAAGATTTGATCACAGACACACGTGTAACCAAACTTAAGAAAAGTGTTAAAAAGGTTCCTTTAAGTGGTGGTGTTGTTTTAGTGTACCCACATACGTAATAGTACACCATAGCGCACTCGAATAATATATTGTGAATTATATCTAAGCACTTACCCAACCAGATATTGCATATATACATATTACATATATATATATAATAATAGTATTTGTAATCGATTATTAAATTTTTTATGTACACATTTTATTAAATTATATGTTCGAGGCTTAAGCTGATCCGTGGTCATAATACATTTAAAAATAGTAGAGGTAAAGGTAAATATTTTATACTGTTTTAGTATGAACGTTAATGATCATTATTTATTACTAAAAAACAAACAGAGGCGCAAGAATAACAAGAATTTAAATAACATATAAAATATAAAAGTTTGAAAGAGCTTAATATGAAAAGCAAAAATATTTACATATAGCTATAAGGGAGTTCATGAGAGGGATATGATAGTTACGGGTGTAGTTCGTGGTGTTAGGTGAAATTGCAAATGGAGCATTTAGTCTTAAGGAGCGTGAAAGGACCCAGAAGTGCACATGAAAAAGGTGAGATGGTGCATCAATAAAATTATTACTAACCAAGGTCTGGAACTGAACCTAAAAGAACCTGTTTTGGAACCCAACAACTATTAAAGTATTAAGCCGTGTACCGGAACCTAACAGTGGAATCCAATTTAAATATTTTAAATTCACTAGAAACTATTATTTTCTAGTGGAAATCATTATGTCTCCTTGATAATAGAGTAGGAATTTTGTAGGTAAATATAGTGCTTTGATAAACTAATAATATTTTAGAACTCTATTTATTTCTCAAGAAATATTATAATTTGAATGGCTAAAGTTAAGTATTGGTTTTTATATGATTCAGAACCAGAACCATTTAATTAAATAGCTAAGTACCAGAACCGAAAAAAATAAAAAGTAACAGTTCCCGAATTATGAACAGTTAAAATATTTCACGTTCATTTAATACTTTACGAAGTAACAATAAAAGTTCAAAAGAAAATGCTTATTAAAATTTTCAAACGTAACTTTAACGTTTGCATTTACGAATAAAATTATTTAAAAATAATCGTGTATTGAATTAGACTTAACTATAGTAATAGCAATATAGCTAAGGTACCTGTATTGTATTTTATATTATTGAAAATGATTTTGATTAATAATGCGAGGATTCATTATAGTACATTAAAAGATAGTGGATTTTCTTTTATTCGTAATTTATTATTTAATGATTTAAAATATAAAACAATGTTTATTTGATGTTAGTCTCCTCCAACAACTAAAAAGACGCCATAAAACAGAGATAAAAGTTATTTTTTTAATTTTTCATAAAATAATGCCATTTTATTTATTATTGTTCACTCATACTCATAATTATTATTTATAACAAAATAATATACAGACGGAGTGAAAAACTACCGCTTTGAACGGTTTCCACCCCAGACCACAATAACGGTTATTTTTTTGATAGATGGGATAGTGCATTTTACGAAAATGTCAATGACCGTTTTATGACTTAAATAAAAATATTATTTGCTTCCCATCCCCTGCAATAATAGTTATAGAAGAACAAAAATGACGACAATAACTTTTGTGCTGTACAACCTTCAACGGCGAGTGACTGAATTTGATCATTGAAGACTAAATAATAATTGTCAGCACTGTTATTTATAAGTTATGATAGGACGACAAAGAATGCAGTATTCCATGCGATCCAATAATAATATCGGAGTCCGAGATCCGGAAGTAATTTCTGGAAAATGTACGACAATATTACACAAAAATCATCGAGTACAACAATTGTTTGGATATTTCCGTAATAATATTACAATCTTTAATAACTAAATAATTATAGAAGGGTAATGATTCAAATTATATCTAAAGAAGTTTAAGCTATCTCGGTTTGAAAGGAAATAATTTTCCATTAATTATATTCAACGGGGACAATGTATATAATTTATACACATATAATATAATATCGTGTATCGTTACATTTTACCGTTTTGATGCTATGGAATACACCAAAGTGCGAAGTGGAGTTCTGGAATGTTTTCAGAAGCGGATCAGTATGGAGGAAACTTTTAAGATTAGGTCTGAGTAAATTTCAAACTTCGTAATAATTACTATATAACATACTATAATACAGACTATTGTTCGGTTAGTAGACGTTACATTTCAACGAGAGTAATAATCTAATAAAACATAATGTATAGGCATGCAATAATTTGATTTCAGTTGTTTTAGTACCCTATTTCCTTACTCATAATAATATAGGAAATTTCCAAGAGTAAATAAAATCATTCCAGTGAACCGCTGATATTGTTATTATTATTATCAATATTATCACTACAAAGAAAATGAAGGTTTATTTTTTTCGTTTGACATGAATCTAAAATAACGAATAGATCGACACCCTATGTTTTCTAAGACCTCGAAGACCCTCCTCCGTTATATTTGAGTCCCGTCGCTCATACAATAATAAATTTCATCGAAATAATTCGACGGTTCTATCGAAATAATATAACAACACGAATTAAGGGAGATGATATGCGTTTGCATCTTTTATTACCCAGTTGGTGAAAAAAAAGTAGGTAGCTGGTTTATACAAAAATGTGTTTTATGACTGAACGGTAGGTACCGAATACAAAATTTAATTTTACATTTTATAGCATGTATTTTAATGTTTCGGACATATTTTATGCAAATTTTAGATTTTTGTTATTTTGAAATTAACTGCTAAAATAAGTAAATATTTAATTATTCTTTATGTTTTAAAAATATCAAACATTTTATTTTATTTTCAGATTGACGCAATCTAAATACTTCTCCTATTCGAGGAATCGATTTTATTTTTATACCACACTTTTAGGGTAAATCTTTTTAAAAAATACCTATCTCATTAATGTTCAGATTTGGGTTTAATAGTAGTTTATAACCATCCAAAACTCTCCACTGTAAATGTGTATATACATCGTAACAATAATAATAATATTATCTACACTATTATATTATTTGGTAGGGACGGCAGCGTTTCGGGTACGTGTTCATTGGACGACGGATCGTAATATGTTTTCGCAGCGTCATTGATGTTTCGGTGTTGGTTTTGCATTGTTTTCCTTTATTTAATAACGCAGTCACTGCCGCCGTTTATTGTTTAACACACGCGGATATAAGTGTCTGCGGCGATGGTGGCGGGGAGATACGAGAGGACGTGTACGGAGTCTGAGGTCGTGAATGAAATGCGCTTAACGCTGCCATAAATTCGGTGAAAATCCCCGTAGCTTACAGCCGGGAGATATGCTCCAGAGAACAGGTAGTCCCAGTAAATTGTCGCACGTGCTATGCGATTGTGTTCGTTCTCCTACAACACTATACATACGTTCGTATAGTGTGTGTGTGTGTGTGTGTGTGTGTGTGTGTGTGTGTGTGTGTGTGTGTGTGTGTGTGTGTGTGTGTGTGTGTGTGTTTATATGTGGTAAATCCTACATGTACTCAATTTGTCCGCGTACGCCAGGCACGTATACAATATATCTGTGTCCCCTGCTCGTACTACTTATGCTTCTATTCGAACTGCGCATGCGTCCGTGTGTGTGTTTGTGGCGTTTTATCATCGTTAAAGAATCTGTTATTGTCGAGTAACTTCTCAAATGACTTGTATACCTCTGGTGGCACGGGATTTCTACGCGTGAAAACAACGTCAGCCAGAGTGCGGACGAGGAAAAATAATTCGAGCACCCGCCTGCGTACCTACATATAATACCCCGGCCAAATTAATTCGCTTGAGAGGTTTTTTTTTTATTTGCCATTGAATGGGTTTTATTTCCCTTTAATTTATCAACCCAAACAGCCTTATATTGTAAAACATAAATAAAACGGTCATGTTACAAAAAAATAAAAGCCTTACCAAATCCACGTCGAAACCACTTGTGTAAGCTGTGAATACGTTACCGGTATACATGGCAAACTCAAAGCTCCTCCCCCCTCCCCCCAAATAACATGAAAGCAAAAACTACATAAAAGTAATTGAAAACATTATTCACACGACGCGAATACTTCACTGGTTTGTATTGTTTTTACACTAAAAACCTGAACACCGCGAAAACCATTGAATGTTACAGATTTAGTTTAGTTTAAAATACATATTACCTAGGCTGATATACTTGAATAATTTTGAATCTATATATATATATATTATTATCAGCTATTTACTTGTGTTTACTGTTCTGTTCCATGAAATACAAAGGTAATCTATGTGCAATCTTTACTTATTATCAGTGGCGTAGTTGCGGAGAAGAGTTTGAACGTTTTGAACCCACCTGTGGGGCCCCTCTTCCCCCACTAAAATAAACCAAAACGGTATTCTTATCATAATTAAAATAGAACATGATATTGAAATAATCGGTAAAATTGGCGTTTATTTCATTGTTTTTTTTCTCTTATATCTGAGGATATTGTCTAGAATTGTTGGTACCTGTTTAACATATAAATCATGATGTTAGTAAAGCTATATTTAAAGTGACGATACACTTTTAAAAATGAAAAATAATCCAAGCTTATGTATAAAAAAAAATTAAACCCAACCCCCAAGGAAGAATCGAAAAATTATTTTACCCATAATGAAGTCGTTATAATAGAAACAATATTGTTATTTAATTTTAATTAATTATAAAAATACACTTATAATTATTTTTGAAAGTTATAAATAAAATATAGAATATAATCTCTCCTCCCTCCTTCCAGGAAAAATATCGTATCCAAACCGCTGTATGTTATTTTTAATTATTACTTATGTGTAATGCACATCCAAGCAAAAAATATGCAGCGAACACATAATATTATATAATATTATTAACATCAAAACGTTTTGAATCACAAAATATTATTTTAATATTTACTAAAATTAGATGCCTGGTGACCTCTCTCGTTAAGTCAATAATTGAATTTTGATACAATGTATGGAATCCTACCCAAGTAAAAACTATAGGGTGTACAGATGAGGTTTTTGAGAGTAATAGCCTTTAAGTTGGAAATAGCCGGTCAGTCTTTAGTGACAGTTTTTATAACATTGGGGTTTCAACACCCTACAACAACGACGTTTGTATTTGGAGGTTGCATTAGTCTCCAAACCAATAATAAGCGAAATTTATTGCCCTGAATTTCTAGAGAAAATTAAATTCATAGTCCCTGCAGTTTTCAATGTCAAAAATAACCAAACGTTTTTTCCCCTTCATCTCCTAAACAAAATTATAATAATATACTATCTAGTCCGGAGTAACGTATTCTAAATCAACTTAACCTATAAAATAAGTTTGATTTTTGTTGCCTAAGTTAAAATAAAAACATTGTATTAGGTATTTTAAGTGTACTCTGAGTATGAGTACTTTATAAGTATAAAACGTGTTGGCAAAATCAGATACAATGAATCTTCTAACAGAACACTGTCGTGTTCAACTATAATAATTAATATAGTATATATACAGTATATACAGATCACGTGTGTAAAAGAGTTTTGGGATGTAATTTTAACGAAGCCGAGTGTTCTGTTCTAATACTAGTCTATATTAACATCGATATACTATTATAATAAGTAGAATAATCGAGTACTGAATAAGGGTAATAATAGGTGTTATTAAACCGACGAAAATTGCAGTTTAAAGTGATATTGTTGTATGATGAAGTATTATAGTTCCTACCTCAGTGGTGGCTCACCCGCGTCACTCGGTGGGTGATTATGGGTAGGTCTGAATATATTAATAATACGAACAATTAAAAATATAAATTTGATTTTTTTGTTACATGTTCTTACAATGTATTATATTTGCACAACAACTATCAGCTTTATGAGTGGGTGTATTTTAATACTTATTGTTCGATATCCCTTAATTATTTTAGCCAATTCCCCACCAGGCACCCAGTACCGAAAACCTTCTTACAGTTGTACGAAACAACCACATTAATAATGTTATATTGTGTTGAGAACCGTAAGGGTGAGATCCGCACGAGCGTCTAAATAAAATATGTTTTCTCCTTCAGTTTTAAATTAAATGCATTTCAGAAACGACTTGCGTCTCTTTAACTATGTCAAATACATTTCACATGATATGATTTATATGGTGTGTAGGTATTTAATGGATTGACATTAAATTTGTCAAATATGTATTCGATTTGTCAAACATCATTTCAAATCCAATTTTAAGAAATAGAAAACCAATGAGTAATGACACGCGAATTATTCTTGATTAATGTTTTAAGACATTTCACTCCTACTTTTTTTTTTGTACTTACCTTTTTTCAGGAGGAATTATTACAAAACAGACGATGAAAAATGTCAGTCTACTATCCAATCATCAAATAAATATAACACAAAATATAAAGTCAAGTTTTGTGAATACTATTGTAAAATCGAATATGACTTACATCCATTTGGTTTATTACCGAATTAAATTATCAACAAAAAAAAATATAAAATTTTAATAAACTGAATAAAAAATAGATACTTATATTTTTTTTTAACTGTATTATTACCTAATTTCAACTTGATTGACCTTATAATATTTAGTCGATTATTTCGAATTAAGCAAAAAACAAATGAGTAAATACTTGAATAAATAGAATCATTGAATAAAAATCATCAGCTACTAAATTATTAAACACCATACTAAAAAAATATTTCCAAAGCCATTTGAAATATGTCAACTGTTTTAAAACCAATGCACATACGTTTTTAATATTTTGGATCCATACAAAATATTATATGCACGATTGGGTAGTTTTTCAAAAAATATATTTCACTCTTATAATATTACCAAGTATAATATTAATTTCGTTGGGTGTGGTTTAAAATCGACACACATTAGAATAAAGAACCCAAGGCTGTACATGGCTAAATTCAATAAATATATTTTATGTACGGCATGTGTTGAATTTATTAATTTTAGTTTATTATATTTTGATAATGATTTGAATATTTCAAAAGAATTTAGGAAATGTTGTATGGGCAAATATAAACTCGCCCGATATTACCTTTATGGCTTTATGAATATAAATACCGGCTGAAAATATCGGGTAATAAAAAGGTCAAGTATATAAATTCTTCCCTGATAGGTAGTCTTTATCGATAAAAATATGTGTAGTAATTAATACAACCAAATTCAGTCTGAAGACCACGGTAAACATCTATCTTATCGTCTAAAAATAATTTGAATATGGCTGAAACTCATAGAAAAACAAAAATAGCAAAAAGTATAGATAGTATAAATTATAAAGATGAATATGTGTAGAAAAAATACGGATTTCTATTTAGAAATATAAAACATATTCGTATGGTAAGGTAACTACTATTTTGAAATCAAAAAAATTAAACCGTTTATAAAGCATGTGCGATGTGCCTACAATGAACTCTACAAGGAAAATCCATAAAATGTAATAAAACAAATAATATTTAAAAGATTATGCGAATCTATTACTCGTCGGAGTATAGGGTCGTCTTGATAATATTAAATGCTTCTTGATGAAACCAATCTATACAACCATAAAAAAGTAAGCAGCACGATCATAACAGACTCAATATAATATGAAACCTATACCTATAATTAAAAATTGAGGGCCAGTGACACTTCAAATTTCCATTAAGTACCTCCCCTAAAAAAAAACCACTCTCAAATTAATTTTTTTTTATTTTTTTTTTATTTATTGAACAAAAAATGTTATTTACAATCTATAATTGCATGTGTTACAATAAGTAAATGGAAGGGGGATGATTAGTGGAAGGGGAAAGTCACCCAATGGTGGCACCCCGGAATTAACTCTCTAATAGTTACACAATTTTAGTACCCTACCCCCAGGCGCGTCCCTTAGGGGGGATCACCCTCCCCGTAAGACGTGTAATTTTCTGTTTTTGTACGATATTACATCAAACATATAGGTTTAAATATTTTATATCCAAAGTGGTACTTAAGTGTAAAATTTTTTCGCCCCCCCCCCACATGGCATTGACCTGAAGACGCCGCTGCCTATCCAGCTCCTACTACATTGGTTCTCCCTAATTGCTCCTATTATTTTTCGTGTGGTTATAATACTACGTAGGTATGTATGTCGTTGTGTTATGAAATTCGATTTCATCGTCGACGCTAGTTGATCCTTGTAAAGCGACCGTGCGGTATAATAATAATAATATATACAAATTGTATTATAATATTATAATAACACCACTTTGTAGACAATGTTATATTAGCGTTAGAAAACAACGTGTCGAATTTAATTTTGACACCGTCGTGGAGGATGTGTACTTAACGAGAGTACGAGATGTTAGGTTTTATTACGTTTTGTTATACGTTTCAGAGAGTGTCTCTAAGACGTATGAATTCGCGAGGTAAAAAACGCTTTCAGCACACTCCCGCCGACCCGAGTACACGACTCACATACATTGCATATTATACAGAGTGATTGGTATTTAAATTGCCACACTCGTTTTCTAATTTAATGTGTGCATATTTTTGAAAAAAAAAATTGTATACATAGTACATAGTGTAATGATATTCTGGTTCTGTGATTTAAAAATTAAAAATATAACCAGTGTAATTTTTAAAAAAAATTATTCAAAAACCGTATAATATTATGACCTATCTTTTTTTAGCTTGGTGTTATATTCATAATAGGCTACAATCGTATAAACTTCAAACTAAATTTTTTTTTGCAAAAACTCAAAAGTCGTATCTGGCATTTTAACCATTCAAATAGATAACCATCTGTGTAAGTATATGGATTCATAATATATGATAGGTATTTAGTTAATATATTAATATTATCCTAATGTGGTGGGTGATATGGCCATGTACGACTACCGGTTAGCGAAGGGGGCGTAGACGCTTTTCACGCTTTTCACGCTTTTATTTGAAGTCCCAAGGTGATTTGAACCGTAAGTCTGAACCTTGGTATGAACGCTTTCGCACTTTCCGGTGGATTCGTTCTAAACGCGGTGTTTTTTCTCTCTTATATATTTTTCGCCCTTTACGTTGTTTAATTTTGAGAGATCGCAATTTACAACGATGATCGCCAGCGGCAGTGAAACATTCGAGAAAGTCCTCACTGGTATCCATCGTGTATACGTTACATTATATATATATATATTTAAATACAAATAAATGATCAATTTGCCTTTGACCGGGCAATATCTTAAGAAATACAATTAATTTTTAAATTAATTTCTATTCGTTTTAAATCTTAAAGTTTACATTCTGTCCATGATTAGCAGGTATTTTATTAGCAGACATTGGCGTAGGCATTAATTATTGTCCTTAGAATTTAAAGATTCCTTGTATTTTATTCACACAGAATATTAACAAGAATTTGGTGCACACGTCGACTTTACTATATACTATGTACCTACAATAAACGATAGCAGCTGCAGCCGTTGTTGAAGTTAAAGTTTAGTTGTAACATTTCTAGTACCGCCAGTACTAAAGTAGTATTAATCGTATTAGTAGTAACAGCAAAAGTGGGAGTAATACCAATGTCAGATTAGTCAAGACAATAGCGTGTCGTGTAATTAAATGGTCTTTCGATGCCATCGCTGTGCAACCTTCGAAACGACATTTTAGCGAAAAATACAACGGCGGCATGCACTCTGCTCGCTTCACACCTCATAACCTACACAGGTCGGGAATCAAAGGAATGCCTTTTGTGTATTTGTAGGTGTATAAAGTAATTTATGCATTGTAAGACACCCATTTCTCGAGAAGGTCAAAGGAAAAATAATATGTAAATGTTTTTTTTTTACCACTCGAATTACTCAACACAAAGTCTATACGAAACTGTTATCATTTAATATTTATATTTAGGTTTTATTACCTTTATTGTCAAAAGTTATTTTTATATTGTACTAATTGTATTTCCTAAACGGTAATATTTCTTTGAAATGGTTTTTTGTAAGTTTATTAATATCAACACTAAAACACCCATTTCTCGCGGTGGTCAAAAGAAAAATAATATGTAAATGTTTTTTTTACCACTCGAATTACTCAACATAAAGTCTATACGAAACTGTTATCATTTAATATTTATATTTTGGTTTTATTACCTTTAGTGTCAAAAGTTATTTTTATATTTTCTAAACAGAAATATTTCTTTGAAATGTTTTTTTGTACATTTATTAATATTAACACTAAACCAATACGTTTAATTATTATCTCAGCATATTTATAGTTTGGATTAGATAAATGGAATTCTATACGATGGGGTTTTGTAGTATTTTGAGTATACTTTGATATTTGATTAGTAATTATCAACTTTAAAATAAATAAAAAAAATGTCAAAAACACTATGCTACAACAGATTAAATTAACCACTGTTATTTTGCAAAAATTCAATTTTTTCGTGAAATAAAGTAATTTTTATCAACTTCATGAGATGGATACTTATTTTGTACACTTTGTGAAATAACAAAAATGTACACACAAAGCGAAAAGTTTTTGATGGTATTATAATATAATATGGTTTAAAATATCTATATATAGTTTTAAGTAAGTTAAAAAAAATAAAACAATTAATATCAATTTTCAACATTCTTCATCTCCCCGTAAGTGTAAAAAATAGCTATCCATTTCACTAAGTTAACAAAAAAAAAAAAAAACGATACTTTAAAAATATGATTTCATTGATGTGAATATATTTCATGAAGTGATCACTTTAAGTGCTACATTGCCAAGTGGATGTGGCATATATTTTGTATGATTGTACAAAAAAAAAAAAAATAGAAATGGGTAGAAGCTAAATCGTATGTTAAAATGCTTGAATAAAAACAATTAATTTTTATAACTAACGATACTATATATTATTTTACAGTTAATATTTTACAATTAATAATAATATTATCAGAAAGGTTTTTAACAATAACTATTTACAAGCTGGGTGCCACCATTGGGTGACTTCCCCCTCCCCCTAATCAATCCACATCCCATTTACTCATTGTATTACATGTAATTACAGATTGTAAATAAAATTTTTGTTCAATAAAAAAAAAAAGAAAAAAGAAAAAACTATTTACAATAGTAGATTTGAATTATATATTATATTATTGAACTTGACTTAATATTACATTGTATTGTATAGATATATTATTATTATTGTTGGCCAAACAACATTTTTGGTGTGAGTTATTGTTTATGATTTGTTTATAAAGCTTTAAATGGAATGTATTAAAAATGAGTAATTGACCAAAAGCTATTGTCATGTGCTCATATATATGGGTATATTAATTATAGACATAAATATATCAACCTAGTTTAACTCATTTTCTCATTATATTATACGGCCATTGGCCATGATAAATATTTTTATTAAATGAAAACATTTTTTTTATTTGCATTACATTTGTCTTCATCAATTTAGTTGCCAAATCCAGATTAGTTAAAATATCCAACTTTTCAATAGAGTTAGATCTCGATAATATACTAATATAAAAACTATTTTTTTTGTATTAAATAGCTAAAATAACTACAATTCCGTAGTAGGAAGGTACTCAAAAAAGTAAATCAATTTGATAATTACCAATTCGATGTATCGATCTAAAAAGAATACCTACCTAATAGTACATAGGCTACATTCGTGAATTTAAACTGAACACACTTAAAATATATTAAATATTCTAATATTTTAATAACGTCTTAATGATTCTTATCAAAGACCGTTTTAGAAATGTATTTATATAGGTACTAGGTTAAAAAATCGGTGGTTTTATTAAATGCAGGTACATAGTGTGTACTAATAAAAGCTAAAATTAATGTATGTTTTGGTATTTTATTGAGTGTATGATTTTTCAATGTTAAAAAATTGTTGAGAAAAATCCCATCTTATAGACAGTATTAAACATTTCTTTTAAATTTTACTTGTTTAAAGTCATATTTAAATGATGAGTAATCAGATTTTTAGAGTAGGTACTAAGTACTTACTTATGTTTTAATCTAAAAAATGTTTTTCTTTTTATATTTTAAATCCCGTATAACAGTATGAGTCTCGAAGTAATTAAATTTAAATGGTTTAAAAAGAAACATAATGTGACTACCTAATAAGTGGCTCGATAGTAACATTAGGTAGGTGCTAAATACGTGAGGGGGGGGGGGGGTAAATAAATCTCTTTTTGTCTGTATAATAATTAAGCTCTCTACATGTACACACTAGACAATGTAAATTAAAACATTACTCGGTTTCCACATCGATATAATATAATATACACATAAGGTATCGATTTCGAGCGAACGTATTATAGTTGGACGACGGCTGTGCGCAATATTAATTACAGCCTGTACAATCGTGACCAAATTTCGAAAATACCATACGTACCTATAACTCTCTTGATTGTCCCGTTCAACCTGTGGCCTGTGTAACCAATCAAATGAGCCCCCAAACTATGGCCGATCAATGTGACATCGTCAAAGCTCTGTACGATACCGCGGTCACGCAAACTGTACAACCAGTCGACCAGATAGGTAGCAACTGTCGGTAATCGAAATACCACATCCACGTAATCCAATTTCTGGGTCCACTTTGACCAATCGACTAAAACCACATTGGAGTCCGTATTCTGCACCAGCGCTACATAAGTAAATATACATTTTAGTCAAACGTTCGTTTTTGTCGATAAAAAATAAATAAATATATATCACTACACACATTAATCATAAAGGTATACGCCTAGTACCTGCTATTATAAATTATACAATTGCAACCCTGCACATTTTATTTTGACAGCAGTAAGTACGGATAAAATTACAGAAAAAAAATCGGTCAACGTATTTCACAATACAAAATACATACATTATTTTATGCCATCGTGTAAATATCATCTAAATTACTCAAATTCTGGTGTTGATAGTAATATGTAGGTACTCATGAATAACCAGAGCATTTTTTTGAAATGTTTACACAAGTAAGTTTAAGAATTCGTTAAGAAATCGATGAGCATTTCATAATAATTGACGCATTGTTTGGGTTAATTGGCAATCAATCACTTAAAGTTTTCAAAGGGACAATTGTAAGTATAATAAAACCTAAATCAACATGTTTATTTGTATTTTTCGTGTCAAATAATTTAAAAATGAATTTTACTCTTGTTAAATGCCTTGCCATCCGTACAAATGATGATTTTATTTTATTTGACATTATCACACTAGGTATTTAGGTAGTTATAATAGATTCTTGACATAATTGGTAAAAATAAAAAATATAATAGTCATGTATACGCTTAAAAGACTTTTGCCAAAAGTACGGGAATTGTAATAACATGTTTCCATTTTGCTATTTATGATAATATTATAAGTTTACAACACAATGGGTATAATACACGCCGTTATTCATTAAAAGCATTCTTGTTCGTTATTAAAACTATAATAACTCATATTTTTCTGGTATTTAATGGTATATATTTCTAAGAAATTAAGTATTAATGTGATATTATGTATAATGCATAGGTCTAAGTCTTAGACTCTAAGAGAATGCATGGGACTCGGTATTAATGATAATAAAAAACAAACAATTTAAATGAAAATTCATGGGTACCTATATATAATGAGTGAAAATATGAGTGACAATGCAACATAACAATATAGACAAAAAGGTTTTAATATTTCTAAACGGATTGTGCCAATACCGACGGAATCGTAAAATTTTTACAACATGGAAAAATAATGACTATTGTACCTTGTCCGTTTCATTGAAAATAGCTAATATAATATCTTAAACGCAAATGTCAAACTCATAATATCCAATGGTGAAATTGTGTGTCAAGTATGTGTTCAATATATTATATTATATTGTGCAAAATATAAAATATGATTATGTCGGTATATGTACTGAGTACTGAAAATGTGGATAAGTATTTGACCATAAAGTTCTATTCGGCCATCTTAATAGTGACAAGTGCAGTTACTGCAAAAAGTTAGGTGTTGTGAAAATCATGTTTTGTATATTTTGCTATATCGATCGGATTAAAAATAAAATGACAATATACGTATCAATATGAATGGTATTACTCATAATTATCTACTGATTAATTTTAACAGATTAATTATATTTTGAACTAAGAAGTATAATAATTTTTAATAATTTACTGTATTTTGATTGACATCATTAAATGAGAAATATGCCTATGTCACTTTAAAATTTAGTAGGTACAATACTGAACATTGTTTCTCGCTTATCGACCTAATAGGCTCATTATTATTATCTATTTAAAATCTAATTGTTAACAAAATCCACCGAATTATTGAATTATTGTACTTTTGATTTCTAAGTTTTATTATTAATGTCAGTCTTAAGGCTGAAGCAGATGCTATTGTGATAAAAATTGCTAGGTTATTAGAAACAAACTCATTGTCTATATAAGTCTCAGTCCTGATTGAACGCAATAATTAATAATACGTATGAATATTAGGCTTGTCGTTAGTTTTGCATGTTACTGAGGTTTTAGTAAACACTCGAATATATTTTAAACACATATTACTACCTATATAAATTATTATAGGCTATCCAATGATTGAGAACGTTGTACGTTTTTGGCCGAACGATTAAGAACACTTAAAATTAACAAAGAACTTACTGCTGACCCAAAAATTACCCAAAAAAGAATACGATTCAGAACGAATTTACATGCAACGTTGCCATATCATTTATTTGGCTATTGAAAGATTAATGCCCGTATGCAAAAAATAAATATTCTTGAAAAAAGGCATCAATTAATAATTATAATTATAAATAATTATAAAAATATGTAATACACAGAACGATCTTTTAAACATGCTCACCTCCATTTATCCCTTTAACAATAATTTTATTCAAATTCTGATTTTATAAGTATACCTGAAGACCATATTTTCAATTCCAGATCATTTTATAATACTCTAGAAATGTCCTTTGGCGATACAAACTTCAATTTTTCAAATGAAAATCTCCATTTTTTACTCTAAATTATTTTGAGAGTGATTCTCTTGAAAATGTTGAAGAATCTAAATCAAAATTCTAATAATTAGTTTCTACTTTCTGAGTTATGAAAATATTCATACTAAGGATATTAAATATGGTTTTACAAAAATATAAACTATATGTAATATTATATGCAGGTAGTATTTGTTATACTTCATTCATTTTTACAAATTATTTATATTTGTAGATCATTAGTAATTACTAAAATTTTCAGATCATCTAGGCCCCCAAATCTACTCAACCTAAGGCATAAAAATATAAATTATTCTTAGTACATTGACTCTATATAACTATCGTAGCTCTTTTCAATATTGTTTCTGATCGAGTTTCAATTAAAATGTTAATAAAAACATAATATATTTTGGATTATTTCAATAGGTATAAACTAATTATGGTGTTCAAATTATCATTCGATTAAATTTGGCAACGTTACAAAAAAATAAATAAAATTTCGAGCGTTCTCAATCGTGTTACCGAAAATGCCGTTCTCAATCGTATATTACCGATATTATATATAAAAATACAAGTTGTATTAAATCTTCAATTCTAATGTGTAGGTACCCACTAAATTAAGTTTTTACAGCATTTAATCTTGTCGAAAACAGACACTACAGAATGTTTTAATTGCTAATACAATACAGCATAATAGTCTAATTTTTGACAGTTTAATAGTTATTACACATGTAATTATGAGGTCAGGATAGGTATACGAGTTACTAAAAGTGGTATATACAACCATCATACCGATATAACTTTATACTTGGCACATCGATTTCATTCGAAAACAATATATAACAAGAAAACCTCAATTTATATTAACGTTTTTCTGCACACTGGTAAATCTATTGTACCATTGAATGTTTAAATTTGTTGTAAAAAAAGAAAAAACAATTCATCGAAAACCGTATAGGGAAACGGAATAGTTTTTTTTTCGTTTTTCTGTTGAGTTCGGCAGATGGACATTCGAAAAAAAAGTAATTTAAGACCTGAATTGAAAAAAAACAATTACAAACCGTAAAAGTTTTGTATTAATAAGAACAAATAATAGTTTTCTTAATCTAGATGTGGATTATTGTGATAATATTTATTTTAGGATTTAAATAATACATTTGAAAATAAAAACATCGATTTACATTTTCCCAAATCTGCTACAACGCCAGTCCGGGGACTTGATCTAAATCCATGCACAAACACAATCAATGATTTGTTGCCCGAAATCGTCAAGTTATTTTCGTCCATCAAGTGATAGCTATAACAATATTATACAACACAATAATCATATTACGTCATGTCGTAAGCTAGCGTATTTATATCAATAAAATCCATATTTAAACAATAATCATAATAATTATAATTATAAAATATAGTTTGTCCATAAATAATTAACTGTTTATCGACAAGTAATATAGATGGGCTCTACGAAGTTATGAAATCGTTCTAATTCTACCAGACAAAGTGTTATTTGTGTGCATAACACAAAATGTCCCATCGTTAATTTTTTTTTTGGGGGGGGGGATATATATAATAATTGTATTATGTCTTAGCACCGACAACTCAATTTAATATATTATTATTCGTTGGATTCGGAAGCTCAAGCTACGGACTACAGAGTTATAACGGACAGCACAAATCTAAATAAATTTTCAATATCGCTTTCGTGTAATATTATAATAACTGTGTATTTTTTAATCATTACTTGTGGTCAAAAAAATTGTATTCAACTGCGGTGACATCGAGAGTCGTGTTGGTAGCAGGTTCAGCGGTGGTCAGTCGGTCTGTAAACAATATTATACGCAGACTATATTATATTTTTGTTATATTATAATAATAATAATAACAATTTTAAGTAAAAAATTTAAGTCCGAGCTTGTTCGGGATAAACGAACACGAATCCGAGATTTGTAAATAATAGATTATAAGAAAAACGAAATTACAGGATAAAAACTGGAACACGAGCAAACCGCACAAGGGCAGCATTTGAATCATCCTCGCGGCACCAGTCATAATATTAATATTATTATAATGAACCGATATAGAACGGACGACGTTGTTTTAGAATATTCTTCCGTTTAATGAGCACACGACAGTATAAAATAACCTGGAAATGTCACAGTTTTCCGTACTATAATACACGTAGGTACCGTACACCCACCACGGTCATCGTTGGAAAATTACTGACATATTATTATTACAACAATCGTTACGATTGTACAGGCCGATAAACGACCGTGCGTATAATACAATGATAATATTATACGCATTGTATGCAAGTTCATTGTATGTAATACGATAATTATTATGGTTTATAATGATATTTGAATGAACCGCGGTAAAAATATTGTAATTATTACTGCTGTTTTTATTATATTATTATAGGTAGGTAGGTATATACGTGTATATTTATTTTTTTCATAATTCACTCTGTATATTATGCATATATAGGTACATATACCATGACTGATCCCGACGGGAAATCGTTTTCCTCGGCGTGCAAAAAAAGTTGAATCGGTAGGGAAAAAATTGCGTACAAACTTATTGTGGCGTGTAATATATTTTTGCCGAGAATTCATAAATATTAATTCAGACGAAAAAAAAAAAAGTAGCATGCATTCAGCCTATTTCGCTATGTTTTTTATACTTACTGGTTATTGTATACTTATATTAAATTAAAATTACGGATGTGCCTACACTATTAGTTATAATTAATAATAATAAAATTATGAAAGCGAATATTTGGTGGGTACACCTATTTTATGAAATAAGCACTGTGTTTTACTCGAACTTATCGTTTACATTGTTTAACAATCAAATTTTGAATTATATAAAACACAGTGAATTCGTGATGTAAAATATATCATTGGCTGGTATTTATACATCGAGAAACCAGTGAAGTCGACGAAAATGTTATTCTAATATAATACTGGTCTAAGGTGTGTGAATTATTATGGAAAAAAATTCGAAATAATGACGTATCATATTAACTCACTCCAAATATCTCCGATCCCCATATATTCATCATACAACAATATATTAGGTATTAGGTATTTAAGGTTTTCAATATACGATATAATATAAAATATAAAATATATTATGGACTGAGGAGACACAGAATGTTATTGTAAGACAAATATTACAATTTAAAGGTACTTTATTTAAACTTAAAATAATCCAATCTGATTGTTAAAACGTTTTCAAAACTACAATCAATCCTTTTTATATGTTTGGCATATCTATATGGTCAACCCATTCGAAATTGTAAATACCACATAAAATAGTACTTTGTTAATGACCCCAATAACTATTTAAATACTATTCACATAGTTAAACATATTTTATTTGCAAAACGTGGGATACTTAAAAGCGTCCTTCGTTCACCTTTTTTTTTTGCACAAATATTACCCTAGCCTAATGTAATCATTAATTATCATCGAACAGGCAGTATTATAATAAATACAATTCTTCATGAAATAATTGACACCCATAATACCTACATACATAATAATAATATATGTACTTTTTGTCAGACCTCATTTTGGCCTTTCCCACAGCGTGTAATAATAACCATGCAAATTAAATGTCTTATTATTAATTCATATCAAAAAAAAATTATTTAAATGAAAAATAAATTTGAATGTAGTAGCTATATACTATATATTTAAACTCTAAAATTGTTTTATTGATGATAAAATTATAATCTACTGATTTTTAACACTTTAATAATTTAATTATTTGAATTCTGTATTCCAAAGTATTCACATAATATTAAATATACAGACGCACACATATTTTTTATAAAATAAATACTTCATTATTGTTTAAAACTTTAATTAAACTATTAAAACAAATCCATTATACCCTTAATTAATAATGTATTACATAAAACGGTATGTGAATTATTTGAAATCCATTTGGACAACATGAGAACTAATTTCATAAATCCTTAGGTACGACTTTTTTACATTTTACTGTTGACGGGTACATAACAGCAACAAAAGTTTTTCTATTTATTTCAATAATTAATTTTAAGGTGAGACAAAAAAATAATTATCAATTCGCAGGATTCGTTAAGAATCGGGACAGGCACTATCATCATCCATCCGGTGTTGTCCCGGTCTCGTTGCACAGATGGAATCTATGACATCGTCGATCGTCACACACCGATGTACATTTACCATATACCTGGCCATTTGTTTCGTCTTAACTATGATTTTAAATTATGATAGTGTGCTCCCTGGCAGCCGTATACTACACTTCCCTGGCAGCCGCATACTACACTAGCAATCGCTAAGGAAGGGCTGCCAGGTCGTGGGAGCGCGTCCAAGGGCGCAGTTATTGTATTTAAATTTGTTTGATGTGCAATAAACGATGGAGGCCGGAGAAGAAGCAATGTGAGCAACAGTTCCTTCTCCGGCTCTCGATTAAACCGGAAAAAACAAAAAAAAAGATTATGATGGTGGATTTAACGAACACGATAATGTTGCAGTAGTGTGGTTACTCAATAACCGGTGGCGATCGGTCACGCGTGGAATAATAGAATAATATTATATTATAGGACAATTTGCAATATAAACAATTTTATGAATAACTTAGAGTACGATAATAGATGATAAGAAAATACGGTACGACATATTTTATTCTGTGACGTAATTCCAGGAATCTCCAACGCTAAAAAACGTACCATCCCGACGCCGGAAAACCTCAGTCTTGGCTTGAATGACCAGAAAAACGCCAATGATCGTGTGACCTGAGTCACGGCCCACCAGATATCCAGGGTTCTAATGCCACACGTTTACAACCTGAGGACCAACTCTTGAAATCCTGATAAACTTTATCGCATGAGATCTTGGGGCAAAATAATAATTGGTATTTTCAACCGGTCTGCTCGCCAGTGTTAGAAGCAAATGAAAAAAACATATGACCGGGATAGGTGAACCGGATAATACTTAATTAAGGAATGTACCAATTTTATGATTTTGATAAGCGTCATCATTTAAGTGGTTTAAACGTTCATCCATAAAAACAAATATTGAATTTTCCAGCGAATTAAATTATTGAAATCGACGCTATCTCAATTTCTTTTCTCACCCATAGTTCAATCCACCATCGATAATATTATGATTAATAATTTATTATTATTTGGTTTTCATTTACAATATTTTTCATTAATCGTTCCTCAATGTGACGAGGTCATATCTTTTGTTTTTTGAGCTTATCCAATTATTCACACAAAAATAATATAACAATATATACCTTACGATATCTTTTTTTCTCATACAGTAGTAGATATTATGTTCAACATCTTTTATTATTTTCATTCCTGACATAAAAATTAAAATATTGCACAAATCAACACCCTTCAATTTAATGGTAAAATAGATTAATCGCAAAATTCGTAATGATAACAAATTAATTTTTTCGAAAATAGTTATAATACTATAAACTATTAACTATAAGATAGGTATCCACTTAATAATAACCTGGATTAAAATTGTTTGTCCAACAATATAGATAGAATTGATTTTAAGCAAAAATTATTAAAATATGTTTTTTTTTTGTATTCATAACTATCAAAAATACACAGATTAAAAAAAAGTTATTCTTTAATAATTCAATTAAAGTCTGGAAACAGAACCAAGGATTTAAAATTGTAATAAATCATTCTAATTAGTATTGATAGGATTTTTAATGTTTGAAAATACAAATACAAAGTGAATCAATTTATAAAATAAGAAATCGAACAAATAACGAATAAACAAATTATAAAAATTCACTTTGGTAATTAAAATAAATATTTAATTTTACTAACAAAAGTATTCTCGTTCAATACATTTTAAAATTAATTAAGTACGGAATTATTTGGGACATTTGGGCCACGTGAAAGATCTCATTTAAGGGATGGTTACAGTAATTTTTCTTTTTTTCCCCGAAAACCCTATCATCAATGTTCTTCACAGATTAGATCGGTGCTTTTCTTCTCATTTCTTCTTAGAATGATGGCCAGACCCTTTTTTATGCTCTGAACGTGACGTTTTGAGAAAAATATAATTTTATTATTATTAATTTACAGGATCGCTGTCAGACGCGCGTTAATTAAGCGTTAAGGTTTGGGGTGGCCCATTTATTATTAAATAAAAGGCATTTTGTAAAAAAAATAAATAATAATAACGTTTCTTTTTGTAAATATCACCGTAAAATTATTCTTCGCGTGCACTCCAAAAAAAAATTAAAATATATTTGAAGTAGATGACTTTAATACATCATTGTAAAATAAAATCAAGATGCTTTTAATTTTCCATCTTAGAGTGTAGTTTAATAAGCCAAAGATTCGGTGACTATTCAACTTTGGAATTACGGTTTACTTGTCATTGCATTGTATATTATAGGTACCAATAGAAAAATTCAAAATAATATAAAAACCTTAAACTAATTTTGCAAATAATTGATGCATTTTATCCATCATAGTTGCTGACGATTTGTTCATACAAATATGAAACATATTTTATTTTAATGAATTATTAACTTCATAAAATTTTTTATTCAAAAAAAATGTCTACTCGTTGAATTTAATGAACGTTTCTATATTGGATTTTAAAAACTCTAACTCTAAAAATTGCTGTTATTATAGATTTTTTTATCTCATTATACATGTATATCTATCAGCTACCTAGGCTAATTTTGTATTTTTTTTCTTTCGTTTTAAATCTAAATATAAAAATAAACTTAATTTAAGTTGAAAAAAGTAAAAAAAACTACTTTTAAGGGTTATTATTAACACTGTCCAATTATTTCTATATAAATATAGTAAAAAAATGTTTTTTACTATTAAGAATTTCCATGGTTAGATGTCACTATTATTATTAACTGAACGAAACTAATAACTAGGTACCTTCTATTACAATTACCTACGTAATGTAGGCTACGTTACAAAAATGTGTAATATGTCACTTTTTAGAAAATAAAAACGTTCAATGTACTTCAGAGAGAGTTCTCGGTTTGTACAAGTACCTAAATATGACCACTTTGTATTATTATTTTTACATTTGAAAGCGAATGATGAGCTCTTTTTTTCATTTTTCATTTTAACGAAATTTTATTTAAAAATTGACCTAAAAAACATATCGTTTGTTCAAAATTTTAACACTAATCCGAATATAATATGTAATTACTAATTATAATTACAATTAGTGTTTATATAAGTCGACACGATTTAATTTATAATTCCGGTTTCAAAAGTTTCAAACGTCTCTCATCGAAATCATGTGGTAAATGTTAGTACTCGAATTGGTAAACAATTTCGGTACCTATGTCAAGAAACTCCATCCCTCGAATTGTTTTCCGGTAGATTATTGTTCGACACAAAGAAATGAAATTGTGGAGACTTGTCATAATGAAAGCTTCAATGTACTGCACTGCAGTGCACACTATATTATATTACATGTATTAAAGAGAGGCGTTTCTTGTTGAAGGTTTTTTGTCTTCATTTCAAACCTTTACTTCCTATAGTAACCGAGTTCGATTGGCAAATAATTTTGAAATAAGAATGATAAAAGAACAACACTATGTACCTACTTTGGGGTTTCAATTCTAATCGAAACGTTTTCACTTCCGTAGCACGCTAAATCCCACGAGTAGAAATCAATCTTCAAATCACACTGTATACAATAGTCAATGGGCCTGACTATATCACTGTGACATACACGTAGAATAGTAGGTACGTTGACAGGGTCCGTATTAGTAAAAATTAATGGGCACTTCTTCGGCATTACACGTCAACCCACGTCTATTTATCTGGTGATGAAATTAAATTAATTAATAAATATCCATTAACCACACGTACACTTTAACATTAGGCAGAGATTAAATCGATCTTAATGGAATGCCACTGCTGCAGTATAGGTGAGTTGTAAGTACCTGATTTAAACTAACAACCTCGTTGATTATATTAGCTAGGTGCATTATGCTATTCATGTTATTATAATATACTACAATAATTACATTGTTAAATTACATTCAATATTATAATTAATGCAATTGTCTACCAAACAGATTAACACAGCAGGCAGAAAAGATTTATGTTTTTGAATACTGTTTGAATATACTTGTGTTTGTAGTCTGAAATATTGGATTTTTTTTTTGCTACAAATAGAAATCCAAATATTGCGTGTTTATTTTTTTATTACATAAACAGTTATACATTTATAATTCCATTACTGAACTATTGTATTTATTAGAAAAACAAATATAAGAGTTGGAATTCATCATTGTTATGTACAGATTAGACAAATGTTAAGTATACAGTATACTAAATTTTTAGTATATTAAGTTATTTTATACATTTTAGGTCTATATAATGCATAAATAAAAAGTTTTGTGATTTTCGTGTCAAAATACTAATTTTAAACTCTCAAAAAAAAATATTGTGTTTTCAAAATTAATTAGCTTATGATAAATCGATGAAAAAAAATAAACCGATAAACCTTGTATTAAATTTCCAAAAGTTTTTACTGATCAAAAAATGTATTATTGACATATTTTATAGAAAAAAAACTGAAAAACGATAACAAATATCAAATGTCTATAAATAGCTCCAAAAGTGTCAAAATATTTTGAAAATGTTATATTCTATACAAAATTCTAATATAAACGTTTGGTGAAAATTTCAAGTATCTGTGATTATTCGTTTTTGATTTATGCCAATACTGCATACAACAAAATTAATTTTGTCAAAAAAACTTTTCAAAAAAAAATCCATTTTTCTTTACTTCTTTTTTTTGTTATTCCCAATTATATTTAAAAAAATATATAGGGAATTTTAAATTTTGTGACAGAAGTATTAATTTAATTTAATTGTTTATCAGTAACCCCCTATGTTTAAAATCGAATAATTTTTTTTTCTACTATATAATAATATAATATCATGTATAAATGTATAATAGTTGGATTGGACACGTCACACACCGCACACCACACACACACGCACACATACACACACACAATACATAAATCATTGTAAAATCAATACATATTAATTATCACTTTTAATCTAAAATTTATTGTTAATAAATAAATTTTACATTTAGCTGTATTTTAATGTTTCTATTATTAAATTGATAACTTTGAATATCATAATATTTATTTAGTGTATTGCCATTTCCCGTTGATTTTAAATGATTTAAGTGGGTTTTACACTTGTATATTATCAAAATGTATTATTTAATATGATTTATTAATTTGTTTTAAATGATTCATCAAAATAAAAAATGTATACATTCATCTTGATCGCTTATACGAATATAATATGTGCAACGATTATTATGAAAATTTAAATATTTTACACATACTTAAAAATGTAATACATATTTTTACTCAAAAAATTACTGATTATTTTTAAAAATAATTTTAAAAACTGAAATTAATTAATGAAAGATATGGTCATTTAATTTGATATACAGAAAAACGAACTTCAAAATTGTAATTTACAATATTTATACTATAATTGCTAACATTTCAGAATAAAAAAATTAATGTAACAAGAAGTTTTGCCTCTTCAGATTTATTTTATTTATAGATCATATTCATGAAAAGTGTTTCGACAAAAGTTCAAATGTTTATTTTATTTGTAAAAAAATGCGAATATAACGTTAGCATAATTGTTTACATCAATCCCAAAATAAACAAAATATAGTCAAATTTTAATTAATAAGTGTTTTATTATTTGTATTAGTAGTTAAATCCTATAATTGATTATATCCTTATTATTTTTCAGCCTAGTGCATAATGTCTGGTAGACAATGAAATAATCTGAGTCTGACTTACGGATCAATAAGGTTTATCATGGCCGACCCGGAGAGAACCAGATTGGTGGTGCTCGGTGATGCTGGAGTTGGAAAGAGTGCAATTTGCAAACGGTTTTTATACAATTCGTTTTGCTCCAAGTATAAGACGACCGTAGAGGACCTTTACACAAAAGAATTCAGCCTCGGCACAGCCCAACATTTCAAAGTAAGTCATAATATTCTAGTTATCATACTAGAATTATTAAAGAACAAAATGTCTGTATTTGGATGTAACTGCGTCTTTTGAACGCTTGGAAAAATCGTTTAGATAATTATATTATACCGTTAGTAAATTTGTAAAACGTCGATATCAAATACTTCAAATTATCATCGAATTGTTGTACACCGTTTTCATTAACAGGGCAAATTATCGGAATCATAATATTATAGACTATATAGTGGCATAGTATTATATGCACTGATTTAAAGTTAAGGTAAACACATAATTATGAGATAATACATTATATTACAATGGGATTCGTTAATTATAACACGTAGGTACCTAAAAAAAATTGCAACATGTTTTTAAGTTTTAGCCGTAAGATACGGACATTTATCAATAAAATCTTATAGAACAATAAATGAATCCACCATCCCCCACCCGGGCATGGCAGATACCTATAATATGTGACCACTACAAAATTCTGCCAAAACAAACACACACGTGTTCAAAACCTACTGTGACCCTCCCCCACAGTTCCACATGCCAATGACCTCAGTTGTCGAAGCCTCAACCCCCCCCCCCCCAAAAAAAAAATGTAATTAATATAGGTAGTTCTACATGTTTATAAATAAAACAGAAATCATAGAATAAAATTGATAAGAAGCTGGTAATTAGTTAAAAAAGATGGGGATTAATTTAATCCATAATAAATAGTCATAGGTAACTTGTAAGTAGGGCAGGTGTTAATAACCAACCAAAATATATACATTATTGTAACATTTATTGTACTGATGTAGTATTATAGGTACCTAAGTGCAGAATAAGTTCAGAGTTGAAGGCGTAAACTCGTAAATATTGTTGTTTAAAATTGATTTAATCACTAAATACGAAGTGTGAAACAATAATATTCCAATTTAAATAAAGCAGCAACTTTGCAATGCAATTGCAAATATTGTTTATTAATGTACTCAATATAATTAATAGATTCATTGGGGATAATAGGTATTATACATTCATTTAATATTGCTCAAATTTCCATGTATTCTCTTATTGGATATGTATTCTTATTACTATGCAAATCAATATTAACTTCACCAGAACAACTTGCATCCATAATTATTTTCCATTTCATCGTCTTGAATATTAATATATTTAAACAATATTAAAATATGACTTCATAAATTAATTGAATACGTTACACAGTATAATAATTGACTACAGCTATTATTGTTGTGGGTTTAAAACTTCGCAACGAGAACGAGTAAGTAGTAAAAGATAATTTAATTTTAAAAACATTCCAAGTATTATTATTATGCGTTTATATACACTATAGTTTGAATAGTAGGTACTGTGTATTGTATACTATTATATTGAGCACATCAAAAAACTCCAAAGATATTTTATTTTTTGTTCATCGAAGTTTTTATGGGATATTTTCGAATATATCTCAATTGATTAAAACCAAGTTGTACCCAATGAATATGTACCCGATATTATTTGAGTTTAAACTTATCGGGGTGGTGTATTATGATAAGTAATAACTATAATAAGTGAAGCAAAACAAATGGCGTGTACGTCACGCAATAGAAATAAGGGTCATCAATAATAATAGTGCCTAGCAATCATAGAAATGTCTACGAAATCCGGTCAAATACTAAACGCTATTATGATGATCTCTCCTCAGTCGTCGTCAACTGTAATCTGTATACTTGTATAATTAATAGTAGTAACGACGAGCAGGTACAAATAATATTATCAACAAAAGATCCGTTCGTCCGAGACGAAACTAATATCGTTGTTACCGGATGGTAATTCACGGCGGCGGTCGAATTTCGCCGTCTTCCGCGTGCACGTATTATAATAATATCGTCTTTGAGTAAGTACACCGCTGACAGACGTCTTACAACGGAACCCTTGTTTGACGGTTATTATTATGATTATTACTATATTATTATTATTATGATTATTATGATTATGATTATTATTATTATCATTATTTTTTTTTATTATTATTATTGTTATTATTATTATTATTATTATTATTATTATTATTATTATTATTATTACTATTATCATTGTTACTATTCTCATTGTTACGTTGACGTACTACTATGTATATTATATAGTATTGTCTTGAAATCCCCACGGTCGTTATAGGTTATTATACGTAACGCAGGAACGATCGGGCGCATCAAATAAACGTCTCGTTTCAAATACGTGCGTCTAAGACCAACCACCCCCGGTGGACGTCACTTCTCCCACCCTTCATCCGCACTTCACAAACAGTCGTCGTCACTTCAATTTCCTCCCCTCCCCTCCTCCACGATATCTCAGCCAACCCTGCGAATATCCACCCTTTTAATCCAACCACCACCGACATACATACAACATCGTGCGTTTATTGTTGTATGACGTAGTAGACAGTATAGTCAGTAATACAAGACTCAGAAGTAGTAGTAGTAGGAGGAGGAGAGTAGAAGGCTTAAGTCTGATGGCCCCGACCTGCACGTTATGTGTCGCACAAAGGTCCCTTTGTAAAAGTGAACATAACAGAACGCGGACGATGAACGGAGCTGTGCAGAAGGGTTAATAATTCGATTGAATAGCACTTGCTGGGTCTAGCGTCGACCATCCATATTATATGTACTGGATTTAACCACACTATTACAAAGTCCGAGTTTTACGCCCAACGGCTATTAT
This sequence comes from Macrosiphum euphorbiae, assembly GCA_949089665.1. Taxonomy (NCBI): domain Eukaryota; kingdom Metazoa; phylum Arthropoda; class Insecta; order Hemiptera; family Aphididae; genus Macrosiphum; species Macrosiphum euphorbiae. The sequence goes on along the minus strand of CARXXK010000003.1, from coordinate 63,830,408 downwards.
ATTATAGTAACCATCACTTGAACATAAAACCCTTTTTTTTACTAATTGATATACTAATTTCAAGAACTATATCTGTATTCAAAACCCAAGGGCCGAGTTTGTAATGGTTTTGAATACTTTTTGGTTTACTTATAATTTAAGGTATAAAATGTTATTTCGCGTATAGTTGAAAACCCGAGATAGCCAATGTTTATACTTTATAGTACTAATTTATGTAAATATTTTAAAAGTTGATTTATTAAATTCCGTTAAATATTAAAATAGTTATAATATAAGTTTTAAAGTATAAAGTTCAGTAGTCAGAGGAGTTTGTATTACGACCGCATTGAGATACTCTGTATAAATACACTTTAACCAATTAATGATGCATCCAAATTATGATTTTTGGAATTTTTTAGCTAACTTAAAGATCATTCTTAATTACTTAAATTATGCATACCATTTAACAAGTATCTTTTGGTGATGCTAACTTAATTTTTCAAACGAAAACCACCGTTTTTATTGAATTTAAATAACAAAGCAGCTATTTTTTTGGAAAATTCTAATACATCTAAATTAACATTTAAATAAGTAGTTTCTGAGTTAATTAATTATTATTAGTGATGACATAAAACATAATATATAGTCTAGTATTAGTATACATATACCTAATATACTAGGTCGATTCTTATAAATTATGAAATGTGGATAAAATATAATATATATTATATATAAAATAATAAATATTGATAACTATGGTTTTCGAATCATTGAAGCACTCATATTATACATTATTATCTTTAGTAGGTACATAAAGTTTAATTAGGTATCTCAGAATTTTATTTAAATGCATCGACATTTTAAAAAAAGGTGGGCAAGTGGGTGTCGCTCTGCTGTACAGTAGGTAACAAGTGGGTCGCTGTAATGGATGGTGTTAAATTTGAATTCAATGATATAATATCATTGTATAAGAAAAACGATTCTGAATACGGTCAGTCAGCCTATGATATTACCAAGTATATTTGATAATATTATTGTAAATAAAGTAATTTATATATAACCTATTTACCTATTTACCCTGTTTTAAATTTTTAATCCATAGCTATAAAAGTTGAACATTTTATAAATTTTTTTATAATTTTTATGTATTTTAATATTTTTCCGCTGCTATTGTAACAATATATCAGGAGCCTTGCATTAAAATTTCAAAGTTTTTTATAAAACAAATAAAATTTTAATTATATTTATAGAAAAATAAACTAAAAAAATTGAAAACGGACAATGTCACAGATCAAAAAGATGCAAAATATTTTCAAAATTGTATTGTGTATAAAAAATGAAAATATAAACATTCAGTAAAATGTCCATGTATCTAAAGTTATTCGTTTTTGAATAACAATAAAATAACAAAACCACTACATAAGAAATCGAGTGAATATCCAATCTTGTAAAAAGGTGGGCAAGTGGGTGTCGCTCTGCTGTACAGTAGGTTACAAGTGGGTCACTGTATAATGGATGGTATTAAATTTGAATTCAATGATCTAATATCATTGTATAAGAAAAACGATTCTGAGCGGTGACGGTATGTCAGTCTATGTATAAGACATATTATATACATATCTATGGTATTAAACAAAAAATTGACCTATAATAGGCACCTATAATAAATTCCAAATTAATCATTTCACAATATCCATTAGATACTTATAACGCGTTATACATCAACAAAAACCGTGATACTAGCATAGATATATAATAGTACACTTTAGAAGTTTCAAGTACCCACGAATAATATTATTCAATCACAACAAAATAACTAAAATCGTAATTCTTGGTTTTAATATGTAATTTCGTCCAAATTTGAATTTAAAATGTCTGTAAAAAAAAACTGTGTTCATATATTTTTTAGATTTTTTGGTTACAGTATGAACTATTTACGAGAACCTTTGTGTTGAATTTGCAATCCTTAGCTATAAAAACTGAACATTTTATAATTTATTAATTACAATGATTGATTATTTTCGAGATTTTGATAAATTTTGTCAAAATTTGATCTTTAAATGCTTATAAAAAAAAACTGTGCCTATGTATTTTTAATATTTTTCAACTGATATTGTAACAATATATCAGGAGCCTTGTATTAAATTTTTACACCTTTTGGCCCAACAGATAAAACTTTATTGATATTTATAGAAAAAAAAACTAAAAAAAATTGAAAGCTGTAAATGTCCATAAACAGCTCAAAAAGAGTCAAAATATTTTCAAAATTGTATGGTGTATAGGAAATGCTAATACAAACATTCAGTGAAATTTTCATGTATCTACAGTTATTCGTTTTTGAATTACAACAAAATAAGGAAATCGCTACATGAGAAATCGAGTGAAAATCCAATGTTGTAAAAATTTGAATTTCAAACGCTCATAAAAATTTAATTTGACTGTCCGGTAGAGATTTTTTTATTGATAAAGGTAGATAATCTTATAAGGAATCTTGTGTTTCATTTTCAAATCTTAGATTTAAAAAGAAAAATTTTGACGAATTCTTAACTCAAAATAATTTGCTAATTTTCGTGATTTTTCCATATTTTGTGATTTTTTGAACTTTAAATGCTTATAAAAAAAAATTGTGACTAAGGATTTTTAATATTTTTCATCTGCCTTTGAAACAACATATTAGGAGCCTTCTATTAAATTTTCAAGCTTTCGCAACCAACAAATAAAATTTTATTGATGTTTTTAGATAAAAAACTAAAAAAAAATGGAAAATGAAAATGTCCCTAAACAGTTCAAAATAAATCAAAATATTTTGAAAATGTTATCGTGTATAGAAAATGCAATTATAAACAACCAGTGAAAATTTCATGTATCTACGGTCATTTGTTTTAAAGTTACACCAAAAACCAAATTCGATTTTTTGGAAAATCGATTTTGCGTAAAAATTCCCGTTTTTCCTTAATTTTTATGTTGTTTTTTCCCGGCGCTTGTGAAAACTACTGGGAAATTTATACTTTTGACCCCCCAAAGTACCAACTAGATTCACTTTCCTATCAGAAAAGCTACTGATGAAGAAAATCCAAGCACTTTTACTGTCCTAAAACGTGATGACAGACACAAAAATATAAATAAATAAAAATATAAATAAAAATATAAATAAAAAAAAACATACATCATTGTAAAACCAATACATTCATCGCTCCGCTCAGAATCTAAAATATGAACTTCATACGCTCATAAAAATTTAATTTGATTTGCTTGTATACATTTTTTTATCTGATAAATGTAGACAAACCTATGAATAATCTTGTTTTACATTTTAAAATCTTAGATTTAAAAAGAAAAATTTTTATGAATTCTCAACTCAAAATAATTTGCTAATTTTCGTGATTTTTCCATATTTTGTCAAGATTTGAACTTTAAATGCTTATAAAAAAAAACTGTGCTAAGGACTTTTAATATTTTTCAAATATCACTGTAGGAGCCTTCTATTAAAATTTCAAGCTTTTTTTAACCAACAAATACAATTTTATTGATATTTTTAGAAAAAAAAATTTAATTAAATGGAAAATAAAAATGTTCCTAAACAGTTCAAAACAAATCATAATATTTCGAAAATTTTATCGTGTATAGAAAATACGAATATAAACAACCAGTAAAAATTGTATGAATATATGTTAATTTGTTTTAAAATTGCACCAAAAACCAATATCGATGTTGTCGAAAACCGTTTTTGCGTAAAAATTCCCGTTTTCCCTTAATTTGTATATTGTTTTTCCCGGCGCTTTTGAAAACTATTGGGAATTTTAAATTTTGATCTTCTCAATGCACCAACTAGATTCGCTTTCCCGTCGAACAAGATACTGTTGAAGAAAATCAAATCAGTTTTACTGCCCCAAACTGTGATGACAGACACAAAAAAAAACACACATCATGGTAAAATCAATACATTCATCGTTCCACTCAGAATCTAAAAAACCTTCTTAACAAAAAGGAAGGTTTTCATTTAAAAAATATAACATTATATCGCCATAGTTTACTCATTTTAATTGACAAAAAAAAAATCTGAGGATTTGAAAAAATTGTCTTTAATATTAATATAAGTTTAAACTCCAAAAATCAAAATTGGAAGAATGCATCATTAATTGGTAAACAAGAGAGGGGATGAGTATTCTCAGTGAATCACTCTATATAAAACGAATAAAATTGTCAAGCAGATTTTACTATTTATTATGTCTTTTTATTGTTTTGTTCGTAGACAATGAAGTTTGATCAACGTATATTTATCGACTATGGTTATATGTGATTTTTTAAAAGACCCTGCACGATTATTTGGTATAAGTACTATAGTAAATCAATAATTATTAAATACATCAATATTGATATGAAAAAGGCATTATAGTACAATTGATTTTTTGCTGTAAATATTTACCAAACAGATATTACTCAACTACCATAATGAAATATCTTTACATGTTTTTTGAATAATTATTGTTCGCCGATAATCCATTCGATAAACTTATTATACTATTCTAAATAATCGAGTTGCTTTGACCACGTCCCACACTTTATGGTTAATTTTTAAACTCGATAATTATTCAAAGCTGCGGTACTGAACATACTATAATCTGTGTATTACTGTATTTTTAATAAAATTATCATCAATGTGAGTAGGTTTACCGGGCTGTATTGTATATGGTACATTATCTATACATTGTTAACATTGTTTATACAAAATTATTACAAACCACACCTGGTCTAAACAATGAATGTCTATACAAAAAAACATTAATGCTGGTACGTTAAAATAAAACTATAACGAATATCAAATTCTTGTAAATACGTTATAATGATGTTGTAACTTGTAAATATTATCATAACGATCATCAATACTTATTATATTTCAGTAGTTAATATTTATAATTTGTATACATTTTACTAGATGTGTTATTTATATTGTATAACCTAAAGCAATTGCCTATGTATCTTTTGGAAATTATATTGAAATGTAATTTCTTAAGGGGCCTGCTCGCGATTTTTCAAATTTTCCGCAATTCTATAAAATTTGAAAATTAAATTTTATATTTTAGTTGCCACCTCAATTATAAGACTTTTCCACTAATCTACTACCCAATACCTATTTAGGGGTGGTTGATAGGGTGTATTATATCGGTCAAAACACAGTTTACAGGAAAAACTCTCACACCTCGTAGATTGGTCCGATTTCCGTAATTTTTTTTTTGTTAGATAGAGGAATATTTTTTACAGGGCGCATTGGACTTCGATTTTTGATTACGTCGCTAAAAACAAAAAATAATACAAAAACTAAAAAGTTGTAAAAATTGATTAAATTCAAACTTGTAACATAAGACTTAGAAAAATAATGTTGAAAATCCAAGTCCAATGCGCCCTGTAAGAAGTCTTCCTCTATCTAACAAAAAAAAAATTACGGAAATCGGACCAATCTACGAGGCGTGAGAGTTTTTCCTGTAAGGCATGTTTTTGAGCAAAAAAACAGGTCGCGTGCAGGCCCCTTAATATTAAACTTATATGTATTTTTATATAAATACTATGTATATGGTATATCGAACAATAGATACTAAAGTTGAAAATCGAACCATTATTTCAACTACTTATCGTGTATATAGACACAAAAAATAATAAAATAATAAAACACACATCATTGTAAAATCAATGCATCTAAAATGAAACTTTTTTTTTGTCGTTTGGTTAAATGAGTGGTTGTTACATTTTCCAATTTTCAAATAACAACAAATCAACGAGTACATTATTACCTATTTATGTTTTTATAATGTACATTACTAGGTATTGATATACATCTTTTATTATATCAGCTTTACTGACAGTATTTTTTGTCGATGTAATAAAATAGAGAATACACAAATAGAATAAAAAATGTATTAATGACTTAAATTCTATATTATTCAACATTTTTACTGTGATATTTGTATTAGTTAACCCTCGTTTATTTTTATTTTATACGCCGTTTATATTTATTTTTTCAAAACTTACGTATTCGAGCTGGCACTTAAGGCCAAATTATTTTGCATTATTTGTTCTTTATAAAAATACATGTAAAAATCCAAATCTACAATTCAACGGTATACAGAATACTGAGTTAGATCAATATTGTGTTACCGTTCTACCTCGTTATTTGTAGGTGAATTGGATAATCTCTTATTGGATTAAACCATCGAAATATATATATATATGTACATCGCCCATCGGTTCCCAATATTATAATTAACTATTATTGGAAAACTCTATCGATATAAATTAGAAACTCTCAATTAGACGACAGACATATATATTGAATATACGTTTAATATTATTCTAAGTTAATTCGGTGCCTTTGATAGTCATTGATAGTTCAATAAATAACTCGATGACTGTCAGTCAAAATATTGCTATGCGTTCGATGTAATCAAAATCCAAAAGCACAATAGTGTTTGAAAAAAAAAACATTCTAATATATAATATATTACCTTAAAAGACAATTTTTTTAGTAGCACCAAAAACAACCGTTAATATATTTTAAGGCCAGGCAATTACTTAAAAATCGTTTATTTTTAGTTCCATTATTTTAAATGTAATATGTTTTAAATGTTTAATAAATTCTTACATTTTTGTCAGCTACAATGCCTGCTAACCAACTGTTTATGGTCAATGCGTGGGGATGGCCGTAACAATAGTTTAATATCAAATATTTCAATAATTAATAGCAATAATCGCCATAGTCTAGGTAACAATAGTAACACTATAGATCATCTCACGATCGTAAACTACACTATACAGTTAATGTATAAATATAATATCAGACATTCAGACGTCAATATTCTCCCATTCTATATCTCTATATAAATTGAGGGTACTATATTATTGTCTGCAATTTCAGTACAATATCACATTATTACATAACAACCAATGCAATTATCAATTTACCTAATACATGTTATTATAAATGGTTCTCAAATGTGTCACAAGAATTTTGGCGGACTTACAATATATTTATTAGGTATTTTGGGTTTTTGCACACCCATGACAACGGCATTCTAGGCAAAAGCAAAACATTCGATTAAATAATTCTGCAAAAATTATTCTATAAATATATAATATTCAATCGTCGACCCGAAAATGTTTTCGCATACCTGCAGAGGATTTTTATTTTTTTGTTTCTGTACTCTGTGCACGTGCTACAGTTGATGTTTATAGTATTATATTACATATATGAAAAAAATTAAAGTCCATGTCGAGTAGGTTGATGTTGTACAGTTCGTGTTAAACATATTAAAAGCATCCATACAGTGACGTCTGTACATATTATATATTTTTTTTTCACGTCAAACCATTATAAATAACCATTGAAATATAACATTTTAATCCTAAACTCGTGTCCTTCATTTTTTCACTGGAAGAACATTTAAATATTTACGTGCCAAACCGCTATAGGTTTATGGTAGTTTAGGGGGTTGAAGTCCTACAGAATTTTCAAGCCAGACCTTATAAAAAAAATGAACAATTATAAATTTCGTTTGAATTATATTCTATAATTACATACTAAGTTACGATATTAATATTATTAAATTAAATATTACTATTGTGAATACATTTCTATATTGGATAATGTTATGTTTATAACAACAGGTATAATATGTGAATACCTATCTCTGATGTATAAGTAGGGACGTTTTTGGATTTTAAATTCAAAGCATATAAAGCACATTTCAAACCGGAGATCTTGTAATATGTGTAAGATATATATTTCTTGGCACGCATCTGAGATTGTAACTTTTTGAAAATTAGCTAAGTAATTAAAAATAAAAAGTGCACATATATAATGAATGTCATTTGTAAATAATTATTTACAATTATTAAGAGAGGAATTTAATAAAACAATCATTTATGTTCAAACATAAAAGAGATTCGCTATAATTGGGTAAGAATATTTCATTGCCTTTTTCAGGTAGGTGGATGAAAATGAGAATCAAAAGATGAATCATAGTATATTCGAACCTACAAAAGAAAATTGAAATTCGTCTTTAGAGTTTGTATATGGGTCGTGTAAAAGAAGACTTACAGAAGACACGAATTTCAACCCCTCAGGTCTCGTTCTCTGTTGTTTCTCGTTGTATAGAGATATACAGAGTGATTAATTTCTCAAGTATGCTCTCAACATTGTATCCCTTAATTATGCATTTATTTGAAAAAAAGAAGTTTGTATCGACACAGGGTACACTCCTTCAATGGCATAAAAAATCTAAGTATTTTAAAATATGGTTTTTAAGTATTCTTATAAATGACAAAAATCAGAATTTGAATAATGCATAATTAATGAATACAATTGTGGGTGGGTGAGGGGGAGAGGGGAGTGAACATGAATAGCGAATAAGTAGCCACGAGTATGAAATTAACTTACTTTTCAAAAAAAAAAAAAAATTGAAAACGCATACTTAGATATGTAGAGGCACGTACCTGTATAGGCGTGTGCGGAGATAAAGACTGGAGACGATATGCACGTAGCAAAAACAGTTTCGTTGTATTGAAAATCATGTCACGTCTGAGTTCGGTTTTTCTTCACTCGTGTATAGTATTTATTGGTCGTCTGCAGACGCGATTATCATCTCCAAAGACACGGTCAACTCCAGTGTTCATTTTCGGTACCCACATATGTATATATATATTATGCATATAAGTTTTGAACGAAATTGCGTTTTCAATGTTAAACAACCTTAAAGTTCGATTTAAATAGGTAACAAACGAAACCTTAAACACTCTATAGCGATAAAACATGCCCTGGAGCGTGTTTTTAATGTACCTACGCTACCGATAGCTTGCTATTTAATATATTATTATACCCAATAACTAATTCATCTACATGGGAATATGGCTCTGTATTATGCGAAATATACGATCGTGTGCACCGATCGTAGCACTAATGTTTGTCGATTTGGTAATCCGCATGAGCTTTGACGCGCCGAACTTGTACACACATAACTAGATTTAAATGTACTTTAGTTGATGCGTATGTATTGTATAAGTATATATCCAAACATGTAATATTGTGTAAATGTATAAGCATTTAGTCAAAAAAAAATCAAACGTAATTTTTTCGAATAATTATCACCCCGTTATCAGCCAAAACCACGACAACGCTCCAAGTTTTATTTACATTCCTGTAAAATAATATAATTTCAATATATCTACCTATTCATAATAATGAATATGTTTCTGATAGATAACTGAACCTATACAACTATAGTGGGTATATTATTCTACTATAGTCACATTGGAAATATTATAATCGATTGAAATAAGTTATAATTACTAAACAATAAATACATAATAATAATAATATGTTGCAGACTGCAGTAGTGTCATAAATTATGATATCTAGTTTAGGTTTTTGTTTCAAATAAGTTTTGCTACGTACTTATATATTGTATTGATGGTTAATGATGCAATGTGGTGTAACTAAAAATAATTAACTAAATATACACTTGTTTGGTACAACACATTTAACATCGTTAATTAACTAAAATTCTAGAATGTTGATGGCTCTGAGGCCTGAGGGATTACATTATACCGCATCCCTCTTTTTAAAACATCATAAAAATACATACAAATAGATAAGGATCAAAACGTCCAAAAAAAATATTTTAAAAATTGGAAAGTTTTGATTAAAATAACAACGTACTGAAAAATTTTTTATTTTAAAAACCCAGTCTAAAAGTACTAATTTTATATTTAGAAATTAATACATAGGTATAAAACATGTTAATTTGAATATTACATTTTAGGTGGTTTCTTTCGTCTGTTGCCGGTTTCGTGGTTACTTTAATATTTATCGTTTATTTGATAAACATACTTAGGTATTTATTTATTTAGATTTATGTATACATTTTAAAAATACAACCCGGGGTGGTTCTCCTACCACCTCATACTCCCTCAATATTACATACTATTCAACGACTATTTTAAGACTTACACAACCAGATTTTATGATACTGAAAAGTTCGCGAAATCCAAAACTAATCGGTTATTGTCTCTGACGATGATAAATTATTATGTCATTAACTCATGATTTTATATGTACGGTTACAGGTGGACATCTTGGACACGTGCGGCAACCCTCAGTTTCCGGCCATGCGGCGGTTGAGCATAGCCAATGCGAACGCGTTCCTGTTCGTCTATTCGATCGACTGCGAACGGTCTTTCGAGACGGTCAAGCGAAACTTCGAGGAAGTCCGCGAGCAGCGCGAGGACTACCAGGTGCTGCCAATCGTGGTGGCCGGAAACAAACTTGACCTGCCGGCCGACCATAGACGCGTCACCGTGGAAGACGCTTCCGAATGGCTGTACTGCGAACTACCAAAAATGAGGCGAGTCTATAATATTACTAAAATAATCTAACTTGTTGAGGAAACAAAACGGTACCTCTTAAGTAGTCGGTATATTACAAAAACAATTATTTCGTCGTAGACCAGTCATTTTCCTAGACCAGTCATTTTCCCATCACAAAATCAAAAGTATTTAAAACAACCGCGATGAAACATACCCTATTAGTTTCTAAACTATTATAAGTTCTTATTGATAATAATTAATTATGTTCGTGTAGTGTTGTCACGTCATGTAGCCTGTAAGTCTCGACATTGACAAAATGAACGGAATTATAGATAGTCATCGATGATCAAATCCGGTCCGCCCACTAATCCAATTTATAAGCTCGTCTGACGCAAATATTAATTATTATACTTGCAACCAATTTTTCTTCTATAATAGCAATAATATACGTGCTACGGTTGTTCGATTAAGTTCAGGTACAACGACTAAAAAACATTTTTTTCTATTCCTCGACGTCGGCCCTTTTCAATTTATAATGCTATTATAGCATCATAATCGGCGTGATTATTGTTAGACGATCTACTGTAATTTATACTCATAATACAATACAAATTATTATATTTTTTTGTAACATATTAATCGTATAAAATAAACCTTTTAGAATAATATTATGCAATATATAAAGATATAGGTACCCTATTATTATTTATTAGGTACACTATAATAAATTATGAAAAAAATCCTCACTTAGAGTAATATTCTTAAAATAGAGATATTGACTTATGTTATCCTCTGATACGATCGCATAGTAGGTATTGTGAGCTTTTTTTTTTACATGTGATTTGTTTTTATTTTTGAGAGAACCGAAAAACTTGAAATTCCGTACCTACTATTTTTTTTATATAATTGCTGTCTGACCGCATTTATCAACTTCAGAAACAAAATATGCATATGACGTTATTTGTTTCCTATTCATCGTTCGTCAAAATAATTGCCAAGGTCACCGCTATTTCCACAAACGTTGGTTAAGGAAAGTCTCACTATTTTATTATAATAGATAGATACTCTGGTATATTCCATGTAAACCGACTAAAAAAGTATCCACGTGGAATTAACGATCTATAATCTCGATTTGTGATCGGTTTATACAACACACGTATGTAGGTACATTGCAACGTTCATGCTCCAATACGCAACGTTAAACATTTTGGTCTGCCAACATCGTTTAGTAATGATAAGGTTTTACGTGTGTATATAAATAAACAACTTGAAGTCGTGGGCGGAAATTCAACTGGAGAGAAGGGGGCTTAATAAAATCAAACACCAAAACGAAACTTTCTTCTTTCAAATCACACGAAATACGTCAGAATCGTATTCTGGAGATTCGCTATATTAAATAAAAACTTAAGTCTTCGCGGTCGTTATATTGCAAACCTTGTAATTATCTGTTCAATGAATGGGTCTTTCCTTGCAGCATTAGCTCTCTCCCAAGATTAGCACTTACATACGTGTACAATTTTCTCCAATATATTTTTTCATAGGTCAAACTAATAACGTCATTATTTTTTTGTATTCATGATAACTTTACAGAACTATAGAATTTTTAATTAAACCTGATGTCCGTATTTTGTATACATTTAAATTGAAACCTTATTGATTTATGGAAATAAAACCGATTTAAATAAATAAAAATAATAATTGTATTATATTAGTTATAAAATATTTAATGCATATATAGGTACCTACTTTAATACTGGTGGTGTTTTGTCGTAGGCAGTACGAAGACAAATAAAAGTAAAAATAAAATTTAACTGCTATGTCCGGTAGACAATATTATCACGTCATGATCATTGATCATATATTTGTAAAAATAAGAAAATATGATTAGAAATCTAGCGCCGGCCGTTGACCATCCAACCGAACGAGTTATTATAGGTTGATAATTTTTCCAATTGATTGTAATATTTTTGGAACCTATTAGTATAATATTTTGTCAATTTAAAACGTACAAATCTATACCAAAGTTAAAATATCAATGAAATGTTTATTCAAACAATAATACAATTTAAAATGTTTAAAATTGTTTTTGAAAAATCCAGGGGTCACATTCCTCCCCCCTCCATCATATATTTTGAGATATCAAAATTTCAACTTATATTTTTTGTATTGGGTTTACCAAAACACTATAATGTCACTAGGCAGAAATTTACAGTGTTACCTTGGGTACACATAGGTACCGCATACAATATAATATTATATAACGTGTCCGGTATAATCATTGTGGTAGACAGACAAGTGAACATTTTTATTTAATCACTCAGAATTATTACAAAGTCCCTACACTACAATAGATGATGGACAAATATTAATGTATTGTTAGCCAGTGTGTGGAAACAGGAAGTGTATATCAGATTAAAAATATAACTTCAGTTATTAATAAATATTGAATATAATCATTACCGTACTAAATCAATGAAACTTGTTATAAATAAATTATGGTTATTACATAATAAATTACATTCTATTGGATTATTAATTGCATTCTACAAGATTTTCTTACGTTTGACATATATTATTATTGGGGTTGGTTCTAACATTGGTTCTAGTAAGAAAGATCCGTTTCGCAGATATAACTTTTAATCTTAAATCGTATTAGATAGAACACATTTACACCAGCACGCATTAGCTATAATTATTTTTTAATCATCGAACGCTAAGCGCTATTTCTATAACAGTTATAACTTATATCACTACCTATTAAGCGTTTTAATGAGAAAAAAAATAATAATTTAGTAACACTGTCTTTAGGTTTTATATATTATTATAATATTCTATAATAGTACCGTCGTATAAATTTATACTACGTCGACACCTAAATACCTAAAAAAAATTAAATATAACTATAACCTTTCAATGGAAAATAATATTATATATTAGAGTGAACCTACATATTTTAATTGCGTTTGAAACTTGACTCCATATTTGTTGCTACTTATAGTCCAGTGGATTATGACCTTGCATTGCAATACAACATAAGTAGTTAAATATTATAACTTTATTAATTAATATTAACTGAAATTTTTAAAAACGATTTTAACGAGTTACTTGGAAAATTAAAGAGGTACAGGTCACAGAAAATACTTGTTCAAATGTGTATACTTTTACCAATCGCATACAGCAGACTTCCTCTACTCCTTGCATCCGAAATAATAATTAGATTTATCCGACTAAAAAAAATGGTTCAAAAAAATTTCATTGGTCAGTTGCACCCAATCGTGACATTTTTAATCTAGTTGTAACACTATCGCTAAAATAATTAATTGGGTCATAATAACTAATATTATAACGTATGAAATATTTTTTAAAAATGCCAATTTTAATTGCTTTTTTCACCAAACAGAATATAATTAATTATAATTTGTATTTCGTACAACTGTATTTTCACAAAAATTATCATAATAATTATAATTAAATTTTTAAGTATAAAAATATTTTAACATGTTAAAAATATGTAAACGATATAACTTTGGTATAATATAAGGCTGAAAGCTGAACAATCGTTGCTTTTCAACGTTATATTTGTTGCTCAAAAAACTTGTAGATATACCTACTTAAATTTTAATAAAATCTAAGGCTGACATTTTTAATTTTGTGTTATCTATTGCTTCCCAAAAATGCTTGTTGATACCTTATTGAAATATTGTATAGACTTCTACTAACAGTCTATTACATACGATCATCGATTTTTTTTTTACACTGCCCTATATAGTATTGTAATATTTACAGTTCTACTCGGTACCTGGTTAATTTACATTTTTCGGGTGAATATTATTGGATGAGAATGGTATGGAGTCCTTTCGATTTGATTTTTTGATATGATTTTTCGCGTGTGTACATATTCTGTTGTGGATCCAGGATGTTTATATTTTTTCTGTCATTGTATGAAGCATAAAATATACTCATTTCTATAACGCCAACAAACCCTTCAGCGAGTATAGGTACAACCAAACGCAAAAAAAAAAACACAAACTGTCCATCGATCAAACACGCGAGTTTTGACGTAACAGGCCAAATACAATTTATAATATACATTGGATTCCCGGGAAGAATAAGTATATTTCATTTCCTGTCTCTAGCCCCGAGCATTTGTAGTCCGGACGTCCGCTGTCGAGAACATGGCGGTGGTGTGGTGGTGGAGGTGACGGCCGTAAAGACTATGATATTCTACCTACTGACAAACGCAGCAGTGACAAAACGTAACGATCTAAATAATTATATTAAACATATTCATTACCTCGGCTGTAGTAGTCTGTAGTAATAATATAATATATCAGCACGTCGCTGTTTAAACGCAGTCCGGTAAATAGGTGTTATTTCATTATACAGATGCGGATCGCTGAACACTGGCCTCGTCTCCGAATAAGGTTCATTTTAATGTACACGGAATATCATTATTATGTAATGCGTATTACATCAAATTAATAGTCCGTGTCTTCGTTGTATACGTCATATTTTATAATAATGACGTGAATCATTTGGAAAAATGTGAATATATTTTTTTTATTTTTAGAGGGAAATTATTGGGAAATTGACTCTCCGAAAACGGGTGAAGTCGACAACTTATAAAAGAACTACAATTTACATAAAATGTGATTTTTTTCAAACATAAGACAGTGATTTTCTCAATAAATTTCACTCTATAGAAAATGGTCGTACGTTTTTCGCAAAGTGCACAACGCGATTTGAACAATGGATCTTCCTTGTACAGCAGTTTTATACACTTCAGAAAGTGTACGAAAATCAATGAACACATTGTTAAGTGTAACATTTCACGGACTTGACTCTCTTAACATATCATATACGTATATGGCACTTGTACTTACATTTAATCGTACTATAATGCATGCCAACGCTCGTCCCATTATATTGTATCTTTTTATTGAAGTCGGAAATAACCATATATTATTATGGTGATAGGTATCGTCTGATATGAAAAAATTTAAAATCGGACCACTTTATTTAACAGAAAAAAAAACATTGTCATTAGGTAGAACATTGCCAATTACTTAGGTGGCGTGTGTCTATATGTATATATTATATTAGTAAACTAAATCGTGACATTATAATAGAAGTTTTACGCCAACACAATTTCCAACGGTAGTCATAAATTATGTACACACTATGTTTGTGGTCATGTGCACACGCCGTTGAAATACAGAGTTGGTGTGAAAGGTCCTTTTCAATTGATTTAGTCTATTCAAAGACCGAATTTAAAATGCATAAATAAATTATGTCTCGAATTCGTAGTTTATTTCATTTTTCTACAAGTGCTAAAATTGATTTCATCGAGCAACATATAGACACGTTCACAATCATCATGTGATGGCATAACGCCTTTTTTGAATTGCTTTTATAAGAATAATATACCATTCAAATAATATACTATGAAACAAAATGTTATCATTTTGAAAATAATGCTACCTACAAGATAAGTGGTTTAATGCGCTTAAAATGGAGGCGAAAAAACATATTTTAAGTTGTGAAAATGTTGTGTTAAATAATAAGGATTAATTTATTACACATACACAAACTAAATATCAATGAGTTTTCTGGATACAACTTATTAAACTCTTAATAATAAGATTACCTTTTTTCTCCATAATTAAGCTACATCTTGAGTGGGTGTTACTGTAACCATTTTTAAGGTAATTTTTATCGTATTCAATATTGTAAACATGATTTTAAGCTGAATAAATTCTAGCTACACTTAGGAGTTAGAATATTAAATTTAAAAACAGAGGTTTGGCAGTTTTATATTTTATGTCTAAAAATAAATTATGAACTACAACTTGTATATTATATTTACACAGGTAAAAACTATACAGAGTTTAACAGAAATAGCTGATAAATAAAATTAACTAACTTATTATGTGTGTAATAACTAATAAACAATGACTGATGACTAAGTTAATAAATAAATATTAACAGTAGTTATAAAAAAATAATATATACAATAAACTTATAATTGACAATTAAAATGTCATTTCATGTAACATAAAAATTGAAAAATATATATGTTCAAAAGTTATAAGATATAGTTAGTTAATTGTATATTTTATATCTTGTATCCCAATGCCTACTATGTGTAATTATTATATTATAAATTCCAGTTCATAATTTATATAGACATACAACATAAATCTTCAAAATCTCTATATTTAAATTTAATATTCCAGATTATTTTTATAATTAGAAACTATATTGAAACTCCAAATCAATATTGGGTATATTTTTATTGTTTCAAGAATAAGGTAAATAGGTGAATGAAAATACGGTATATAGTTCTAAATAATTTTAAGTGTGTTTGGCTGTAGGGCTTATATGAAAATATAATATTTTTATTCAATCATTTTTAGTTGAAAAAAAACACTCATGGGTAGGCGACTTGGATAATAAGTGTTTCAAATTGCTTATTCAAATATATATTTTATTTCTCATTATTACTTTAAAGAACCTAAAAATGAAATAAAGTGACCTCATGTAACACATATTATTCAGTCAATATTCGATTCTACTATGGTCATTTTTTCATGTAACCTAATTAAAATATTAGTTGTTTTCCCAATTAATTGAATGCTAAGAGTTATAGCAGGTAGTCAGTAAGTTTGAAACTAAAAGTTTGTGTAAGAAAAAAAGTTTAATTCGACCTCCGATTGTCAACGATGACAGCTTGTTAAATTTTTCTTTCATAATATTGTTCTAATTTCAAATTATACAGTTACCGTTATAGTGCATAATGCATATTATATATAAAATTAATTTCAATTCTTTAGCTATCAAAGTATATTTTTTTTAATTAAAGTATATTTATTCTTACCGATGACTGAAGGTAACAAAAAAAAATGTCTTGAACTGGAAATTATAATATGCTTACAAATCAAAGGATATGCTATAGATGGTTTTATTGTTGAATAGTACGAGTCCTTAAAGATTAAATCGAAAGTACCAAACCTTTCTTTTGTCTCTTTAGATTAATAAATAAATGTTATTCTTTGTGTATACACTTGGAAATTTTCAATTCTTTTTTTAATAAAGATTTTTCAAAAGTATCGTTTTATTATTATTATTGTTGTACTTTGGTATTCTGTCTGTAACAATAACTTCTGTATGCATAAGTTCACACAAATAATAATAATATTTTAATAAATCGTCCAATTATTAAACTTCAAAACGTGTGTTTGCTAAGACACAGTTCAACGAAAATAAAACTATTGTGATAAGTTTAGTATAATAATATATTGGGTACATCGTACATACTACTATAATAATATTATGATATATTATGATATTATGATATAAAGTAAATTGTAAGTCTACAACATAGTTACATGGTAGTATAGTTCACAAATAGCGTAAATTAAACCCACGTCCATACAGATATTGAAATAATTCTGACACGTCAAATGTGAACGATTTGTCAATAGTTCTATAGTTTATTGAATTGTAATTGCATTAATAATTATAAATGAAATCGTTTTTTTTGTGAGCATTTCAATTTAAATTCGTAAATTAAAAAAAAAAAACATTAATTTCGTATTATCAATCAAATATTTACGGTAATATTTTATTCGTTCAAAACGCATTTCAAGAATTGTGGTAAAACTTTCATGACAGTTAAAATATGCGTTTTGAAATTATAATATAAAATCCATTTCATCGCATTGCTCGATATTGCCGGGAAACATTAATAATAAATGTAACCTATACGAGCTATAACCGCTTCAAACGCTAATATTCTAACGCCAGGATAATGCATACGTTTTGCTTTCTGGAAATTAACGAATCGTTGCAAAAAATAAATATTTCATTTGTGGATTATTTTGATGCACCTTTGATCATACATTATTTTATGCGGAACTCAGTTTTTTTAATCTGTGTTGGTACAATGCTTTTAACACACCATGTCTGCAACAACTCCGAGTGAAGATTATTATTTCAAATGTCAATATTATAATAATATAATATCCATAAATAATTAACTATCACAGCAGAGTATGGCGAATCTGAATACATGTGCTATAGGAGTGCATGCATTCGTTTGAAATATACAGGGCCATTTGCCAACCATGCTCCCCCCTCCGTTTTGTCCATTAATCGTGTGTCAATTCAAATCCTGATTTTAACGTTTTTTTTTTTTGTTGTTTAAACTGACTCTAACACAAACAATCAATTTGTTGTTAGAGTAAACTGGAGAGAGGATCTCCAAGAACAGAATCGCTTATTTCGAACTTTACAGCAGATGTTATCGTTCCTCTCAAAATACGCATATCAATATTGTTATCCTACATTAAAGAAAAACACACGACGAAACACTGTCTTGCGCCTGCAAGTCGTGTGAAACAGAACGAAAGTCCAATACCCTGTACATTAAGGGGATGACTGCAAGCGGTGATTTTCCGTCTTTGTCTAACACACGTGGAACATAGGAATTTAGTTGTGTTTTCATTCCAACGTACCGATTACAAGTAATCCCAGATTTTTAATTTTTTTGATTTTATTTTCTCCAAAAATGTAAATATTTCACTTCCCTTTTTGGTACCAATTTTTTAGAATTTAGGTGGATAAAATCAAAAAGTGTGGGAAAATCGATCTCAAGTAGACATGGCGACAAATTCAAATCTGTTTTTAAAATTCTTATTTCTTCACTAAATCAATCGGTACGTTGGAATGAAAACCCGTCTAAATTCCTATGTTCAACGTGTGTTAGACGAAGACAAAAAATCACTGCTTCCAATCCCCTCAGGTCTCTATAATATTCAATCCAAAGTAAAAACTGGGTATATGCTCATTTCGGTGGTAGTCCATTATTTAACATGGTGCAGCCGAATAGGTCGACATACTGGGGAGGAACTATTGTCTTTCGGCACCTATGATTTTACCATTAACCTAAATAGAATATCGTTTAATAGTCAATTTAAAATTTAAATAGGTTCATTTCGCAATCTGCAGAATGTATAGAAATTATAAATCGACCAACGATAAAAATCTATTCTTTGTCCGGTGTATAATATTATACATCATGTTAAAATAATAAAAGAATAGTTTTTTTTTTTAATCTAAATAATAGGTAAAAGGTCATATTAATTTTGTTATTGGAGCATACACAAATAATGTACCTACTTACCTATCTAAATTAATTTTTTAAGACTTTTACCACATTAAAATATAATTAAATTAGAAAAAATAACTGATTAGTTATTATTGTCTTATCATAAACTATTATAATATAAACACAATATCTTAGTAATTATAATTTATAGTAGTAATAATTAGTTGACTTGAGAGAACACTTACTGGCATGTACAGTGTTAGCGACACGATAAAAATAAGAAAGGTGCACACATTATAGTGTGCTCCAAACTACCATATATTACTAACCGACGTGCGAGGCATGTAACTAATATTTACACAATTATTTAATCGTTTATAGACACACTTCTCAACATGAAAAACTGCAAAAACTTTTCTTTTTTTTATTACAGACCATGTGCATAATAACCAATTATATGTTACCATAGGAATCTAATTATCTATATTTATAAAAATAAGTGTACATTTTGAATACATTTTATAACTCAAGATCCACCAAACCGAATTCGATAAAAACTTCAGGGAATATTAATATTGATATTTAGATAGTTTCTGTGAAGTTTGTACGCTGTTCAATAAGTGGTTCCGGAGTTATGGCCTCTTAATTGCACACCTTCCCTACCTGATAATGTACTGCAGCGAATCAGAATTTTTATTCCGGGCAACGGAATAGTTAAGATTAATTTTGAAACCATACACCGAATATTAAATAACGAATTGAACAAAGTTTGAGTCACATAGAGTTGGTACACAAAGTGCACGGGTTCAGCTAGTTTTTATATTTTTTTCAAATTTTTTTGGGTGGTTCACGTGCTCCTGTGCACCATACCACAAGCCGCCACTGGGTAAGGTACACATCAGGTAGATCCGGAATTAAACGTAAAAACTCAACAGCCGTAGGATACGCGACAATCAATGAATAAAACAATAAAACAAGTAAAAAAAGCAATTAGGTCGGTAATAAATTATATTAAAAATATCAACCATCTTTATTATATTATCCAGATGTAGTACAAGCACAGAATACAGGCACAGTTGTTCCATGGTATAAATCAGGGGGAGTTTACCAATTGCGCTTAAAATGACCTTTTCATATACCAATTGCGCTCTAAACATTTTTGGGTCGATATACCAATTGCGCTCTAAAAATTGTAGGGTCGATAGACCAATTGCGCTTTATACATTTTAGGGTCAATAGACCAATTGCGCTCAAAACATTTTACACTACCTAAGGAAAAGTTATTAGTTAGTTATTAATTTATTATAATCATATAATACATTATTATACTAACCGATTTTTTGCGAGTATTAATGTATAATACATAATAATATAATATAAATAAATAAACAATTTTTTTCTTCACATCATCAAAACTTATTAGTTTGTTAATAACCGATTTTTTTTTGTTTCGGTGAAACGAGCCTATACAGTTTAGTTAATGAAAACTAAAATAAAATAGGTAATATTAATAATAATAGAATAGGTGGTTAAATCATAAAGATATAATAATAATAATAATAATAATAAGATTTTGAGTTTAAGGTAATCATGATGTTTGTATTTTGCATTAATTTTCAATAATAACTTTTAAAAAGACAAAAATATTTGGATGGGGAGAATAAAAGTTTGTAGAAAATAAAGCGTGAAAAGCTTCACACGCATTAGTTGTACGTTCACAACTTATTGATTTGCTTCGTGGTTATGATCAAAATTAGATTTTAAAAGCACCGTTTCACTTACATCACATAAAAAATTCGAAGTACACGATTTAATTGTACATCTCCATTTTATTAGAAATTTTCATATATTTGAGATAGTACATTTTCGAAACTTAAACTCATCAAGAACTAATAACGGTTTACCTTTTTCACTTAAAGCTTTTGTAAAACGATCCATATTGTAACGTCAAACAACTAAAACTAATACTAAACGACTAACAAGACATAAGTATAGGGTACCTATCAATACGATTTATATTTATATTGGGTATCATCAATGTGTTCTTCTATCTACAATATGTTGTGTTCAACGAACAATTAGGCTGATAAAATATATCTGATGATAATGAAAACTTGTTTTCGTCCATCACTCAAATGCATACTTCTGTGATCAAAATATGTGTGTAATAATAATAACGTTTCATAAAATTCCCTATATTAATATATATAATAATAGGTAGGTACACTAATTTGAGCATGGCAATTTAGAATAATATAATTTAAATACAAGCGAAATTGGTATATTGACCGTAAAATATAAAGAGCGCAATTGGTACACTGACCTAAAATATAAGAGGCGCAATTGGTACACTGACCCTAAAATATAAGAGGCGCAATTGGTACACTGACCCTAGTATAAAAATTTTGTTTTAGGCGCAATTGGTCCATGCCCAAATCAGGGACTGGAAACCGGTGCAACTCGTTTGCGCACAATCCAAATTGTTTACCTAGATATCGATGACTCGTTTGCGCACAACTAATACCGTCGCTAACCTAAAAACGGACGACTCGTTATAAACGCGCATAACATAAATTTTATATTTTTAAATTTGGACTTACCTAAAGTAATTGATTATCGGTACAAATTATCAGTACAAATGACCGGCATATCAATATTAAATATATCATTAGTCATTATCATCATTGAAAATAATCGACGTGTATTAAACATAATATTTTTAAGCAGTCGTTCGCCAGAAAGCGGTACTACCTATACTGACTAGTGACTATGGATATCGAAATTTGTGATATTTTTGAAACGCGTCGAGGTAAAAAGTGTATAAATATAGATAGTTATAAATTTAGAGAATTTCGAACTTTAAAATCTAGTGTTACACATTTTAGGTGTGCAAATAAAAAATGTTCCTTGAGTGATGTAGTAAGGTTAGTTAATAATAAAAAAATAAAAAATTTTAAAAATGACAAACACGCATAGAACTTCTATTACTTCTTATTAATTGTACAATTATATATTTATTCAGAACAGACACACACGACATGCACTTTTTTAATCACGCCTGTACAAAACAGATGGTCCTAAGCCTATATTAAAGTAAGAAGGGAAATGTGCTGTTCTGCTCAAAGTTAAATGTGCGCAAATGAGTTGTACCTTTATAATTTAAACCAGGGCTTGAAACCGGTAACCGATTTTTCCCGGTAACCGGTTACCATGAGTACTTTTTGGACTGGTATCCGCTTCCCGGTTCTCGAGTTTCAATTTTGAGAAGCGGTTATCAATTACCGGTAATCACGGAATTTGATAAAGGGAGAAATCTATAACGGTAACCGTTTATTTTTAGAACCGGTTAATTAATCGGAAGTATACTAAACCGTAAATCTCAAACCAATTAACGTAAAAATAATTTTTTTTTAATTATATTGAATATTCTAAATAAGAAAATAATATTTATAAAATACTAAAATAGATTATTTTAGAACTACTAAGTATTAAAATTTAAAAATACCAAAATAAGCGTGTTTGATTGCGGAATCGTATCGGCGCACTAACAAAAGATTCTCAGTAGTCAGTACCTATGATATAGGTACTGAATACTGATACGAATGGTAGAAACATCACAGACTTCTATACTATATAGAAATCTGTGAGCAACATCGACGAATGCGGGCTGATACATATATATATATACCTAATAGTATATAACTCTTGCATGTACGATATTGTACCAAGTACTAGGTAATAGGTACGTTATAACTTATAATCAGGGCCTGTTTTGATATTCATTATTTAATAATAAGTTCGTTACATTAGTTCGTAATAATAGTAATACTGAACAAAACTGTGTAGTACTATACTTAACATGTTAAGTTTGATGAAAAAAAATAGAGTAGGTATTAAAACAAAAAAAAAAAACGGTTTTGCGAGGTAACCGGTAATTTTGAAGATTTAAAACCGCTTCCAAATAGATAACCGGTAATCCCATTTATAAAATTTATTTTGGTAAGCGGGAAATGATTATCATTATTTCTAAAAACCTCGATAACCGGTAACCGGTTCCAAAAAATTTTCCGGGTCCTATCGGACCCGGTAACCTATTTCTTCAGGAGCGGTTTCAAGCCCTGATTTAAACCCAAAATATGTGTGCGCAAACGAGTTGTGATTTTGTGCGCAAACGTGCCGTAAAAAAGGTAAATGTGCGCAAACGAGTCGCACCCCTGGAACCATACTGAAGTTGACCGGTTTTGGACCGAAACCTTTTAAAAATCTTGGGACCAAAACTGAAACGGAACCGAAATTTCGGATTTTTGAGAACCGAAACCTAAACCCAAACCGATAAAATCCTAAAGGTTCTAGTCCCTGGTATAAGTAGGTACATCGATATGTACATTTTTACTCCTTACATAGTTGAAAGTATACAAGTATGTCAAAGTCTTAGTAGAGACTATGAATTGTTGTTGCTTATTATTATTATTATTATTATTTAGTGAAAAGTGACACAGTTTTCCATATTATCTATTTAAAAATGGAAGAATTATTTAATAATCGGTAAATGACGTATTTACCGGTTTGTTATTTCGTCCCCCGCAGTATATTCCGTTCAAGGGCCACCGCGAATAAAGCAAGTCTTTTATAGCCATATCGTTATTAATTATTATTATTATTTCAATAGCCATTCATTATAGATTGATAAACAAATACGGTATATTTTATGCATAATTAAATTATTTTTTCACAATACATACTACAAAACTAAATGATTTTTGGAAACCTTTCAAATGTATTATACAACTATATCATATTGTGCATGCGACATGCCTGTTGTATGCAAACAAAAAAATCAATCCATACGTCAAAATGATGAATAGTATATTTTTCATTCTAATGTCGTTATTATTATTATTATAGACTATAGTTTGTATGTGTTTGTGTGTGTGTGTATGTGTGTGTGTGTGTGTGTGTGTGTGTGTGTTTAAAAAAATATTGTTTCTTTTCGCTCCCGTGTTAACAGAATTCGTCCGTTACTGCTAAAACGCCTAAGTTTTTAAGGCAAGTTTATAATAGGCAAAAACCGAGGGAAATTACTACCGGTCGTTTATTTCGTACAAGTCGCTTGGCAAATTGAATACAAACCATAATTAAAACTAAACGTTTACCGGTAAAACGCGTGCGCGGCACGGCAATGACGCATTCGGCGGAGAATGCGAACGACAGGACGATAATGACGTTTCGAGGCGATTAAGGCCTCGGAATAATGTGATTTAACTTACACAAAATTAATGGGTAAAAACAGTATGGATTTACCCGGGATATGCCTTCAGAAGCAACTTTACGCTTTTGATTAATAACAACAATGATACAAAAGCGCGATGATAAAGTAAATAATAATAATAACATTCGCCCGATTTCGCCTCGGACGCCTCCGATTCAACTTGGACGAATAAATACTTACGGGGCATTCGATCAAAAACTAATAACGCAAAATGATTCGATTACTCGGCCGACGAGAGCAATCAACGGCTAATAATATTCTGCTTGGATATTTAATCATCTTTTGTCGGCCAGTATGTGGTATTCGCACTTATACATCGTATTATCCGGAGAGATTTTATCAACACAAGATTATACTCCCCCGGCCGGGTGGTGCTGCTGAGTGCCTACCCACAAATGTTAAATCACCCTGTCACTGACCATTAAATATCAAATTTGCTTATTGTACTTAACGTTGTATAGATTGTGAGTTATTTCAAATATAAAATTAAAAAAAAGATTATACTCGTTATTGTAATAAAATACTTATGTTATTCATAAGTTGATAGCTACAACACAAAACCTCTACTATAGAATATACATATTTGGTATTACCTATACCGCTTTTTTGTCACAACTTTCCAAAGTCAATACGTTCTGAATAATGTTTTATCATGCTTCTTCGTTGTATGGGACCTTAAAATAGACGATTCAATATTTTGAACATTGAAAATGAAATGATGTTATATCATGGTAAAAAAATTTAATTTTGACTTTCGAAAATTACACTTGACCAATAAATAAATAGCTATAACTTATAGTGGTCAGTGATTACCGTAAGTTATATACATATATTAGGTATGAGCAGGGGCGTATACAAGGGGGGGATGTGGGGGTCGGATCCCCCCCCAAAGGCCTTTTTTTAAATTTTATAAAATAGTGTTCTTAATGACTTAATGTAAGGAAATTACAAGGAAAAAAAATGTCAAGGATTTTTTGTAAATTTTTATTTTAACACAATATTCAACAATTAATTAAAAATAATTTACTTAATATTAATCAGTGATCATATATTTATTTCATATTCATATAATCGTATTATGTGATATTTGATAAGAATAATAATATGTGGCAGACCAGCCACGGGCCGTCGCCACCGTCACCGATATCAACGCGGCGGAGACGACGCCCGCATGTCCGTGCATATAATAATACATTTTCCTATACATTAGAAAAAGAAATATTATTATGGTATAATATAAGGTTATTGCACGATGGTTTTTACGCATTTATACCAAAACATTATCAATTTTGTATATTATCAATTAACATTTATATACCTACAACATACTAGCTAATAGCTATCAGTAATTTGTTCATTGAAAGCTAAAAATAGCTTAAATAATAAATATTATTGACTAAAAAAAAAAGAAAATTAAATTTTGTTTTATAATTACTTGTAGAATTTAAAATAAAATGTATTGAATATATATATGTTTTATCATTTATTAGGTATTTAAATGAGCACATACCTAGGTTTAGGTATTTTCGTTCCATAATAATTTGTTTTCAACTGATCCCCCCCCATACAAAAGTTATGTATACGCCACTGGGTATGAGTTATATGTCATATAAATCAGCTCTATTACATTATTATTCAATTAACAAAGAAGTCTTCGATTATGTCTCTTTGCTTACCGACAATTCTTGAATACTACTTACTGTATAGTAGACAAATATACGATAGCAATACACTTTTTTTGATTCAATTAGATACCCTATTATTCGATATTAATATTTAATAAGAGTGTTTTTATAGTATTTGAGTTTGGGTATGACTTTAGCATTGCACTCGCGACTTATTTGCTTTATTAAAAAATGTATGATATATATATATATTTATATACGAAGTTTTTACCTTACTAACCATTTTTTATTATATGTTTTCTCTGACGAATTACATGTCAATATTTTCCCTCAAATCGTATGTGCCCTATCGTTTTTCCTTGAATCGCTTTTCTATAAATCATATAGTTCAAATCCATCGGTGAATCGAGACTAAACAAATACATTTAAAATATTAAAATCATACAGTTATGAATTGAAGAATGTCACATGTTTGTACATTTCATACTAAATCTTAGTAAATTGAATCCTGCATAGGGTTTAATCAGAACACCTAAAAATATATTTAAGTCTATTAATGATATGTCGTTGAAAACTTGACTTCAATATCCACGTCCACACAAACGTAATAGTAGGTACCCATATAAGCAATATTACTAAGGCAGGCGTTATATATTATTGCTTCAGCTAATAATCGTATTCGACGAAGTATACCTTCCCGTCATAATATTATGCACTCCGTTAAACTCGCTTAAGCTAAACACCCGTAACGGCTTTGAGTTTCAAATAAATAAATAAAATTGAAAAAAATACGAAAAACAGTTGGGTAGAGGCTAGGTAGCATAAATTATGAGGATCGCGACAAAAAAAAAAAACGCAGAAAAGGATTTCGATGTTTTCATCACATGAGCAGGCGCGTTGAGGAGCTTTTTATGTAATATTGGTCAGGCCAACATACACTCGACTGCACTATAATCCATACAGCTGAAATGTAAACGCTTTATATTGAACAACTATATAATAACGCACATGCAGAGTACCTATATAATCTATATTGTATGAAAATGGGTTTTGTATACGAGGTCGATGCGGTAGAGTACTACAGCGAGTATATTACTGCACATCACGGATGGACGATGTGCTGCACCGTTGTAGGAGATAAATCAGAAAATGTATTATATGAAAATATATTTACATAATAAACCATAATTATTTCTATTATTTCTGTTTCGCTATTTCGGGACATGATTTTTCACTATTACAACATCATATTTTTAATGTGCGAAACGAAACACGATCAAAATATTATAATCGCTAATATTATAATATTATATTGTTATACAGTGGTATAATATTAATAATATATTATTGTGTTCGACATTTGAATCGATTTTTAATTTTACGAAAATCATTCGACAAATATTCAAAATATACGTTATATTGATTCGTTTCTATCAATTAATTGTCTTACCTCATCGTGTTACTTTTACAATGTCATAATAATAATATGATAATTGAATCTTCTCTCTGTGGCTTTTCGATCATTATAATAAGTAAATTTGGAGAAATAATAGAAAAAGATTGATATACTCTTCAACAATAAAATATATTTTTTAGTGATCTATTAAATTCCACAGAAAAATAACGTTTTTATTGTAGTCTGAAAAATGGAAATCGTTTGTTATCAGATGTTAAATAGGTAATAATATTTCAGTTACCGATACTGTAAAATTGTTTTAAATAAATAAATCTTACACTCGTCGTTTCTCGCGAGATACTCTTAGGGAGGTACTCGACGTGGTAAAATACTTATACGTGAGCTGCTTGGAACCTTGACCCTTTTATTAACACAAAAAAGATTCAACGTTATTTGGTATAAAAAAATTAAAATAAATATGTACCTAACGCTTTTGAGTTATTTTACGTTAAAATATTTTACTTAAGCTCCATGTGAGTATTTTCATTATATACTGCAGAAACGTGATAGTATAGAATGCGTGTGTAATCTAATTGAGTTTAAATTTCACTTGAACGCCATTCACATAGTAGTACGAATGTTCATTGTACAAAATCATCGGTGTGCAAAATATAAAAATATATTGTTCATCTTTATTATAAACCTAGGACCGCCCTAGAGTATGATGTTTAGATGCACCCACGCAGTAATTAAACTATATAATATTAATATAAGCTAAAACGTTACCCCTCCCCCACCATAACCACTATTACCCCTCCAAGCCATGTGAAACCACCAGGACGAAAACTCCCTTAAACCCCCCGCTCGTTTCATTCCCACCGACAACACCACGCTTCCCGGTTCACTCGTTACTCCGCCATCCCATCATGACGCATAATACGGTATGCACTACCCATGTAATACCATACCCTCATAATATAAATATAATATAATGTTATATATTATAAACACTCGTCTGACGCGAAAAACTTTGCACGATCGTTTTCGCAGGGTCAAGTTGATCGAGTGCTCGGCCAAGGACAACTTGAACGTGCGCGATCTGTTCAAGTGCTTGCTGGTGCTGTCCCGGAAGATGAACGGGCCGGAAGACCAGGCGGCGTGCCCTCTGAAGCGCCGGTCCAGCGCGTACGTCAGCCACACCAAGTCGTCGAGGCGCGCCGCGGAGAACGCGGGAGGAGCCGCCACGACTTCCGGTCCGGCGGGAGGCGCTTCCGGTCACGGCCGCGACGAGCACCAGCTCCAGCAGCAACAGCAGCAGCAGCAACAGGAACGGGCGAAACCGCGCAGCCGCAGTCTGATCAGACGGTGCAGCCGGAAGGCCAAACAACAGATCAGGGACACGACCACCGGTGGAGGTGGAGGTGGGGGTAACGGTGGCGGTGTGGACGACTGCAACGTCAGCTAAATGCTCGCATAATAATGATTTAAATATTTAATATACATACACGATATATCTACCTACCTACATAATAATAATAATAATAATTATATAGTTTCTTCAGTTGTCCGACAAGAGCAAAATTCACACTCGTACTACACAACATTTTCATGATTTTGTCATTTTAGACTCATAATTATAATTATTATAATATTATACCGCGTGTACTACCTATCATACTAAAATATTATTGTACGAAATTTTTGTATTGTTTTGTGAATTTTTAACAACGCCCCCCCCCCCCCCACATACAAAAATCGGTCCCGACGTTTTATTATTTTTCGTTTGCTTTAACCACGTGTAATAGCCATCGGCTAGTTATTTTTCAGTTATTTTTCCTTCCGTTTCATTACCTAGTATACAACTACAACCACTGTCCTATAAACATTGGTTAACGTTTTGTTCGTTTTGGGTGTGCTCAAATAATAAAAACTATTATTATATGCGTCATTGACGTGCCTCGTGAAGCTACGGGATACCTACCCATGTATACCATAATATATAGGTACCGCAACATTATATGATAATAAAATAATAATATTAATAAAACGTCTCTTGAGCGGTATTACAACGCATTTAAGACGAAATATCAAGAACAATTTTCAAGTTTCACATCCCCCTCGCACATTTTGTATATAATATTAATATAATATAACATGCACACTCTGTATATATGTGTCGTTCATAATTCGTGTCTGTCAGTCCAATGTAGCCGACACTGAAACGACAAATTCACTTTTTTATTTCTATATTACATTAAATTTCTTGCACCAGGCGTAGGTACTTTTAACAGTACCGATATACCTACTTGTATTTAGTTATATCATAGTTAAGTTATGTACTAAAATCTTATGCTCCCTTCGGCGTCGGATCGTATATATTAAAATAGTTTTGTGTCAAATTATGACCACTGTCCTTATAAAGTATACACCCATTATAATTATAATTATAAACTATATTATATCATTATGCCGTCATGATATTTGAGTAAATTCAACATGTTTTAAATTTGATTAAAAACTAATTAATCATTATTATAATAATAATTTTATTTTTCTTACACTGTATTTATTTGTTTTTCTGATTAGAAAATGCTATAAACGTACAAACTAAATTTTGGTTATATTATGTTATGTTCTATTATTTTTGGTTTTACAATTCGTATTGACTGGAAAGTAATTATCATATTATTATCATTTATTTATGGGTGATTGGTTTCAAACGACGTCATGATTTTTGGGGAACAGTTTACATTAATTATCAAAACCACTGGTTTCGGCCGTGTTTAAAATGTAAATATAATAATTAATAAATCATTTTGACATAACTAATACTATAATTTTATTTTAATGTTCAGTGTGTTTTGTTACGAATTATTTAATCTAATAAACACGTTTTAAATATATAATTGACGGTGATCAGATGATTTTCATTACACCGGTTATCGTCTTTATTTCGTGTAAATATTTTATTAATTTGAATATTTAATACGCTAACCTGTAATCTCTGATTTCACTGGTACAACATCTATGAATTAAACAATAAACGTGATAAATTGTAGTAAGTTCGTTAATTTATGTGCCATTGATTTCCATGTGCTTCCATAAGCGTATTGTTCAAATAGTCAACCTATGTAGGTACGATAAAAGAATGTCTAAACATACAATAATAATATATTAGTCATTTAATTAAATAACAAACCAACATAATATTATAATGTTAAATATCAGACATATATATAAATACATACTTTTTATTAATATTTGCATTTAAAATATTTATCTTAATTTGTTCACGAAGCGTTTCCAAAAATAAATGTGTACTCTAAAAGCACCTAAAACTACACGATACCTATAATACTACTAAACTATACGCAATGTATTTATTCGTCCAAGTTATTGATTACTATTATTATTCTCATTCTATATTCGATGTTACTAAATACATTTTAATAACTTAGATAAACTTACCATTCGACTAAATATATTATTATATATTTACAGTTTTCAAATACAAGCAATCGCTTACATTATAAAATAGTAATAGTAACCTACATAAAGTACCCATAGTTAACAATGTATAAAACAAAAATAGCTGAATTTATCTAGAGGAAAACATCCGTGAAAAGAAGTCTCAAATAAAAGGTCATATATACTTAATTATAATATTAATAATGTATATTATTATGTGTAATATCACCATTAATGCCTATGTACATAATATTAATTTGTTAATCAATCATGTCGTTTGATATTTTGTTGAATAATAACATAATCTAACAGTGCAGCTAAATTATAAGATTATGACGTGTAATAATATGTGCATCTTCATTGCATATTTTGTATAATTATCAATATTAATGTCTATAATATACTTACTAGGTAAAAAGGTATTGAAAAAAAAAATACGATAAAATAACTGTTTGTAAATGTCCTTTTAAAATGTCGACGGGGTAGCGGGTTATGGGTTCTCAAATACCGCCTGCGAGCGCCTTTCAGTATATAATAAAAATCGAAAACGTGAAAAATATTACTTGTTATTTCTCATTTTTCAAACATAAAATAGGTATGTCAAAATATAGTGTCGTAATTATATCCCCGTAAGTGGCATTCGTTGAGTGAAAATTAATTTAGTCCAATCGGGAATAAGCAGGGATAATAATAATTAATTACGTATTTTTTTCTATGGATGTTTTCACAATGCTATAAAAAAAAATTACATTCATTAAAAATAAAAATATTATCACACTAATGACATACATTTTAAACCATAAAAGTTCATGGAAACCGCTGGCGATATCAGTTTATTAGTGAATATAATTGTTAAAACATGACATGATTTTCATGTTTTTAATAATCAATTCAGTTAATGGGTTTTACATACTATAATATGTTCCCTAGATAGAAAAAGTTCGATTTTATTATGGTCTTGTGCAGTTCATTTTAATTGGACGAAACTAATTAATTGTCTACAATGATTTTTCCATTAATTCGAATTTAAAATAATAAAAAAATCAGTAAACAACACTGCTTTCATGTCACTTTAATTTGTATAATTTTAATCAGGCTATGGTGCAACTAATAAACACAATAGTTTATTATTGTTTTCATTTTTTTTTTTACAACAGTCTTCAACAATTTTAAAGAGCATTATATTACCCTACTAATGATAAAATTAAAACACTCAATTTTTTTTTTTCTTTTACTTAAGTCGATTGTTTATTTTTTTTATTTAGACTAATTTTCCACTAAATTAATGATTACTTATTAACTCACTATATTATAATAAACAACTGAATCCGTTAATGATTACATTTAAGGGACCAGTAGAAATTGGTAGTTTTATCCTATACGTCGTTCTACTGACATTTATTTTACATTTATACATAATAAATTAAAGTTAGTTAAATTCATTAACATTTATAATATACAGTAAGGGAATAACAATGTTAAATTTAAAAAGATACATATTTATATATACATATACATATTACATACTAGATAATATATACACATAAATACATAATACATATTAAGAGTTTCCAAAAAAAAAACCATAATAATTTAACAATAATGGGTTAACAACCATAACAATTAATTGTAATAATAAGAAATTGTAATTAATAAAATTAAGAAATAAAAATTGTTTCTTAAATCATTATTTATTAAAAACTCCTAGGTACTAAAAAATCAAAAAAAAATCTAATGAATAATCTTTAGTGTATCGTCATCGGGTGTGAAGTTTTTTTGAAGTTATGAATTTTTCTCTTGTATTAAATTTATGGGCGTATTGCGTTTAAAGCACAAGTAAATTTGAGGAAATATGCACTCTAAATGTTGTGTTCATAAATAAAACACCAAATCAGTTAATGTTTAAGATAACCATAATGTACCTTCTAAGTTTATTTCAAAGTTTCCGACTACATTAAACTATTATAGCACACCGTATTTAAAGTTTCATATTCATAAAACATTTAAGTCAGTTTAATTTAAAACAGAACTTAAACAAATAATTTCTGTAATTGAATAATTTATAAAAAATTGTATTTGTTTTGCTCTATAACAATATGCATTATGTATGAGAATATACAAGATGACCCACCTCATTATTTTTGTTATGTTCCATTTTCATCGTTATACATTTTCTATGTTTTTACTTTTTTTAATATACATACATTTTCAATTTCATATGACAAAGTAGAATATATTTTGTTGAAGTGTTTTGATACATACAAATCAATTTTTAACGAGTAGTTAATTATTTATATGTATGCAAGTTTTTTATGAGCGGAGTATAGTGGCTAGGGCCACCAATTGATCCACTACACCTATCTTTTAAAAAGGTACTTAAATACTTATAACTAATTAACTTCTCGTTAAGAGTTCGATTTGTATATATCGAAGGACTCTAAAAAATATTCTGCTTCAGAATATTAAATCAACATTGTGTGTCGTCATTCAAATAAGTAAAAACTTAGAAATATCAAAACATATATTTATTTTTTAAATGTTGTTTTACAGCGACATCTTATAATTATGTAAAAAGTTAAAACATTTGGAAATAATGAATGTAAACCTTAAATGAATCATCTTGTATAGTTTTTTCAAAAAACCTCAGAACATAATTCTCATCCGTTAAAAAAAAGTTAAATATTTTACGATTTAAATACTAGATAAACATGTTTTTGTCTTGTAAGAATATCAATTTTTTCTTTCAATGTATTATATCAACCGATAAACGAATAAAGGACATATCGAATGTCCATGTGATATTTCACAATAACCCAGGAAAAAAAAATTGACTGATGGCGATCATGTATTTATTTTTATTTTTTAGTATAGATTACAATAATTTTTTTTATTCATTTTTTGTTAAGGAGGGAGCATCAAATTCACCACCAATATAGTTTAAGTAAGATAATATTTAAATTTCCAAATTTAATTTCAATAATCACCTTTAAGAAAAAATCAAATAAATGTATGTACTTTGACGATGTATGAAGTATATTATTTTCCCATTGATAAGTGATTTAATAACTAGGAACAGGGTGCAATGAAATATGTGTAGCACCCCTCGAAAAAAGTAAATAAAAATCGTATGAAATCACTTTAGTTTACGCCGTTTGTAATAAAACTAAAACGGAAAAACTACTACTAATTTGAAACTTAACAATGATGATTATCTAGCATCCATATTCTGTATGTTATCATATCACAAAAGAACAATTAAATATATAAATATATATATGTTTTATGCATATAATTATAATTTTTAATAACTTAATTATTGTATACATAATTATATTATAACGTTTTATAGTGTAAGTATATTGGTTTTTAATATAATAATAAACATAGTTTTGTTTCAAAATTGTATTTAGTGTTTATTTTTCCTCCCATTATAATCTATGATCATTGATCACTGCGTATCCTTTGATGTTGACCATAAAATCAACAAACCTAGTTGTTAAAAATGACGAAATTAATATAATATATCAAAGTGTACAATAAATATTATGATTAATTTTTTTTTAATAATTAGTTAACAATTTTTTTTTAATATTTGCATTTTAAGCCATACAATTGTTATTGGCCGAATTAAATGAAGATGTGAATACAGTTTCCTGTCGACTATCTCAGAAAACATCAAAGTACAATTTTAAAAATCAGACTTCAAACAGACGTATAGTTGACATTCTTTGAAATATTTCACTTGAAATATAGGTTTGTAGTACATGAATACCTAATACTTAGAATTCAAAATGTACGAGATTATGAGGAATATATTGACGTACAGTAAATAATTTCAAGTACAAATACATTTTTGGATTATACATTATTTGATTTAAAAAATCAACTTGTATCTCTATAAACACAACGTTCCTGTAAAATATTCTTCGAGTAAGTTCTACCTATAAGTAGTACCTATCATTGTACGAAAATATTTATTTTACTTCCGCTCGCATCTACACAAGAGTTATACTGCAGTCTGCAATAATTGGCTAAGTGTATATTTGAAAATGTTACATTGGATATCTGTGGTCGTAGTATAGTAATCATAATATATTCTATAATAATATACGTATTTTATTGTTTACACTTATATTATAGTATCCATACAACATAAAACCAGGCTCTGCAGAACACAGAGACGCGTATACTACAGTAAATATTTGTGTTGTTTTAAAATGCGGTACAGTGTAAACGAAATTTTTATTGCACAACATAAACATAAAGGGCAGGGACTAAAATTGTGTGCATTAAAACACACTTTGTGTAATACGAAATGTTGAGTGTGCAGTGGCCTGCAGTTTGTTATGACGAACATAATAATATTAAAATCATTCGTCAGAACTGTGCATATCAGAGTAGGTGCAGCTTACAGGTCACAATTTGAAATTAAATGATCTATTCAATTTCAATCGCAATGCAAACGTTTTTGTGCCTGTAGAAAAATTGTACTATTCAGAATATGTAAAAATATTTAAGTTTTATTATACTGTTATTATTTTAGATACTGTGGTAATCTTATTATGATATTTAAAAAATGAAAAATCTACATTGGTGATTGCGTAATATACAGTATTGTAGGAGGAGGCTATGGGTTCTCGGTCATCCCTTGTCGTCTAAGCCACCAATAAAAAAAAAAAAAAGGTGGGTAAGTGGATGTCGCTCTGCTGTACAGTAGGTTACAAGTGGGTCACTGTATAATTGATGCTATTAAATTTGAATTCAATGATACAATATCATTGTATAAGAAAAACGATTCTGAGCGAAGACGGTATGTCAGTCTAGGTTAAGACAAATTATATACATATCTATGGTATTAAAAAAAAATTGACCTATAATAAATTCCAAATTAATCATATCACAATATCCATTAGGTACTTATAACACGTTATACACCAACAACAAACCCTGATACTATCATATATATATAATAGTACACTTTAGAAGTTTCAAGTAGGTACCCACGAATAATATTATATAATCACAACAAAATAACTAGGTTTTTTAATATGTAATTTCGTCCAAATTTGAACATAAAATGACTATAAAAGTAAACTGTGATTGTATATTTTTTAGATTTTTCGGTAAGAGAATTAACGTACTACTTACGTGGAATCTTGTTTTAAATTTTCAATCCTTAGCTATAAAAACTGAACATTTTATAATTTATTAATTACGATGATTAATAATTTTCGAGATTTTGAAAAATTCTATCAAAATTCGATGTTAAAATGCTTATAAAAAAAATTGTGCCTATGTATTTTTAATATTTTTCAACTGATATTGTAACAATATATCAGGAGCCTTGTATTAAATTTTTACACTTTTTGGCCCAACAGATAAAACTTAATTGATATTTATAGAAAAAAAAAACTAAAAAAATTGAAAACTGAAAATGTCCGTAAACGGCTCAAAAAGTGTCAAAATATTTTCAAAATTGTAGGGTGTATAGGAAATGCTAATATAAACATTCAGTGAAATTTTCATGTATCTACAGTAATTCGTTTTTTAATTACAACAAAAAAAGGAAATTGCCACATGAGAAATCGAGTGAATATCCAATGTTGTAAAAATTTGAATTTCAAACGCTCATAAAAATTTAATTTGACTTTCCGGTAGAAATTTTTTTATTGATAAAGGTAGACAATCTTATGAGTAATCTTGTATTAGATTTTCAAATCTTAGATTTAAAAAGAAAAATTTTTACGAATTCTTAACTCAAAATAATTTGCTAATTTTCGTGATTTTTCCATATTTTGTCAATTTTTGAACTTTAAATGCTTATAAAAAAAAATTGTGACTAAGGATTTTTAATATTTTTCATCTGCCTTTGAAACAACATATTAGGAGCCTTCTATTAAATTTTCAAGCTTTCGCAACCAACAAATAAAATTTTATTGATATTTCTAGAAAAAAAACTAAAAAAAAACTAAAAATGAAAATGTCCCTAAACTGTTCAAAATAAATCAAAATATTTTGAAAATGTTATCGTGTATAGAAAATGCAAATATAAACAACCACTGAAAATTTCATGTATCTACGGTTATTTGTTTTAAAGTTACACCAAAAACCAAAATCGATTTTTTGGAAAACCGATTTTGCGTAAAAATTCCCGTTTTTCCTTAATTTTTATGTTGTTTTTCCCGGCGCTCTTGAAAACTACTGGGAAATTTAAATTTTGACCTCCCCAATGCACCAACGATATTCACTTTCCAATCGAACAAGATACTGAAGTCGAAAATCGAAGCATTATTTCGACTACTTATCGTGTACACAGACACAAAAAAAATAAAAAATAAAATAAAAAAAAAAATAAAAAAAAATAAAAAAAAAATAAAAAAAAAAACACACATCATTGTAAAATCAATACATTCATCGTTTCACTCAGAATCTAAAAAATTAGCACCCTCTGTTTAAAATTTCTAGATCCGCGCCTGTTGTATAATATTATGATCTGAGGAGTGTAATATATGGTGAAATATTATAAAGTGTATAGTGTAGGAACAAAAATTATTATTTCAGCCTCAACTGATAATAAAGGATATAATATTATTATATCGATGTGACATTGCGACGAATAACATTATTATATCATATCTCTTTTCGTGTTTATGTCACCGTTATAACGAAATTATATAATAACGTTATCTGTCAGATGGTGGTTCAATTTAAGTTCAAATATTTCTATTTACAACATGGTTTGTCGCTCCATTGGTCTGGATTAGCTCAAGTCCACAACCAGAGGTACGCGGTTATTGTAAATTATATTTTCTATACGACGAAATCTTTTTATTATATTATAAACAAATGGTGTAAAAATATTAATAAAATTCTATTGCGTAATACCTAATATAGCAATAACATTTTCAGACTTCAACGCCAAAAGTTGGTTTTACGAATTAACGCGTCGTATACTATATAGAACTGAAAAATAAAATCGAGCAAATATTTCTACTAAAATACGCCCAAGTTTAAATGTAGGTACCTACAATAACATACCCAAAACTAACGATTAAAATACAATGTTGAGTTCCACTGAACTATTCGTTTGTCGGTCAAAAAATGTAAACTCGAGTGAGACAAAAAAATGCATCGCACGGTTAAATAATTGTATTATTTTCTTTTACTCGCAATAAATTGCTTGACGTAATAATACTATGGATAAATGAAACATACTCATGTAGTCGTATCTAATATACGTATAGTAAATTTACAATGATTTATCAAAGCGGCATTTAATT
Organism: Macrosiphum euphorbiae; assembly: GCA_949089665.1. Lineage (NCBI taxonomy): Eukaryota > Metazoa > Arthropoda > Insecta > Hemiptera > Aphididae > Macrosiphum > Macrosiphum euphorbiae. The sequence continues at coordinate 63,791,926 of CARXXK010000003.1, read as the reverse complement.
TATTCTCTGCAAAGTGATAATTTAAATAAAAAAATATTAACAAACAATGTGTTGAAATGCTAATAACGAAATTACTTGGTGAAATGATTTAAAATAATATTTATTAAACTTGAACACCTGAAGTATAATAAGAAAAATGTAATAAATAATGTTGTTATGAAATGAAAACGTAGAACAATAAATTAAACAAAAACCAACTGGAAAATATATCGGGTTTTAAAAATAAAATATTATATTAACAATCGGTAAGCGGAAAATTCTGCAGTCTATATGACCTGCAGCGACGTGTATGAACTGTTTATAAGATATTGATTTGATATTTACCTATCACTGGTCAACGATGATCAGCATAAAACGATAGCATATTATTATAATATTATGTAAAAGAAAAAGATTGAGTCATAAAAATGATTCGTTAATAAAACATTAGGAGCGCTCTATCTACATTAACTGATTACAAATTAGGCGGTTTGCTCAAATTAATTCAAAAGCAGAGTATAGTTATTAGTAACTATTCGTTCCTTAACGTCAATATAGTATCGCCGTTGGCACATATTGTTATCAAAATCATATTTTGTATATGCATGTAAAACAACAAGCACTTTCAAAGTCACCGTCATCGTCATTGTTTATATTTTATACCGACTCTTGTTTTGTGTAAAATTACTAAGACACTGTGGTATTTATTTTGTACACTGTAAGATACGATACTTTACTTCACAAGTAAAGCATGCAATTAGAATCCACGAGTTTTCGAACGTTAATAAATTTTTTTGTAACATCTTCTACGAACATCGTGTGTGAACTGTGATCCGAGAATGTGAGCATGCGCAGTCCCTAAAATTGGGTGTACTACGACACACTTTGTGTAGTACGAAATTTAAAAGTGTGTTATTCTAATTAAACCTTTATAATCATATTATGTATAATTTTTATATCTTCACATTTTTTTTTTTATTTTAATGGTTTTTTTCCTAACCACATTTTAATTATTATCCACATTCTACACAGGCACACAGTAAACAATATTTTGTGTTGTTACGTCTCGTTATACTCTTATTATAGTTATTATTATAAACTATTTATTGTTATTGAAAGTAGCTATTTTTATTATTATCAGCTTAGTAGTGAACGGTGCTATATAGTATACTAGTTTTTTAAGTGTTAATATAGAAATACGTAATTTAGATTTGACCGATTTGGGAGTTTGGGACTATGTGTGTAGGTACGAACATTTGGATATTTTAGGGACTGAGCACTCGGTATTTACCACCGATAACTTGTCATCAATGAATTTTTGACATTTTATTTAACATAAATTATTATCAAGTCCAGAGCAGATAAAACGGTTAGAATGTATAGGATGAAAAATAAAAATCAAAGAATACTGATAGTATTTTACAATATATATAAATATTATATTATTATTATCTTGTAGACATCGTTCGGGAGGATGAATACTTACATTACAAATTCCACATGAGTGTAAAGTGTGATGTTCTGCGAGAAAATCGTGTACACGCATTGGGGCCCCGAGGGGTTGAGAGTTTGTGTCGGTATTGTGACAAAAATATGTAATAATATATTATGCTTCAAAGAATATAAACGTACACATCAACAACTCGAGGATATTATTATCAAATCACTGAAACGTTTACAAAAGAATCTATTTTCTATATAATATATTAAACAGAAAACAAATTATTAACAGGTACCGAAGACGATAAAAACTAAAAACATGTTTTTATTTTTTTGTTTCAAACATATAAATTATAAATATTGTACTTTCGAACAATTCAAATATAATTTTAAAATATATAATATTTATAAACATTATTGAAATAGTATTAATAATTAACAATAAAATATTATAAGTATAAAATAATTGAATGTACATGATATTATTGATATTGGTTATTGTGAAATGTGAGTATTATGTTTTTTTTTATTAGTTAGTATCAATTTCAAATAGTGAAATCATTAATGTTTTTTAATATATTTTATCTTATGAGTATGGGTTGGTTTTATTTTGTTTGAACATTTTAACATGCTATACTGGCATACTGTATATATGTTGTCATAATTATAAATTATAAATTATAATACAATATAAGTTTTTCAGTTTATTGAATAAATGGGATAGACAATTCAATCATGCATTTACTATAATTAAATAAGTACTAAATAGTATTGCTTTATATTATATTATATTATTATTTTGTTAGATTGGATGTATTAGGGTCTGGAACAATAAAATCCTCAATATTCAAGGACATAACTTTAAAGCTTAAACTTAAAACTTTTTTCCCTTTCTAATTAACATTTTGTGAGGATCTACTACCCAGTTGCTTCAATAGTTGCATTAGTTTATACAAAATACGATATGTGGTCAAAATAAAATAACAATTTGTAAGTAAATGAAATTCTTAAAAAAAATTAAAAACTTGTTTTTTTTTTATCGTAACCATTTCTCATATTTTGTCGTTTTAATTTAGATTTAAGTTTTTTTAGTGTTGTTTGAAATTTGAAATTGTTTTGATACCTTGGGGCTTATATTATTGTTAAATGAAAAATTTATTGAGAATATTCGTAAACCATTAGGTATATTATAATTATTTTTTATCGAATTCAAAGAAAGAACAATACGAATGTATAAACAATAAACGTATTAGTGTCGAGTATACAACATTCTAGAAACCGATATATTATTCCTGGGTTGAAATCTAAAATCGATTGAACCCGAAATGAAAACTTGCCGACGACTTATGGAAATCTTACGAAAATATAAGACATTGTGTTTGAACAAACCATTAAACGGAATTATAATGAGCTCACGATTTATTTCACCTCTTTCCCTCAACCACAAGCATTATTCAACGATTACCTACTGCGTGTTACGCGCATTATTCTAATGATCGAGTTATAATAGTAGGTATATTATGTTCCTATAAATACGGTGGTGAATTACCGTTTTACCGATGTCATATTATTATAATTATTATTGTTATTATATGATCGTGTTCTGTCGCATACCTACACCATTGAAATATTATAATACTATTATGATAGAAACATCGAAACCGTTTTCTGGAAAGCCTAGTGACGCGAACAACCCCTGAACTAGGATTGAGGGCACTATAATAGTACCCTTTGGTTTAATTTTAATCTCTGGTTTAAGTCAATGCCAAAGTTTTGATAACATAAATAATATTTAATAATATTTCCTGTTATCATCACTGTTTTTTTTTCGATTACAATTAAAATAGCACTTCCAAATCATACTACGAAGATCTATAACAGTAATGGTATTAATAAACATTTTAGAATTGTACTACCACTCTATATTATAATTTATAACTAGGCGTACGATCAGACTTTTACCCTGGAAAAAATGAACAAATTTAATACATTCAGCCATAGTTATAGGTGTATCTCGGTTTTATCGTACCTCAGTTGACGGGAAAATCGGCTTCGGTGTAGGTTTGTGCTCTAATTTGACCGAGATGGGCAATCGCCCGTCGCGGATTGCATAATATAGCACTTGGTATTTTTTTTTTAACTTAGTTCAAACTACTTTATAAACTTTTCTGATATCTCTAAAAACAATCACCGATATTTTTGTAAAACTCAATCAAGTAGTTTTTGAGTATATAAACTAAAAGCATACATTAATTTGGGTATGCATATAGATTATTATAAAAGTTTATTTTTTCTGCAATCAATGGCGACCCTAGCCATATATAAACAAGTTAATCAAGAGCTTTTTAAAATATTGATATAACTCACTTAAAAATTAAAATATCTTAAAAACCAACGAGAGAACACGGATAATGTTCTTACCTAAAAGTTTGATAATAGGTAAATTCACTCAATATCAAAGCTGGCAGCACACTATTGAAACTTCCAAACGCAAATTTGGAGTGAGACGGAAACAAAAAATGCGGGTACCACACCTCTAACATACTGATTATTAAATCTGGACCAATCGTTTGTAGTAAATGTGTATGTATGACACTATAAAATATGTAAATATTTTACTAATCAAACAATTATTAAAAAAAAAAAAATTAAATACATTAATTAATTAACGTAGTTTTATCGATTTCTGTAATATTTAATTTCTAGTTTCACCAATCGGAGAACGGACGCTTTTACTGCAGTGCTGCAGATGTTGTTTGTGCTACTACTGCAAAAGCCACGCCATCGCAATGACAAATTTACCTGGCGCAGCTAACTCTCGTTAGTTTTTTTTTCCAGCCATAATATTATTATATTGTTATGTGTACAAATAATATTATATGAGCATAAGACTATCCACGTCCCTGAACGCTCAACGAAAACCAATCGTCGTAGTACCCAAAATATAATTATAAATTATGTATAGTATATTATGCTCACAGTTATTTATTAATACCTACCTAAGACACAATTATTATTATGCATTAAATTCGACGTTTATAATATATTATGAATTATTACAATAACATATTATCATACATTAAAATCGTTCAATTTAAAAACGAACCGACGCATACACATCAACTAAGTACTATCTATAATAGTGTCTTCGTCTCTTCGATAAGCCATTACCAGAGAGAAACTCTTTTCGATGTTTTCATCTGTATACCAATGGTATACAATTTCAAACACAAACGTCTTCAACTTAACATTTTATGTTATTTTTTTTTTTAATTATAATATAGACATTTCTTACTTGACACTCCCAAGTTCCACACAGTTAAAATGTATAATATTAGTTTATTAAATACTAATACAGTTATACGTATACTTATTAGTTATTACCTATAGTCTATACAATTAAGATAATATATTTTATTATTAATACAAATTACTAAATTTTATCGATTTTTACATACGTGTCTATGTCAAATATGTTATCAGTACATTTATATCAAAAACTAGGACCCCCAACGGGTATTTTAAACTGAGAGTCAAAAATTCAAAAAAAAAAAAAAATATATTTGTAAATAATATTATTTTTGATAATACATAATTTATGTACATGGGTTTTACTATTTTGTTTTTCATCTTCGGTGGACGGGACCTACATACAATTTAATGAAACAAAAAATAAACGTGAGATACAGTGTCTAGGAGTGGATCGTCTTCGCGTCACACATCTGTGTTATGAAATTTCAGCAACTACTTACGATAAAAGTGTTCGATCGCCTATCCAGTCGACTGACGTGCAGACACGTTCAAACAACTATTTAATAATATGTACATAGTAAAAAAACGAATTTTGTATAATATGAATATATTATGTAATTGTTATATATTTTGATTAAATGATACAATAACGTTCGCGGCACTCATGTAATATAATAATAATACTGCACATGTGAGTTATAATAGTTTTACGTCTATACAATATGTCATATAATAATGCGTTGTTGTAGAGTGTATGTGGTCGTGCGCACAATAGAAGTATTATATAATAATATGCAGACATATAGGTGAACCTTTTTCTAAGGTCATATATGCCATGCATTCCCATACTGTTATAGGAGCTATTAAAATACCACCAGTACTTTACCTCTATTTCACAATCTCTTTAAAATGGACTCTACTGTATAAAGCGAATATCTGCATAAAACGAAATTTTTCTTTAGTCCCGTCCAAACTGGTGTCGAGGCCCGGTTTAAGGAGGGGGCAAGGGGCAAGGCCCCAGGCTCACACGATGGATATCGAACAATAGTGGGCCCCTAGCGGGTAGTTCTTTTCATATAATATATAGATAATGGATTTATTTGGCCGGTAATAATATAGGAGGGTAATAATCACCTGTTTCGCAGGTTCCAAAATTATCTTAAAATATTATCTAGAACGGAATCTATTTGACGCGGAGACAGAATGTGTTATTAATATACAATATGATATTATATTATTTACTTAGTGAAACTGAATTTCCTCATTAAATCTAATCTAATGACGTCATGCACTCGTACATCAATAATATAATATCTTACGCGTCCTATTTTGCTTAAGACATAACCGGTATCATTAATTTGTTTCTAAAGTGTTTTGAAAATACGTATGTTAATTACTTTCATGTTAAAAAATGAGTTCTCACAAATATTTGATCAATAGTCATAATAAATTTAACTCATAATTCAAATATTTTGAATATGTGCACAATGCGTATAGTAAAATACTTAATAAATAATAATAAATTGTGTACAATCTTTTTTTTTTTTTTTTTGTTATTTATCTTGAACAATTTTGAATGCATTGGCCATTAGTAACAGTAAATTTACATTAATTGTTATGGTTCATCATACATAAAATATATTATAACTAGATAGATATTGGTTGTAAAACACGTTTTTTAAAAACGAAAAAACGATTTGCTTACTTATAACAAGCGTAATAATTTCATTTTCAATGTGCAGAGAACTTATTAGTGAAATAAATAATAGACGACGGATGGTTTGGGCAGACTTTTATTTAAAAACAAAATATCAGGTAAATCGGCATAAAATCGATGTCTATTAACGCCTGTAACTAGCGTCTATAACTATGTATTACAAAACAAAACCCGGAATGACATAAAATGATTTCGTGTGCGATTCGCCGTCGGTGCGTTGTTGAATAATATATCGTCACAACAATATAATATAATATTATGTACGATCAACATAATAATATTATTGGACACTTAAATAATAGGGTCTACGGGTATTTGCAAAAATGTATCTTTCGACGAACGTGTACGTGGATGTGTCGGGTGAACGGACGCGGACCAATATTGTAAGTTATTTAAACAGGTATAATAATATAGGTTATAATATTATGGTCGTCGGGTCTACTGTATGGTTTTTCCAGTGTCGGTGGCCGGCAAACGAGCTAGTCTGTCATCGAAAAAACGCACCGTGCCCATTTTACGCTGTCTCCTCTTCACCCACCTATTGCCGCCACTGACGCCATTTCCAGACGGAAGTGGCAATTCATCGTTATCCAGCAGCACCACGAACGCATCCGTCCGATCGACCTTCTTTGCGCCACCACTAGCTGTGCAGTCCACTACTTCCAGACGGAACGCCGGTTTTTTTACAACGCGCCTGGAACGTCTGAAAACATTTATCATTATTGTTATTCTATAGTAAATTTTATTCGATTTATTTATAGCAGCCAATTTTTTTTTAATAATAATTACAATAATATAGTGTAGGTATAAACGAAAAACGGTATAACGTCAATTTGATAGCACATCGCCCCCAAGTGTAATACGAACACGTCATGTAAACGATAATTTATAATATTGGCATCATATCGTAAAAGAATTTTTTTTTCTTGGTGATGAGCTAATCGAATTACCGATGAAATTATCCACTAAACGCAGTTTAAATTTGAAAAAAGCACAGTTAACCTGCAGTGAGACACATATTGTCAAACAGCATCTCTCTACGATTGTAAAACCGTGCAGTCCGAGTTTGCCGTCAAAAGACTCGTGGCCGTGCTAAATATGTACACAGTGTCATAAAACATACGTAATAATCCGCACACTAAATTATAATTGGAGGTAGGTATATTGATTCTGGTTCCGTAACGAGAATATTGCATTATTTTTGGGGTAAAAAAAATGGGGAGTTCGGTCGACAATCGTTAATAATTAATGTGTACACCTAGCTATATTCTCGAACCGTTTTCGAACGTTTTACATTCAGTTCCAAATGTCGGGTGACCGACATTAGTCAGCAGCAGGTGGCCCTATGTATATGTAAAAGATATTTATGCCATAGTGAATAAAGCACATATTTTACCGGTGTATGACGTGTCAAACACTAAAACTCGTGGTGGACGTTGTCAAAGTTATTTTCGTCATATACTTATATTGTGTTCGGCATGAGTTTGGGGTACTTGTCACACTTAATCAATTTCAACCTAACGCTTAACCCAAATATTTCGTATTCAGACGGGATGGAGTTTATCACCGATAAAGTAATTACAAAGCTGCCATCGTGTTTGATGTGAGATGGCATGAGACAAAGCACATATCGACTTCTTCTCTTCGCCGTAAACAAATTGAAACAAAGAGACAGCTTGAACAAATAATCAAACTTAAAAGTAAAAGGCACATAAATAATAATAAAATTAATAGTTAGGTATAAATAATTTTCTATGACGGCGCTTTGTATATGCAATTATGGCACACAAAACTCAACGAAGCTCGTGGCTAATAATATGGTTATTATTATGTTTAAACTTTAAAATCGGAAATATTCTACACAATATCACCATTAAAATGTTCGCAAAGACTGTCAGTATTTATTTAATAAAATATTGTAGACAACAAACTATTTGGTACTACAATTTTTGTTCAAACATGATATCTGTTTATTAATTTAATTTTTTTGGATTAGACAATTTTTTTTTTTTTTATGTAATAATACCTAACACATTTTTATAGTACATTTTAGTTCCTTTTTTGAGTATTGCATGTATTTTGACATTACTCAAAATGTGAATTTTAAGAGCTATATGTACATACATTTCTTATGGTGCAATAAAATTGCTGTATACTTCTTTAATCTGTCATAAATGCACAGATACAAAAAACCGAACTTATACAATACAGGTAGTCGGAAATATTTGGCATGATTTATAACCTTCTTTTTGAGTTTACCTTCGGTTTGTGTAACTTAATATCATGGGTTTGCGGTAATTTTCATAATATATAATAATTATAGGTAGGTAACATGACCCGTGCTCGTGCGTACAGACATCAGCCAGAGTGTGTGAGGCGTTTCTTTGAAAGAATATATTTTTCAGCGTACACATATCCAAACACAACAAACAACTAATATACGTCTATATTATAGTCTTGTGCATGCATAACATAATATTATAATATTACCATATGATAACCATTTTTTTATTTTTTTTTTTCTTAAACACTGCTTTTTCGTTATTATTCCTATTAAGTATTGTTATTATTCTCCGTTGTTTGTCCACGTAACTTCAATACTACGAACTCATTTGATTTTAAAATTTATATATTCCCATTTCCGTAAATTGTTCTTTAGATTCCCCTCTTTTTTTTCTAAGTATTCGTATTTTCATTTTAAATTATACACAAATAAGATACAATAAAAAAAAATTCATATTCCATGAAAGTGTTACACGGAATTTATATTATTAACTTTGCATTCATATTGTTTTCCTTTTACTTTTTAGAACTATTTTAAATACCACTCTATTTACTCTAACAAATAATTATAAAAAAATGTTCGTTATTTAATCATATTTTCTTACATGCTATTGACACTTGTTGCATTTTATTATGGTGATATTTCTAACAGATAACAATTGTTTGGAATCGGTCCACAATTTATTCCGTCGTTTAAAACAATGCGAATTTATACTCATCTAAAAAATGGAATTGAAAAGAAATATTTAGTTATATTCCCCTCTCGATATTTTAAACATTAACTATTCGGTACTTTTCATAGTAAACACGTCATGTTATCAAAAACAGTTGCAATGAAAATATGTAATATTATTTATCAATTTTTTCTATTATTGTTTTGTTATTAAAATCAGCTACTAATCTACTTCGTTATAAACTACAAATAAACTCTTGATATATTTTAATAAAATATTCTTTTTCTTTTGTACATTATTGTTAAGAACAAAATAACGTCAAACTTTTAAAACTTATAAAATTATAAAACATTAAACCTTATTTTTATATTTAAGTTGGCGTAATTTTGTGTTATGGTTAAAAGAAAATTATTACTGGTCGAACAGATCCATTTTGTTTGATTTAATTTAATATTAAGTTATTTTTAAGACTATTAGAAAAATAATATTAAATAAAAATTAGTAAATATTATAATTTACTCATAGAATTTATTTAAAGAGTTTTTCGTATACATCTGAACCACAATCTACGTATTATTTTATTATGAACATAAAACAACCCTTAAGTTCTAACTGTATTTGAGCTATTAAATATAATGAATAATTAAAACTTATGAAATTAATTTTTCCTATAAATTGTATAATAATATATTTATTTGTATTATGACGTTCACAAGACAATTCAGAGTAAATCTTACTATCTAATTATGATGAGTGAAAAATTTTACATATTAAAAACATGACACTACAGTCTACAACAGTACTATACAAATTATATTTACGTATCAGCTGCATTTTTCTATGAAGGTATAATAGTCAGTAGACAGTAATACAATTACAAGGAAAACCAAACAGTTAAATTATTTTTTAAAAAGGAGCTTATCTCTTATAAATGATTATTTATATAATAATATCATGATCGATTCTTTTTATTATTATTATTATTATTAATAAATTTCCATACAAGAATCATTACAACTGCCAAAGTGAACATTTTTAACAATAATAAATAATAATAAAATTATGTTAGAGAATACCTGAAAAATATATTGTGTTGAGCCAATTCTCATTTCTTTTAGCCCACACCATCCTACACCCGATTAATCCTTTATCTCTTCTACAGTTATTAGTATAATGGAAATCTCAAATCTATCGATTGTCAATATTTTTATTTTTATTTTTTCTTGTCACCTCGTAATCTAAAACACAATGTACACTACATTACTACTGTACTCAGAGTACGCAGATTGAAACTATTACAACCACAATGCCATTTTTAGTAAAATAAATTATAAACTAAAAATATGGTAGTAATACTTATTAATTTTAACATCATTTTTTGTTTCTAAAATATTTTCTTTGTAAGATTATTCTGTTATTTTTAACGGTGCCTAGTCAGTACAACACTAATATCAAAAAAGTTTAGTTAATAATAGTATATTATTTCTCGTATTTTATTAGATGTATCATTTACATTAATTCTACGTTTAATTTGCTATAAATGGAATCGGAATTTCAAAAAGAGTTCGTCTTGATTCATGCCAAATAAAACAAAGTTAATTTGCATTAATAATGTGCTTCAGCCGAAAGCCGTGAGTCGTGACACGATACCCCTTTTCCCAGCACACCGCACACGCATCGATGCCGAAAATGTTGAAACTGTTCAATCGAATTGTCGAAAGATATTTTGTCTATTATGACTATAAATTATTTAGCATTCTTTAGTAATTCACTAAACATTTTAGATGCTGTCTCCACCCCGTCCTGCAATTTACACTAGTATTTTCATCATTATATAATTATTTTATCTCATATTAAACATTGGTAAGCGGAATAAAAGCCACGGAAAAATAATTCACTGAAAAAATAATGACAATCAGGCAATATGATATTCGAAATAATATGACTGTAGGCATAATTGTATATTTTATGTATATATATTATATGTTTATAACTATATAAGTCTAAATGTATAAACACTAATAATTTGGAGTATAGAAAAATTAGTGGCATAATGTCATCGTCGTATATCTTTTTATTTTATTCGTATGGCATCTAAGTTTGAAAATAAATTAGTATCGAGGAGACGATGTAAATCACAGGTTTGGCTACCGAAAAGTTGTTAGAGCTTTATGCGTAAAAATACTAACGTTGCCCGAGGTGGCGAGGTGTACTACATAGAAGCGCTCAAACATTTGGTCGTAGGTCTTATAAGTTATATACAGAGTGATTCAACCAGCATGCTCATTGCACACACCCATTTTTCATTTTGAAGGTATGTATTCAATTCATTATTTTTAAAATTTTTAAATATACTTAATGTCTTTATTTTAAAATATTTTAATTATATATTATAATATTTGAGAAATTTCCGTACTAACTTATTATTACGAACTTTTATTGAGATACATAAAAATGTTCAAAAATGTATCTGCTTCATAATTTACAGTAAAAAATGTTGGTTCCTGGAAAAAAAAAACAATATTTTACCTCCTTAATAATGGTGTAACATTCTAAGTACCTATTTGATAATATGGTCTTTGGTTTATATAAATTCCATTAATTAGCATTCATTATTCAAGAAAAGAGTGGAGATAAGCATGCTTTGTGAATCACCCTACAACTACATATATATATATATAGGATGGATAATAATTATTGATAGATGATATTTTTCCAGGGTAATTTATTTTTCTGGATTATCGCACACACTACTGCTGCGGGAAACCACTGCAAACCACGTCCGTGTTGTATAAATATAGCAAAGCGTTTTTGGTCTTTGGACGATCTAAAACATATTTTATTTCATAAAGCGCAGCCGAAAAGCCTTTAACTTACACACCGCGTCTAGATATACAAAATAAAAACGACGTGGGTCGTCGAGTGTGAGGGTCATGGTGTTTTGCATACACACAAACACACACACACACACACCCCTTGGATCCCACACGGCAGAACACCCCCCCCCCACTCCCCGCACAAAGCTTAAGCGTTCAGCCATATTATTGTCAAGCAGTCACACAACATCACCCGCGCACAACTATAAATTTAATAGCCATTAATGTACGTCGAATTTACTCGGTTCGGGGCGGTCCACCGGCGAAGAACCGCGCGGGCCGAAGCAACATGCCGCTGTCCCGTGTCAGGACCATTTCCTTCATACTCTCGTCGAACGGCAGCCGTCTCGTGGTTGGACTACTCGACTTCTTCGGCGCGATCCCTTCGTTCTGGTCTTAGCGGCCAAATACAGGAGATTTATTATCATATTATAATGAGCACCAGACACACTTCATAACAATTAAACCGTTAGGCCGGTCGTCCCAGTTTGGAAGTCGGGTGAGACGTGAGGAATGCCGCGGGTATAGGCGGACTCAAAAGATTCCTCGGGTCGAAAACAATAATAATAAAAACGTAATTTATACGTTAAATTCCGTCACGAACGGCTTTTCCTACATTCAAACACCCTCTATTTTATCGTTTTCGTCGTAAACCTAATAACCCGAATCCATAGTGTCCCATACCACGCGTGCCAACACATTATCGAAACTCGGTCGACAACACGCGTACAACAACATTGCATATTATACGATGTACCTATACGTTGTTATAAAGGTATGGCCCTCGTCGGACTTTCCATCTTCGATAGAAACGGAACGAATGAATCATCGTATTTATAAACTATAAAATATATTATTATACACCTATTGGCCATTATAATAAACACGTTTTACTACAATTATTATAGGTACCATCCGTGCACGTTTGTCATTATATGACGTATACAGGCACGTGGTCATCGTTACACAGACTGCAAGTGCCACGATATATACATGACATGGTCCGGTTTGGTTGGGTTCACTTGGGAAAAAGTTACGACCGTTGATGTACAACACACAATATTATATAGGTACATAATAAATACACAGGTATATTATGTCAATCGTGGCCATAATATATTATGTATCGTAAACCGTCGTTGAATATATTATATTATCACTATTATCCATCAAAAGATTTCCTCGACAGAGTGCACGTGCTCGATAATATGGAAACGAACTTATTATTATTACTATTATTATTATTGTAGTGTTGGGAATTTAGGACGTGCGAAGATCGATATTTTTATACTTTAGCCATGCGCAAGACCATTAAAAAAAAAAACAAGTGTCATTGCTACCGTGGTCGTCGAACGAACGGGTCGAGTACCTATTTACGCGTATGGATAAAATATGAATTTGCTTTTGAAATTTTCCGGAAGTATCACATGCAGTCGTGATAAAACATTTTTTGAGCGTGACACGAACATCCGTGGCGGAGATACGGCAGTTTCGTATCGACATCGAAAGAGTGTTTGTTATATTTATGCACGTTGGGTGTGAATGAGCAGACGGTCGTCTTGAAAATCGGAAAGAAAAAAAAAGGATTTTCGTTGAATTTCGATCCGTATAAGGATAAGTTTTGTTGAAAACCATGTGCACGTTTTTAAATATTCTTCGATGCGTTTTTCACGGCCTTCTCGGAAATTACTACTTGGAAATTCGAAAAACGACCTTTGATATATATAAATTACAGGACAGTGGACGGGTTCGATTTTTAACGCTTGGAGAGATGCAAAAGCTTTTTACGGCTTGAAAAAAAAACGGTTTCTGAAGGGAAAAAACATAAAAGAGCACTGTACCGTCGTAAACCAGTGACATCCATAGCTTAATCTATGACTTACCCAACCCAATATGCGTTGGACACTTCGCATTTTATCATACGGATATCACCCCACTTCTCTCTACACTCTCAGACACACACAATTATGATTTATATACAAATTTAAATAATTGAGATAGTCAAAATAAGCAATTTTTTTTTAATAATCATACCTCTCGTCAAAATTAATTATTTTTTGACCGCCCTTAAATACTATGATATAATACAATTACAGAGAACTATTAAGTGGAATTAACTGAAATAAAATAGAAGGAGGCAAATCAAATTGTTTAGAAAAATATTCTGCCTAAATTTATGAAACCGAAATTATTACAGGCATGTAATCATAATAATTTATTACTAGTTATTAGGAGATAATATATTTTAAAAATATTTTGCTACGAGTATTTTATAGTTTTAAACAATGCTTAAGTCGACCTACTTATAATGATTGTTATTTGCTGCCAAAAACGCGACGTACATAACTTAAAATTTAAATGTAATTTCAATGTAAAATAACTGTCGGATCATCCTGGTACATCCTGTGCATATTTATAAACATGATTTATGATATATATTTTGACATTTTGCTGTGCACGATGATAACAATATGACTTAACCTACATAATATTATTATTATTATTGAACGCATATACCTTGGTCGGCGACGTCCGGATGCGGCGTGACCGGATACTTGCGATAGTTGGCCATCTGCTCGGTCTCACCGTCCATCAGCCCCTCGTCCATCCTCAGTCCAGTGCCAGGTCGCAGGTTGTCTGCCCGCCGGCCTTCCGGATGTGGCACATACTGGTCGTGCTGTTCAGAACGGGCGCCGACTCCTTCCGGTGCCGGGTCGTCTGCACACACGAACGGCCCAATGTGACTTCCTTGCCGGCCGGCCACATTCCGCTCCCTAGGTCCGTCTTGGTACCGTTCGGCGTACTCGGCGCTGAATTCGGCTTCACCCTCCACCTGCAGCTCGTCTTTGGGCACTGCCGCGTGCCGCCTGTTGTTACTCATCTCCTCGGCGGTCCGGTACGGTGGTTCGAAACAACACCTGCGACGTCCCACGGTCACAAATTACATTTTTCGCTATTTTTTATCGTGACTATCCGTATTATTATTGCCGAGATCAGAAGCAGAAAACAATTTTACACATTTTTTTTATATATAAATATCGAACAAAAAGTTTTTCTCTGATACATTTTAGAAGTTTAGACGAGCCTATATTATGGTATAGTATAATTATTATCAATACCAAGTAGTACTCCGCAGAATTCGAGGTGCACTTTTCATACTTATTAATCAGAAAAAAAAATAGTTATATTGATATAGATAATATTTTGCTTTTGGTTAAAATAATATTACAAAAAAAATGCAAAAGCTTATAAACCATAAAAATTTTTTTTTTGTAAGAACCTAATAATAAATAATATAAATAATTTCTAAACACATAAAAATATTACTTTTTTTAATTGCAAAAATGTACTAATAATATGTGTGAACTGTGTATATACAGTGGTATAAAATACTTTATTATATTATTACTTAATATTATACGTATAGAAACAATCTACATATTTATTTTACTATAATATTATCAGAGCACTGAACCCACGTTATATGTGTATAAAAAGTGTGTACTTTTGTCACTCGTATACCAATTGACCAAGTGACTCTGAAGTCTGAAGGAAATCTGAAAACCTTCTTAATTTCGTCTATAATATATATTATTAAATCGACTTTCTCACCAATTTACTTTAGTCATTAGAAAATCATTTTCTAGTATGATAATATAATATTTATTACGAGTTAAAATGACGGTTTTCTGAAACTGTTTTATCAGTAATCCTGCGTTTACCTATGACTCGTAAGGAACATATAGATAGTTTTTATCAATGATTCCTCTGAGGGTCTCATGAGTTATGTTCTGTGATTATCATAGATACTTACCCACTATATAGCCTCAAAATATTTTGAAGTATGTTCCCGTCTAATAATAAACTCAGACGAAAGCCTATATCCATTCTTTAGTATCTAGAGTAAGTACAGACAAGTAATCCGGCAGCAACCTATCCTATACTCGAATATGGTGTTTGTGTAGAATATAATTATTACTCGATAAAACACTGTTTCGGGGCGTAGGTTAGTATAGGTACCTGTATTCGGTGTCAAACGACGGGCTGGCCGACAAGCTGATCGGAGGCTGGGGTGGAGGAGCGGCGACCCCGTCAAGTCCAGTACCAAACTCCTTCCGTCGGTACTTGTGCAACTGATCTACAGTGACCACCGGCTTGTGGCTGTACCAGTGCTGTAGACGCCCCGAAGACTGTTGACGGTGCACGGACGCCGGTCGATCCTGCTGCAGTTGTCTCTTGTTCTTCCGATACCTAAGTATTATTATAATAAAACAATAGGTATGTGTAAGGGTTGAATGACATAAAATTGTAACGTTTATGGTTCCGACATTTATTACACCCTTAAAAATGTAAATATATAAAATTATAATTTAATATTATGAAAAATCGTAAAATGTTCGTTTGTACGTGTCGTAGGTGCATAATATTAAAATCACTAAAAATAAAATCCCGTAAATATAATACATAATCTCAGTAATATTACACAAATTCCTTGGCGAAACGACCGATTCTACGAAATGATTTTAGAATATATTTCAAATTTCAATAGCTTGTATATCCCATAAACTTATATACTTTAATCGTCAAAGGTTAAGTTGATATATAGGTTTACTGAAAATATGAAACATGAATATTTTAAAATAAAATAATGAAGACAAGTTAAACATATACAATGTGAAAAATAGTATTCGTTTCATCTCCGGAATGTTAAACATATTTCTAAACTATTTTACTCATTCCAAAAATATTTTACAAAACACAACAAGCTCCTGACACTGTCATTGTATTGCATGTGTTTGCGTACGTTGTACTTAAAAATGTTTGACATTAGTTAAAAGTAAAATGTAATTAATATTTTGATTACATTTTATATATATTTTATTTTCCTCATTTTATGAATATTTCATGTTTTTTTATTATATATTATTATACCTAGAATTTCCATATAGGTATTTGATTTGATTAAATTGTTATAAGTCTTCGTATTTAATAAATTTGGCTGTTCAAAAATTCACTCTTTGAATTTATAAGAACGTCGTATATCTCAATAACTGTACAGCAGCGTTTTAATTAGTCGTATTTTAAAACTTCAAAAGTCAATTCCGCTTGCCGACGTGATGGATTCAAGACGACATATTTACTTTGTATTTTGTGCTCTCGACAAGAACTAGTATCATAGTTATAACATCGTGATTTAAAACAAATTCCAAGTATAATATACTGCAAAGTAACGGCAATATCAATATTGAAATCGCTACTCATTATTAGGTGTCGATGTCGACGACGTCGTTCTCTTCAGAATACAAACGAAGAATACAATCGGAATATTTTGATTATCGTAAATATTATGATATTGTGTAGTATAAATGTACTTTTGAATGATTTTCTTCTGGAAATCAACAAAACTTTGGTTTCCTATTTAAATTTCTCCGACGGTTGCTACATTCGAGCCATCTAAGAAAATCGGCTTTTAACTTTCCTTGTAAATTAATTTATCAAATAAAACACTTGAGAAAATTAAAAACTAAAAAAAAGTTCTCCAACTAAGCTCACAGTAATTTATATATACAAGGAAAATTGTTTTAAACTATTGTCATTAACTAGTAGATATATAGTTCTTATAGGCTATACCGGGGCCCATAGTGTGAGGAAAATCCATTACTTATTAATCGAATTAGTCTGCTGGAGTGAAGTATATTGAATAAAAAAGCAATAAAACAAAACGTTCTCGTTATTTAAGTTATTTATTGCGGTGTATCGCGCCATGTCTGACTAGAAACGAATCGCATATAGGTACACAAATATCTTGAGTTTTAAATATTTACTTTAATTTATCTGCAATACATTTTCAGAATAAATTTAACGGAATTTAAATAAGCATACATGTTTTTTTCTTGTTGTTATTTTTATAATTAAAATAATATATTAAAGTACATCAAAATCGTAGTCTAATAAATAAACTGACATAATAACAATTACCTATCCAATAACTTTAGTCTTTACACTACATTATATATAAAGAATAATTAATATATAATATCTAATAATTTAAAATCTAGTATCCAACAATGTTAATAATATAATGTTTCCAAGTTGAAAATCGTAAAATGCTTCAACATAACGTGCGTATAATGATATATGTACGTACTATTATATCGTGCAAATGACACGCAATTATTATGAGAAATCGTGTCGGCCTTGAGTATTTTGGTTCATAAAATATTACATTTTAATAACTTGTGATCCCGAAAAATACTGATAAGTTCTCCTGAACACAGCATAAAATATGAACGAAGTTTGACAAACTAATTTAATCAAAACTGACGACAGCACTAACGTGTGGCGTACAGCTATATTATACAAGTTGCAATGATATTTTAATAATTCTACTCGTGCATGAAAAGTTTGTCGGTAAAAAAATTATCAATTGTTATTTTAAAATATGTTCAAAATGAAAATGCATATAACAGCTATAGATACTCACTCTTTGCCACGGATGCTAAAAAGCGAATAAACGTCAGCGAAAAGGCATGTTACGTATTTATATGTACGAAAATATTTGCAAAGAAAAATTACCACCCAATCGTATCAAAGGACGATATTACAATCGTGAATAACTGTAAAAAGAGTTATAAATTATTACTTTCGAGTTTTTTCCCCTTTGCAATGACTCCTTAACGACTACTGCACACTGCACATACCTTGAACTCAAATGAAATATAACAATAAATCATAATAAAACGTTGATGTGTTTTACAAACAAAATACATACACCTGTCTATTAAAAAAAAAAATTGACACCGAAATTATTATTTTGAACATTTTAAGGATACGGCGATATTATATTATATTATTATTTACTTGTTTTACAGTTTTTATTTGTAAGGATCTTTTAATCCTATTTTCCAAGTATATGAAATTTGTATGATCATATCGATAAGGATTTACGCGTGAAAGACCATTCTTAATATTATGATATTTATTATTTTATAATAACCAATAGGAACTTGATAATTATTATCGAAGTATGTATAAATAATAAATATATTATTAACACTTAACAAATAAAATGTATTTTTGTATAGTTACCAACTTTTCATTAATTTTAATCAGTTATCAAATATGTATGATTACGATAAAGTATAAACTGTTAGTAGGTATCTATTAAATAATAATAAACTAATAAAATAAACCATTTTTCCTGTATTAGATTTGTTTATTTTCGTCTTATTAATATGAATACCCAAAAGGGTGAAATTACATATAATATGATTAATTATAACATTAAAAAAGATTAACAAAATTAATTATGATCATTAAAGATATTAATGTTTAGTTCAGAACATGTATAAAAAAAAATCTTGATTATGTATGTGGACATTTTCTTATTAAGGTTAAACCAAAAATATTCTCTAGGAACTTAAGTTGTTCTTACAGTTTACACTAACTTTATTTGGTGTCCATTTAGAAAAGGAGGAAAGATACTGTTTTCACAAATAGGGGAGGAATCGCAAATACTACCTATATTATATAAATTAACAAAAATTATAAAATATAGTACGTGGCTGAAATATTTCAAAAGAAAAAGAAATAAATATTTCTATAGTATAGTCACTACCTATATAATATAACAAACATATTAGTATACAATAATACAATATACCTATACGAGTATCTACTATAAATATACGCGTATCAATGTCATCGGGTTGAGTGACTTTTACAATAAAAGACAAAAGCCCAGAAGGCACACATTCCCATATTTCTAACACGTATATAAATGATGTCACGTCTTTACTATATCATATTTTATCATCGCGTATACAATACGAACGATATCAGATAACTTTGTCTGTAAAATTGTTTTCACTCTCTTCTTATACTCGAGATAATACAATAAAGACGTATACGAATACTGCCACTTATGTGCAATAATAATAATAATAATACAAACGAATAGTAAGACATAATATTTTAGAAATCATCATATAAATGAATGACTACAATATTATATTAGATTTCAATATTTTCAACAGACAAACGCTTTTTTTATTAAACACTATTAGCCAATTTTGAATTATACATTGCAGCTGCAGCGGTGGTCAGTTTATATTTTGACCTCTTGCTGCGTATATGGAAATGATGTCCGGAATTGGCATTTAAACACTTTTAATCGCTCGATATATATTATGCAATCCACTTTGCCTGAATAATATATTATATTACTATCAGTAAATGTATAATGCAACTCAGTTGATTATGGTACATTAAAGAAGACGATTGTTTGTAATAATTATCCAGTATATTCAGGTAAATTATGTTCTACGGTGGCAATCCCATTTTTAGGTAAATCATGCTCCATACTCAGAGTCATTTTTCTAATTCGATATTAATATTCAATGATCTTAAACTAAAAAAAAAACAAGTAGTAAATTACTGTCGGTCTTCTTTTATATAACGTGTGAGAAGCAAAACAGCTCCCTGCACATTTCATTGTGCATGACATTTGCCATGACCTATTCATACCTGATATTTATTATTTATACGTATTTTTCTGAGTTAAATTAAACTACCTATATTGATCGCATTTCAAGAAAGTACACCAAATAATAAAAACAAACTGTACTTTGATAAGTGAAATCTTGCGATTTAACCATCGCATAGTTTTATTCTAGAAATTCAAAATGTATATCAACAGCACAATTTCTTTCAAACAATTAAAAAGCGTTTTTACCAAACTAAAAATTAAATGTCAATATTTTCTTATAAGGATGGCTAAGTGTGTGGAGTGCATCAAAACAAAACTCGTGTAGATAACAAAATAAGAACAACAATAAAAAAATCCATGAAGTATATACCTAATATGTGAGAATCACAGAAAATCATAAGTAAGTATAGGTACACCCAAGTTATGTAATATATAAGCAGTAAGCACGTCACGTTTACTTTGGGTTCTATCAATACAAGTTACAATGGTATTATCCAACCCACTGAATACGTCGTGTCTGTATGATAAGTATTTTTTTTTTTTATTACTATTACTCGCGGCGTCATTGGCCAGCGTTATAGTTATATATAGTAAGTCATCAGTACCTACTAAAATATGGTACGCCTAACAAACAAGATCAATAAATAATAACATAGATATAGCCATATAGGCAAGGGTAAACGTGAAAAAAACGGCAATAACGGTTTTTTTCGAATCGAGAAAAAAAGTCACATCATCTGTGTGATGTTATATAATTCCCACGACTGGCAAAACCAGCGATAGTTTATGAAATAATGGCTACCTATTTTCCATTTGATAATATATAGAAAAAACTAAAAACTTAAATAAATCAAAAGTATAGTAAAAATATATGATGTTACATATTTTATCGTCTCACCTGGACATTGTGGAACCGACGGTTGTCTGACAGTGCTGACGTGCAAGTACTAAAACAGTTCTTTTCCCACGTAAATACTTATTGTGCGGTTATCGTTTTAGTTTGAAGGTCGTCCGTTGTTTCAAGACTGCACCCTAAAATAGGTTACGGGGTCGATTTGTATCTACTAGCTATGAAGTTTTGTAGACACGCATAATGTCTACGACAAAACGTGGAAATGGCAATGTAACGAGAGGCTCACTCGAGAATAATTAATTTTACAGAAACATTGTACAGACATATTATAACAATTAAACATAATTTAAACATTTGAACTTTGAAGTGATCGATGAACGGTTACAATGTTTAAATACACTTTTGGACCTACATTATAATTTTAAAGTACGCTCAGACATTGTTCTACAAACAATGTTGACAGCCTCATTATCACTTCTGAAACATAATCATTAACAATTATATGATAATATATTATATAATATAATCGTCACAAGAATTAACAGTAGTTGACAAGCTAAAATGTTCCCTTAAATAATTATTGTTATTACAATAGTAATACATTAATACCTAATGTAATTTATGGTTATAGTAATATTAAACTTTATTCCAAATTATTTGTATAATAACTATAGTTAAATAAAAATGTAGGCATTTAAAATTGTTGCATTTGCTTCCTTATAAATACTAATCAAGCTCATTTATACTCCTCAGTATGATAATATAGGTATCGTATATACAAGTTCAAACAAAATATTAGTGATAAAACATTCAACAATTATTGATATAATGATATAGATAGTTTTCTATTACTTATAATTGCTCAAACGTAAAAGATTATTAGGTTTGAAGGAAAAAATCATTTTTTTGGTTAATCGTAGGCAATATACCTAGTATATTATTCTTGTTGGATTATTTAAAATATTTTTTATTTTTTTTTATTTTACACAATAATATATACAATCTGTACATTTATGCACAATTAGCATATTTGATAAGGGTTACAATACATGAGTACTTGAATAATAAGCCACCCACTAGTGGCACTTGACTGGATGTTGTATGAATCTAACTATATATTATACATACCTACTGATTTCTTTTTGATTTTTTTCTTCTTTGATATTAGTTCCCTAACAAGTCACGGCACCAGCTCCTTTTTAAACGACGCCTGGGGTTACCCGGTAATGTTTGGGTGGATAGGTTTTTAATGAGTGGGTTTTGGTGTATTTGTAGACGGGCATGAAAGATTTTGTAGAAGCGTGTAGCTTCTTCTGTCACGGTTTTCTTTGATAGGTCATTATATTGTATAGTGTAATTCGAAACAAAGGGTGGAGCATTAGTCATTTTTCTAAGAACAATATTCTGAAATTGTCAAATTTTGTTGGTATTGGATACTTTTGCTGTACCCTATAGTTGGATACCATATGTCCATAGAGGTTTGAGTAGTGTTTTATACATAAGAACTTTAATTTTTAAACTGGAGTGTTTATTATTTGTGAGAAGAGATCGTATAACGACGCGAAGACGGACGTTTAAGGCAAGTCTCTTTATACGGATAAGGCTATTCCAAGTGAGGCGCTTATCCAAGTCCTAGATATCTAACTGTGTCAGATGTGGGAATAATTTAAAATATAAAATATAAACGAAATAATTTGTTTATTTATATAATACCTATAAATGAACTGCTTGTAATGTTCAACAAATATTTGTCTTATCATTTTCAACACCTGCAGGTATAATCTTTATTTATTCTTATTCTTAAGTTTAAGTTTTTTTCTATAAATATCAATAAAAAATGTTCGCTCTGTCAATCAGCTTAAAAATGTAATACAAGGTTCTTCAAACTTAAAAATCTAAAAAAAATGAATATAATCAGAATTATTTTTTTATTGGCATTTTAAGTTAAAATTAGATATTTATTTAAACTAAGAATAATGTTTTTAGTTATATTGTTGTTATTCAAAAATATTTTTCGTGGGGATTTAAAACTTTACGTATTAAATTATATTTTATAATATTCAAAATATTAAGATTAATTTGAATCTATTTCCTATATTAATAAACCACCTATATGTATTAAACAACGAACCTATTCATTCCGTTCTACGGTAAGCTGGTATTTACTCAAAAGTTAATAACAATAATATATGATATACCATTATAATAATCACTAAATATTAATAATAAAATAAATGCATTGTTTTCGGCAAAAATTAATTCAACTTACCGTGTAATTAATTGTAAAATAAATTACTGAAATAGCAATATAAAATAAATATATCATAAAATATACCTAGTAATATATGCTGAGTGCTGACAGAACATCTCAGGTCAGAATTGTTTTTTGTAAGCAATGATTTATCATTGAATTCAAATTTAACATGCCATAATATACATTGCAATTTACAGTGACTTACTCAATGACATAGTATACCTACACTCGACACCTGCAGCTCTACAACAGAGCGGTTACCTGCAACTTCCCCCTTTTTCCAGTTTAAATTTCTAATTTTATTTTTATTTTTTAAACTGATAATAATTGATAAACATATGCGTCATACAGGTTATATCATAGTCCTTAGATATACCCACAGCTGTGCGTTGTGTACTTGAGTCACTATAAATTAATTATTATGTATTATTATTATTAGTGATTATTATACACTTCATGCAGTAGTGCAAATTCTATGTTAATACGTATTACCATTGAGTATAGACAGTAAGCTAGATACCTACATATAGATTAAAAAGGAACTCAAAAATTCAATGGTATTTTGTACACTCGAACATCGCTGCGTTCCCTTTGTGTTCACGCTAGTATCCACGCCATAACTATATATTCATCGTTATTATCAGTGAGCTATTTTATATTATAATATTGTCCCATGTCCTGATTTATATATCGAAGCATAACGAATTTCAAAAACTAGATCTCTGCGTGTCTCATGATATATTCTTAGGTCCTGTTAAGAACATGTTTAACACGTCATATTTTATGGGCAAAAAATGATGCACCTACATTAGTGCGTTTTTGAAGTCCAGTTATTATTACTGACCGTCGGCACGCAAAAATTTTTTTTTTTAATATCGTAGTTTGAAGAATGTTGTAAATTGCTTATATTATTAACTACCATTAACACAATATCGAATTAATTTCAGCTGGTTCATTTCTTGACAGGTACTACTAAAGTTCTAAATTACGCCAGTAGAAGCCTCCTAGTATATCTTTGAACAACATCCGTGTACTTATAAGTTACCGATGTGCATATCACTTTGAAGCGCCGCCCTCGCGCTCGACTAGATTTCTAGGAAACGTATCTTCATACGTTTCATATTCTATCGGAGTGGAAATAATGAGGCTGACAATTAAATATGTATAGTGTACCTACACAAATCAGCACAACAACATTATATTATGTTATATTAAGACGTCGCTCATACATACATAATTTATTTTTAAAAAACGGTTTCAAGCAAGGTAGAATGCCGAAATGGCTACATCTATTATAATTAGGAAACCAAATTTTCACTACAAAAAGAGTACTTTATCTGTGTATGTCGTTTTATTTTCCGAATTCATTTGTATGGGAAAAAATAATCATAGGTCTCGTTATAAATTACGCAGCAATGCTACTAACGTAGATCCACTTTAAAGTTGCTTTAGAATTGTTATTTAAATACATTTAAGATTTGAATTTAAATATTTCTTAAAATCTCATAAAAATTGCCTATATCAACACCTTAAAATGCTAGCATGTGGAGACGTGGAGTCTTCTTAATATTCATAATTCATTATCAACGCAAGTACCTGTGTCCATATATAAAAAAATGAGACCATGGGGCAATGGTCTTCTTGACTATATATATTTCTAGTCACGTGATACCATAAGTTTAAAATTTAAATCATAGAAGTGATTTAAATAGTTTTTTTTTCTGTGTCAAGCGTGTTGTAGTATTTTCGATGTCTTTGACTCTACAAACTATTAATGGCTGAGTCACTGAATTAGCGAATGCCGAAATATACTTTCCATTGGTTAGGATGTCTTTAAAAAATATTGCTGACCCATCAGACGTTTAAAAATATTTCTATTTTTTTCAATAGAAAAATATTTATTACTCTTGATGTAGTGACACACTCTCATAGTCCATTTTTTGCTCAACTTGTAGGAACTTGACACATTTTTCTGATAACTTTTTTTCCATAATAAACGTGTAATAATTGTTGATACTTTTAGTTTAATAATGTTAGTCTTCATCGGTCAAACATATACCAAAAATTGCTATTTAATACTAATTTTCGAACTTGATTACGAGTAATTAAATGACTTAATCAAGCACTCAAAAAATAATTTTAAAAACGTTAAAGAGACATTTTTTTAAAGAATGGCAAAATCAGTTAACCATTTAAATATGATGGACGATAATATACTGCATCACTATTGCAGGGTAGCTTGTAATTATTATATAAATTTAAACACTTTATAATTGTTCATCGCCTGTCACAACTCTGAAACAGAGTAGGATTCTATACAATAATATTGCTTACAACTATATAGAACTGCTGTGATAGAAAAATTGTAGCATATTTTATTCGCCCCGTTTCCGTTACCAATCTGTGCCATGCGAGTTCCAAGGCGGTGCGTTGAGCCATACATCAACGCCATATGCTTTCCGACATGATGAATTGCCTAACAATGTTCAAAACGCATATCCTGAAATATTATTTGTTGTCCTACCGATGTTGTACGCAAACAATCGATTTCGCCGGTTACACACGCATATATATTATATTATATTATATATTAAATTATGAATAGTCGATAACAATATAATACTGGTATATACCTAACGATTATTACACCCACATAATATAATATAATTGATTAATTCTTCAGAGGCGCTCAGACGATTAATAATATTATATTAATGCCGTATCCGCAATACCGATGTGTGCTATTATTATACAATAACAGTCACCCGACCTATTATCGAAACTGCTGTACGCACATCATAATAGGATATTTCCTCATTTGTACGTCATGATATATTTTGCCATGGAAAGCTCGTCAAACGTTTACATTTTTTAAATCGCAAACGATAATATTATTATAAATATCGTAATATCCTGATAACTGCGCTGCTGCGTGGTGCAATTTGTAGTAAGATACAAATATGTATACAACGACGTTCGGTGTAATTTGATAACGTGCGAGTAATGGAGAACATGCTTAAAAGCCGTTTATTTGGTCGAGCGGGGAAGGTCAAGTCGAACGAAATGCCCTTGTATATAGTGTGCGATAATATTGTCCGATGGAGAAACTATATTTTGATAGTACTTGGCTGCACGCGTTATACCAATCAGTAACACGCTTACCCTAATTTAAGATTATTGATTCAATCAAACCGTCAAATTAAAAATCCATTTCAATATTTGTATTTCGAACAAAGTAATATTTTAAACGGTTTGTTAGTATATTTTATTACAGTACACATAATATCAACTCGTTCGATACATTATGTTCAGTGGCGTAGGTTTACCCCCCCCCCCCCCCCCATTGAAATGGTTTTTCACTAGTAAATGTATACACTAAAACTGTAAAAACTTGGTTTAATTTATACTTAAGCCCCTCCCTTCAGTTCATAATCCTTCTACGCCACTGATTGTGTTAATGACTATCATAGATATATTAATATAGTAAATCGAGTAAGTAATATATTATAATACTTATAATAATTTATTAATCGAAAATAATATCATGGATGATGATATTAATAATATTATCATTAAATTGGCTTGTTTCACCATGAATATATTTTTTCATATATTCTAAACATACCAAAGTTATATAGTAAAGGTATATTTTGTTTTACCAAGGTACAACCGTACTCTAATGTAAAACTAGTGAAACAAAAATAATATACATTTATCCGGACTAGAAAAAATGCCTAACAAGTTGTTTTATCGATAAAATCAGTCAATGTTTAATAATTAATCTGAAATGTGTGTTAATAAAAGTAAACAAGAAGTGTCACAATATAAGAATACAAAAATGAATACCCAATGTATGTTTATTATAAGTAAAATTATACTGTAAAAGGCAGGTACGAGAGATTTACTTATTGTAATTTTCCATCATGTAATTTAGGAACTATTAAAAAATACTTACCTATATCTTATGATTGAGATAGATTTAATGTAAATGTAGGTACCTAATTTAAATTAATATAACTTATTTATAAGACAATAATAACTAATAAGTAATAACTTTAAATAATACGAGAACAAAACATGTTACCATATCCTGGCATAATTGACGCGTTTATAATTTGTATTCAATGAAAACATTTTCATTACGAAACTTATGTGGGTGCCATATATAATATATGGTAATATGGTACAACTACCTTAACCATATTTCCCTGTAAACTAAATATCTATAGTTATGTACTAATATATATTATACTCTTTGTACGACTTTGTCAACATTTAAAATTCTCATTGTGTTTCGATGAGAAAATATCTTCAAAACGTTTATTTCTCGGAATAATATTATTCCGTTATTGTGTACATAATTTATTAATCTAAAATTTAATAATCACAGGAGCTCGAAAACTCAGATTGATGATTTATTTTGATGTTTTATTAGCGTTGAGACAATATTTTCACACCGTATAATGTGTATGCACTTGTATAAATACGTAACTGTACTATAATATTGTCTATATTATTATTATTATTATTATTACCACTAAAATAATTACTATTATTATTATTACTATCGTTATTATTATTATTATTATTAGGATTATAATACTAGTCCCGTCGAGTTTGTCGCATACCCTCCCCAACAGTACACCAGACTAAAGACCTTAGTTATCGAAGCCTTAACCCCAATAAAAAAAAATAAAAAAAGGTGGGCAAGTGGGTGTCGCTCTGCTGTACAGTAGGTTACAAGTGGGTCACTGTATAATGGATGGTATTAAATTTGAATTCAATGATATAATATCATTGTATAAGAAAAACGATTCTGAGCGGTGACGGTATGTCAGTCTATGTATCAGACATATTATATACATATTTATGGTATTAAACAAAAAATTTACCTATAATAGGTACCTATAATAAATTCCAAATTAATCATATCACAATATCCATTAGATACTTATAACGCGTTATACATCGACAAAAACCGTGATACTATCATAGATATATAATAGTACACTTTAGAAGTTTCAAGTACCCACGAATAATATTATTCAATCACAACAAAATAACTAAAATAGTTATTCTAGGTTTTTTAATATGTAATTTCGTCCAAATTTGAATTTAAAATGTCTGTAAAAAATAACTGTGTTCATATATTGCTTAGATTTTTTGGTTACAGTATGAATTATTTAAGAGAATCTTTGTTTTAAATTTTCAACTCTTAGTTATAAAAACTGAACATTTTATAATTTTTTAATTCCAACGATTGGTAATTTTCGAGATTTTGATAAATTTTGTCAAAATTCCAACTTTAAATGCTTATAAAAAAAAATCGTGCCAATGTATTTTTAATATTTTTCAACTGGTATTGTAACAATATATCAGTAGCCTTGTATTAAATTTTTACACTTTTTGGCCCAACAGATAAAACTTTATTGATATTTATAGAAAAAAAAACTAAAAAAAATTGAAAGCTGTAAATGTCCATAAACAGCTCAAAAAGAGTCAAAATATTTTCAAAATTGTATGGTGTATAGGAAATGCTAATATAAACATTCAGTGAAATTTTCATGTATCTACAGTTATTCGTTTTTGAATTACAACAAAATAAGGAAATCGCTACATGAGAAATCGAGTGAACATCCAATGTTGTAAAAATTTGAATTTCAAACGCTCATAAAAATTTAATTTGACTGTCCGGTAGAGATTTTTTTATTGATAAAGGTAGATAATCTTATAAGGAATCTTGTGTTTCATTTTAAAATCTTAGATTTAGAAAGAAAAATTTTTACGAATTCTTAACTCAAAATAATTTGCTAATTTTCGTGATTTTTCCATATTTTGTCAATTTTTGAACTTTAAATGCTTATAAAAAAAAATTGTGACTAAGGATTTTTAAGATTTTTCATCTGCCTTTGAAACAACATATTAGGAGCCTTCTATTAAATTTTCAAGCTTTCGCAACCAACAAATAAAATTTTATTGATATTTTTAGAAAAAAAACTAAAAAAAAATGGAAAATGAAAATGTCCCTAAACAGTTCAAAATAAATCAAAATATTTTGAAAATGTTATCGTGTATAGAAAATGCAATTATAAACAACCAGTGAAAAATTCCTGTATCTACGGTCATTTGTTTTAACGTTACACCAAAAACCAAATTCGATTTTTTGGAAAATCGATTTTGCGTAAAAATTCCCGTTTTTCCTTAATTTTTATGTTGTTTTTCCCGGCGCTTGTGAAAACTACTGGAAAATGTTTACTTTTGAC
Organism: Macrosiphum euphorbiae; assembly: GCA_949089665.1. Lineage (NCBI taxonomy): Eukaryota > Metazoa > Arthropoda > Insecta > Hemiptera > Aphididae > Macrosiphum > Macrosiphum euphorbiae. The sequence continues at coordinate 63,761,847 of CARXXK010000003.1, read as the reverse complement.
CCCCCAAAGTACCAACTAGATTCACTTTCCTATCAGAAAAGGTACTATTGAAGAAAATCCAAGCACTTTTACTGTCCTAAAACGTGATGACAGACACAAAAATATAAAAATATAAAAATATAAAAACACACATCATTGTAAAACCAATACATTCATCGCTCCGCTCAGAATCTAAAAGAACCATAATTCAAAATCAATAATTATACATAATGATATTTAGTTATAATAATACATCAGTTTTCTTTTTTTCTCTCTTTTATCACATTTGAGTGTTAAGCAATAATATCTAGATAAAAACGTCCTTATCATTATCTCATCTAGATAATAAATATAATATACCTAAATAAAATAATATAATATAATATCTGGTTAAATCATATCGAATTATTTTATAATTATTTATAATTGTATATATTAATTTATTATTGCTTTTAATTTTATTATTTTTGCTGTATTATATTATTATTGCACTGTTTCTGACAATACACTTGAGTATAGATTTTTATTTATGTTAATTCTGTTTTTGTAATTAATATAATATAGTATGAATTATTATCATTTACGTGTTAGCACATTGTACACGAACACTCAACTACACAAACGCCCCCCCCGCGTTATGCTTACCTTTGCATAGTCTTTTTCAATAGAAGATGTTACTCTAATTGTATTCCCATAAAGTATTAATTTAAATAATTATTTTCTAAATTTTCTACATGTGTTGTCGATGTTTATTTTCAAATCAATAAAAACAATTATTTAATTAAAGGAGCAAATAACACGAACAAAAAACAATTCTTTACACTTTACACGATGATTTACCACCTTAAAAATGGTATTTTTGATGTCCACTTACCTAAAAAATTTTTGATTTTTTGTGGTAAATACGATAGAAGTATCAGAATTGTCTTAAAAATCAAAAATATAATGGCCAGTTGGGCCATGTCGTATGACGAGATGTGCAGTTGCAGTTACAAAGGCCTATGCAACGAAAAATACTTTTATAAGATTTAAATATTTCAAAAAAATTGAACACTTATTTAGACGAATTCTGGTTACATCGACGTCTTATGTGCATAAAAACTCATCACATACGTACAGCAAAAATATGCTTTAAAAATAAGTAAATTATTGTGTGAAGCGATTAACTTTCATACGTATAAGATGCCAATTTTATTAAGGTGTGCCGGCCCAATGACGTCACACGTCTTTTTTCAATTCCTCATAACTTATTGAATAATGCGACCATTTTTCTTAAAACTGAACATTCTTTCAAATTTAAAATTACTTATATTTTGAATTTTGTGCTCTTATATAATATAATAAAATAAAATAACAAAATAACGAAAACACCTATAAAATTAAAAAAAAATAAAACATAATATGTATTATATAATGTGTATTCTTTAAAATACTTAAACTTTTTGTATATACTATAGATATTTTTATCAATTTATTTGTGTTATCGACACTTTGACTCAAATACACTTTAATACGTTGAGTACCGAAGTACAATACAGTGAGCGACATCTGTCGGTGCCAATTCCGTAGTTTACAAACAAAAACATATCAGTAAAGAATTTCTGTTATTAATAAAATGGTAAAAAACAGTAATAAATTCTAAACTTAAGTAATCAAACAAAAAAGTAACATTAGCTTAGAAATAAAATATCTAGATAAAGATAAATATAAAAATTAGAATTTGATTTAAAAAAAAAAAAACCCCGTTTAATTTACACGTTTAATTTAGATATTAAAATTGTTTCTAATAAAAAAATAGAATATGTTTTAGGACAATAATATACAAAATGCGTTTTATAATGTCAAAAAGCAATAATGAACTAAGTAATCAAAATGAGAGATAGGTAATTACCGAGATTTAATTATGTAGTTTAAATAAAGATGAAGTAGCTTTTATTTATAGATACTTCTCACTAAAGGGGTAAGCTTCACTATAACTAGTTTTTATCATATAAATGGTTTTAACCTGTTGATAATAGTGTATGTGATCTCAGCTTTACTTTCGCTGCTTTTTCCTGTGTGTACCCCGTACCCACATTGATTATGTTACTTGCAAAGCATTTGCAAGTGTAGTGTTTGCATTCATATTGGTTTTCATCAGAAAATCGTGAATATAATCTCTCCAACTCTCTGAAATCTTATTACATTGCTCTTTATGGACCTATACTGTTAAATATGACTCGGTCTTATGGGACTATATTAGACAACTGTTGCGATTCAACAAAATAAAGGGTTCGGTGAACTTTTTTAAAATTCATGACACACCTATGTTGTGGGACAAAAAATGTATTTTAAAATATTTCAATTGACATAATAATATTACTGTATTCGACTTGTCGTTTTTTTCAACGTAATAAAAATATGCTATAATATTATAAATTATACAATATTATTATGTAAATATATTTAAGGCTTAGGCAAAACAAATATTTTGACACTGCATTATGGATGGTACACCGCTGTAGTATTGTCAATTTTCCAGGCATCTTAAAAGTATAATAATATGAATTAATTTTAGGAACATATTGTTAAAATAATGTAAAATATTATTACGTATTTCATTATTTCAATAATACAATTAAAACCATACGGCGTTCTGGATAGGCATTTTAGGTACACCAGTCAACGTTTCACTGCGTTTTATGTTTCAACTAATTCAACATAATATTAATATATTATTATAATATAGTACAGGTCTAGTACAACTTTTTCTTATAAATATTATTCACTATTCAATACGACTCCGAGTACGTACTTGACTGGCGCGTATTAATATGTAATCATATATTTTTTTTTTTTAATTAAAATAATTTACAGTGTATAATTGTTTGATTTACCCCATTAAGCAGAGCTTGTAGTGGGGTAAATGATTTGTCAATATACAATAAAACCTATAAATAATAATTTACAATATTTAAGATACTTATAATTTATTATGATGTACAGTTTTATTTTCCTAATTTTAACTATTATAGTCAAAACGACTGAGGATTATTATATTACTGTTTCACATATACTTTCGTGAGTTAATTTTGTTATATCATTATATCTCTAGGCATCATTCCACAAATGAATTATTCGATAAAATATGGATCATATTTTCTCAATGTACTGCAATGGTAAGATGATGATCATAAGCGGAAAAGTTTTCTGAGTAAATCATTGTCATTTTAGGTCCACTTTTCCTATATTTAATAATTAAATGTGGTTTGTAAAAATACTTCAAAGTACGATAGTATAACAGTGCAGAGTTAGTGTCCAAACAACTGTATACAATTATTTTAGATAACCAAGATTTAAATAGTATTAGCAATGGTTTTATACTTAATTCTGCAAATAGATATTATTATTTAATAAAAGATTTAAATTACAAATTATATTAATATAACTAAAAGCGAATACCGTATACCCGCGAAAACTGTGTACACTCTATAACTCAGTTACCCACATTATTCAGTATCCTGTACATATTTTAAAATTCTATCTGCTGGATATTTATGGTCCAATAACCTGGTTTCATGCCCTACAAACAAAATTCAAAAATATGTATAGGGTACTGAGTAATACGATTGATTTAATTATACCCTGTTTTCGCGGACACAATATGGTATTATAGTGCAAACTCATTCGTTGATTTTAATTCTGCAGTGGTGTATAATTACGTCTAAATATTATAGTAAAAGATATTTCAAAAAAATACTCTAAGAATATATGAGTATTGTACACTTGATTATAATTATAAGTCTATGTACATGCGTCCAAGAAAGCTGCGACCGCGTCAGTTCGGCACGGAACTGTATCCATGCACAAACAAGAAATATAAAACCCCCCTGGGACATCTGCCACCCTGCTACAAATAAGGGATGACCTCCGGTCCGTTAACCAGCAACGTGGTTGTTTGTTCGGATTGACGTCTAAAATAATATATCGATCGTCTTTTCGCTGTCCCAACGAAGATCTATAAATTGAGACACCGTACGTCACCTTTTACTCGCATCGGGTTATTTTTAAACATAATATTATACATTTGACATTTTTGAATAAAACCTACGTCATATATACACTCACGCCCGTATTGTGAAACAACTTTATCAAAACACGTGAATTAATACACAAATGCGTCATGTTCCGTGCCCTGGATTTACTGGATATCGTACATCGAACCCGCGTGTTATTTTATGTAGATAATTTATTATACATTGTATACTGTACAACGTGTGTGTGATCTGTATCCGACCCCGTGTCTGCTTGTAAATATACAGTGTGATTCGCTAAGCATCCTCACCCTAATATTATATTTTCCTTTAGAGTTGAATTTATTAAAATTCTGATTTTTTTAACTTTTAAGTATACCTACTTTAATGAAATATTTTCAATTATTATTACCATTTATAAGAAGTGTCATCTGGCACTATAAACTTATTTTTTTTTCAAATGAGAACTAACCCTTTTACTTTAAATTGTAAAGCAGATGATTTTTTGAAAATGTTTATACACGTAAATTAAAATTTGAACGAGTAGTTTCTAACTTATTACCTATGTTGTATACAGTAAGGCATAATAGTCCTCAAAAATGGTTATACAAAAATATAAAATTTGTGTAATATTAGTTCTAGTATTTATTATAGGTACTCGGACAATATTTACAAGTTATAAAATCATCTATAATTAACATGTACAGGAATAAAAGGAAGATATCCATTACTCATTTGGAAAAATGAAATTGGTATCGCCACAGGACACTCCTTAAATGATAGTTGATACTATACAAAATCTAAGTATTCGAAAATGAGCCATGAGGTAATTAAATATAATGAAATAACTTCAAAATTAGATTAAAAATGGGGTTTAGCATGGTTGGTGAATCTCCCTGTAGAATTAAAACGAAATAGTGTATAATATGTATAACTGCTGTATCGAGTGAAATATCGTTATACGCAAACTACCTACGACAACAGAAAACCAGCCCACCTACCTATAATTTGTTAGCGAGTTTGTGATTCGGTGTCAGCAGTGTAAACGACGTGTCCAGCTACATGTAGAGTGGATTTTGGTGTATTTACTTTTTGGAAATTTTAATCCGGAGCTTAACACATTTTTTACCATTTCCGACAATGTCAATACGCCAATAGGTATACATTTTAACTTTTCGATAGTATAGTTGCAAGTATTTATATGGTACCTATTCTAAATACAATTTTTTGAATGTACTTTTTAAGTATTTTGAATACTTTTTAAAAGTATTTTTTAACAAAATTCAAATACTCGTATTAAAATAAAACAAAGTCCATTTAAATAATTTTAATTTACAGTTTTTCACAAAAAATTGACATCAATAAAAATAATATTGTTTTCGTTGAAAACTAATATTATGTTTTTGTATAGTGAAAGTAGTTAATAATAATGTTTAAAATTTAAAAATTTAAATATTAGTTGAAATATATCGAAATGCAGAGTGAAATATGTGAACATGTATTTATCTCTAAATAGTCAGACGACAGACATGTTAATAGTAATTTTTAAAATCTATGATAAGTAGTAACATAATAGGTAAATATATACTGATGTACAATATATAATATATATATATAGTAAAAAAAATAATAGTTTCTTTATTACGGAAACAAATTCCAATCACAGTTTTTTTTTTCTTATATATATTATATAGTATAAAATTAAAAAAAATATGTATTCAAATACTTTGTGAGTATTCGTAAAATACATATTTTAAAAGTATTTTTAATACTTTTTTATTCGAATACTAGTATTAGTATCTTAATACTTTTTCAAAAGTATTTTTTACAAGAGGGATTATAATAGAGTATCTTAAAAATAAAATTGTATCACCAGTAGTTATAAGCTGACAATAACAACCTGGTAAAATGTATAATAATATATTAAAATGTTCGAAAATTAAACAAACTGCTTTTATCGAGGCACTATAAATAGGTTTATATAATATAAATATCTTGTGAATGAAAAATTTTTTTTTCACGTGTGATGCGGAACATTTTTGTCATATTATGATTGTCATATTAAATATATTTTTATTTCAAATCTTACTTTTTGAAATTCTATAAACATACCTAATAGGTACTATGTACTTAATCAAAATAACGCACAGAGATATTTATCTCACTAAACTACTATGTATAGTACCTATATATATTTTATTTATAAAAATAACAATCAAAGTTTATAGATTCTTAACATTCAGTATAAATTTTAATTATTTAGTAGTTAGTACTAAAAATATCTATCCTCTACCAATCCATTTATTCTTGGAAGAGATATCGTTACCTAGTCATTTGACATGAATGGACGAGAAAATGATTAATAGGTAAGTGTACACAAAACTGACCATTAATTAGATTCAAAATCACTTAGATTAAGTCTATAAAGTATAAAACAATCAAAAATGCTACAGAATTTGAACAACGTAAACAATGTATTAGGTATAATTATATTTTTTTCTCTGTCCAATTTTTCTATCATTTGTATAATAAGTTATATACAAGTGTAATATTGTTCGTCGAACTTTTTAACTTTAGTTTCTGTTCCAACGTAATATAAAATATTGTTTAATAATAATAATAAGCAACTATCACTAACTCAAAACAATATTACTACAGATTTATTAGCATATTTAAGTATTTATATTATATTATACTAACGCGTATTCTATTCGATGTATAAATAAACCATTTGCATTGTTGTTTCAAAAATCTTTCAACTTTTAGCACATAGCTCAAAACATTATAGAAACTCAAAAGTGAACGCTATTTTTTTGGCGATCGTTGTTTTAGTTTTGCTCTCGTTTTCCATTCCTAAAAATAAAAATTATACTGACATACTGGCTTGCTATCGTGGGTTTTTTGGCAAGGCGCTAAATTTTTCTGGTTATCTACATAATATTATAATATAGCCTAGGACTGCTCTGCAAAATGTCTCAATGTTTACTAGTGTATTATAATTAAACAAGACACATACGATATTATTAGCAATCGAATTCAATAATGGAAACATTTTTTGAGAACTACAGGATAATAGCTTATCCAGTGCACTTTCGACTGCAAACCTTTAATATGAATAATTGTATCATCGACAATATTAAAATGTTAAACAGTGTATAAAAGTTAACAAACATTAATAAGTAATAACACTTTAAAAACACAATCATATTCTAAATGTATAGATATTAAACAATAATAACAATATATTACAGCCTACAGGTAGTATGTATTTTGTGTTGGTTTTAAAAGCACTAATAATCTAAACCTATATTAGTTATGTTCATTGCCATTTGTTGCATATACGTCATATAACTATGAAACCCATATTAATCGATAGAGAATTTTAAATAGATATACACATTTCGCGAACAAAAATCACTGTAACTATTCTAATTATTACAAATGTTGAAATTTGAGATTTTATTTAATTTTTCATATTATAATATAATTAATTGGTTACATCTATGTACCGAATATAATCGGGGGAACTGAACGTTTGACCCTGAATATTCAGAATTCCAATTGGTCACCCATCCGTCCGGGATTTATGTATATTGTATACATATTATTATAGGTTGTAACGTTTGATGTAAATGTCTTTAAGTAATTACAACAAACGACAGATTTTACACTTATTATACTTAAAATATTATGACTACAGACTATCTAGAAGCCTCTAGAAGCATTCCAATTTAAACAACCAACGTTACCAAAGGGGCTATTTCTCACAATATCATTCCTGTCCGAAACAGTACACCGATACGTACATCTTGTCCGATACGGATTACGGTCGAAAACTAAATTGGTAACTATTAACATAACTATTTATGTATATGTTTAACATGGAGTGATTGTAAATCCTACCAATATAACATGTTAACTGTACTGGATTTATTGATAACGAAATATGGAAGGTAGGTGTGCAAATTCTACAAACCTATCCATTGTTATTGCAGAATGTTGTGTCCCCTCAATGGCTTTTATCTGGGTATTACAGTATAGATGGGTAATTATTAATTAATATATAATAATATTATAATGAAAATATTTACAATTTCGCATATTATAATGTGTATTTTTACCTTACCAATTTTAAGAATAATAATCATATTGACATTCAAATCAATTTATACACACACACACACACACATTCTGGAAGATAATAATAGAATCGTATCCTATCAGACCTATCATGGTATTCTCTGGCATCTCCTGACTAATGCTAAAATGCTAAATGATTCTTATTATACGTATCACATAACTTTTTTTTTTAGAACTACTAGTAAAAACTATGATAGTTCGACTAAACGTATCACATAACAATTAAATTTATTTGGCTACGTCAATTTTTTTATTTAAAAAATAAAATGGTATTTGACAGTATTTGTATTCATAATGTATTCATAAGGGTACCTATTTCAATTGTTTCTTAAGACAACCTATATATTTAATTGTTTAGAAAATTATTCTGTTTAAAAATATTTAATTTAATTTATGATGAAAGTGTCATCACTGGGTGGCTTCTTTCCTCAAATTATTTAAAACATGTTCCATTGTTTTCTTAACCCACATATACATATTTTCTCCTAAAAATAAAAATAATTTAATTTATAGTTTGCATGTAGAAAATAGTAACAAGCCCGTAAAAATCCTTAAGATACGATATTTTTCAATAATACAATCTTCTATTTACAAACTTTAAAGAAAACTCGTTTTTTAAATCCAAAAATCCTACTAGTGTTGTAATGATAGTATGCTATTAAAAGATTCGATTTATATAGTATATATCCAAATGTAACAAATTCTACAGAATTTGCAATTTTATTTACTGCCTGTTTTTTTTAATCCCATTTTACCGGTATATTTTACATACTTATATACTTGTTTTTCAATACACCCGGTTAGAGTATATAATGTTTACCATGCTCAAACATGTCCAAATTATAAATCATTGGTATTTACGCACGTGCTGGACATTGACGGAGATTGGAGTGACTTACGCGTTCTTTCCACTCAAATCATTCCAAGATCCCTCAAAAAACGTTTGGCGAATATTATTGTTTTATAGCATGAGATACCGGAAAGGCTCGTTGTTACTTGAAAATTAATAAAAATTAACTTTTTTTGTCTATTTTTAGTCAATATTTTTATTTTTAGCCGACTCGTCTAGTCGTTTAAACTTTAAAAAAAATGGCATTCTATTTTGTAAGTATTCGATAAAAATATAAAAAGTAACACATTTTTGTTTTTTGGCTCTCATAAAAATACCTATTATGTTTGTAATAATGATATTTTATTCTTGTAATTATTTGGTATATATTATATGTATTTTTTTTTTTATTGCACAATACATAACTTAGTATACCTATATGATGAAGAGAAAAAAATATTTAAATATTGACAAATGTGGTGTAGTTATGAAAATTATTTTTTAATTAATAAAAAATAAACTAAAAGAACCTTTATTTTAAAAAAACTTACAACACCCCACCCAACATTCTCTAATATTGGACTAAATCTCCGTATGGTGACGTTTGCAGTTATTCCATGAGTGAAAATAGTGATGATAAACGACAAAAATACATGACCTGCGTTTGACGAACAAAGAGAACTCACCGAGTATTTGTACAATTTTCGGATCCATATTTAAACGAATATTATTCGTATATAGTTTGTATAGGTAAATCTATATAATATATGTTTTCGCTATAACTGCACATTAAACATAATTTTTAGACAACTACATAATATATTATAATGTGTTGTCGTGTTGAAATTATATTAATTGTCCGAATACCTTGTTTGAGTGACACAAACAAACATTCACTTAAAACAAAATAATAATTGATTTATGACGTTTTGGTCGGTTTCCATTGGCAAAATCATTTCTCTAACACACATTTATGTTATACGCCAGCAACCATCTGGTATGAAATAAACTATTCAACATAGCATAGGTATACTAAATATCGTATGTCCGTCTATACCTACAATGTGATGTCCGTTTATTTTGGGCTCTGTTGTACGGAGATTACATAATTGGCAATATGCAATACAATAATATCTGTTTGATTGGCATAATTTTTACTCTGAATTTTATATTATATACAAAACTGTATAATGTCATAATCACGACTCGCATAAACCATTGATCGATGACGATAACAATAATAATACTATGTTCGAATCACAGATATAAAATATTTTATATCTGTGGTTCGAATTCATGCTTTTCAAAAATATTGTTTTCGAAGTGAACGGTTAATCGTTTAAAATGTACAAAAAAATGTATAATTTTATTAGGAATTTAGAAAATTGCGGACGTCGTCCAAAAGTTACATATCACTTTTAACACATTCGCGTCCTCGTCCCTATGCACATTTTTAAGTGTTCCACTATTTTTTGTTTCACATATCGAAACATAATGTTAATTCTGATGTTTGTTATAGTTTTAAATCACATTTTAGTGGTTTATTATATTGTTTTAATTATGAGATTAAAATTAAATATTATATTATATTATTTAGTATTTACCTATATCATTGTACAGCTAAATTAACTATAATAGTGATATTATCAGCTGTGGGCATTAATAATCGCGTGCTGGTTATAGTAAAATATAATTAACAGGAAAATCTCACGGGAATCGCCGCAATATTATTAACATTTTAATTTGCCGTTAAAAAGTGTATTCTTGTGTAAATAATGGTTTTACATGAACAATGTCCAATTCTACTAATTATTTTGTATGTTACGGTTACCTATACAAAAACTCGTTACAATATTTTTTAGGTATATCATTACTGTTTAGTGTACAAGTATAAAAACGTATACATTTTGACGAATAAACGCTACCATGTATCCATAACATTGTGATAATATGGTATTAATAATCAATTACCACCGATCACCTGGTATAGCAGAAGTCGCAGAACGTTTAGAGCCCGTATAGGTTATCTGTCTTAACATAAGAGAGGGGTCCGCTTCTCTAAGCAAATCTGAAATAGTGAAATCCTCTTAACCAGAAAAAGAGACAGCCCGTATTTATTAATATATTATGCACCTGTCAATGAGAACGATTTTTAAAATTATACATGTATAATAATAAATAATATAGTTTATGCATAATGTGTACACACAAGTACAACCTCTATTATAGTCATAACTTATTACACTATTATTCACACTAGCTGTGGTCTATGTTCATCTGGTATATTAGATATAAACAATATTTACCAATTTTATTATTTTAATAAAAAGACAGAAAATCGATGTGATCATAATATTTTATAATATTCTTATTATACAGGATGTCCCACGAGGATTTACCCATAGCGATATCTCCTGAGATATTAAAAATATCATTTATTAGACTTACAGAGACTACACATAAATTATTTTATTTTTTGGTAAGAAAGTTAAAAAAAAAATTTTTTATTTTTGAAACAATTAAAGATAACCATTTTATGGAGTTTATTTTTATAAAAATTTTGACTTATCAATATTTTTTATTCCATAAACTCATGATTTTTAATAATTTTTTTAGTTTATTTTCCGTAACATTGATTATTTTCAGATTAAAGAATAATCTTTAATATAATATAGTGCATTGTAATTTGTGACATATTTGTGATATTTGATGAAAATGCGTTTTAATATAAACCATGTCAACTTCAACAAAAACCAAGGATTTACATTCTTGAAAACCATAGACGTAACTTGAGTGGGCTTGATTAACATTTTTTAGTTTTTAAGGTCTTAGGTTTTTTTAACCTAGAATTATTTGAAGCTCACCCACTAAAGTTATTAATATTATTTTTGCAATGCAACTTTAAAAGGTTGCTCTGCTGTACAGTAGGTTACAAGTGGATTACTGTATAATGGATGGTATTAAATTTTAATTGAATGATATAATAGCATTGTATAAGATAAACGATTCTGAGCGGAGATGGCGTGTCGGTCAGGCATAAGACATATTATATAGGTACATATCTATGGTATTAAAAAAAAAATTGACCTATAATAAATTCCAAATTAATCATATCACAATATCCATTAGGTACTTAAAACGAGTTGTACATCAATAACAAACCGTGATACTATCATAGATATATAGTAGTATACTTTAGAAGTTTCAACTGTTTCAAGTACCCACGAATAATATTATACAATCACAACAAAATAGTTATTCTAGGTTTTTTAATATGTAATTTCGTCCAAATTTGAACTTAAAATGACTATAAAAATAAACTGTGCTTATGTATTTTTTAGATTTTTTGGTAACAAAATTAACTACATTCGTGGAATCTTGGTTTAAATTTTCAATCCTTAGATATAAAAGTTGAACATTTTATACATTTTTAACTACAAAATAATTATTCAATTTTAAATTTTAAATTTGATAAATTTTGTCAAAATTCAAACTTTAAATGCATATAAAAAAAAAATTGTGCCTATGTATTTTTAATATTTTTCAACTGCTATTGTAACAATATATCAGGATCCTTGCATTAAATTTTCACTCTTTTTTACCCAACAAATACAATTGTATTGATATTTATAGAAAAAAAACTAAAAAAATTGAAAACTTACAATGTCCATAAACAGCTCAAAATGAGTCAAAATATTTGGAAAATGTTATGGTGTATAGAAAATGCTAATATAAACATTCAGTCAAAATGTCATGTACTTACGATAATTTGTTTAAGAGTTGCACCAAAATCCAAAATCGATTTTCTTGAAAACAGATTTTGAGTAAAAATTCCAGTTTTTCCTTAATTTTTCTTTTGTTTTTCACCCCGCTTTTGAAAACTACTGGAAATTTTTACTTTTGACTCCCCAAAGTACCAACTAGATTCACTTTAATATCAGAAAAGATACTGTTGAAGAAAATCCAAGCACTTTTACTGTCCTAAAAGGCGATGACAGACACAAAAATAAAAAAATAAAAAAAACCACACATCATTGCAAAATCAATACATTCATCGTTCCACTCAAAATCTAAAATAGGTTATTAAAATAATTATTTAAGTAATTATATTTGAATATTTGATAAAAACTAAGTTGAAAAATATTTAAAAATATTGTAACTTTTTAAGGGTGACAGTATTCCTATTATACCTTATTTTGCTGGAAAATATATATCTGGATTCCAGCCTCCCTAACTTAAAGGCCTAGTTATAACGTCTATGGAATGAAACCTGTAGTACACGAACAATTTCTCACATTTTTCAAATAATGAAATAAAACTTTAAGACATAATTTCACCAAGAATAATATACTAAATACATTGTTGCCGATTGATGTTGTCATGCCGCAATTCAGCATATACATTATACAAGTAGGTACATCTTAACGGCTAACGGACCAGTGTAAAAAATATACCAAACTATATAGACCATATAACAATATTAATTATTAACTATATTAGTTAACTATAACTATATTGTTATTCAATACTCAAAAAATAGAAAAAAACCGCATTGTTTTATTATTATTGTTTTTTTTTTTCAATAAGCTGCCAAACACGCATTGTATTCATTTTGTAGTAGGTATAGCTCTAATCATAAAAAATATTATTGAGTATTCTTTTACTTAGCTAACGGTGACATATTTACATTATGAAAAAATACTAACAAATTGTAGTCTTAAAATATTATAATAATATCGAATTGTCTTTAGAGAATATTCAGAGAACATAATATTACGCCTGTTTTTAATGAGATAAAAACATCATGTGTAATTAGAATATTTCGAGAATATAATTCCAGCCACTACTTATTATAAACTTATTCCATGCGAACAAATTTAATTTATGTGATCAAAGAATTTTACTTAGAGAAAAAATCAAATTGACCTGTATATTCAGACACAATCCTAGTTGTTGGCTTGATGACGATTGGTAGATAAGGTAATGTTCATAATAGGTCAACAGTCAAAAGTATGCCCTATAATACCTATTACGTATGGCTGATCCTGAGGTTTTTCAAATCGAATATATAAAAATTCATAAATAAATGTAGGTACCTCCTAATACAGTGAATCATAATGTGACTTTCAATGTACGTATGTAAAAAGATAACATAATCACATCATGCTCACAATGTAAACATTATAATATTAATATGATGTTTATTGTGGGTGATAAAACATAATTAGATTAACATATTTTTTATACATGTACTTAATAATACGTATATTAATAAAATTACTTATATAATATATTAATATGTATATGTAGATATCACCGTTAAACTTCTTTTTGACATCATTGCATTACTAATAGACGTTAAATAACCATTAAATTATGATGTTCAATGCAAATAAAATTTTTAAACATAATAATACTAAAACAGCTTTCCGTTACTTTTAACAGATAAAAATTAGCTTAATTAGACGCATAATATATTTAACGAATACATAGTATAAATTAATAAAACATTATCTTATTTACATTTGCGCCTACATTGATAATACGAACATCAACGAAAAATTGTAAGCACATTTTTAACATTAAATTCATGAACAAAACAAGTTAATAAATAATTTAAAACTAACTTAAAATTATTATATAATTATTTAAACTAATAAACAACTATTATAATAGCTGATGTACTTCAAAATATTAACTTAAAGTTCATTATTTTTAACATTTTTTTTTAAACTCAGTATACCTAAGTCATTTTCATAAAAAAATAAGTAATTTGACTTAAAATAAAATATAAATAAAAATATATCATAATTATTTAATATTGTACATTTTGGTAACGTATAACACAACAATGAATAAATCATACACATTATTATGAATGTTAAATAAAATATTGTAAAGCCCTTTATCGTGACTATTATTTCTATTTTTATACATACATATTATTACATGAATTATGACTATATATATATTATTTATTATATTACATTATAACTACTATATTTTTATTGAACATTTTGAAATGAACTTTGTATAAAAGTTTAAACATCAATAGATCTACCTATTAAATTAGTATGATATTATCAATTTTACTGTATATCATTCATATAGTATAGGTATTATTCTCGTCAATATTGAAAATGAATATTCTAAGATATTATAAACATGGGTATATTATTATGTAATAAACAGAGCACTAAACTTGTTTAAAAAACAACCTTCGTCTAAAACTTTATTGTCTTTATTATTAAATTAAATATTTCTGTTCTCAAGTACAGTTGGTATTAAGTATTATACATTATATTATATTATATATAGGTATATGTACTCACTACTTAGAGTATATAATATACAAAACACCATCTTCAGACTGTTGAAATGAAAATGAAAATTGTTATATTGAAATCCAAGTCTTGTCTCAGCCAGTGCCGCAGTATTATTCTCTATGAATCAGTCTCTTTCACTTTGCTGTCAAATCGTATTTACACTTCGGCAGCAAAGCGGAAAAAGACAAACCCACAAGAATGGTTTTGCCACCGGCGGCGATGGCGAAAATGTAGTAATATTAATAATAAAGTGTAAAAAGAAACGACTGATGACTATAATAAATAAATAATAATTAGTAAAACCAGAATCGAAAGAAAAAATAGAGAAAATTACTCGTAATAAACTCGTCTCAACATTTGCACGTTTCTTTCTATACAGGTGCATGCAGTACCTACAAAAAAAATATTTAAGAGTTTTATTATTATTAAAGTTTTTTTAAGAATTCTGATATTGTTTCATGATCGGAAATCAAGTAGACAGCCAACTAGGAAAATGTTTTTTTCGCCGGAATAAAATTAAAATAAAACGATAAACAGGAGAAAAATTTTAAACATGTTTCTCATACATTTGTTTGCTCAACTAATAATATAATATTTATTATTATTATAAAATGCTCCTCCACGCGTATCGGTTGTCTACGACTGCGGCGCTACGCCGTCCTTAATATTATTGTGTAAAAAAACTATTGCAGCTATCGCTTGCGTTAAATTGAGATAAATGTATTATAACATCGAAGAATGAAAAAATAAGTTTTTAATCCTTCACGAGGCGTTTTTATGACATCATAATATATGTGTAAGTGGTCATAAATACTGTTAATAAATAATATTTTACTATACATATTATACTTATGAGCTGCTCTAACGGATTGACACAGCAGGTTGGAACGCCGCCTTATCACACACACAAACACACCATAACACTCTCATAACGTTTGAATTGATGAGGGTGAGTTCCTACACAATACAATGGTATATCCATACATGATATAATATAAATTCCTACACGAGTTTAAAAAATAGACATATTAGCATCCCTAAGATTAATTAAAATGAAATATAAAAATATTTATACTATTATGCAGTGTAACTATTATAATAGCTGTATCATGGCTCTTTAAATAGGTAGGTAATATATCATTAGATTGAAGACGAAAAATACGCGTCATATTTATAATGCAACTTACGACTTTGGATAAAAGTGAACTGACTTATCTATCTGCAAGTCCATTGTCTATTCTAAATAAAAGTATATAAAATATAATATTATATAAGTATTTATAGAAAAAAAACTTCATAAAAATATCTGTTTGATCTAATTTTTCTAATTAAAAATAAATCACTCAGTATGGTTTAAATTATATATTATTTTATAATAATCCACATAAATACATAATATAAGATGAAACATTTTTGAGTTTTAAAAATTTAACATCTACGACAATATATAAATATAATTATTGTATGTATACCTACATAATATTATAGTTGTACACAAAAACAAAGAAATTTTAGCCACACCAATTTCCGTGAATGTTGTTCAGTCCAAGTGGGGTGGAAAATTGTATTCAATGTTTTCTATACCAAAATATTAATGACGTATTATTTTAATTCGAACGCTGTGCGTATATAGGACTTGTCTAATTCATAAACTCACGTACAAACTTACACGTACACTATGTATGTATTTACCTGTGACCGTCACTCGTCTAGAAACTCGTCATTCCCGTGTTATGATACCATGCAATACATCCGAATTATAGTTTTGTACGATATAATATTAGGACATGTTGTAGGTACAGGTCGTACGGTGTGAGACGTATACGCAACATCGTATAAGCCTTCGCGACCTCGCGAGCGACAATAACGTCGGGAGTTCGAGCGAGAAAAGAAAATTACGAAAATTTAAGAAATAACGATAGTCGATGCGTACGGACGTCCGGACGAGCGAACGCGTCTCCTCTCCGTCCTGCAGCAGCGAACGACGGGACGACCGACGACGTGAGAATGCGACGGGGGAAAAAAAAAAGCGGTCGGAAAAACTAAAATTAATACACAGAAATTTCTACGCATGCATACACGCACACTCACACACACACACACACACACACACACACACACACACAATATATATATATATATTATACATGTGATTACTAATATACACTGCACTGACGCGCGCCCGTTCGCTATACTTACGAATAATTTTCATGAGCACGATGACGCACGGACGACCGCACAAACCGCCGCGTATCGTTCTGGTATTTTATTTTTATTTATTTTGAATTTTTTAACATTTCTATATAGTCAAGCTCTGCTTTTCGCCTCCCCGAGACGTTTTTAAACGTTTTATTTCGGTCGAACGCGGCGAGGGGGCGATTCTGGACCGACGTCAAGGTCGCGGCGAATATTGTTGTAACGCACTATATACACACACGCACGCGTTTATTACACACATATATAACGCCCGAAAACAATTTCATAGGCCAAAACGAAGCGTTTAATATGGAACAGCTGCCAGTGGGGCCGTCTGTATATGTATATATAGTAATAGACATCCGAGGCATCGTATTATTCTCTACCTATATCAAATAATAATAGATTAACAAGCGTTAATTGCGTTAATTTTTATTGAATATAATATAATATTATTATATTGTATGATTAAAACTATAAAATGTATATTATAATATTATTACATACGAGTAGAGATAATATTCTCCTATTATAGTAGTTACGTACTTACGTCTTATAATCCCGTTAGGCCACAAACCTCCCCACTGCAGAAGCGTATGCGTAGCTATCGAGTCCCGGAAATCAAAACTACACACTACAACTGAGCCGATGTCTTGGAAAACACGAAATGCTATATTATAATTATTGCTTATTAGTTATTAGTAACTTATTACTATACCACTTGGCGTCAAAAACAGATGAAGCAATTCCGTTTCCGTTATCCCTATAAATAGAGTCCTACAATGTTTCGATTTCGGAAGAGTTCGAGCAAATTCTCGCAATTATTCTTAAACCACACAACACAATTATTCAAGTTCCAAGATGCCTGAGGTGGCTTAGGTAATATAATATGTATATCTATTAAGTAATTTTCAAACACCTGTCCATCACCCCAAAAATCTAAGAGTACCTACTGTTTTTAAAGTAAAATATTATTATTCATCACCGATCGTATCGGGGACGAATTTAGGGGGAACTGAGTGGGCTGCAGTCCATACATACAGTCTATATTATACTATTGTATCATTGAACGTCTAAACGGTAAATACAGAAAAATGTTTTTAATTTAAATGTATGCATAATATTATGGAACTTTATTGGGTATATTATAATATTTATTAGCTATTACCTTTACCTATATTAATACACATTTAGCGGCCGAACTAAATTATATTATATTTATCAATTATCGGTTACACCCAGTGGCGCAACTAGCGGGTAAGTTAGCAAAGTGAGACTTTGGGGCCCCCGATTTATCGGGGGCCCCCATGATGAAAATAGGTTTTTAGTATTTTTTCACATTTTATAATATTATAAAATCATTAACATGGCTAAATAATAAATGGGGGCCAAGAATGTGTTCTAAATAATTGTCCTCCTATAAATATAAATTCGTTTTCGCAACTCCAATAATAAACAATGAACTATTGACGAGCTATATAGCAGATATTTGGTGGAGTGGCCGAGTGGAGACGGTTACTATTTAGTATTTATTTTATAGCTATTCTTATAACTTATTAGTTGTTAATAATAATACTCATGGGCGATGGGCCCATTCAATATTTATTATTTTCATTATTTGTTCACCAATCGGAAATCCGTATTGTTTAGTGAACTCGTAATTCGTATATTTAATAAAGTTGACATAGTGGCATAGACGCATTTTTATATTATTTAATATTTTAATACTGGAAAATACCAGCTATTAACTAGTTGCGAGTTAGTCGCAAAAGATGTTGCTGCAAAAATAAAGTTGGACGATGTAATAAATACATTTGCAAATTCTAAAGCCAGAAAAGTTAACTTTTTAAAATAAAATTATCAAAGAAAGTTACCAGATATAGGTAATTAACTTTTTTATTTTATAGTGTTTATAGTGTTTACTACCAATGTTCAATGTTCATTAAACTCTATAGACTAAATTACATTAATTAATAACATTATCAATTTATCTTATAATAATATATTTTGTTTTGTATACATTTTCAAAAATATGATATTATTTTTATATACATTAAATGTTTAAGTTAACGTTAACAAGTACCTACCTACTTTTTTTTAAATTGTATATACATTTTTAAGAATCATGAAACAGATAAGTTACATATATTATGCTAAAACAATAAATTACTAAATAATGTACCACCTAGTTAATTAATTGATTTTTATTTGATGAAACTGGAAAATGTATTAATTAATTAATTATTTATGTGATATTGCTATTTTCTAGAAATAAAGAAAAATTAGAAATTATTCAAGGTCAATAGAAATAGGTCATAATATTATATGATAGAACTGTAGGCAAAGATGATAGGTACCTATATAAAAAAATACCTACCCTTTACAAAAATATATATTTTATATTGGTACATCTGAATTGCATTAGATTATAATATGTGCTATATATAAATATATTAACTATCAAGAGTTGATATTCTCTACTATTGTATCTCTCAATATCACGTAGAGCGTTTTGTAGATCCAGATTTTCAAATTAACCTTTATTAATTACGAACACATCAAAAAAATAATCAGCTAAATCGGTCATGCATTTTCGGAGCAAATCCGTAACAAAAATTTCCATTTCTCGCTTTATATAATTAACAATGGAAAGGTTTTGATAACCTTATGGGTGTGGAGGAAGCGGTGTACCGTGTACCTTTGATTGTTTAAGCCCATTTACATTTTTTGCTTATAGGGGCCCCATTTTATATTTGACATTAGGGCCCCCAAGTGTCTAGTTGCGCCACTGGTTACACCATACATTTTTGGCTGTATAGGTACTCACCGCTTATTATAGCTGGTTCGACAGACGACCTCTTTTCTATGTTATATTAATATATTATATATATGTATAGGTATATATAAGATTAAAAAACGAGCGGTGTTATCGTTTCAGGAATCATCATAATAAATTACGATGATATTCCATCAATTTATGACCGACGGACGACGAGACTTAAGAGTCAATCATTGTAGATAGTAGGAGCATACGTATTATTAGGTAGGCACTTGTACTTGGTATAATAATAATATAATAATATGATAGGTATGTTGTCAAGATATTGCACCATGCATTCATGCTCGTTTCATTAACAATGTTTTCTGTCCCACAGTTTTAATTTTTTACATATTAATAGTATATTTAATATGTTATTACTTATTTAAGCTTACGCGCAGCGACGAAGCAGCAGTCATCTAAATATACCACGCGGTATTAAATTTGCACGAAATATTTTCGATTGTGCGGACCATACAGAGTGATACTTTTAAGTTTTAACAAGAAACAACCTCTATCTTTTTATCATTTCTATTTTTAAGGTTTTAGAAAAATACAATTTAGGCTACCTGACAAGTCTTTAATAACTTTAATTACATTATATTGTATCAAGAAATCTAAATTTTAATGATTTTTTAGAATATATTAACTTTTTTCAAACGACAATCTATATATTTTATTATCATATTCTGAAGCTACAGAAAACTCTGTTATGACAATTTTGACGTATAAATAGATTTTTATTTATATCTTAAAAGCATTCAAAGTTTAGTAAAGTAGAGTAGTCCTAAATTGTTGAGTATTTCTGCCGTTGCTACTTCACATCTCATTGTATTTTAATCATTTAGTAGGTGCGTGTTTGTATGGTAATAAAGAAATAATTAAATAATTATGATTTATTACTAACATACAAATATATTCAATTAATGCAACAGAAAACAATCTAATAAAGTTCTATTTAAGTACAATATTCATAAATATATAGGGATGTATAATCTTAAATGTTGTACGTTTTAGACAGCATACCTATACAACCTATATTAAATAAAAGTGTGTACTAAAAAAAATAAAGGCTTTTCACTTTTTCAGCCTTTGTAATTTGAAGTATATGCTATTAGATAGGACTGAACAATCATTTAAAAATATTTTTAATATAGTTAAGATATTTAAGTTTTCAGTTTCTTAAAGTATATTAATAAATCTTTATGAAACATAATAAAAAAAAATAGATGGTTGGATCGAGCCCAAATTATACGGAAAGAATGTCAGTTTTGAAGATACATTTTACAAATCTAAGAAGAATAACTGATAATAACTGGGTAGGTACCTATAATATAGGAATAAAAACGCAAAATTTGATCGACAATTAATTTTTTCACCATAGTTCGTAAGTCGTAACTCGTTGTAATACATGTTCCAGTATCCTGTGGCAATACCTACAATGGTTTTTCAAATGAGAAAATAACTTTTGTTGTAATGCAAATTGTAAATCAGATGATTTTTCTGAAAATATTGAAGAGCCTATTGAAATCGAATTTTGAAAAAAAAGTTTCTATATGTTATTCTACTTTAAATATCTTCAGTATTTAAAGTAGAATAACATAGAAACGTTTGATTTAAATTTCGATAACAATACGTCCAAGCCCGGATTAAGGATCAATTGGGCCCCGGGACACCATACACTTAGTGTGCCCCCTTTCAACTTTAACTTCAAAATTATTGTATCATTACATATTAACGAATAACGACTTTATATTATTGTATCATTTTTTACTATAAAAAAAATATACAGGATGTAGGTATCTTATGTCATTGTAAGAGGGTTTTTTTAATCGATTATATGGAATTCCGTTAAAACAAAAAAAATACGTGTTTCTCTACTTTTAACAGGAAATTTTTTTATAACAGTTTCAAAATTTTTAAACAAGCAGTTGTAATAACTTCTTATTACTACCTCTTTATATAATTAAATAATTAAATCTGAAATCTAAAATACATACTCAAAAAAAAAAACAAACAAACAAACAACATTTTTGGCAAACATATAGTCCATTATTCATCGTAATTTTTCGTGATATAAAATTG
The DNA here is from genome assembly GCA_949089665.1 of Macrosiphum euphorbiae. Taxonomy (NCBI): domain Eukaryota; kingdom Metazoa; phylum Arthropoda; class Insecta; order Hemiptera; family Aphididae; genus Macrosiphum; species Macrosiphum euphorbiae. The sequence goes on along the minus strand of CARXXK010000003.1, from coordinate 63,739,461 downwards.
AGAAGAATTTTATTTTATAATTATTAATAATAATTTACCTACATACCTATCTACTTACATATTTTTTTTAACTGTATTGGACTTTAACTGTAAGGTAGACAAATGTATGACGAATCTTGTATTACATTTTCAAATCTTAGATTTAAAAAGAAAATTTTTTATGAATTTCTAATTCAAAATAATTTGGAAATGTTCGTCAGTGTTAAACAATATATTAGGAGCCTTCTATTAAATTTTTAAGCTTTTGTACAAAACAAATAAAATTTTGTTGATATTTTTAGAAAAAAAACTAAAAAAAATAGAAAATGAAAATGAAAATGTTCTTAAACAGTTCAAAACAAGTCATAATATTTTGAAAATATCATCGTGTATATAGAAAATGCAAATATAAACAACCAGTGAAAATTTCTTGTATTTACGATCATTTGTTTTAGAGTTACACCAAAAGCCAAAATTGGTTTTGTCAAAAAACGATTTTGCGTAAAAATTCCCGTTTTTCCTTAATTTTTATGTTCTTTTTCCCGGCGCTTGTGAAAACTATTGGGAATTTCAAATGTTGACCTCCTCAATAATGCACCAACGATATTCACTTTCCAATCGAACAAGATACTGAAGTTGAAAATCGAAACATTATTTCGACTACTAATCGTGTAATTTTTTTTCTGCATATGTCATGCACATTTTTGTCATTTTTTAGCTTCTAAACTTCCGATCACTATAGTTATAACTTATAACTTATAATATAAATATTTTTAGAGGTAAATCTGGTAAGTAATTTACAAGATTTTAAGTGCAAATGAAGTGTCAATTTAATTTATTTAAAATTACTTGAATGGTTTATATACTAATTATTGCCACTATTCTAACGTTGGTTTATTGTTATTGTTACATTTTTCACCAATATCCACATGGGAGTGTTAAAAAAAGTAAAATTCCTAATAATATGAAGCCGTGTAACTTATAAATTTATGAGTATTGGCATAAAAAATTAACAGTTCCTTGTACCTATTGAAATATAAATTTTTTTTGAAAAATAATTCACCTGCAGTGCGTGCGTTTAATAATTTAAACAATTAAAGTCTTATAATATTTCCTATTGATTTAAAATTATTCCACAAATGTCATAATGTTCAATCCAATCATGGACAGACTTTTGCAAATTTTACCATTAATACATAATTATTTTTCTAATTATTGACTATTGTCAACCGTGACAGTCCTTCGTCAAAACACATATTAAACAATTGATACATTAAAAACAAAATCGCATCCACCATTGATCATTAACAGTAAATTATACTTTGTGTTGAAAGTGTGGATAAAATTGACACTTTATTTGTACATGTAGATTAGGCCTTAACGGGGATACCACAGTAAAAAAAACGAGGGATGTATAATTTCTCATGCATTTAAACGGACTTCAGTATTCGAATGTTGTCGTTTTTCTCAAAGGTGGTGGGGAAATTTATACACAGCTACATGTTGAATAAATAAATTACTAGGATAATAAGGACAATACTGGAGTCTTTAAACTCCCCTTAAAGTTACCGTCACCCTCAGTGCCAAATGAATATGCACATATATAGTTATAAAGTTATATCGAACTAACTACCTGTATTCATTGAACATTTAATTTTATATTCTGATGAGTGGAGCTATTAGACATACTATAAAACCTTTGAAATGGGTACCTAAATGCGCACATACATGCAGGGTGGCTATTTCGTCTTTACGACGTTTATACCTATGTTGTTACAATATTATTCACTCGTATAGTTCAACATAATATAATATGTGATTGGCATTTTCCAGACCTAAACGCCTTGAGTGGTTTATGGGAAAGGTGGAGATGAAAACTTTTGGTTTCGATTGTTCCGAATACCTAATACGTCAACATCTTTAGAAAAATCACAATATGATTCACAATTTGCGTGTAAGTTTTCAATTTCTCATTTAAAAAACCAATATTGCAGGTATCTTACATAGGATAGGTACCCTTTAAATGTTGTGAAAGATCTAAATATTTAAAAATATCGTATTGGACTACACTTAAAAATTTCAAAAATCAGAATTTGAATATATTATATATATAGGTAATAATATACTTTATATATTTTATATGTACCTATATAATATATATATATAGGTAGTTTAAACATAAATATGGGCGAGTATGAAAAAAATCACCATATATATAAATATTTAAATCATATTATTGAGTTGAAATTTATCACAAAATGTTATTTATTTATGAGCAAAGAAAGCGTAGGTATATTTACCTTTTAAGTCATTATGAGTTCATGACATACAATCAGACAGGCAGTCATCAAGAGCAAGGTAAATTACGAAACATACTATAGTACCTAATAATAAAAATATATATTAATTTATGGAATAAATAATTAAATAAATACATGTACAATTCTGAACATTTTAACGCTTATATTATATCTATTTGTATGCATTAAACATTATACAATTTGCTTTAGGTACATATTTTATTAATTCAAGACTAAAGTTTATTATTTAGGTATCAATATAATATATTATCAAGCAAATAGGCTTAGCCAGTTAGCCCCCCTTAGAATTTCTATAGCCCTTCCAAAAACTAATGATTTCACTACTATAATTTAAAAGCATCTATAAGAGTATCAAGTATAGGCCTGAGCTACCCCCGACCCAAATGTCAAATACTATTTACGCCACTGTTATCAAGTGACATCATATATGTAGGTATAACATATTATGCGGTGTATGCATTTACATGATTATTAGAATACAATACAAATATATAAATGAATGCATGCATTTGGACAATCAGATAAAATTATATGGTGAGGTAATATAACACATACCTATTAATTTTGGTAAGGGATGTTGCTTTACATTAATCATTGGCCATTGCCCCTCACCAAAAATTAGATCGACTTTCCATTCATCGTCATTCATGACCATACGATTTTATCTACTTATTATAAAAATGTAATAAATTACAAATATCAGTACAGAATTATATTAAAATCTGAATAGGTGCACAATATAATCCTGCCACCAAAATATTTTAATTAATCAAAAATTTATCTAAAATAGTACGATTTCTATATTCCTCAATAGTACCGAATTAGACAAATTCAAAAATGTAAAGCTCGAGAATAGGTTGGACAAAAAATGACTGCTATCTGTTGATATAGTCACTGTCTTTTATATCAAGGATCACTAGTATAAACCACGGATCCAAGTAACACAAACCATAAAGCTCTATGTACCATGACAAAATTATTAATTTTGTTATACCCTAAACCACGGCCTTATAACCGTGCCCTAAACACTGCTTTTGAAGACATCAATTTAAATTATTTTATTTTGTAAATCTGAAGGCCATTGTGAGTAATTTGGGAGCACTAATAATTTTGGGGCATTGGTTATTTCGTCTAGTATATCAGTTATTTTATTGGACTTTAATATCCTCTTTATTGGACGTGAGTACCTTTTAATATATTTATATCGTCTAAATGCCTACCTAATTAACAATAACAATAATTAGGTATTATTTGTAACATAGGTAATTCAATATTCTAAAACCGTTCTCAAAACCAATGTAAGAAATCTAACAAAAATTAAACTGACCATCATGAGGTTGTAAATGTATTTGTAATGCTTGTTAGTTGTTTTACGGCAGCTTCAATATAGTCTTCGCATGGATTTTTTCTGAACATAACTTCAACAGGGAAAGTTTGACCATCCGTGTTAAATGTTGGTTGGTACATTATAAAAAAAAAAAACAAAGAAAATTTAGAAACATCCGTTTTAGTTGATTTGACAATCAATTTGAGATCTGTACGTCTAGTAACTACCGCTAGAAAGTGTTAAATGTGTTTAAATTTATAAAAGGCCACACAGTAAGTAAAAGTGAAATGTTTCAAATGTCTCTTAATCTGTATTTTTTAACAAAATAACAGTATTTTTACAATCGACCCCCCCCCCTTTAATCACTCCCATAATCAAGTACCAACAATATAATATTTAATTTAATTTTCATTGACCAAATATTTTTTTTTGATATTAATAAAAAGGTAAAAATTGGTAATTTTTATCATTGGAATAAGTTGACACTGGAACAAAAGATAGTGATCCCAAAAACGCTTATTGTTTATGTTGATAAGCAGCATTGCACAATCCGTGATAAATGATAATGGTTACGTTAGTCCGTGCTCTTTACACTTTAGGTTTTTAAATTTAAATTTTATATTATATGCACATTTATGTAATTTAAAAATGTCTGATGACGAAGACGGTGTACACAAGTTGTCCGGGTATAATAACACTGAAGGCGGTCTGATCATTAAAAAAAAACCAAAACCTGCTGAACAGTTTGAGTTTAAAATACCTGATGTACCGAAGGGCTCATTACTTGGGTTGGACAAATTGGCTGGTAAGTGGTCTATTGACTGTTACAGTATAACTTTAGAAATTATTTGCCCGACAAATTCCATTACAGATGTATAACAATTTTTAGCTCAAAAACGATTAGAAAGAGAATTGGAGAAATCGAAGAAATCAACTTTACATTCATATACAGATAACGACGACGAAGGACAAGATGTTGAAGAGACAAATTCAAAAAACAATCTGAAACATAAAAACAAAAGCCGGTAAGAATTTATGACTTAACATTAATTGGTTTTGCGGTAAATATTAATTGTATAATGTATAGACATTATCGATCTGCGCATGAAGAAACTCCAACATACACTGGAGGGTTATCAAAACAAGCAATAGAAAAACAAGAAAAATTTAAAAAATCCTATAACCGTGGTGTACATTATTCAACTTCAGATTCTAAAGATAAGCGAAATCGTCATCGTGAGAGGAGGAGTAGTAAGTAATAATTGTTTAGTAAACATTTTAAAGTTAAATTATCATATTATACTTCTTTTGTAGGTGACAAAAGTGACAAATGGAATCGACGAAATGAACCATATTATAAAAAACAAGAAAGAAGTGGTAACCGTGATCATAGGTCCAGTAGGACACCATCTTTTAGAAGTAAAGATGAACCTTTAACTCCTAATGTCAGACTTCGAGATACACCATCTAGGTGAGTGTTATATTACAATCTTCAATTAAAGGTGAGGGGGGCCCTTTTAGATTTTAAAAATTATCTTAGTATTTATGTATAGTTAGTTTTCTGTAACTGAATTCATAACATTAATATATTAATAGAATATTATTGTATATGAATTATTAATGCATACCTATGAATACTAATAACTAATAATATTTGAAATGATTACATTTTTATAAGCTTATGTTATATTTTGTTGTCTACGTAGTACGTTTTGGTTTTTTTGAACAAGTTATGAGCATTTTAAAACTATGAACTTTTTTTCAATTTTAAATTGCTCATATCTTGTTTTAAAATTAAAGAAACCTAACCTAACCAAGAAAAGCCTATATAAGACCCTAAATAATATTCTTACGTTTAGTTTTGATAACTGGTCACTATGATATTTAAAATACCGTGTAATAAAATGTATTATTTTGAACGTAAAATTTGCTGTTTTGCGTTGGTGCGGACTCTACACAATAACACATATGGGTACAATGTATTCTTAAAACATACTTATAAAAATAAATATCTGGTCTATTGCTGTTTTTAATTCTACCTAACTATAAATATGACCAATACGAGTAACGTATTTTGTGTTCTACTGCAGCTGAGATATACGTATCATTACGATGATTGTAATGCTTATTATTTTGAACTTCTTAAACCTACATTTTATCTTTATATATCTCTCAGTATGTTATAAAATCGACTATAGGCAACAGTTTACTTGGTTGAGTATCATTTTTTATCACTTGGAGAATTTTGTGAATCTAGAACCGGGTTCTAATACTCAAATAATTTAAAGCCTTCGGAGGAATTTCAGATTAAAAATATTTAAAAGGACACTTCATCCGCATGTATATTTTCTGTCTAACACGTGCATTAGCAAATCTAAATACTGGATTCTTATTACAGCAGTAGTAAGTTTATTTAAATTAAGGTATGTGAAAAAATAAATTATTCAAGTACTTTTACTTTATAAACGTGTGTCGTAAAGTGCTGTCCATTGTGTGTGGTATTTCCGTTACCCATGGGAAAATAGAATGTTAAAACGGGTGATTGACTGTGAAGAAGTGATAAAATTAGTTTTCCCATACAAATAATACAAAAATGTTTGTCATGGTTTAAGTAAAATTAAATATTGCAACCCTAGTAATTAATTTTAAAATGCATTTTTTTTCAATATTAAAATAACTACCAACAGTTTTAATTTATAAATATTATTTGTATACTTTTTCATTATAGAGTCAAGTGATTTGTTATTTTGTACAAAATGATAACAATCTCTTATTTTTCAGAACTACTTGGGATGAAGATGATCATAATATGTCTTCATATAAATCATCAACTTGGGACATGCCAACCCCGAAATCAAGTATTGACGATGATCCTACTAGAACACCTAGATTTACACCTGCATATAAGTATAACAAGTGGGATAGTAATCGTGCTTCAGGAGCTACACCTAAACCTGGAAAAGGTATAATTCAAATGATTAGATGTTCTTATTCAAATTAACAATAAATAAATTATCTATATAATATTTTAATTTGATACTGTTATTATAATTAGTTATTTTTTGTAATATTGTTTGGTGATTATTGTGAAAAAGTATGACATTATATTATATTAAGGCCAGTAAATTGTTTTTCATTTCAGAAAATGACCTATTGTGGGCTAGTGAATCAGATCGTGATGAATGGGAAGAAGCCCAAAACAGATTAGATAGGCAGTGGTATAATTTAGATGAAGGTGTTGATGAAACTAATAATCCATTTAGTGATGTCAGTGAATCATATGCCAAAAAAAAAGAACAACAGTTAGCACAGAGTAAAAAGAAACGAATGTCTGCACAACAAAGGCAAATTAATAAAGTATGTGAAATGCTATTAATAAACATTTTAAATTGTTAGTGACATTAATTTATTAATACTTGTATATTATACATTTTAGGACAATGAACTGTGGGAACGCAATCGTATGTTGACCAGTGGTGTAGTAGTATCTGTTGATATAGACGAGGACTTTGATGAAGACAATGAAGCCAGAGTTCATCTATTGGTACATAATATTGTACCTCCATTTTTGGACGGCCGTATTGTATTCACTAAACAACCTGAGCCTGTTATACCAGTTAAAGATCCAACTTCTGATATAGCAATAGTTGCTAGAAAAGGTTCAATGTTGGTACGGACATTCAGGGAACAAAAAGAACGGAAACGTGCCCAAAAGAAACATTGGGAAGTAGCTGGCACTGCTATAGGAAACATAATGGGAGTAAAAAAAAAAGAAGACGATAAAGATGAACGAATCGATGAAGAGGGAGAAACTGATTACAAAACTGACCAACAATTTGCCGAACATATTAAAAACACACCAGAAGCCAGTAGTGATTTTGCTAGAAAGAAAACGTATGCACAGCAGAGACAGTACTTGCCAGTGTTTGCAGCCAGACAAGAGCTGTTAAATATCATCAGGGAGAATAATATTGTCATTGTTATTGGTGAAACTGGTAGTGGTAAGACCACTCAACTTACGCAATATCTCCATGAAGAAGGATACAGCAAGTTTGGTATGATTGGATGTACACAACCGAGAAGAGTTGCCGCCATGTCAGTGGCCAAACGAGTTTCAGATGAAATGAACACCAAACTTGGAGATGAAGTAGGATACGCCATTCGTTTTGAAGATTGTACTTCAGAGGTAAAATTAAAATATTTAAAATTGATAATGCAACACATTCTAACGTTTCAGTTAAATATATATTTTTTCAGAAAACTGTAATAAAATATATGACTGATGGTATTTTACTCCGGGAGTCACTAAGAGACCCAGACTTAGATAATTACAGTTGTGTTATCATGGACGAAGCTCATGAGCGATCATTGAATACTGATGTTCTTTTTGGTCTCCTAAGAGAAGTAATAATCATAAATATTATACATTTAAATATTAGAACTCTCTGTGTAGTCTTTTATAAATTTAAACACATTTAACATTTTCTAGGTAGTTACTAGACGTACAGATCTCAAATTGATTGTCACATCAGCTACAATGGACGCTTCTAAATTTTCTTTGTTTTTTGGTAATGTACCAACATTTAATATTGCTGGTCGAACTTTCCCTGTTGAAGTTATGTTCAGCAAAAATCCATGCGAAGACTATGTTGAAGCTGCCGTAAAACAAGCATTACAAATACATTTACAACCTCATGATGGTCAGTTTAATTTTTGTTAGATTTCTTATATTGGTTTTGAGTTATGTCACAATTAATACCTAATTATTGTTATTGTTAATTAGGCGATATATTAATATTCATGCCCGGTCAAGAGGATATTGAAGTAACGTGCGAAACTCTAGCTGAAAGATTAAACGAAATAGCCGATGCCCCTCAATTATTAGTGCTCCCAATTTACTCACAATTGCCTTCAGATTTACAAGCTAAAATATTTCAAAAGTCTAGTGATGGATTACGAAAATGTGTTGTTGCTACTAATATTGCAGAAACATCATTGACAGGTAAAATTATATATTTATTAACATGTAACTAACATTTTTTGTATAATAAAATTTATTTTTATTACATAAATTTACAATACTATATACATATTTAAAAACTTTCAAAAGTTAGTGTCTTTAAAAGCAGTGTTTAGGGTACATCGACATTTATAGTTTATACTTTATACTAATAAGGAAAAACAACACCCCACATAAATATTTCTTTAGGTTACACTTTTTGTAAATGTTCATAAAACCCAACCTTGTGGTATTAGACAATAAAATAGTATTTACTATTAATTAGTGTTTAAATCTACTGTGAATACACCCAATTTCTTTTTATTGTTATTTCAATAATAATAATACTATTATTAATTAAATTAATAATAAGGTAGTATATTTTATATTTCTTATATATCATCTTGTATTTTAAATATTCATTATCATAATCCCTAACCTTTTTTGTTTTATTATAGTTGATGGAATTAAATTTGTTGTTGATACTGGTTACTGTAAAATGAAAGTTTATAATCCTCGAATTGGTATGGATGCATTGCAAATTTATCCTATCAGTCAAGCAAATGCTAATCAAAGAAGTGGTAGAGCTGGTCGTACAGGTCCCGGGCAATGTTTCCGGTATATAAACTTTTATGAAATAATTGAATATAAGTTGTTTAGTTTTGTGAATAAATATTTTTATTTATGTTGTAAGATTATACACCGAAAGGCAATATAAAGACGATTTACTTATGGGTACAGTTCCTGAAATCCAAAGAACCAATCTAGCCAACACAGTGTTATTACTGAAATCATTAGGAGTTCAAGATTTACTCCAGTTTCATTTTATGGATCCTCCTCCACAAGTAATATATTTTTATAATAGTATATAAATTATAATGGTTTTTACTAATTCAGCATTATATGTTTTAGGACAACATTTTAAATTCTTTATACCAATTGTGGGTACTAGGAGCCTTAGACAATACAGGAGAATTGACATCGCTTGGACGCCAAATGGCTGAATTTCCATTAGATCCTCCTCAGTGTAAGATGTTAATAGTGTCATCGGCGATGAACTGCACAGCTGATGTGCTGATAATTGGTAACAAATAATTATAATAAAGTTAACACAGTTATTATAAACAAATAATTATTTTTTTATAGTTTCCATGTTATCTGTGCCTTCAATTTTCTACCGACCAAAAGGCCGAGAAGAAGATTCTGACAATGTCAGAGAAAAATTCCAAGTTCCGGAATCTGACCATTTAACAATGTTGAATGTTTATAACCAATGGAAGCAGAATAGGTATTTTATCAAAAGTATTTTTTTATTATACTACAGACTACAGAATTTATATTTAAATATGTTTACACAGTTATTCAGCATCATGGTGTAACGAACATTTTATACACATAAAAGCTATGCGTAAAGTTCGTGAAGTGAGACAACAACTTAAAGACATAATGGTTCAACAGAAAATAGAAATTATATCCTGTGGTACGGATTGGGACATAATTCGCAAATGTATATGTTCAGGCAAGTATTTCAAAATAGTGTTTTTTATTTTTATAAATTGTACATTGTATTTTATTTGGTGCAATTTGTTTTTTCTTTAGCTTACTTCCACCAAGCCGCAAGATTAAAAGGTATTGGTGAATATGTAAATTGCCGTACGGGTATGCCTTGTCATTTACATCCCACATCAGCTCTTTTTGGCATGGGCTTTACTCCTGACTATGTTGTATATCATGAACTCATAATGACTTCAAAGGTAAATACTAAACGCTTTCTTTGCACATATATAAGTATTATAAAACCTTGTGATAAATTTCAATATCAACTTAATAGTATGGATACAATATTTATGTATAAGGTGATTTTTTTCAAAGCGTGCTAGTCGATTTTTATGTTTAAACTATAAAAATATTATAGCTTTTTTTATAGCTGATCCTGCACACTTAGTTGCTTGTACAAAATGGTAACTCTTAATAAAATTATGATTGTTCAATTCCTTTTGGGTGTAATGCTCACAGATACATATATATCTATGGTAATACTGATACCACAATGATACTATCCGTGATAACTGATAAGGTTTATAATCATAACATGGTTATCTAAATAAATTCTAAGACCGTGATAGTAATATATATTATGTGAGATGGATCATACAAAAAATTTTTCCTGCAAAGAACCGTTCGTCTATTTTAGTATTTCACAACTTCACGTATAACATAATTCTTTAGTTGTATTTACGTTTTTTTAGTCGTGGTATTTATTATGTGTTTCATTTCGTTATGGACTATCTCTTCATTCAATCAATCTTAAATTTGTTATATTTTATTTAATGTAATTTGTTAAATTGCTATTATTACTAGTATTAGTGTGTTATTACTGTGTTCGCACCTCACGTACCATAATATATTGGTATTATTTATTTAATTATAAATATGCCTACTAAAGTGCAAAAACGAAGAGAAAAAAATAAAGAAACGTACTTGAATAGAAAAATGAAAGTTAGTGATAAACTGATAAAATAAATTCACCAAAGGGACTGTTGTCTCTACAATTTTCTAAAATATTGGTGATATCACAACAAAAAACACTTCATCAAACTGTAACTGTGTAAAAAATGGCTAAAAAAAAAACAAATCTACAAGTACTAAAAAGATGTGATATCATAAATAAATGCAAAGTTAATTGAATTAAAGTACACTTATTTTTTTCGATAATTCATTTACTTGACGATAAATTATATACTTTATATGATACGGCACACAAAATAATGTGGACAAAATTACAAAAGGCATTAGAAATCCATGATAATTTATTGCCTGCCGAGTAAATAAATTATTGAAACAAAATAAGTGTACTTTAATTCAATTTATTTAGCATCTATTTATGATATCACATCTTTATAGTGCTTAAAGATCAGTTTTTTTTTTTTAATTAGCTGTTTTTTACAAAGTGTTTTTGTTGTAATAATATATTACTTGTCTTAAGTCTTATAACATAATTACAAAATTCTTTAAGTGTGTAGTTTTATTAGATGTGATAAAAACTATGTTATCTAAGTAGAAGTATACGAGAGATTGTTATAGTAGCTGAATTGATTTTATGTCATAAATCGATGGTTGCTGCTGTTTTAAATACTAGCTACCACTTACCACTTACTAATACTATTTATATTGTATTCTAAGTTACACTATTATAAAATAAATGTATATTTTGTATTCAAAATTAACTTTACTTGGTTCAAATGTATGTTTAATGTATTTATTTTTTCTAATTACTTATACTTTTGCTTCTAAAGAAAACAGAAAAAAAATTAATTGTATTTATTAGTTGATGGGAAATAAAGATAATATTTTACAAATTTGGGTCGATAAAAGAAATTTGTACGGGACAGCTACTAAAAACACCTGTCCTAGAAATTCTACTTTACTTGAGTTACATCACATCTTTTAAAACTTGATTTTTTTTATTTACCTAGTTAGTTTTTACATTAATTAATAAAATATTTTTGTTTAAATAATATGTGTCAATTGGATCTTATTTTATAATATATCAACATACTTTCAATTATTATACTATAGGAATACATGCAAACTGTAACTGCTGTGGATGGCCACTGGTTGGCTGAGTTGGGTCCTATGTTCTTTACTGTTAAGGAAACTGGCAAATCCGGTTCAGCAAAACGACAAACCATGGAAACATTACAAGAAATGGAAGGATCTATGAGAATAGCACAAGAGGAAATGAAAGCGAGAAAGCTGGAAGAAGAGCGTAAACAATTAGCCAGTATCAGAAAGTAAACATATCACATTAATAAATATCATTAATATGTTATAAAATTTGAAAAACTTATGATTTTTTTTTTTTTTTTTTTTATAGAGTGGAAATCATTACTCCTGGTAAATGGGAACCTGGTACCCCAACACTTCGTCGCAAACAAGGAAATCTGGGGTTATAGCATTCTTTTATAGAAATTAAATTTAACGATACAAAAAATATATGTTTGTAAGCTAAACATGCCCATGTGTTATAAAATATACATTTATAAATTTATATATTGCTTACTGTAACTTAAATATTTGACTCTTTGTAATTTACCTTATAACTAAAAGTGGTCCAAACCAAATCCCTTAAATGATTTTAAAAAAAGTGTTATTACTAGTGTAGCATCGGGTCGCTCGAAAAAAGAAGAAAACTACACAATATGACTTGGTTGTACAAATTACTTAATTCGTTAATTATATGTCCTGAATAACTTAGTCAAATACTTTTAAATGTCCCTCAAACTAGTACTGTGTGTAGTACTGTCTGTCAAAAACATTCCATACACCTACTTATATCGTCAAAATTATAGTCTATTCATTCCGATCAATAACTTTAATTTTTCCATAAATAACTTAACTAGGTTAAAATCACTCATTTAATTGTAACGGTACCTATTAAATGTTTAAGATATAGATAAGCATATTATGCTGTTACGCATAATTTTATTTATGTTTATACGTACGATTTGAAATAACTGTTTTTTGGGCATATACTAATTGATAAATAAAAATAAAACATTTACATCATTCTGAAATTAGTTGCAAAATTATCAAAATTAACCTTCATATAAGGTTCACCGAAATTCGACTATTGGAGGGAGTTCATTCCAAAAAATTTAGAATTAATAACTGAACAGTAGAGGTAATAATTTATTATTATATCTGTCAAATACAATTTGTAAAAATGATGTGCATTCAATATAAATACAAAGAATATACATATATGTAGGAACTGTAGATAATGATGATAATAATATAATAAAGCACTATAATCAGGAGGTAAGTTGTAGTTTTTTTTTTTTTTTATAAATCAGATATTGAATTTAACAATGCTAAGACTATGTTTGTATAATACGGTCAAGGCAACGTGCTCAAATTATTTGATCGGCCGCCGTCAGGGTTCCTTGAGAACATTCGGTCTGGTCAGTGTCGGCCTGGCCATAGCCGCTAGGCCACGAACACGTCCGGGCCCCTGGCCATATTTTTGTTGAGGGGCCTCGATAGTACTATGAATATTGGGTATTGAATATTTTATATTATTATATAATATATAATAATATATCATTAAAAGTTATAATACTATTATAGTATCATTTTATCAAAAATTACCGATATAAATAAAATCAATTACACAACTTGAATCGCATTAAAAAATATTAAGTTTTATAATATTATAAGGTATTATTTAAATGATTTTTTAGAATTATAAATAATTACTATAACTATGTAGTCAACTTAAATGTGTATTTTAAATAAGGTACATTTAGAAAAATGTAATATTTTGCACTACCTGTTTATCAACACTTTTTTTCATCATTTTTTAAATAACATTTTTGGGGGCCCTTCTGTATAAATTCATCCTGGGCCCTTTAAGTGCCAGGTCAACACTGGGTCTGGTGTTCGTGCCCCGTTAAACGTAATTTTGATTTGTGGGTGTTGTGTCTATACATTGACTTTGACCGGGGCCCAAAGAATCCTAATTGCAGCACTGACTATAATACTATATACATTTTAACCTAACCTAACCTTTCATAAGACAGCATAAAGGTTACTCAGAAACGATATGTAAAAACATATAAATCCCGACTCTCTCATGATATATCAAATAAGTCATTTTATATTAATGCACTATTGCTCTAGGTATTTTTATTGTAAATTTGTAAATAATAATTTTAAAATTTTGTTTGTAAATATAAGTAATAATACTTACTAAGTAGTATTTACTTGAAGTAGGTAAATTGTAATAATAAGATTACTCTAAGATTACTTAAAAACATAGAAAAAATGATTCTGCGTAAATTCGTTTTGTCTATGTTGCTCGTGGGACAGAGAGAAAAAAAACACATTGTAAGCTCCGCTTATGCTCATTCGCTCAGAATCTAAAATTACTATCGACTAACTGCAGAGACATAATAATATTATTAATTATTATACATTACATATTTGTGCCAATTTGGGTTTCTATTTTCTGGTACCTATCTCGTTAAAATTTGAAATATTATGTATTATTTATTTTTGTAATGCATTATTTATATTAATAAAATATTGACCTTGTTTCTAGTACAACGGTAATGCGGAACCCCTTATTGTGTAGGCTATTTAGTATAACTGTCTCTAATAAATTTTTTCGGTATCTCACAATTCAAAAATTGGCAATAATTTGTTTTTATTTTGAATAGCAAAACTATAATTTAATATAAAACTATAATTTTGAACCTCTTGTTAATGTACCTAATACTATATTTATATTATTTAGTGTAAAATGTAAATACTATAGACCGTAGACGCCAGCCGGTGGTTTAGCAGTCGGCAGTATTTAGTCGTCGCCCGTCGGTGCCCGAGCCCGTTGAGGTGGACAACCAACAGGAGGGACTGGCCAATGCAGGTCTAGGTACTGCACTACAACTGTCCTAGAGGACTGCAGTGGGCAGCTGTCTTTAGCTGTGTTTTGGGCAATTGGTACGATTATATCTTACAGGACATCGGTACAAAAACATAGTAATGCGACATACGCATATAACAGGATTATAATATAGGTAACTTAATATACAGGTGTCCAGGCAAAAGATTTGTATTTTCAATCAATATATTTGAACACAATATAATTCGATGGCATAGTGTACACATGTCGTAAGTGACATTTTCGTAATTGTTCAGGAAAACGACAATTGTGATTTCATATCACGCAGATAACTATGCACTACAACAAACGCGCCAACCTCTTGCAGACGAAATATGTACTATACACTTACGTCTTACAACATTTGTACACAATATGTAGAAAGTTGTCAACAAGACAACCACGCAAAAGACTTAATTTTGCACTTACAAGTGTGCACTATGCTATATAAGGTACCTACCATATAGGTACCATATTTCTTCTAATTATAATATTAATATTTGTTGTAATATGTAACCTGCAATTTCGACCATTTAGAATTTAGATAAACAAAAAACATTTTCTTTTTTTGTAAGTTGAAAAAATATCGTGTGTGAGCTACTCTTTACCTATCTATAATCTATAGCCTAGATGGGTTGCAAAGTCAACCTATAATAAACACCGTCAAAGTCTCAAGTCTCAAATATAATCTATTGATAGAACTTTTATTGAAAATCGCTATTAACTTCATATGAACCAACATCCAATTTTAGTTGTATTACCCCTATTTCAACCGTGAAAAAATGAAAAAATACAAAGTTTAAAATTTATATTATACAAGTACACTATTTATACTAGTGCAACTATATATGTGTCTTGGTTTTGGTTTAGGTACCTACCTACCCCACTTCCCTGGCAAATTTACGTCGATTTGCTAACTAAATTTGCCATTCATTTTTGGTGGATTGAATAGGTATAGCACTATTGCCACTTGGTATAAATCGAACGTGGTTCAAACTACCTACCTACTCTTTCAACTGCTCTGAAATCTCCAAGAACAATTTGAAATTATCACAAGATCAGTTTACCAGTAGTTTTTGAATACCTATACAATATCTACAAATATACATTCAACTCTCATATTTGTTTAAAGATATAATTTTGTATTCGAAACCATAAACGTGACGATTTGATGAATTCTTTTAGGACCTTATCCGCCCGAGTAACTATAATGACAAACATCTAGGTATATATATAAAAAAAATATATAAATATATTAATTTGGTTCTACCAAATATTTCTCCAGTAAGCTCAAACAAATAACAACTATTTATAAACAAAAATGTCCATTGTAAATCTTAAAATCCCTGTTTAAGCACCTCTCCTGGTTGGGGCTATACCGGGTTCAATATAGTGAATCTAAACCATTCAAGGTCCCACTCAAGCACGCACAAAATATTTCATCAAAATCGATCCAGCCGTTTAGGAGGAGTTCAGTCACGCATACACACGGACAGAAGAAATATATATAAAGATTGAATATGAGAGAGACGTCATCAAACTTTAATAATTAAATATTATAAATTATGTTTCACTATAAATCATAAAATTTCAATTCAAAGATGAATTTAAAATTAATTGGGTAATTTTATTTGAATAAAAAATTAACAGAATGAAAATAATTGTTTTTTTTATACATTAAAGTATGATTTTTACTCAACAATATACTATATATTAATATATTATAAAGAGCATCAATATCACAATTCACAATGTATAAAGAACCAACCTAAATAGTAAATATATACTTTGTTAGTTTTGAGATTCCACTATTATAGCTTCCGATTAATTACGCCTATGGTCTGCAGGGTAGTATTACTGTTATATCTGGGATAATGGCCCATTCCCTGATAATTAGTTGAGTGCGAAGTGCTTGGGGTTTATGTATACGTTACAAGAGTTGGACTTGGAAGTATAACTGGCTGGGAAAAATACATAATCCGTTGGACTGGGGCTCGACAACGGCAAAAATAATTCCTTTCTTCACTAATAATAGAAACCACCACATTCAGAAACCCTACTGGGCACTGGCTGTACTGGAATTACTATTATATACCTATCAAACAAACTGAATCAATCAATATATTTACAACTTACCTATATTATGTACATATATTTTAAGATGTTTATTTGTATTTTTCGTAAATATATTTTACGAGTTTTTTACGTAATTATTAATATTTTCAACTAGGTACTTACCTTTGTCTATTATTATTTATTATATATTATGCAATTAATATTTATAAGTAGGTATAATATATTTAAAATATGCGCTTCACGTAGTCAAACATAATATCTTATGTGACACATATAAATTGACTAGGTATATGGGGCCTGTATTATTTGTTCCACAAAATAATTGTTCCAATTACTATTTGTTCCACAAACTACTTGTTCCAAATGTGGAGCAAATAGTTTTTGGAACAAATAGTAATTGGAACAAATATTTCGTGAAACAAATAATTATTGGAACAAATATGTTGCGGATCAAATAGTAATTGGAACAAATTATTTGTGGATCTTAATAATATTTTTTTTGGAACAAAAATTATTTTTTTTTAAGTACTATTTGTTCCACAAAACAATTTTCTTAACCCTGTGACCCACTTGGGGAGGTGTTGCACAGCAAGTCGGGGGATATTTTCGATTTGCGGAGCGGAGCGACGGCGCCGAGGAGCGTAGCGACGAGTGCCGCTAGCACCGCATCACTGTACGATGTTTTTTTCAAATTGGTGGCTCGGTGCAACAAAAATGCAATTTACTCAACCCTGTGACCCACTTGGGGAGGTGTTGCACAGCAAGTCGGGGGATATTTTCGATTTGCGGAGCGGTTAGGAACACTTGGAACAAACGTTTTTTGGAACAAATATTCATGGGACAAAGTGTATTGGTACAAATGGTTTATGGAAAAAAGTCCATAGGAACAAATGTTTTGCGGAACAAAAGTCCATCGGAACAAATATTTTGTGGAACGAAAGGTAAGATTTGGACCTTAATTAATTTGGAACAAATATATAGTGGAACAAAGGTTTTGTGGAACAAACGGTAGTGATCCGGTATATGCACTATGACTATGCACAAGGGCATAAGTGCATAATATAAGTGCATGCATGTTTATATAATTATATGTCTGTAAGTAGGTAGGTACCTACCTACTAAGCCTTAGTGGTATCAAACTAGCGGACCGTTATAAATATTTATTTCTACAAACATTTTGATTTTTTTTTGTTTTATAAAATATTTTATATTCGACATTCACATTCGTACGGAAGCGTTGAAGGGCCAACCATATGTTTTTTTTATCTCATTATTATGGATTATCACAAGTCATTATTATAGATTATAACTCGTAATAATGGATTCGACAACTTGTAATAACGGATTGAACAACTCGTAATTACGGATTGAACAATTCGTATTAACGGATTGAACAATTCGTATTAACGGATTGAACAATTCGTAATAACGGATTGGACAACTCGTAATTACTAATTACTAATTACGAGTTGAAAAGTCATCTATTATCTATATGTTTTTTTATATCATAATTATTGATTAACTCAACTCACAAGTCGATATTATGAATTAGAACAAGCCAGTGCAGCCTAGCTGTGGCAGTTAAATACTTTAATCGTGTGAGAGAGTGACTTATTTAGTAACTAGCTCTAAGTGTAACTCGGGGCCCGTTGGACTCGCTGGGAGTGGGTACCGATTTTGGAGACAATGAATTATAAAAGTCGCTAAGGTTGTAAGACGAAAGTTTAGGATTTGTGATAAGGATTAGTGATATGGATTGGAGATAAGGCTAGACGCTTGGGCGGGAATGTTAAAAGTTTGAGGGTCTAGCAATCCGTCACAAACGTTGTAAATGGATAGGCTGGATACGATCTCCAGGATCATATATTCATAAGCGTGCGCACGGGGTAGTCATGGTAGGCACTTGACTACTCTGCGAACTCCCCTCGGCCCCCTCAATAATCAATATTATTATTATTATGATAATTGATAGTCAATCATAAAATACTTTTTTACCATGGTAAATGTAGTTAAATGAGGTTACCCCATCCAAATTCAGTGGCGTCCGCAGGGGGGGGGCTTAAGGGCTAAAGCCCCCCCATTACCCGTATTATTATTACTTTTTCAAAAAAATATTAATTTAGTTAAACTGTCAACTATAGTAAGCAAGACGTAAATTTCAAATATGTCTTACCAGAATGAATTCATTTTTGAAAAAACATTGTATTTGTAACATACCAATTTTCATAAATTATCTGTAATTTTTCGGTAAAAGTATGAACTATTTGTATGAAAGACCTTGTATTAAATTGTCTAGCCTTAGCTATACACATTTAATATTTAATAAGTTTTGAACTACAAATTAACTGTGGTTTTGACAATTTGAACTTTAAATGCTTATAAAAAATAAGCATGATGCCTATGTATCGTTAATATTTTAGCTATAATAAAAAAACATACGTATTACATTTTTAAGCTTTTTGACCGAATAAATAATTTTTTATTGACATTTATAGAAAAAAAAAAATTTAATTATTCTAAAACAATCCAAGTGAAGACGGTATAACCAAACATTTAAATAAATTTTCATTTTTTTTTCTCAAATTATTTTTAAAAGCACTGAGCATTTTTAATTTCAACCTCCTAATAGTACCAACTAGATCCAATTTGCTTCCAAAAACATACACCGGGCATCATCGAAGCTTATGATCAGAGCATTTTTTCTACCAGAAAAGTTGAAAAGTTACAAACATTTTAAAATACCTCAAATAAACGTCTGAAATTATTAGACTGGACAAAATAAAAATAAAATTGTAACTAATTTTCAAGCCTCCCCCATTGAAAAATCCTGCGGACGCCACTGTCCAAATTAGTTATTATAACTTAGGTGTGAATATGAATATTATAATATATAGGTACGTAATATGTGTGTGTGTTAATGTTTTATGTACTTATTGTATATGACTACCCTGCCAGAAATTCTGCGCACGCTTATGCCTATATAGAGTATACCTGCACATACCATGACTGGTGCTTTATCTTATGTAAAAAGTGTAGAGTCGAAAACCTTGTTGGAGTTTCTAGCAAGTCAGCCATCTCAAGTCAAAATCTATTAACTTTCAAGTTAACCACTTACGTAGGCAATCCGACTTCGTCGGATCGCGGACAATGTGCTATAGCAAATCAGGTAGGCAATCCACCTGCGGTGGATTGCAGACCCTACATCAAGCGGCTATAAGTGAAAACCCTATCACACAACTTACGAAATAATTTACAAAAAATTCAAACTATATACAATATACATACAAACAAATATGATATGTATTTATTGTGTGATATAATATAACAATGAACATTTTGAGAAATGTGCAATTATAATTCCTAAAAAAATTAACATATAGGTAGATAGTTAGATATATGCTATTATATTAACAAATACAATACATATAAACGTTTAACTATAGTGTATACTGTATATAATATATTAATTTTAAAAAAAAAATGCAAATACCTGCATGTTAAAGTGTCTATCAAGTTAATCATCACCGTTTAAGACGAAACTAAAATGAGCAATCCGTCTATCAACTATATATAGCAGGTATATCACATAGAGTGGTATGTGCCTTCGCATGTCCGGTGCCTTTTCTTATGTAAAAAGTGTAAAGTCGAAAACCGTGTTGGAGTGTCTAGCAAGT
Organism: Macrosiphum euphorbiae; assembly: GCA_949089665.1. Classification (NCBI taxonomy): domain Eukaryota; kingdom Metazoa; phylum Arthropoda; class Insecta; order Hemiptera; family Aphididae; genus Macrosiphum; species Macrosiphum euphorbiae. The sequence continues at coordinate 63,718,643 of CARXXK010000003.1, read as the reverse complement.
CAGTCATCATCTCAAGTCAAAATCAAGATTAACTTTCAAGTTAGCCACCTAGATAGGCAATCCGAAATAAATTACAAACTATATTTATATAACAATCATGGAAAACTTTTACCAAAAAATTACAGATAACTTATGAATATTGGTATGCAAATAGGTACATTGTTTTTTCAAAAATGAATTCATTCTGGTAAGACATAATATATGAAATTTATGTTTTGCTTACCTACTATAGTTGACAGTAAAAACTTGATAAATACTTTTTTTTAAAGTAATAATAATAAGGGCAATGGGGGGGCTTCAGTCCATTAGCAACCCCCCCCCCCCCTGCGGACGCCACTGTCTATCACAATAAAAAAATAACTCCCCAAAAACTCTTAATAGGTACGAATAACTTGCCATATAATGCGAAAAGAAATTAACGTGCATTTTATTTAGCTTATTTATTGGTTTTAGATATTTTAATTTGAAATTCTTGTAAGTACTGTGATTTCATAATTCCAATAAAGTAACAGTATAAAAACCTGCAGGCATTTGATCAAATTATAATAATGACAAAAAATGATAATCTAACTAATCGAATTAATTTTATTTTTGATAGTATTGTATAATGTAGTATGAAAATAAGTAATACTGCAAGGGCCTGAATTTTCTGGTGACAAAACCCGCAATTTTCACGGTTGATTTTGATTTCAACTATATTGTTATGAGTTAGCAATATATTTTATTATTTTTAGGTACCTACCTACCTGTAGTGATTATGAAAATATAATTATGAAATCTAATTAATATTTTATTTTGTCTGAACTCCGAATATTTTATTATTAAGAAAATAGGATAAAAAAAATAATAAAAATATTTAAATTCTTGAACTGAGATACTATAGTCTATAAACTATCAATTAGTTCATGATTCTAATTTATAATCAAAACATTAACAACTAAAAACTATATAGGTTGTGCTAACTCTACAGGTGATGCCATGGCATATCCAGCATCCCCCCTGCGCACGGCTATGCTATCAAGATAAATAATTTGTAAAATTAAATTGTCATTTGAAAAATTTAAGTTTGTATAGCCACAAGACACTCTTTAATAGTAGTACAAAAAATATCAGGAATTTGAATATATATTGTCTTTAGGTATACATAATAATTCTAAAAATCAGAATTTGAATAAATGTATTTTTAAAGGAAAACATTTGGTGAGCATTTTTTCACCAAAATGTCAAGTAAATTTTGTATTCCATTATGGGGCCCCTTAAAAAACTGATCCTATGGGCCTTTGGTGTCCCAGGCCAACACTGTACTTAATCATCTAGGTAATATATATATATAAACATATATATTGTAATTTTAGGGTATAAGACATTTTTAACGTAATAATATACAATATTTATTTTATTTTTAATATAATATTATTATATATATAATTTATAAAAAAATATCATAATTCTTTTAAAATATTTGTACATAGTCAATCCCCGGTATAATGCTAACGGGGATTTTTTTTCCCCAATTCTCGCGACACTGATCGTACCTACAATATTCGCACAAAATACAAATGGCTTAAATCATTGTATGTGTACGATAACTATCGTACCATTGTCCAATCCGTTATTACGAGTTATCCAATCCATTATTACCAGTTGTCCAATCCGTTATTACGAGTTATCCAATCCGTTATTACCAGTTGTCTAATCCGTTATTATGAGTTATCCAATCCGTTATTACGAGTTGTACAATCCGTTATTACGAGTTGTCAATCCGTTATTACGAGTTGTCGAATCCGTTATTACGAGTTATAATCTATAATAATGACTTGTGATAATCCATAATAATGAGATAAAAAAAACATATGGTTGGCCCTTCAACGCTTCCGTACATTCGTAATAGAAATTTTTCATAAGAATTTAATTAAATCATGGTAATCACGATGAGATAAAAATAATCTATAAAGATCAATATTATTATACCTACGGATGCCTGTTGTACTCTGGTACTCAGTACGTGACTCGTGAGTGTAGTATGTGTGCGTTACCTACTCGTTCATGATAATATTGCAAATATTGCAATCTGTTTTACATTTGACAACCAGAAATTCTTGTGCAAATATTATAGACAGTTTGGTATAGAATAAGAGATGTCAAGCAGCAATAGCTCAGCTCGAAAATAAAAATAAATTATTATTAATATTTAGCAATAAATCAATTGTACACAATCTACAACGAAACCACAGCCGTCCTAACTGTGGTGGAGCACCCGTACCAGGGGCGGCTCAAGGGGAGGGGGCAGGGGCCATGCCCCCAAGCTGTATTTCTAAACAATTTTATACTGTTAAAAACAAAATTACAAAAATAATCATCGAAATTGTCTGATAATTAAGATTTGACAGTCCCCCCCCTAACCATGTCTCTGGAGCCACCCCTGACCCGTAGGCGTATTAGGAAACCCAGGACGCCACAGAGCGCCTTATGTATACCACGTTCTCATTGGCCCATTTCAAATTGCCCGCTTTTTTTTTTATCATTTATCAAATAATTTAATTTAATTTAATAATATAATATTAATTTAAATATTATATTATATTATTTAATTTAATTATTTAAACAAATTAAAATAACTATTTAGTAGGAAAAGGTACCTAACTAATATAAAACAATATTATTATGTTATTATAATTCAATAAATTAATGTAGAATGTGATCTCTACACAGTTATTTTTATTTTTTACTTTAGTAGGCAGAGGCGTGTCCAGCGGGTAGGCCTGGTGGGCCCGGGCCTACCCTGATTTTTAACCTTTAAGTGTACCCAAAATATGCATTTTAAAATTATATTTATATAAGCACACGATGTATCGATCATATTTTTTGCTGTAAACAATATAAATATTTGTCTATAAATAAAATTAACAATAGTAAAAGTTATCGGCAATTCTCTCGAGCGCTTCCTGGAAATACCCCACATTTCTATATAGATATTACACGACCCGACGACCGTCGGTATTTGGTCGGCGATCACCGCCTGTGTTAAATTTATTGTCACGGTTGGCGACCGAGCTCGCGAGTGGCAGTCTTCGTTTTGTATTTTTTATATTATAAATAGTTCTTAATAAATAGTACGTCATACTCATGACTTAAAAAGTATAATGCAATTTTTCTTAAACTGAAAAATGTGTTGACTATACACAAATTATTTTTGTAACCGGGCCTGTCCTGAAATTTGGTCCTAGACACGCCTCTGTTAGTAGGTACCTATACCTACCTCAGACTTCAGAGTGAACATTTCTTACTGGACTAAGTTTATTGTACTTGTACACACCTTTTGTGTTAGCTAAAAAGATTGTCTAGGTTCTTCGGTTCTTCCTAACATAGAAACAAAATACCAATCTTACTTAAATGTTTTATTTTTACTAAAACATAAGATTCTTAATTAAAATAGGTAGGTACCTTACTAAATTTTCATGCTCTAACATTAATATATGTATTGTATTTTTAATGAAGACATAACTATTTTTAGAGGAACGAATTGAACTAGTGTTCAATCACTTCAATGATTATTTTAATAATATATGGAATGGTAGCTAGTAGCTACTATGAAGCTAACGGTTTAAAAATCCAATTAAAGAAATTGTTGTAACTTCACATGAATGGTGCAAAAACAATTTTGGACGTCTAGTTTGGTAGTCTAGTTCATCGATGACTGAAAAGCCCTGTTATTATTTTCAATTTTATATTTGTAGGTAAGTACACTACATTACTACCTACATCAGCAGTGGTTTATAAATAATATTTTTTTACACATTTATAATTTAACTAATTCAACCTTTTTAAAATGTTCATAGGTGCAATTTTGGGGGTGCTAAGCTATTTTTACTTACCTTGATGGATTGTCAAGCTGACCAACACGAATCCAATTAGTTTTCGAAAATTCTTGGTAAAGCATTATGAAATTCTCAACTTCATTAACATTATTAATATTGGCTCTAAGAAAACAACACAAACAACTAAAATATCGTTGCCATGTACGTGAATGTTTCAAAAATCTACAATTCATATCTGTGTCGCATAGTCACCACTTGTCAATATTCATTTCTTGTGTCCATTACGAATAAATTTCATTTCTACGTATTTCTGTATAGTCTTCTCCGTTAATTCTGCCTATATAATATTATCAAATAAATATGTCATATAGAAGTGTATCTATGCCTAACATGGCCGCGATGTGTGAAAATTCCTCAGCCAAATCGACAGATATTGGATGGCGATCAACGCCAAATCTGAAGTTTAACCGTACCAATGATATACGAAGACCGGAATCGTCGAAAAATTTTGATTCCAAAGGTTTTCTGGATGGCAGGCTCTGTGTATGAAGCCCGGATTAAGACATTTTGAGGCCCAGGGGCCAAAGTTTAAATGAGGCCCCTGTACGAAAAAAAAAATTATGTATATTAATATATAGGTACCTGTTATAATAAATATATATATGTACCAAGGTACATAGCAATAAATCAAGAATTAAGTATCATTTTATTTATAAATTATAATTTACAAGCTTTTTTCCTCGCTAAATAATCATCGATTTTTTTAAAGTGATTTATGCGGTGTTATAGCCTATAACGGACAAATCTGAGGCCCCTAAATAAATGGAGGCCCGGGGGCCATGCCCCCCCTGGACCCCCCCCCCCTTAATCCGGGCTTGGATCCCCCAAAAGGTTCTTTATTTTTTTACATATTAGTAATACACGTTTTGTCTACTTTTGGTATGTGTTTGTGTTTTCAATATTGACTTGGTAGTTATTATTTTATTTTTTTTTTTGCAATTTTTCTTTATCGTGATTATTGATTCCACCAGCCATAAACAATATTATTATTTATCACTGATAATTATAACATGTAACAGGCAATTCGCTTTACAATTGATTTGTACTGTATTTTTGTAAACAATCACTCCGTCAACTTTATAAATTCCCAGCGTCAGAAAAAATGTAAAGGTAAGATACACAATGATAACACCACATGTGATAAAATAAAATAAATAATTTAAACCAGGGATGGAAAACGATTTTAAATACGTTAGTAAACGGAAAAAAAAAACGAAAACAATGAATAAAACAAAAACAAAAAACCATAACAAAAAATCCCAAAAACAGAAAAAAAATTAATTACGAAATCAAAAACGAAAACCCAAATAAATTATAGTATTATACATTATTATATTTTATAACACGAAAAAAAATGTTACTTTAGTATTTACTTTTTAATCTTTACCAACAATGCTCTATTAAAATTTAAAAACATTTTTATTTGAAATCAAGAATAATTAATTTTAATTTTTAACTCTTAAGTGCATTTCGAAATTGCTAAATTTACTACTATAAAAAAAAAACAATATTATCAAAAACAATATAGAAAAATAACGTTTTTAAAAACGTTAATCAAAAACAAAAACGAAAAAATTAAAAACATTTTCCATTCCTGATTTAAACTGATTCATAGCATTATTTTATAGTTTAAATAAAAAGAACAATAAATATGACTTGAATTGATTATTTGATATTATCAACTATATTACTATCAATATTATTAGATTCTGAGCGGAGTGAGGGATCTATTGGTTTTTCAATATTGTTTATATTTATTTTTATTTTATCCTGCTTACAAAATTTCTACCAGAAGCAGTTCTTCGCTTTTAACATATAGTATATCTTTTCTTTTAGCAAATTTTATCAAGATGGTACTTTAGAGAGGTAATTTTTCAATTTTCTCAATATTTATTTAATGACACATTACAATTTCACCGACAAATTTCAAAAACCGCTAAAAATGTGATTTCAATTTCTAACACTTTGTTTATCACCATTGTAACAAATAAAATAAAAATAATGATTTTAATTATTTTATCGTAATTTATAATATTAATTCAACTTACAGGCTATTATAAAATATAATTACAATATAAAATATCCAGACTGACAAACCGTCTCCGCTCAGAATCGTTTTTCGTATACAATGATATGATATCATTGAATTCAAATTTAATACAATCCATTATACAGTGACCAACTATTGTAATCTACTGTACAGCAGAACGACATCCACTTACCCGCTTTTTTAATATTCATTATTATAATATGGGAGTTGTAAGACAAAACCCTTAGGTACGGCTTATTTTGAAACCACTTTTTTCATCCCCCTCCATTGAAATATCCTGAGAACGCCTCTGAATGCTGGACATTTGCATATGAAAACTGGCGAACAGTTTCTTATCAAAATAACATTACAATATTAATAACTTCCGAGATTGTTATAATAGTTGTCTATTTTACTCCTTTAGATTAACAGGAACAATATTGCAAAATACAGGCAAATTATATACAATATCGGGAGGAAATGATGACAATATTTGTTCGCCACTAAATTTTAGTACGGCGAGTATCCCGTATTGTCGTTTATAATATTTGAAATTTGAATACACGTATTGTAGTTATTAATAATTATCATATTAAATATAATATTATAGTTATAAACTTATAATAGTCGCGATTACAAATGGTTTTACAAGAAATTTAAGCTATGATTAATCAAGGTTTGAGCGTCGATGTGCACAATTAAATTACAGAAATAAATATTCCAAGGAAAGCGTTCTCAAATTTCGTAAGTAAATCTCAACGGTGGTACTTACGTTTATTGTTTACACAAATAAAAAATACATTCAGGGAACGGATTTTATTGTAAATAGGTACTTAATATTATTTTCTAATACTACAATGTAAATTATTTTAATTTCCATATTCTTACATAATATTACTTTAATAATTAAAATATATTTAACATATGTTGTATTTATTATTCAGGTATTGATTGAATTTCTTATATGACGACATTATCTATAAAATTAAATTCATAAATTATTTATTAACAATATATTATGATAGGTACCTATGATATAGTCTTATATTATACCATGATTTGAATGTGCTACGTCCCGAGGTGTTTACTTGCCTTCTGGAATCTGGAAAGACGATAACCATCCGAAATCACAACTCGGGAAATGGTTGCTCAACTACCCTGCCAAGCACGATATTATATTAGATAATTATATTATTATTTCCACAGCTCGTTGCTCATTTCATCAGGTACAATGTACTACAACTTACATTCAGAACTACGTCAACGCCGACTAAAACGGAGCTTCACGACCTTCTTAAGTTAACTATTCGTACTTAAATAAAAGTCCAACATAATATTATGTTAACAGACATTTATATTATTATTTATTTTATTACTTTATTCTGAACTATAATTTACATATAATTACTATTATCGTATAAACACCATTATTATTATTGTATCATGTTAAAAAAGTCAAAACTCAAAACTGTACATAATATATCCATAGATGTAGATATCATAGACTAGAAACATCTTATAATAAAATAATTAAAAAAAAAAAAAAAACTTATTTATTAGCTGGCTTCAAGGTAACTATGCTGGTAACTATGCTGGCCACAAAAGAACACTACTATATACCATAGCTGTATATTTATTGTAGTAAACAATTAGTTTATTGAAACCCGTCATCGTACGTTTATCTCTGTTAATATTTTTCTGTTATTTGAATACCTAACTTATTTTTCTGTTATTTGAATAACTTATTTTTCTTTTTTTCTGTCGTTTATTACGTCGTAAAATACAAATATGGACGCCACAGTTCCAAAACAATTTCAACAAATTTATGCCAATAACGAGGGTCGATCTATAGTCGACGTTCTGGATTTGGCAGTGAACCTAAAGGTCACAGCTGCGGTCAAGTCACCGCTATTTCACCGCGGAAACGCTGCGGAGGAGAGCACCCGGTCGTCGCCGGAATTGAGTATTGACTCACCGATATATTTGCAGCAAGACGAGCTTATGATTGGAGGACCATCGTCGGAGCCCGCTGCAACTTTTCAATTGAAATCGAATACGGACGCACTCGAGGAAACTGCAGTAGTTGACGTTCAAGATTTGCCAGTGGTGGACCTTAAGGTCACTGTCGAGTCACCGCTACTTAACCACGGAAATGCTGCAGAGGAGAGTACCCGGTCGTTGCCGGAACTCACAATGGAATCACCCGTATGCCTGGAGGACGTGCCTATGATTGGAGGACCATCTTCGAAGCCAGCTGCTGGGCCTTTTAGCGTGGCACCGATTACGGACACACTCGGGGAAACCTCGTTAATTGACGCGGCTGTCCTACCGATTCCTACGTATTCCGAAGTCCCGAAATACCCGGCAACATCACGGTCTGTTGGTCCGCGGAGGAGGTCCGCCTGGAAGAGGACCAAACGGTTCGTTTGGAGGTCGTTGGTGAACGTGGCACGCAGGGTTTGCTTCTGCCAATCCTTTGTAAACGTAGAGTAATGTCCACCAAGTTTTCGACTTCTCCCCTACCACCACCGTCTGTCCCCCCCTTTAAGTTTGTAATATTATTATGAGCTCGTTCGCCCGTCCGTTCGGTATTTTTCGCTCCCACATTTGCGCCCGTTGGTGTATGCCGTTTTCCGAGCAAGTACTTGGCGTACGCCAACATTAATTAAATTATTTTTTTTTTTGTAAATCAGCCCTGACTTTGTAGTGTCAAAACTTCATATTTCTGTCTCGTTGCAATCACTATTACTTTATTAGTGAAATCTTCGTTTTCAATATGCATTCACGCGTATGCAGGGTCCACTTGTATCCCTCGATTAACTTTGCCAATTTTGTAATAGATTTATTATACTATTACGGACCCTATTATACGGTAAATGTGTAGTTAATTATCCTATGAGTCGACGAGTCGACCAATTGTTTATGTTTATTCCGTACAACGGACCCTTATGTTCATATTATTATCACTGTATTTTGTAAATTTGTATTACCACTGTATTTTGTAAATTTGTGTGGTATTTACCACTGTATTTTGTAAATTTGTATTGCCACTGTATTTTGTAACTTTGTATTATCACTGTATTTTGTAAATTTGTATTATCATAATATGAGACTGCTGTCTAAAAATGATGTATCATTATAATGAAACTGCTGTATAAAAACTATGTACTTATTATATGGGACTGCTGTCTAAATTTAATATTATCTATTATTATTTATGGTGTTTGAAAATTTCATGAAATTTAAAAAAATGTAATATTTCGTGAACTATTTCAGTGTTTTAATAAATTTTGTTTTATTTTTAAATAAGTTTTATATTTACATATAATTGTCATAAATTACCTTCATAACTGTATGGTACCTGTATGTATAGGTACCTAATCTTTGAAATTACACATTTAAAATGGTATTCAATATTTTTAAATATTTTAATGTTTAAATTATACAAGTAGGTATACAATCTTATATATGTATATTGTAGGTATACCTACCGTCAAACCGGGTTACTTGGGACATGTGGATAACTTGAATACAAATTATATAGTATTATCAATGATAAGATTTGAGCGCTAGAAATCACGGACTAAGATATACAGGACTGGACACGACAAGGTTGGAGGGTGTGGGGGGGTTGACTACGAAATGTTTTACAACAGGCAGTGTTCGGGGGGATATTTTCCTTTTAGCATTACTAGCGCCGTCTTAGTGGATACTTTTGGAACTAGATGACAATAATGTGATCTAGTTCCATAAGTATCCACTAAGACGGCGCTAGTAATGCTAAAAGGAAAATATCCCCCCGAACTCCGCCTGTTGTAAAACATTTCGTAACCACAATATTCATCTCGTGTCCAGTCCTGTATATCTTAGTCCGTGCTAGAAATGTTGTTATCACTACCGTATAATCACACATTTGTTTATTATCACTTTCACAACGACCGTCGTGCTGTCCGGACGTGCTCTCAAGATAAGTACTCTATTAAAAAATATTAAAGTTCATTTAGATTTTATTGTGATATAAAAGCATGTAAAAGTATGGTTTGCATATGACATACTGTTTGCTGAATGTAAATGTGAGTTTGAACACAGGATGTAATAACAGGTCATGATTAATAACAATATTTCAAAGTTATCATTTTTATGTGGGATTTGTTGGTTATCACAAATTTGAGAGGGAAAAATTTTTTTATGCTTACTTGGGACAATGTCTCAAGTTAGATGTAGTGTCCCAAGTTAGTTTTAATATTATTTAATATCACTCATTCAAACTTTTTTCGGTCTTATCTCTAGGTAGGTATTTATAATTAAGATTCGAAATGGCAAAATATGTAAAAAAAAGTTGGTGGAAGACCTATCAAAATTATTCGGAAGAAACTTTAAAAAAAGCCGTAATGGAATTAAAGACAAAAAAAATAACTTTTCGGGATGCAGAAAAAAAGTATAGGATATCAAAGTCTACTCTGCAAAGAAAAGTAAATAATAAAAATACGATGTAAGTGGGCAGACCAAATACATTGTCGGAAAAAGATGAGGAAAATCTAGTTAAGGGAATATGTTTGTCTAGTAAATGGGGATTTCCTTATACATCTATGGATATCCGGTTATTGGTACAACAATTCCTGAATAAAAATGGTTTTAAGGAAAAACGGTTTACAAACAATTTAACCGGATATGAATGGTTCAAACATTTTTTAGATAGACATAAATCTATATTAAGTGAGCGATTAGCCGAAAAAATAAAGAGATCAAGAGCGGAAATCAACCATGAATCTATAAAAAAATATTTTGAACACTTAAAAAACTCGTTAGCCGGAGTTTCTGCAAATTTAATTATTAATTATGACGAAACCAATATTACTGACGACCCTGGGAAAGCCAAGATAATAACAAGGAGAGGTTGCAAACATCCAGAACGAATTTTAGACTCGTCTAAATCTAGTGTATCCGTAATGTTTGCTGGAACAGCCTCAGGGTATTTATTACCACCCTATGTGGTATACAAAGCGGAAAACTTATATGATAGTTGGACAGAGGGTGGGCCTAAAGGAACTAGGTATAATCGTTCCAAGTCTGGATGGTTCGATGGTGTTTTAATATGTTTTATTTGATTTTATATTAACAAGTATGTTATTTTGGTTTTGTTATTGTATTAAAAGTTTTTTAATACATACACTTATTTAAGTCAACATTCACATTTTTTTTAAAAACAATTATTAAGTCCCAAGTTAAATAATATCAAAGTTAACTTGAATTTTACATAGAAATATATGGGTGTCCCAAGTTACCCAAAAATCAAGGTAACTTGGGACAAGCATATTTTTTTAAAAAAAAACGGGAAGGGGGGAGGAATCAAAAAAAAAAACATATGGGTCTCATAGTCTAAGTCAAGACCAGCATTTTTGTTCATTACAATTATTAATATATTTTGAAAACTTTTCGATCAGTATTCATCCGAAGTTCAAAAGTGTCCCAAGTAACCCGGTTTGACGGTACTGAATTCTTACATTCGAATTTAGAACACTGAACATTAGTACAGCATTATAAACTTATCAATATTTATCATACTATATATTTATATATTCTACTAATTACTATACATGTCTTATGTATATAATTATAAATATGAATGTGGTATGCAGGCATGCGACAGTGTTAATAAGAATATAATTTTGTTTAATATATTTAAATATCTCATATTTATTATTTATATTATATATTCGGTTACTTTATAGTTACCCCCATAATTACCATAGATAAAAAACTATGTTTATACAAAAATACACATACTTGAATCAGTTTGAAATGCGTCTTTAATGTTTTTTGGGCATTTATTACAATCCAAAATGTGATTAAGTTGACGAGTTGCATTTTTTACGGTTGTCCAGTTGCAATAATTACAAGATTTTTTAATGATAATTTTACTATGTTCTTTTCACTCAATTCGCGGAACACTTTATGGACTTTTGCACTATGTTTTCCCATGTTGACGTTGAGCACATGCACTCGATAAACGTTAGTAGTTTAGTACACTAATGTTAAGCCCCCTACACACAATATGATCTGGCCGGGGCAACAGGTAGCCTGACCAAATCAGGTGTTGTGTACAGACGACACGACCTCTGCACGACTTGGTCAGATGAATTTTAATTCCACTAGTCTAAATCCGCCCGACAATGTTACACACTATATGATTTGGTCGGGCGGTCGGACAGTCAGATGGAACGGCCACATGACAAGACCCGATGGGATCAATCAGATGCATGGCTTAAGATATCTTTAATCGTGGTCAGATGATACGTCTATACACGAACTGATACGACGTCCGACAGGACCAAATTATCCTGTCGGCCCGACCAAATCATATTGTGTGTAGGGGGCTTTAGTTGATTTAAGATTTTACGGTTTACAATAAATGTATAAACCAGTAAATATTAAACTTGTATACACAAACGTCAAACACAATACACTATTGAACTATTCACCACAGTAATTTTATGAACATAGACCATAGTCCGTGTTCGTGTATATTTTTCTTGCTATAGACTTATACCTAAGTTATAACGTTTAGATAAGGATTACGATAGTAAAGTTTGACAACGCAATAAATATTATAAATAATATTATTTAATTACATTGTGTTGCCAGATACCTATGGCTAAAATCTCGTATTTGAACTTCAATCCTCGTACACTAAAATAAGAATCAAAATCACTGCTTTAATAAACATAATATTTAACAATGCAAACAAAACAATCTAAAATTATAAAAAACAATTTAACAAATTATTTATTCTGTATGGTAGGCAATGTGTATCTGAGCCAAACATCCCCGTACATCCAAAATTAGCTGGCGAGACAGCTGCAGATATTGGGTGGAGATCAACGCCAAATCTAAAGTTTCAGCAGGTCACCAGCGATGTACGGAAACCGGAAAGTCCGAGACACAGACGTCCTCGTCGTTCATTTTGGTGCCAGGCAAAGAAATTTATCTGGCGGTTCCTTTGTTGTTGTTGTTCTATTGACATGACAGACCAGTAATATGTATCTGTACCATCGTCGGCTCTTCGCCACCTGTTTTGTTCTGTATTAAATTAATATTATTAATATTATTATGTTACTCATATTAAACGTATTATTATAAAGTATGTACTGTGTATTAATACCTATCTATTATATCTACCTCATTCGCTTTGCATAAATTTATATGTAATAATCCTATATGGGCACGCAGGTGGATATTGTATTGTATCATGGATGTCATCGATTTTCATGATAGTAAAAAAATTAAAAATTATCTATACTAGAGTGGTTGACAAATGATTTACTTCATCTTCCGTTTAACCACCCCAAAATCGAGCCAAGTACGGGTGCGCATAATATTATAAGTCCACGCCTCTCCGTTTCGACTAGTTACGAATTATATTATAATATTTACCTATTCGCAAACAGCTCGGTGTTATATGCCTGCGGATAATATTATTTGTTTTGCGTCGTGATTAGGGTTGCAAATAATATCTACATGGAAATAACCGAATACACATTGAAATAAACGTGCAACCATGTAGACGTCTCTGAGGCAAACACCGCGCCGTAAGTTTGAGCTTCAGTGGTAGGTAAACATTAATAGGTACTGTTAAAAATCGTGAGTAGTGCTTAGAAGATGCTCCAGGCGTGTTATTCGCACACTCCATAGAGTCGGTATATTATACTGTAATACTATATAGGTGATCCGAGTTCTAATGTTGGACTCGATGGCGTATAATTGTACACCCCAATTTTTTGTATACAATAATATTTATTAAAATTAATATACATATCATCAGCCTAATTCGCAATATTGTCCTAACTCCAAAAATGTGATTTTGGAATTAATTGTGATTAAAATTAAGGAAAAAACTGCATTGTATGATAAAGTTGTAACTGATAAATTGTAACATTTTATTCTCCATATGAGTATATGACATTGATTATTAGAAATGGTCGTATCTCCGATGTGATGATTTTAACAATTAGAAAAAATCATAACTCCATATTAGAAAGGTAAAAATTATGAAGATAGGATATTTGCGAATCGAGAGATGAGATAGAAAATCTTCGGATGAAATGTTTTTCCTTTCTCCTGAAAACTAGTCAATATGGAGTTTAGTGATTTGCGAATTAAGATGACGATAATATCTGATTTCTAGATGTTTTTAAATATAATTGAAGACCACATTTTAGAACTTTTGAGATTTTCGTATTGCATTAGAAGTGTCCTTGTGGCGATATAAACTTCCGTTGTTAAAATGCTTCCATTAAGAAGAACTTGAACGCTTAGACATTTTAATTTTAAGTACAAAAGATATCCAAACCTATCTTGGACCGACGACTATGGAGTATTGGTTGACATACTATTATTTATCTTGAGAGTGATGAAACAGACAACTCACTGGAGAGTTGACGTTTCTGCGGAAAACACAGCACCGTATACATTTGATTACGACTAAACGCTTCGGAGGTAGGTAAATATTAATACTGCGCCTAGTTAAAAGTCGTAAGTTATAGTACTTACGCGACACGTCAGGTGTTATTTGCAGACTCCCCACATAGAGTCGGCGTACTATATTATTTTTATATACATTAAATTATATTATTTTTTTATACATTATATTATATTATACCTCAAAAAAACTACTTCGGAGAAGTAAAAAGGCTTTCTGTGCGTAAGTTGAAGAGATTGGGAGAAAAGATAGAACTTTGGTGTTAATAAAGATGTGAAATCAATCTCAAAGTTCTGTGCCAAAAAGGGCCACGGTTGAAAAAATAGAATTTGGGGCTTAATAAAGAAGTGAAATCAATACCCAAATTATGTGCCTCAACTTGAAAAAATATCTTTTTCAAAAAAATTTCGAGATGTTCAACTGTACAAACATTAAAATAAAATATTAGCACAGAACGGCGTGAATTACAGTTTGTCAACAAAAATTCGAATCAAACAGATTAACTCGTAAACAAGTCGACAATTTATGGCTAATTTTATTAATTCATCATTATTGTACACCGTTCTGTGCTAATATTCTTTTTTAATGTTTGTACAGTTGAACATCTCGAAATTTTTTTGAATAAGATATTTTTTATTTATTACTAATAATTCTACAAACGTAAAACTAGCTAGCTGTAAATAGCTGTTGTTGTGGGTGAGGTTCGTGGTACGGTAGCGACCGGCGCGTGGCGGTTGCTACGGCGCGGCGTTGGATGACGTTGCTATGACGGACGAAAGAAAAAGACTCACAAAACTGCAGTTTTTAGCTCTGTCTCTCTCGCACTCTGCATTCAACCAATGCGTGCGAGTGAGAGGTCCGAGCGCCGAAACGAAACTTAATGTATAATAGTCTCGCTATCGGTTGTCAAGGTGCTGTTTCTTATCAGTGTTACTTATGCACAGAAAGGAGTCTCTAGCGAGACTCTTCGATTTATATAAATTAGGTATATTATATTATATTACATAGGTACTATATTATCTTTATATGTTCAATTTATTCTGTCCTATGTAACTACTAACTATAATCTCTACTATAAGTATTTATTATAGTATTTATTATTGTATTGGTTGCCATTGGTTAATCGAGTAGAGCAGGTACAATCATGCATCAAATCGAATTTTCACACATCGCCTACCAAGGAGACTGGGTAGAACTTTATGCAGCGATAGTTACACCCCAAAGGAGTTGATCATTGATCAATCACAATTTAATTTTAAGAGCTGTCATCATAAATAATCAGACACTAGACAGGTGCTTAATTACATGATTTTACATAAATTAGTATACAATTTTATGTTATTATAATAACAATTGTAACGTATTAGTTAACTAGGTATAAGTGTATAGTTTATAAGTTTCAATTATATTTTTTGAAAATTTTTTATAAGATCGACATTTTTAAATAACCATTTATATAAAATATTAATTTCTATGCAAATGATATGTTATTTTTGTACCTTTGGCGCTTATGTCATATTATATCGCGTAAGTTTACGGGTTACTGCGTGTGACGCGTCCCGGTAGCGTATTACCAAACCGACTAGAGCCCCAGCGCCGTGGGAACTGCATGGCGGATCGCTATCCGGTTGGCATCACTATTTACTGCACGTGCAGGGTTCAGAGTTAATTAGAAAGCCAGTGGCACCGCATGTCCTACTTATGACTTATACACGATAATAGTACCTAGCACGGGCCGGGGGTTGTCCAGGGGGCCCGAGAGCCAGGCGGGTGTTCGACCCCGGAATGCCTCCCGGTGGAGGGTGAGCCGAAGAAGCTGGATTTGGATTCGTGCAGCGGGCGTGTGGTTTTCGCTAGTGTAGAACGCCGGGAAAACCGGACCCGGCGGGTTGGTCCCGGTTCCGGTTGGAGTGCCTGGACGACTTTACGGTTCACGGGTTGCGGCAACCGTGACGAGCCGTCCGTCGTGGATGGTATTATTCTCGTCCACTCAGCCCAGTGGCTCGTAACTATAGCGCTCAGTGCTAACACACTGTCCACAGTTGTCGGCGTATGCCATTAAACCTCGGACGACCTGTATAATGTACATCTTTGTCATAATTACAATCAATAAAAGAAATACATTTTGTCTTTATTTTTATTAATTAGTATTTAAAATGAGTAGAAAAAAAAGTTGTTAACCTTTGACGTAAATATATGTGGCCAGTTGGCAGGGGCGTATTGACATATTTCCCGTGTGTAGTCCTGTCAAAAATTGCCACCCTAAATAACTAAAATATTTATATAATATACTGCACTACCTACCTGAATTATCATTTAATTTGCTACTGTAAAAAATTATATACTAATTAGGTAAATATGCTTATGAAAAACCAATTTTATTTAAATACTACAAATTTGTAGCTGAAGGCACGTATAGGAAAAACATACATTTTTACGCAAAAAAACGTAAGTAAAAACGGTTTTTGACGGTTCTTGGTGTAATTCTAAAACAAATGACGGTGGAAACATGAAATTTTCACTGGTTGTTTATAAAAGCATTTTATATACACGATAACATTTTCAGTTTTAAATTTTTCTATGAATGTCAATAAAATTTTATTTGTTTGGTATAAAGACTAAAGAAGCTTGAAAATTTAATACAAGGCTCCTGATATAATATTACAATAGCGGTTGAAAAACATTAAAAATAAATAAACAAACCTTTTTGTTATAAATTTATAATCATTAAAGTTCGAATTTTGACATAATTAAAATTTAATAATTATTTTGTAGTGAAAATGTATAAAATGTTCAACTTTTATAGCTAAGGATTGAAAATTTAAAACAAGGTACCACGTAAATAGGTTAATATAGATAAGTTACTTTATTCACAATAATATCATCAAATATACTTAGTAATATCATGGGCTGACTGACCGTCTTCGTTCAGAATCGTTTTCTCTTATGATATTATATCATTTAATTCAAATTTAACACCATCTATTACAGTGACCCACTTGTAACCAACTGTACAGCAGAGCAACACCCACTTGCCCACCTTTTTTTAATTTAAAATAATCATAATTTTATTTTGGTAAATCAAAGAAAAATTAAAATGCTAAAAATTTAATATGCTTGTATATTACGGTCAAAACTAAAATACATGCCCACATATATTATGTCTGTAGTTGTAAACAGCTTTAATAGCTGTTAATTATTATTTAATTTACATAAAAGGTATAATATACTATATACTTTAAAAATATATATATATATTTATAAATGTATATATTGCTTAGCATAATATTTACATCTTTCTAAAATAAGTTGCACAATTACATACAATATTTAGTTTACCTTGATTTAAGATCCGGACTATTGAAATGTGTTCAATGTGAAAATCCAGAATTAATGACTAACATTTAGGACAATTTATTGAAACTTCTGTTATACCCCTGCCACCGTGCCGTATAAAAATTGTCACCCTGCCAAATTATTATTAATATTATTTTTTATACATCTTTCATACTTTCAAATAAAAGTAAATAATATTAATATAGGTATTGTTTACAATTAATAATAGCATGGTTAATAATTAATATTTGATAATATTACCCCTAAATAAACAAAACAAATTAAGACAATTTCCTAAATACCCTTAAATACCACAAATTTTATATTTGAAAGATTTCTTTTTGTTTTAAAAATGTAATGCCAGTATTCAACATAGCGGAAATTTACTCAATAAAACTATATTTTATAATATATTGAAAATAAGTTAATCATGTTTATATGATAAGTCATAAGTGCGCACTTGAAATTCCACATAAAATATAGTAAAAATCCAACAACATACTAACATGATTAATATATAATAAAAAACAATTTCATTTTAGAAGTATTAACCCTTTTACCATAAATAGATGATATACTAAAATAACCCACACATGGAATATCAAGGTAAAGAGTAATATCGATTACGAATATTGAAATTTTATATTCAAAACACTGCTGACGGGGCTATACAATTTATACGGCATAATAGCAAGGAGATAATAAAAAAAATACCCAAAAACTATTCCATCAAGTACAAATTGTAATCATTTTGTACTTTATATTAAGCTATAATATGGGAAGAACAAGAGATATGTGCAGTGTCATAGTTTAAGTCTGTTATTTCTATACTGTAATAAGCTATAAAATATAATACTTTTATACTATTAATACAAATAATAAAAACTAATTTTAAATAAAACAACTTTGTAAAATATTTACAATTAAATCAAAATCTAATTACATTTGGTGTAAATATTTTAATGTCATAAAAAAATACATTATGGGAACTTGTGACACTTAAATTTTTTTAACAATCAATTTTTTCCAACAATATATATTTTATATAAAAAAAATAATTGATTTAATATTGATTTATGAAAATTAATTAAATTCTAATTTTCTAATTATATAATCTCATTTAATAATATTATATGTAATCCGTATTAAACTATTGTCCAAATTTGAATATGTTTTTAGATTAATAGACAATATTTAAAATTAATTAAAAACTATAAAGCAACAATGAATTATTTTTGCCAGTTTTAAAAAACAATTCCATATTTACATAGAAACTAATAATTATCTACACTTCATATCATATTCACCACAAGAAACTGTAAATGATCAATAGTTAATGAGGCTATTATACAGTTTACTGATAATAATGATAAAGAGTGAACATGTTCATTTTTATCCATATTTATCTACGTATTATGCATCAGCATGTACTACACTGTGTTTTTTCAAATATTCTTGATTGAGGAATGATTTACCACATTGGTGGCAAACAGCAGATGAGAAATTTACACGATCATGTGTGGCATAATGTCGTCTCAATGAAGCTAATTTTAAAAAAGACTTGTTGCAAACAGTGCACTCGAAAGGCTTTATACCTGAATGTATCATTACATGATTCTTCAGATGAGATGTACTCTTGAATCTCTTTTCACAAATGTCACAACGGTGAGGTCGCGATTCAGTATGAGAAGCCTTATGTGCAATCAAAAACGACTCTTGAATGAATGTTTTGTTGCACACGTCACACCTGTGTACTGATCTGTGATTCGAATGCATGATGGCATGCTCCTGTAAGTGAAGTGCATGATTAAACGTAGCACCACATTCTTTGCATGAGTACTTAGGTTCAGCTTGCCCACTATTGTTGGTACAATTTCCAGAGATAATATGTTCATTGAGTTGTTCGTATGAGAAAAAGGAGATGCAACACGATGGACACTGATGTTGCAAAGCGAGTTTTTGATCATCTTTAGAGTGGGTCAATGAATGTTTTTTCAAATTTGACGAGTCGGCAAAGGCCAAGCCACATACATCACATGCAAAAGGACGGCAACCAGTATGTGTAAGCATATGACGTTTGACGTCTGATGGACGTGTGAATCCTTTATTACAAATACGACAGGGGAATGGTTTTCGACCTGTATGAGTTATCATATGAGCTTTAAGGTTACTTTGATTTGTGAATGTAGCTTCACATTTGACACATGAAAATGGCTTTTCTCTAGAGTGTACCAATTTATGCCTCTGTAATTCTGAAGGTTTGCTAAACGCTTTATCACAAGCTGTACACGGATATGGCAAACCCCCATTATGGATCATTGAATGCACTTTTAAATTGTAATTAGTAATAAATGACATAGAGCATACTTGACATACAAATGGACGTTCACCAGTATGAATCATCATGTGGCGTTCTAAATCAGATGGTCGTCTAAATGATTTTTCACACATAGTACACGGATGTGGTTTTGCTTTAGAACTAGCTATTAAGTGCCCACACAAATTACTAGAATAGGTAAATGTCATGTTACAAATTTTACAGTGCAATGGTCGTTCACCAGTATGTACGCTTGAATGTCGTTGCAGGCAAGATGGCTTTAAAAAACTCTTATCACATTCAGTGCATGTATACACAGCACTCCCAGTATGTTTCATGATGTGAAGTTTTAAATCGCTTTTATTTGCCACGGACACACCACATTGATCACAAACAAAAGGAGGATTTTCTGTATGAATTGTCATATGACGAAACAATCTGTAACTTGAAGGAAATTTCTTATCACATCTAAGGAAAAAAAAACAATTTATAATATAGCAACACCAAAAATGTATAAAATATATTTTAAATAAAAAGCATACTTTTGACAAGTGTGTAGTTTCTGACGAGAGTGTGTTTGAGCATGTTCTTTTAAAGATTCATCATCAGGAAAAACTAATCCACAAACTTCACAATGATGTAACTTGATATTACGATGAATAACCAAATGTGCACTCAATGCATTTGCCTTATCAAATTTTTCTCCACAAACAGTACACAAAAATTTACAATCAACATTTTGACCATCATCATGAGACAACTCGTGAGATTTTAAAGCATTAACATCTGAAAATCGTTTGCCACATTTTTGACATTGTAGTTCATCCATAGGGTTAGGTCGCATAAGACTTTGACAGTTTGCCACAGCTTCATTAGCCATGTCAATTGCAATATTCTTTTCTTCAGAAATATAAATTTCTGTTGTACCATCTTCATTAGATAAATCCACATTATCAATTTTTAGATTATTAATTTGGATTTGTCCGGATACATTTATTGCTTCTTGACCATTGATTATTTTTGCTAAACTTTCTACAGTCATAGTCCCCACTTCTTCTTGATCCAACAATAGATGGGCTAAATCCTACCATTTGAAAACAACTTTTATTAGAATATAATTACTTTAAGAGAATTAAATTAAGATTAAAATGTTATTATAGATAGGTACTTTTAAAATGCATAGCAATACAAATAAAAGATTTTATGTATTAAAGTACATAAAATTAAAAATAATCAACTAATAAAGCTAATACAAATTTAAAAAATGAATTACTTACTCCATTTAATCCTTGAACAAATATTCCATATCCAATATTTTCATGCACCCTGAAACATTAATGCATTTGAACTTCAATAGGAATTTAATGTTTAATGATTATATTCATTTTTATAAATTTTACTCATTATAATAACTAGGAATAACTTATCAACAATCATTAGATTTAAATTTAGAACAGTATTAAAAAAGCAATTTATATTGACTATGATAGATATAGTATTATAGTGACATATAATAATATATTATACCTAAATTAAGTATGGTTAATTAATTGTAATACTAATTATTTTTGTTGGTTATTATTGTCAATTATCTTTAAAAATGTAATGTATGATTAATACTTAAGATTTAGTAACTATAAACAATATTAAAATACTTATTTGTTCAAATTAGTTTTAATACAAAAAGTATCTAACAATGAGAATAATATTTTAAAACTAAATAGGTAACTGTAATATATTATGTTCAATACAGAAACCTTAATTTTCTATCATAACTGAAACAAACATTTTTTATTCTGTAAAATTATCAAGAACCTTTCCAGAACCCTTTTGCAATTTTCTTGCAAACCTGAACCGGAAATAATATATTGGTACCTATATAATTTTTTTTTTTTTTTGTGTTTCGAATAGGTATTAGTTATTTATTTAGCTATTTTGTTTATGAAGGTAATAATAATTGATTATACTTACATGAGTTATAAATATTCTATAAAATCTCTATAAAACTATAAAATATGAACAGTCACCAAAATGTTAATATATAGGTAAGTTGTTATTTTCCCATTTGTTAGCCATTGTCATGATAATTTTCGGATAGTTTAGGACGTTAACGCTTAGTGATATATTTTATAAGTGTCTAATAAAATGATTTTTAGAACAGTCAGAAATATGCACCCGTATAAAATGTTATCAGATTATGAAATGGACTAATAAGTAACAAAAAATATGTGTTCTATAAGCAAGTGACATTTACAAAACACAAAGTCACTTGGCCACATGCATATCTCACAAAAACCTAGGGTACTACTTAAATAAAATAACTTATCAATTATCATAAAAACAATTGATTATTTAATTGTAACAAAGTGGCTATCCAACTATGATGCACTAGTACCATAACTTATTGTCAACCCAGGTTTTATAAAATTTATTTTGGATGTTTTTAATTTTTTATAACCAAAATAGTAAACTTACTGAAGTTCCTATAATCAATTAAGACGCCCATTATTAGGTCTTATCATTTTAGATATGAAGTTTGCACTTAATTATTTTTTTATTATTTTTTGAAAAAATATATATACTAATGAATACTGGTATGTAGCGTAACTGTTTTATTCAGTAGCCAGTAGGTCAATTTAAGAACTGTAACCATTTTTTTAATGAACCTTATTGTACCAAACCGAAATAAAAAAAATCATAAAGGTACCAAGCTCTGCCATTAGGTGCTCAGTGTATACTGTACATACAAGCTTAAAAAGATATTTACTAAAAATGTATTAATTATCTAATCAAAAAAATTAGATAAAATAGGTATGTAGGTACTGAAATTGAATACACAACATGTCTGTAATTAGATCATCCAAACAGTTTATTCTGTCAGAATAATATTTAGTTTTTTTATCAACTTTACATACATTATAGTATTATATTAAAATTTAATAAAACAAATTAGTTATATACTTATATCAAGAATTTTGGAATATTTCTAAAATTTGAACAATATTTATTATAAAGTGTATACACATGTTCAGAGCTTCAAATTTATTAATTTTGACGAAAAAATTGGAAAAGGCATTAAGTTAATTTCAAAACTAGAGAACTTAGATTACCTTATTGAAGAATATACCATAACGGTACCAATATTTCCTGACAAGTAAAAAGAATGCATGTATATTTTCTCAAAAAAAATAAGTTATTATTATACTCTTTTCATTCATACCGTGTAAATGTCACTAAAATATGTTCAACAGTCTAGACTTATTTTACTATATGTCCTTATAATTTTTATTATTTTGCATAGGTATGTTTAACAGTTGATTGTACTTTTAAATTAGTTACCAAAAATTATTAATGCATTCGACTGAGTTATAAATGAACTAGGTTCTACACTTTTAGAAAAATGTAACACGTCTTAAATTAAATCATTAAAAAATATTTTATAACATTTAACTATTTAAGGCTAATGTGTAATCTAATTTCCAGTACAAGAAATTGTATTATACGAAAAAGGGAAATGTTTTTAATTAAGAATTCAATCTTATATCAAATTTGACGAAAGACAAGCGAAACTTATGAAATAACTGGTCCCAAATTATTGTATAATTACAACAAAAAACCAAAGAAATTCAAATAACACAAAGTTTTTGAAAACCAGTAAAATTAATGACAAATCGTAAAAATAAAAACACAAAAACAGAAATTCCAACGAAAATATCAAACTAGGAAATGTATTTAAAACAGAAGTAATTTACTCTACAATACATTTTCCAATTCAGAACATAAGATTTCTAGCTGCAAAAATTATTTGTAGTGTTTTTGAATTATTTAAAATAACCGGGGCTCATAAGTTCATGCATTTGCATATCAATCTTGATATCAATCTAAGTCTTATCTAATGACACATAGCATAAAAATTAATTTCAAGGTACCATGGTTAAGCGCTTGAAATTTTATTTTGCATATTTAGATATATTTTACACACTAGGTATTTTTATGCGTTTTTCTATTTTATTGTATGTACATAATATTTAGAGTACTTTTGGATAACATTTAATGAAAAATGCAATTATTTACATTATTGCACTGTATAAAATATATGGGAATTCTTTTAAAATTTTCAGATTTAGAATGAACGAATGACTGGATATTTATTTTATTAGATTATAATTTATTATTAGATTTTTCAATTGGAATGACATTAAAAAAAAACCATAATTTTTAAAAATATGAATGGATAATTCTTGTTATTCCAAAAATAACTTATGATTTCTTCTTTTTTAATTTACATACTTTTAGTGTAAATAAATGTATCTTTCTAAACTTTTTAAGGCATATTTCAACACATATTTTGCCAGTGTTTAATGCATAAGTGCATGCTTACTTTGGAATTTTTAAAAGCATGAACTTACAAGCCTTGATGATAACGTAATGAAGAATTGGAAATTTGAAAATTATAATATTCAAACAAAAATAAAAATAGAATTTATCAGAAAATATGTGTGTTGAAATGTTACATTTAAAAACCGTTTATTATTCAACATTTCAAAGTATCTACCAAAATGACATGTCTAGAACTTATAAATTCTATTGACGCAAAAAATGTTTGGAAATAATGTATTGGTTTTTATTATCTTGTAATATTCAGAAATATCTTGCAGGAAATTTGTAAAATTCAATTGGTAAAATTTAACTTGTTCAACTATTCATTGAGTACACTTTAACTGTCTCTATCAACTATGATGATATTATTGATAAATTTGCTTATCTAAGAGCACACAAAATTCAACTTTAAAATCAGACATTTAATTAAATTAATATTGTATTGCAATTTATTAACTAATATTAAATATTTATATAATACACATTTACAGGTATTACATATACTAGAATACTTGGAAATGTAGATTGTAGGAACAAGATTTGATGTGGGTGGGCCTACACATGTTTAGAATATAAAACATTTAGAAATTTACCGTCGATCATCTGTAGTTTCAACCGTTGTTCCTTGGACGGTGACCAAACGTTTTTCCCCAGATTTTTCTGTTACAACAATTTCCACGCTACCGTTCATTTCTGAAATAAAAAAATACTTAGGTTAGTATTGATTAATATAAATTAATAGGTATGCATGATAAAATCACAAAAATAAATATGAAACTATTAAGTGTTTATATAAGTTACAATTATAAACAAGAATCAATTTTTTTAAATAGGTATTCTATAAGTATTAAATTATATAACTACCTACCAACAACAATTTATTATTCACATACCGCAGGTTGTAAAAAGTATAGAATTTAAAAATGACAGATATTCATCACTAATACCTACCTAATTAATATTGTTGAAAAAATAAATTAGGGACATTTTAGATAGATGAAATTATGTTTGGTATTTTAAAGATCAAAAAATCATACCCAAAATAATGTGGCTACTGAAAATCATATCGGCATTTCTCCCATGAGTACACTGTACAACTACATAGGACAAGGGTTAGTGCTTACAGGATATGTCAGGTCTGTGTCTTACACACACTTTTAAGTTCATATGTCCTTTTTACATGCATTTATAATGAGTCATCATGCCTTACTCTATTAATCAAGTAAAAAATGTATTAGGTACAAATTAACAAATAAGCAGATTTAAATGATTTAATTACCTTTTTGGTAATTACTGAAGAAATTTAAAATAATGTAGGTAACTATTTTTTTTTCAAAGCGAGTCAGCACTCTCAAGTGTAATAAATTATGCTTATATTGGTGGCTCAACAGCCAATTATAATAATAAAAATACTCTGATTAGTGTATTAGTAATATTTCTCATTGCCAATTTTTTTCTGTTCTCAATAGGTACCAAATCTAGAGTATAAATAAAAATGTCTAGTTGAATTGAATTTATCTCCAATGATTATGCCTAAGAGAAAAATATAGGTACCTATTGTAATTTGTATGGGGATGGATAATTAGTGAAAATAATACTTAGTTGCATAATAGTGGAACTGAAATTCGGCAGTAATGAACAACCTGTGGATATTAATATTAACCTCGATATTAACACATTTCTATCGTTTCGAAAAAAATGTCTCGACACTATTTTCTTTAGCCCTAAGCAATAAAACTACAGAGGACTAAATACATAATAATTAATATGTATTTACTTGCTGATATGTTGACGTCGTTTCCAAGTTAATTTTATGTAATCCGTGAACAGATGTCTTCAAATCATCAATGTCTAGAAGGCCAACCACACATCAGATCGGATCCAATCGCCGCGGTCGAACCGTTTTTTTCTCGGGCGAATGTCGATGGAATTATCACGACCGGATACACAGCGGACGGGCCTAAGCAGTAGGCAGGCTTAGGGTACGTTAATTATTGTTGTCGATGTCACGCACACTCATAAACAATAACAATAATCGTTCGATATCACGGTAATGCCAAAATTAATATACAACAAAGTTTTTCGATTTCTCCATTATTGCGTTTCGTCAACATTAATATTATTATTATTATTATTATTACTATTATTATTATTATTATTAATGCTATACTCTATTCTATTTTATTATTAATAATATAATACGATGATGATGATCAGATGATGATAGTGTTCAATAGTTCGACGAGATGATAAATGATAATATCACAAAAAACCCGACGGACAAAAAAAAAAAAAACATAGAAACACCACACGATGTATATAATATGCGTGTTGTAATATTATTATTATTATTTTGGTCGGGGGGCGAACGTCTTGGCGATTGGTGTAAAAACGCAAACGGACAGGACCCTTCGCCCAGTGTTGCAGTGCCGCGCACACAGGGCACACCAACCCTTGTTGGTTGGCGGCACTGATTCTATTGTCCGAACGGCCGTTTCGGCGGCGGCGGCGAGTTTGAGACTTTTACTTTACCAAGGACAAACCGGTCGTGTTCAGATCGTGACGAGCTCTTTATTTTGTTTTTCGTCCACCCTCTGAAAGAATTTTGAAAAATCGATTAGTTTCATTTTCTCGTGGTGTTCACACCCCCCCCCCCCCCAACCATCCCCATAACGTTCATCACATGACATAACAGCAGGCGTATAATATAATAATATAATGGGGCAGAACACGCAACGGCAGACTTATACCTAATCACGAATTATGCATTTTTTTTTGTGTTTATCGACCGTGTACCTATATAATAATTAATAGTCGTAGACGGTAGTTAGTTGTACTTGGTTAGGTATAGTTGTAATACGTTACATTACCTACTATAGGAATACACCGACGATCGTTATTCACACGCACACTATAATATTGTAATATTTTTGACACGCGGATATATAGGTATGGGCGATATTAACTATATTAACTCGGTCGGTACACCATAATATTAAAATATACTCAAATTGTATACTGTACTATAACCTATAGGTACATATAAAAGTAAATAATTCATATTATAAGATACTATATAGTATATGGCGCCATGGCGGTCGTATACTCGTGAATGTGTGTAGAACGTTATTTTAATAGGTGTAAAAGATAGCTATATAGTGGTAGCCCCTAGATATATATGGTCAAGGCCGTAACTGTTCGTCCAGGGATTCGGAATCCCCCCCAATAAATTCTTTTAAAAGCGAAGAAAAATTTTAGCAGTGATTTTAGTTGATAATTGACTATTGTACGATAATTATAATAATAATATTGTATTAACAATAATCTTATGTGTTAGTCAAAGCAGTAATAACGAGAATAAAGAGTTTTTATATTTTGAACGTAGGTATATTTGACTCCAATATACCTATGATTGTTAAAAAAATGTTGGACCCCCTGCACCCCTCTGAAATTTGTTTTCAGTTACGGCCTTGTGGCATATACAATGATACAATATAATGCAATTTACAAGTTCACTCCGACCAGACGCATACCTACGACCTACCTATAATCACCGAAATTTACGCGAAGTGACGTCGCGACGACATGGCTATTTCTATATATTATTTATTTTATTATATAAAAATAAATGTCTGTCTGTCCTTTATGCATTCCTAAACGGCTGAACCGATTTTGATGAAATTTTTTTTGCGTGTCTTTGAATGGTTCCCGAGATGATTTAGATTCACAATTGGACCCGTTATAGGTCCAACCCGGGGAGTTGCTCAAACAGGGATTTTGAAATTTACGATGGACATTTTTGTTTATAAGTGATTGCTATTGCGGTTAAAGGAGAAATAAACTGTAGAAATAGTATTTATTTACTATAGGTGGCCATTGGTTAATCGGGCAGATCAGGAACGAACATGCATCAAATGGAATTTTTGCACATTGCCTACCGAGGTGCAGCCGTGCAGGCTGAGTTGCACTTGTAAGTTATATCGCTCATCTGCGTTGTCCGCTGTCCGACTCTGGCTGAGTTGCACTTGCTGCAGCGAGTTGCACCCAAAACGAGTTGAGCAATCATAATTTTTTAAGAGTTGTAATTTTTTACGGGCAACGAAGTGTGTGGGATCAGCTAATGTATTATAATATTACATAATACCTAACTATTTTATTTTCTGTAACTATGCAATGGTAACAATATATTAAATCTATATTTCTATTATACAAATTAGTTGCTTTCCGTTAGTCTAGCTAAAACTCAAAAACGACCCGACCGATTTGAATATTTTTTATCGTTCTGTTCGTAATTGGCAATTTTATTGATGCCGAAGAAAATATTAAAATTCCCAGAGTAATAGCTCGATATAAAATCGTGTAAATATTGCTACTAATTTATTGTCCGAAAACATATTTTATATTAACATTATTTTTTGATTACATATAGACATATAGTATAGTTTATTTGTTATTAGTTTATTCGCAGTGGTTATTTAGTACTTCCACGTCCGAGTGTCTGACTTGAAACCACTGAACTAAATTTAGTATTTATAGTTCAGTACCTACGTGAAACTATGTACCACGATTTAAGATATATCGTAGGTATATCTTAAATCATGGTATAAACAAATGGTGAGCGCATTCCATTCCTGCCATCAATACTAGGCGATCATATAATCATATAACTGAGAAATAAAGAAGAGAGAGAGAACATAAAGTACATGGCTAGTGATGGCTAATGGTTGATCGACAAGATTATTGCTTTCGAACAATTAATCGGTCTTGGAAATACTGCATGTCTTAAAAATAATATTTTTGAACATTACGGAATAATATAATAATATAAATTATAATATTACATAATAATCGATAGTCCACGTACAACTATGGATATATTAATTAATAATCCAGGTATGTTATGGGAGGTAATTCGAGTGAAAAAATATCACCTACTTAAATTTTGGAGGCAATTCGAGAGTCACTTTTACAACATTGATGTTAATCAATTAATTTTTTTTTCATATCCCTTTTATTTTTTAACTTTTAGTTATCAAAATTATAAGAAAAAAATTTAAAAACTAAATTTTAGAAAAATGTTCATACGTCCTATATATATAGTTTTTCTTTTCATAAACATTATAATTTATTTTTTCAAGGAATACAGCTGTGGTCGTAAGAATATGTCAATAATTATTAAGGAACGCCCTGCTTGAATTCAACTTGCAGCCAGAAAAAATCTTGTTGAACTAGGTGTAGTTTTAACAATGAACTATTTCAAGTTATAGTAAGATATTTCCATTACTGAGAAAAATGGGAACATTTTCTACAATATTGAAATAGTGAATTGTTAAAACGTATGCTGAAACGCATACGCATAACGCATGTTAAGTGTTTATAAAAATAATAAAATTATGATATTTTTTTTATGTATGTATATTTTGTAGACCTACAAGCACCATGACTTGGCGTTGTGGATAGGCTACAATAAGCACACCGCCCACGCAACACCCTAACCTACGATTAGTCTTACTCACTAGTCACTATACTGAATGATTAGGTACTAAGACGTTTATACGTTTTAACGTTTATCATTACACACTGGTTTCGTATTTTATGGCTTTAATAGATTTAAATAATATCCCTCACACTTATTATTCAATAATACACATAGGCATGAACAAAAAGTGTGATGTAGTCATGTAGATACGTTTAGTTAAAGTTTCGTAGTTATAATTTTACGGTTGAAAATTAAAATTAATATTTGACATTTTGTGTTATTATTATAATATTATAGTTAGTATACAGAGTGTTTCTGATAAGTGATATGAATGAGGTAACTAGTATAGACGTACTCAGTGTGATGGCCCAATGAAGATTTTTTTGAATTTTTTTTTCTATTTTCAAAATCTGAGTTTATACAAATTATTATTAGAACATTATCATAAATGTAAAAATAAATAGTCAAGTTGCATTTTTTGCAAAATTCTCATACGAATCGAGATGTCACATCATTATCACGCTTGTCGCGATTTTTTTCACTCTCGAATTGCCGACTACTTAAAAAAAAAATGGTGTGGTACATCGATTTATATGAGAACACTACAAGATAAACAGTGGTGATATTTATTTGTTGTTATTTAAAATACATGATTAATTAACGCATTATTTTACTTTGTCAACTAATAAAAATGATAAAATAATGACAAAATTAGGGTTAACAAAGTTTTAAATGATTGAATTTACTGACATACATTGATTTGTGTGATTTAGATGTACAGGTAATAAAATATGGTAACTTTTATCCGTGCTGTCTAAAATGTACCTTGACATTGTAAAATAATACTTTACTAAACCTAACCTTGTGTATGTTAAATACTTAAATGACAACAAATAAATAACATCACTGTTTCCACTATTTATCTTGTAGTGTTCTCATTCAAATCGATGTGCCACACCATTCTTTTTTATTTGGCGATTCGAGCGTGAAAAAAGCACGACAAGAGCGAAAATGATGATGGTGACACCTCGATTCATATGAGAATTTTGTAAAAAATCTAACTTGACCATTTATTTCTACATTTAAGATAATGTTCTATAAATAATTTGTATAAACCCAGGGTTTGAAGATAGAAAAAAAATTTCAGAAAAATTTTCATTGGGCTATCACACGCCTATACTAGTTAGTAGTTACCTCATCCATTTCAGAAACACCCTGTATACTATAGTAGAATATACATTTGGTTGTTTTTAATAACAAAGAAGAAATGATGAACCGTACAAATTAATTGTGATTACCATGACTAAATGTCATTTTGATTACCCAATATTTGTCCTAACCTAACCTAAAGGTACCAATGTACTATAGGTATATTATAATATAATATTAATTATTAATTCATTAAATTATAAACAATTTTAACTTCTCACCACACGGCAGTAAGGCACACATTGGTTTACATTAAATTATACAGAACGATATTGACAGCGCCATCTGCCGTTGTGGTTTTGAGATTTTCTATTGCGCTCGAAGAACCACCCGCAATTAGCGCTCACTACCATCGATAGATGCTGTTGCCGTATACGTTTTTTTCTATTTTCACACTTCCTACTTCGGAAGGGCTCTGGGCTCGATTTTTTCTCTTACACCGAACGGCAAACAGTAACATTAAAAGTGTCTTACGAATTTCAGATAGACAGTAAATTTACAGCCAAAAGATAATATGTTAATATTGTAATCATGATAATACATTATATAATATAATAGTATACTATTTATTTTAGGGGACTATCTTTAGGTTTTATAATTTTATATATATTGTTTTCTTGTTAAACTATAAAGTATAAGTATTTCAATATTCAACTTTTATGGGGTAGTTATTTGATAGCAAATTGGTTCTAGTATTGATATTTTAGGAGGTCAAAACTGTTCAACACTTTTCATAATAATTGCGAAAAACTGGAATGTTTACGCAAAATCAATTGTAGACAAAATAGATTTTTTTTTAATTAATAAATGAATTGCAATTATTATATATTTATAATATTATTTATACTAGTATTTTCTAAGCACGAAATAATTGATAAAATATTTTGATATAATAATATAATTTAATAATTTAATATAATATTTTTTAGTTATTCGATTTACAAGATGTAGGTACCTAAAATTTCCGCTTGTGAGTTTAAAGCTTGAAAATGTAAAACAAGATTCTTTATAATTTGTACACTTGTAGGTATGTACTTATCTATAGACTATAGTAATATTAAAACTATCAAAAATACATAGCACAATTTTTATAATCGTTTGAAATTCAAATGTTAACAACATTTGTCAATAAATCATGAAAATAAAGTAATTATTAATACAATATATTACAATTTATAAAATAAACCTAACCTAACCTATATAACCTATATAAACTATATAGTACCTACTATAAAATAATAAAATTATGGACAGCAAGTATAAAATGTGGGGCCCTTATTAATATCTTATACATTACATCCCCATTCTAAAGTAATTATACATTTAATTCAAAAGGTAATTTTTTCCATCGATTTTAAATCAAACAACTATTATACATTAGGTATGTACCTAAATAAAATCAAAACAATCAATGATAAATGTATTATCTTATTATTTGCATAGAAAATAAACTAATCATCTTAATCACTTTTCTAAAATATCAAAATACAAATGTTATTATTGTTATTAATAATTATTACTTTTACTAATTAAATGTATAATTATATAATAGTTAAGTAATAACATTAATTATTTATAAAGGATATTTAAAAAAAATTGTGTGCTGAACAATTTATAATATTTTAAAATTTAAATACATAATACAATCAGTGGTGTAGTGAACTTTAAATCATATGGAAGCAAACAAATAATGTATGACCTACCCCAACCAACTCCAACTGATGTATACGATACTCATATGCTCAAATAGGGGGTCTGGTAGCACCCAAAATAAAGTTCAAAGACTGACCGAGCATGTGAGCTTTATGAGGTTATGACCCACCACCACCCCCCAGAAACCAGAAGCAATTGCTTCTGAAAAACATAATTCGCTACGCCACTGAATACAATTGTTAAAATAAAATATTGTCAGTCATAATTTTTTAATTTTTCTAGTTTTTATGCTTTTTTTAATAAGCATAATATAAGCTTTTCAGGAATCATAATATGAAATGTTTTTGACTTTAATTAACTCATCTGTAGACTGTAAAAATGCGTTGGTTAATGATTTTCCAAAGTGGTGTTGTCTTAATTGTTTTTTGAAGTCGAATCTGTTTTATCAAGAGAAGAAAAAACGTAAAATATCCACTTTAAGAAGAGAGTTAGGTACTATATAATTTCTTCCGATATTCTCTGACCTACTTAATGAAGAAAAGAACCAAAGTGTATATTATCCATTTCATAGTACCTAATTACTGTAAAATATTTTCTGATATTACATCACTGCAAATTTAAACAAAATATTAGCTAAACCACTTAAACTTTTTTTTTATAAAATACAGCATGCTGTTATTTAACTACTCAGCCTCTTTAAATACTTTACTTTTATAACAATTTAATATTCAAAATATAATATATTGAAACATAAAAAGCAATACCATTACGTATTATACATTAATAAGTCTTATTAAATAATATCCGACCTAAAATACCTATCTAATTAATTATTGTTGCCCATAAGTAGGTATTATAAAAATAAAACGTTGTGAAACATGTTTTGAAATTCGAATGATTAAAATGTTTGATATGCCTAATATTGTTATACCCACGAGTATATTAAATTGCGATTATGCCAAAACAGTATAGATTAAATTAGTAAAGTTCCTAAATAATTACTAATGATTCCTGTGTTTTTAATTTTAATTAGTTTTGTTGAGCCAGTTGCTCAAGCTTTTACTTCTGTTTACAAGAAAATTAATTGTACTTACCTTGTTTTAAATGTAATTACACTAATTGTAATGGTATGCCATTAGGATTTAAGGGTTTTTTCATTAGAAAATTTTATATAGAAACTATATAAACACCAAAACCTAAGTTTTGGCAAAATTGGAGTTACCTCTTACAGCGGCGTTTAGTAATAGTGGCTTAGCGGCGGGGCAGTTTATAGATTATAGATAAATAGAAAACAGGTACTATATTATCGTTTATACTTAACAACTACCTATATTAATATGTTTCAATTTACCCCTTTACCTTCAACTCTACAAGAATTTTAATAAAATATATTTGTGCGCTGCAGTTGTACACGAATTTACTATAATTATTATTATTTTTCTCTTTTATTTGAACACTCTAGGAGATATTATAATATACGACATTACTGGTCTATCATGTCAATGGAACCACAACAACAAAATAATCGCCCGACGAATTTCTTCTTCTGGCGCCATTGCACCAAAATGAACGAAGTGGATGTCTGTGTCTCGGACTTTCCAGTTTCCGTATACCTATCGCTGGTGAGGTTAAACTTCAGATTTGGCGTTGATCACCCAATTTCTATGGCTTTGACTGAGGAATTTGTACCCAACATGGCCATGTTAGGCATAGATACATATCTATATGACATATTTATCTGATAATATTATAATATAAGCAGCATAATTATAACGGAGAAGATTATACGAAAATACGTAGGAATAAAAATTATTCGTAATGAACGCAAGAAATGAATATTGACAAGTGGTAACTATATGTGACACAGATATGATTTATAGATTTTTCAAACATTCATTACATGGCAAAAAATCGTCTTTCTTATACAATGATATAATATCATTGAATTCAAGTTTAATACAATCCTTTATAAATTGACCCACTTGTAACCTACTGTACAGCAGAGCGACATCCACTTAGCCACTTTTTTAACATATAGTTATATGGGCACGATAATTATTTATTAAAATTTTTTTATTTAGTTATACTGATCAAGAATACAAAACTAAAAGTTTTTAATGTATGACCAAAGGCAATTAGAATATACAAATCTAAATATTTTTCTGTTTTAAAGAGTTATGCGGTGCCCAGTGGGATATTGTCATAAAAACCCGGCAAAAATATTATAATGATAAAATAAAGATTCACCAAAATTTGAATTTGAATTTTTTATCTGTGAAATAGAAACTATAAAATCAAATCACACACACATGGGCTACTCGTATGTATGAATTCTTATTACAAAATGTACAATATTTATAATGATAATTAAATATTTATTATTATATATTTAATTTATATATTTAAATATTTATAATCAAATCCTTTAATAATATGTTATACGGCAGATGATATAACAACTGATGCGCAATATTAGTCATGAATCATAATTCATAATCATATATTATTTGATCATAATTCATAATCCGTTTCTGAAAATGTCCAGAATTTAGAAGCGGAGTTTGAATCTTCGTTCTAGAATTTTTTTAAATCATAAATCATTATTGCAGTAAATGTATGTATCTACTCTTGTTAGTTGTTACTTGTTTGTCGGTTATTAGTTATTAGTTATTACACATGTTAGTTAATATTATAATTTATTAAATCAAAACTTTGTAATGTTTTCTGTTCGAAACTAGTTATTTTTTTATTTTGTAATCTACTAAATCTTTACTACGACAAACTTTTCAATTGCTATATGATACTGATAATCAATTTAAATTGGCAATTAATTATAATCTGCAATTACCGATTGGCGATTATGCGCTCAAATAGCTATTATTATCGTATTAACGTATTATTGTGGATTATTGTAATTTTAATCGTTAAGATTTATTAAAAAAAAAACGAACGTTCGATATAATCTTATAATTGATAAATGTGAATTATAGGTACCCCTTAACAACTATAATACATATAACTTCGAAAATTTATGGTACCTAGTTATAGTAGTTGTAGATTTATAATATGAATTATTTTACCAATGATAATGGCCTATTCCTCTTATACATCAATTTCATTCCTTAAAGTCATCTAGTGACTAGTAACATTGTATTTGTACTTAGTAGACAGAAAAATAAATCTTCCTGAGATGCAGACAATTTTATTATTTTATTACGTTTATGCTAGCTCCGACGCTCCGTGTGCACCAATTATAAAAAAAGGTAAATTAAAATTATTTTTATCTATCTATACGTTTACTTCATTAAACTTACTGGACAGCTAAAAAATAAAAATGTGTCTTAACTCTTAAGTTTTACTGCCTTAGTACAATTAATATTATTAGGTACGTAACTATGAAGGTACCTAATACTTAAATATTTTATTAAGATTCAATAAGTGATAGGTCATAGATACCTACTTCAAATAATTAATAAGAGATTTACTTTAGTTGTATTTATATAAATTTAATCAATGTTATAATATCAATTGCCAGCTGGTAAAAAGCCAGCAATCAAATAGTTTATTTTGGCCACTTGTGATTTATTTTAAAACGTTTAATAGTGTTAAAGTTTTACTACTTGTATTAATGAGCCGCTATTTTTGTGGTGTGCATTTAAATCAGAACAAAAAACCTACCTAATATTAAAAATACTTGGGAAATAAAGTATTTGAATTGTATTTAAAATACTATCTAGAAATAGTAGGTATGCCTACCTAGGTACTATCAAAGCTGGGTACTAACTAGTTAGTTTCAATTCATATTAAATTATTAACTTTGTAACTTAACTAGTTGAATTTAATGTGTAAAATAATCAAATCTAACGCGCTCAAGTTAATAAGTAACTAGTTATTTTTTCTTATATTGAATTTTTCAATTTCTTATTTTGTTAAGCATTCGAATGACTGATAGGTATTCCAAGAAATTAAGACTATTACCTATAACCAGCTACCTACCTATTTATTTATTTATTTATTCAGCCAAAACAATAACAATCAAGTTATTACAATAAAATAAATTAATAATAGCTGATACGAATACCAACTGAGCTATAAGCTCGTATCTGGTATACGGAGTTCAACGATATTGCAATTTATTCGTTTAAAGTAAATACTAATACAATAAAAATATGATATAATTAAATAAACATAACATGATAAAAAAACTTTAGAAACAAAAATTTACATCAGCATTACATATTATAGGTATATTATATTAATATATTATAAGATATTATGTTTAGACATATTGACTTTTTATGATTTTATTAATACACACATTATCATCAAGATCACTAGGTAACGATTTTATTTATTGCCTTTTTTATTTGATTTTTATTAATTACATTAATTACATCATTGCCCATTGGTATTATTAGATTGACTTTCACATAAACTTTTTATTAGACTCTTTACTTCGTTATTTAAATTGTTGAAACTAGTTTTCCCCATGTAATAAGGAGAATTTCTGGAACTAGTTAATAAAGTATACGACGGCTTAATGAATTTTCCTGTTCTTCTGTCTATTATTTCTGTAGCATTGAGTGTATGGTTCTGTATGAATTTAGGTAACTAAAATTCGTCTAATGTATAATTTATAAACAGATAATATATTAGTATGTTTGAATAATTCCTCTGATGGGTATTTTAATGGTAGGGAGTATGCTACTTTTACAATCATTTTTTGTGTAGTATGCAATGTATTGATATCTGTTCTGTTGGTACCTTCCCAACATGTTATGCTATATAATAGTATCGAATTACCTAGTTCCGTGTAAATTTGTCTTACAATTGATTTATCAAGGAATCAAATTTTGTAAAATAATACAGTTTAAGCTCCTCATTTTATTTTTGATATTATGCATATGTTCTGAGTTCTGACCATTTTAAGTTAAAATCCATTGTCACTCCTAAATATTTGAATGATAATACTATTTTAATTGGTTTGCAACTGCAATTTGTCATACCAGTTCCACATTTATGTATTATACATTTATACATTTATACATTTATATCCAGCAGGTAACTGTGAACGCAGGGCCGGCGCAAGCAATTTTTTATATGTAGGCAAAGATCAAAATTGCCGCCTCTTATTTTATTATAACTTACATAGATAAATGTCATATTATGTAGGAGCAAAAAAATTAAAAACTTTTTACACTTGTCAATTATTATATAATAAAAAAGAAATTACTAAATTAATAGTACATGGATTGTTTGTAAGGTATTACAATAGTTATTATGAAATACAATATTTAGTTATAATTTTTAAAAATGTATTTTTCTTGCTTTTGCTGACGCAAAATCTTTAACTAAATCGTCAATGTCAAGATCATTCGCAATTTGATTTTCAATTGAAATTGTTGCCAATCCAACTAAACGATCCTGTGAAATTTGTGATCTTAAGTAGTTCTTTACAATTTTTAATTTTGAAAAGCTTCTTTCAGCTGAAGCTGCAGTTACTGGTAATGTTAATAAAATTCTTAGAGCTACGTATACATTAGGAAATAATTCTATTAATTTGTTTTCACATATAAATTGTAAAATTGCTTTTGGATCATTTTCATTTTGCAAATGTTTTTGTAATGTATTTATTTCTTCACAAAGTTCGACAGAATTTATATCAGAATTTAAACCGTCATTTGAAGAAAGTGCTAGCTGAAGATCTTTACAGCACTTCATTAAATGTTCATAATTATTTACATTAGAAATATTATAAAGAAATGAAAATAATTTACTATGGTCTTCAAGTTGAATAAATCGGTCATTTATTGATTGGAGCATATTGTCTAATATTTGATGAAAAAAATTTATTTTGAAATTCTGTTTAGGATCTGTTATAGGAGTATCACGAGATTCGTAATCAAAATGAGTTTTTCTACGTCGAGTTCGAAATTGATTTAACGAAAAACTATCTTGTACACCAAGTTCATTTGCTAAGTAACTTGCTTGTGTAAGTATTTTTTCAAAATTTTCATCACTACGATATTTTTGTAAAAATATTTTGGTATTGTTTATCTGATTGATTGATTCGATAATATTTAATGATATAGATTGTAATAGTTTACTAGTGACATTAATTTCGCATAATAAATCATACCAAATTACTAAACTACATAAAAATTTGAAACTTATTAATTTTTCAGCTATACCTTTAGCTTCAGAACGACTTCGAACGCTAGTTACACTCGTAAGTGAAGTGTCTTCTGATATTTCTTCCAGTGCATCATAAATTTCAGCAGTTTGAAATCGAATTGGTCGAATAGCGTCTATTCTACTAGACCATCGAGTTGCACTTAATGGTTTTACAGTAAGATTTTTAACATATTTACGAAAAACATCCCATCTCTGTGTTGATGCTGAAAAAAATGTATACATTTCTTGTATAATATCAAAAAATAAAACTGCATCTAAGCAACAATTTGCTGAATCGTTCAAAACCAAATTTAAAGAATGTGCATTGCATGGCACGTAAAAAGCTCTTGAATTTAGATTTCGAATTCTAGCTTGAACACCACTTTTATATCCACGCATATTAGCCCCATTGTCGTATCCTTGGCCTCTCATGTCATCTAATGAAATATCTAATTCTCTCAGTTTTTGAAGAATAACTTCAGTCATATTTAAGCCAGTAGTATTGTATAATTCTATAAAACCGATAAAGTGTTCATTTATAGAAACGTGTTCTATTTTACTTGTGGTTTCGTTTTCAGTAGTTGAGACGAATCTAACTATGACAGTCATTTGTTCTGTATGATTTATATCTGGTGTACAGTCTAAAATGATTGAATAATATTTTGCATTTTTTAATGCAGTTATGATGCGAGATCTTATTTTATTCGTCAATAATTGAATTATTTCATTTTGGATGTCTTTTCCTAAGTAATGACAATGAATTTCTTGAGATGATATTCTTCTTATGTGTTCTTTCATTACTGGATCAAATTTACTTAAAAATTCAATAAATTTTAAGAAGTTACCATTATTGGAAGTATTAAGTTTATCTGATTTTCCCCGAAAAGCCAAATTTTGACTGCTAAGTGTTTTTATCAATTCTATAATTCGCTTAAGTACATTTTTCCAATGTTCTGTCTCAATTTTTAAATTAGCTTCATTGATATTATTGATAGTTTTTCCACGTTTACACCTTGTTTCTAATTCTTTCCAATTTTGATATGCCTTTTTATGAGAATTTGACGTCTCGTGTCTGTTCAATATATTTGATATATTTTTCCAATCATTATTACCATTGGTTGTAAGAGATACTACTCCAATATTAAACAATTTGCAGCAAAAACAAAACACAGAATCACTTGATTTAGAATAAATTATCCAAGAACGTTTAATACATTCACCATTAGGTAAACGTCGAAAATAGTGAAAAGATGAAAATGATCTACCACTAGTGTTAATAGGAAATGTTTCCATATTTATTTGACGAGGTCCACACTCTATTAAATAAAGTCTTAATTTATCATCGATAGAGGGCCATTTATTAGGGTCATCAAAATCAAGAGACTTAAAATTGGTGTACTTTTCA
The DNA here is from genome assembly GCA_949089665.1 of Macrosiphum euphorbiae. Lineage (NCBI taxonomy): Eukaryota > Metazoa > Arthropoda > Insecta > Hemiptera > Aphididae > Macrosiphum > Macrosiphum euphorbiae. The sequence continues at coordinate 63,678,304 of CARXXK010000003.1, read as the reverse complement.
TCATAATTACAAGATTTTTTATTTTCAATATTTTCTTCACTTATAATACTTATAGCAATCTCTTTCTTGTTTTCATTTTCAGAGTCAAAATCAGCTTTTCTGCTGCTTATATCATGTATATCTTTAATATTTAAATTGGCACTATTCTTTTCAGTTATATTAATCTCTTCTTTACTTTCATTGTCATGTTCTTTTTTTTTATTGTCAACTTCGCCCATACTTAGATCTTCAATATTTTTATTTCCACTATTTTCTTCACTGTCATCAGTATCATTATCATTAATAACATTTGCTTGACTATTTTGTTGACAAAATTTCAGTAAACTACCTTTTTGTTTAACTAAATCTTTCTCCCGTGCTAGTCTTTTCTTTAAATATTGCGAACCTGATAATCGTTTACGCTTTTTTATGTCATCAGCCATAATATCTGAATAAATAAGATAATAATTAATTAATATTATTTTATTTTTTAATTATTTAACATAAACTCCATACAACAACGGACAAGAAAAACTAATTATATAACAGTATTACATAGTTAATTAACCACTAGTTAACAAAAATTCTATTATTTGGTCTTTTTGCATTTTTAAAATAATTACAAATACAATAAATATCAGATAGAAGATGTTATGCCTGTAGTAAACGTGTTCTAATTTATTAAATAAATAAAAATACATTCAATTATGAAGAAGACTAAGAACGACGCGCGATACGGCAATATTATTTACTGTCGTGAACTCAGTTTCAATAGCGTCTATAATACGCAGCTTATTCTCCCTGGCCTCCTCCGGCCATCCGTCAAACCATAACCTAACCATTTTACATAATATTATGATTGAACTGTCGGGCGGCAGTTTCACTATAACGGCGACCGTATACTATTGAATAATTTACGCGCTATAGGTACCAATAATGATTAACAGTAAATTAAAAATATATTATATTTATATTACTTACCTATTGTGTAATGAAGTCTTGATAGATGTATATCGTATATGTCTTGATTTATAAAAAAATTATATTGTTGAGCTCAATAAAGAATGTACCTACACTAGTACACTACACTGTACAGTGAGAGTGAATGACACACAACAGTCTCCAATTGCAAAAACGCTAATAGAATTATTATCGATTAAATTGTAATGGCACAACATGCTTTGAGACGTTATCGCAATTCAGGGAAAAATTATCTGTATTATTTTTATTGAATATTGTTTTGGAGTTTTATCGATCTACACAATATGTTTGTATATTGTATTTTGAAATTTGTTAAAATCTAAAATAAACGTGAAAAATAAGATATTTGATTTTTTCTTATATGCCGCCTCTATATAGTTATAAATTTTGCCGCCGTAGGCTTGTGCCTACGTCGCCTACGCCTATAACCGGCCCTGTGTGAACGTATAGTAACTATTGGCATGCAAACCAATTTGTTTATGATATAATATCATTGTATAAGAAAAACGATTCTGAGCGAAAACAGTCAGTCAGCGTCAGCCTATGATATTACGAAGTACCTATATTTGATGATATTATTGTGAATAAGGTAATTTATATATTTTCCTATTTACGTGGACCCTTGTTTTAAATGTTCAATCCTTAGCTATAAAAGTTGAACATTTCATAAATTTTTAACTACAAAATAATTATTAAATTTAAAATTGATAAATTTTGTAAAAATTCGAACTTAAAAGCTTATAAAAAAAAATTGTGCCTATGTATTTTTAATATTTTTCAACTGCTAATGTATCAATATATCAGGAGCTTCGCATTCAATTTTCACGTATATTTACCCAACAAAAACAATTTTATTGATATTTATAGAAAAAAAAAACTAAACAAATTGAAAACTGAAAATGTTCGTAAACAACTTAAAAAAAGTCAAAATATTTTCATAACATTTTTAAACATTCTATCGTGTATAGGAAATGCTAATATAAACATTCAGTAAAATTTTCAAGTATCTACAGTCATTCGTTTTTTAATTACAACAAAATAAGAAAATCGTTACATGAGAAATCAAGTGAATATCAAATGTTGTAAATATATGAATATCAAACACTCATAAAAATTTAATTTTAGTTTCTTGTAGACATTTTTTTTTTGATAAAGGTAGACAAACTTATGAGGAATCTTGCATTACATTTTCAAATCTTAGAATTAAAAAGAAAATTTTTTATGAATTTCTAACTCGAAATAATTTGCAAATTTTCGTCATTTTTACGCATTTTGTCAATATTTGAACTTTAAGTGCTTATAAAAAAAAATTGTGACCATGGATTTTTATTTTTTTTCAACTGCTATTGTATCAATTTATCAGGAGCTTTGCATTAAATTTTCACTCTTTTTTACAAAACAAAATAAAATTTAATTGATATTTATAGAAAAAAAAAACTAAAAATATGGAAACTAAAAATGTCCGTAAACAGCTCAAAATAAGTCAAAATATATGGAAAATGTAATGGTGTATAGAACATGCTAATATAAAAATTCATTTAAAATTTCATATACCTAAGGTAATTTGTTTAAGAGTTGCACCAACAACCAAAATCGATTTTTTCGAAAATAGATTTTGTGTACAAATTCCCGTTTTTCCTTAATTTTTTTTTGTTTTTGCTTTTGAAAACTACTGGAAAATTTTTACTTTTGACCCCCCCAAAGCACCAACTAGATTCACTTTCCTATCAGAAAAAACTGTTGAAGAAAATCCAAGCACTTCTACTGTCCTAAAAGTTGATGATGGACAAAAAAAAAAAACACATCATTGTAAAATCAATACATTCATCGTTCCTCTCTGAATCTAAAAACTAACTTTTTACTTCTACTTTAACTCAAGTTACTATTTTTACCAAACTAACGAAGTTATAAATTTGGTAAATTTTAGAAACTAACTTATATTCTAACTTAGTTTCTTTTTATATTAAAGAAGGTAACTTAACTTAACTAGTTGAAAAAAGTTACTATCTTGCCCAGCTTTGCCTACTATATTATTTTTTTCTTTACAATAAATTTAACATTGGATAGGTATATATAGCCTATGAAGATTATATAAATCTAAATCTACTATCTAGCCATCTAGGTATGAGTGGCTAGTGGTGTATTTATCTACTATAATTTAAATTTATAGGTTAGTTATACCTACGGAGTATATTATTCATATTGATTATTGACGTGTGTGACCTCAAACGGTTTAGAAGTAACTAATATTATCATATGGTAATTTTCCTCATTCATTTAAAATTCCAATTTTCCAGTACTATGCTTATATATACTGCATAGTTACAATATTATACTTATTCGAGCAAAACTTACTTATAATATAATATAATATACATATACTAATATATATACTATCCAACATAAAATTGATTTGTGTCAAATATTTTTATGAATTTTATGACTAATTATTAGTGTATAGTTGTATAATATGTACTTTATATATCATAAATACAATTAATGCTCATTGTTTATCTTATCAAAAAGTTTATTAACATTTTAGGATTTATTTTTTACATAATTTGAAGTCGTCTTTATAAAACAAAGGTTGAGAGCAAAATTATATTTTTCTAATTTTCTATCGTTTTACACTGTTTTGAAATACAGCGTATATATTTTTGAATTTTTGATTCTGAGTAGAGCGATGAATGTATTGATTTTACAATGATTATGTGTGTCTATAATCATCTTATTTTGGAGCAGTTAGAATGCTTATATAGATTTTCAACTATTCAACTTCAATATACTTTCTGATAGGTAGGTAGGAAAGTGAATCTAGTTGGTATACTTCCAGGGCATTGGAATTTGAAAATAAGCCCCGCGGGCCGAGGTTTGTTGCAAAAATAAATTATAGTATATTAATTGAATACGGATTAAAAATGGATGGGTTGGGCTACCATACCACTATTTGTCAAAAAAGTACACGTTTTTATCAAGGTGTATCAATATATAACTATAGTGTGATGGGCAGTGTGGCTCGACTCATTTATTCGTACCCGCTAATAGTCACATAGTCAAAGACACATAGACAAAACGCGTTTCGTGGGGGTTTAGGCCTGATGCCCTTGATGTTTAACTACGTTTTTTTTTATGTCAATAAACGAGGGGGGGTGGAGGAGAAGTACCTAATGCTGACGCGGTTCCTCCTCCGTCCCACGATTAACTCGGGGGAAAAAAAAGACAAAACGCGTTTACGCAGTCTAAGTAGAACTCGATCAATTTTGGTTCCATAGTATATAAGTACCTATTATAAAATTTGATTCGTGACAATATTTCTGAGGGCAAGATGCTGCGTTTTTTCCATTGTTCCCAATATAACGTTCAATATATCGTTTAGAAATAGCAAAGATTTTAACATTTTTAAATGACCTTTAACTTTTCAACATTCAAATTTTTTTTTTTTAAAACTCACCATCTTGCTCTCAATATTGTCATCTTTTAGTTTTGTAATAGGTGTTTTTAATCTAACACCAAAATTGAGCGAGTTCTACTCAGACATGCGTAAACGCATTTTGTCCATATGGGTCCATAGACTATATATAATAACTTTATGTAATCGTGTATTCAACTAATGATTCAGATTCATCAGTAAGCTTAAAATCGAACATCTCTGAGGTCCCAAAGAAATAAATAACGGCCAACAACCAGGGGCGGATTGGCCTATCGGGAAATCGGGAAATCGGGAATCTTCCCGATGGGCCGGTTCTTGTGAGGGCCTGCAGGGCCGCTATAATTATTACAATATAATTACAAAAAAAATTAAATTTTTATAAATTAAGCATAAAATATATTAAAAATCAAATACCTACGAAGGTATTATTTTTAATATCTTAAACTATTGCAATTCATAGTAGGAATTTTGGTATTTACAATATTATCCCTCCAATTCATGATAATGTATTATTTAGAAATCTGTGGTATTGGTATTTTTGTATTTATATTTTATACTCTATGGTAGAATTTAGTTACGTGATAACATTGATAACCTTATCTTATCATTATTTGTATTTTTTTTTGATTTTGAACTTTTTACACCAACGAGTTACTGTACTTACAGAAGTGTGTTTAGTGTACAAATTCAATTGAACTGTGCAATTTAAATTATGTGTGATGCTGGTGAAAAACGAAAGAAGGGTGGAGCTGAAAAGGTACGAGAAAAAAAGAAAAAACGGTTAATGGAATCTATTTACCTGGAAAATTGTTTTAAATTTTCAATCCTTAAAGCTATACATGTTGAACATTTTATAAATTTTTAATAACAAAATAATAATTAAATTTTGATAAATCTTGTCAAAATTCGAGCTTTAATTGCTTATAAAAAAAATGTATGGCTATGTATATTTAATATTTTTCAACTGATATTGTAACAATATATCAGGAGCCTTGTATTCAATTTTCAGGCTTTTTGGCCAAACAAATACAATTTTATTGGTATTTATAGAAAAAAAAACTAAAAAAATTAAAATTTGAAATGGTCCGTTAAAACATCAAAAAGAGATAATTATTTTCAAAATTGTATGGTGTATACAAAATGCTAATATAAATATTCAGTGAAATTTTCAAGTATCTACATTTTACAGTCATTCGTTTTTTAATCACAACAAAATAAGAAAATCATTACATGAGAAATCGAGTGAATATCAAATATTGTAAAAATTTGAATTTCAGAAGGTCATAAAAATGTAATTTGACTTTCTTGTTGACATTTTTTTTTTTGATAAAGGTAGACAAACTTATGAGGAATTTTGTATTAAAAATGTGTTTTAAAATTTGTTTACGAATTTATAACTCAAAATAATTTGCAAACTTTCGTCATTTTTACGTATTTTGTCAATATTTGAACTTTAAATGCTTATAGAAAAAAATTGTGACTGCATTTTTAATTTGTTTCATCTGCCTTTGAAACAATATACTAGGAGCTTTTTATTACATTTTCAAGCTTTTTAACCAACAAATAAAATTTTATTGATATTTATAGAAAAAAAAACTGAAAATGTCCGTAAACAGCTCAAAGTAAGTCAAAATGTTAAGGTGTGTAGAAAATACTAATATAAACATTCGGTCAAAATTTCGTGTACCTATATAGTCATATTTATTATGGAGTTGCTTCAAAAACCCAAATCGATTTTCTCGAAAACAGATTTTGCGTAAAAATTCCCCGATTTACTTAATTTTTCTTTTGTTTTTCACGGCACTTTTGAAAACCACCAGGATATTTTTATTTTTGACCCCCCAAAGTACCAACTAGATTAACTTTCCTATCAGAAAAGTGAATCTAGTTGAAGAAAATCTAAATATTTTTTATTTTTACTGTACTAAAATTGGATGACAGACGCAAAAATAAAAAATTAAACTAAAATTAAAAAATTAAAAAAAACAGATCATTGTAAAATCAATACATTCATCACTTCGCTCAGAATCTAAAATGTAATAAGATCAATCTTCAAGTTCGAGTTAGAACAGTCTGAACAGGTTAACCTTATCTGACTAACCCTAAACTGTTATAACTTTAATTATAGGTACCTATTATATATTTTACTAATTTATGGGTGAAACTAAACAAATTTTGAAATGTGAGTAAAATGATGAAAAATTTTTTTTTGGTGGGGGGTTACATTTGCGGTGCAGGGCCGGTTTGGTCCATATTTCCCGGGCCGAAAAAATTCGCCAATCCGCCCCTGCCAACAACCACTAAATGTCTACATAGGCCCAGCAAAAAACATTTCGCACATAGCCCCGATATTTACCAATATTTATCACGGCCCTGAGTAAGTACTTTGGAAGGTTAAAAGTTTAAGAGTTAAATTTCAAAAAAGTGGACATTACCTTTTCAAATTAAATTCATGGCGAATTCAAAATATTTTTTATATATTAATAAGTATATAAGTATATATTACTAGGATATACGAGTATAAGTGAAGTCTTATATGCTTATATCAATAAATTATAGATCTAGTATATCTTATATAATAGGCCACTCATAGCCCATATTAAGTATAGTAGACTTATTTTTGCAGAAAGCACAGACAGGATCGAACCACCTTAAAAAAATCCGCTTTTGTATAAAATATAGGTGTAATATAATGAAATATTATTAAAATTTAAAACATTCGTATTATTGGATATTTGTATTATAGGTATATTATACTATATATTATTGATAATTTGAACTTTAACCTCTTTAGGTTAATCAAATATGCATACCAATACAATATGCTTATATTAATTGAATTACAGTGTATCATTATTATATAATTATTAATAAATAAAATGACTGCGATTTCATGATAAATTAAAAAAAATATCACTATAATAAGTTGTTTGTCACGTTTTAGTTTGATTTATATTTTTTATATTTTGTTCCCATTGAAGTTTGAACAATATATTAATATACCTATTATATAGATATACTATTACTATATTATACTTCTATATAATATTATTATTGTATATTTGTATAGATAGGTATAATTGATTATTAATTATAAATTATATAATATAATGTATCATGTATAGGTATATGTTATATTAATTATATTAGTCGTCACTCTTTATGACTTTATCTATGTAATTTATTACGAAAACCATAAGATTATATGCGGAATATGTATTACACTATTACATATAAATGCATATTTATTAATTAATTTATTAATGTATATTTATTAAATATACGGCTATTGCAACTCCTATGGAAAATGGAGATATTGCAAATATGTAATGATAAAAGTGAAGTTATAGAATAAAAAAAATTATCGCATTTAGGTATATACACCTATATAGACATAGGTACAGTAATAATTTAAACGATACAGTAAATAAAAATGATATACCTGCCTACGTGGTATAAAAAAATAATACAAAATAATCATAGTTACGATACCTAACTAAATTATTATTAAACAATTCAAAAAAGTTTCAAAGTTGAAAGTATATAGATAATAGCCAATGCTCAGTAATAATGTAGGCAAGGCCGCCGCCGACGTTTCTCTCTGGTACACGCCTATACAACTACAGACACCTAATAGCTATGTGCAGTACCTAGGTCTAATCTAACCTGACACCTATAGTAAATATTAAAGCTGGAGTAGGTTTGGTACTGAATTTAAAATTGTAATTAGGTATGTCGTAGGTACCTATGTATACAATATTATAATATTGTAATAATAATATGTGATCATCGAGTATTCGAGTAGGTAGGTACATGTCCTGATCAAATATGTTTGTTGTCTTAATCTTAAACGCGTATCAGCCATCAGGTTAGGGTCTAACCTTGGGGGGTGGGGAGCATGGAGCAAATTATAATTCATCATAAAATTCATGTATAATATTACACATTTACACGGTTAAAACTTACGATATTCGTGAGTCACGACTCCCGAATAAATTAATAATATATTGTAATAACACAAGGCGTCACAACTCACAAGCTATACCTATTACCTATTGCAAACACAAATGACACACGCGATACATTGTATATAGTCATATAGACAATATTATATCGTGTAAGTACCTAAAGTATGTACTGTATAGCACAGACTAAATATGAAAATATTTTAGTATAGTCTGTGCCCTGTGGTATTAGCAGTATTAGTGGAATAGTGTATGGTATTTATGGATCGTGATAAATCGGCGATGATGTAAATATTTTGTAATCACGATATGGGCAGTGCACGTTTGGCTAGCGCCACCTGTGGACGTCACTGCCACCACTCACCAGTGTATTGTTATTGTTTCGCAGTTTCACTGATAAAGAACAAACTAGAAACTACATGATTATTATTATTCACAGCAGGCTATAACGGCAGACGACACGGAACGGACTTCCCCGACTGGCGACTGTGATAACGTATTGATCTATAGTCCGTAGTGTATTGTAGTGTATGGCGTATGCCTTCGTAAGAACAATAATTGTATGCACGTCATCCTATACTGGAACTGGAATATGATACTTTGGTGGTGGCGAATGTCGGACGGGCTTTTGCAAGGAGTCTCGTGCGATCTGGTTTGCTTAAAGAATTCGCGTTCCGCTGAATAGCTGGGGACAACAACATAATTATTATTTTTTTCACACCGTGGGACGACCGATAGTGCGATAGTAGGTCCTAATGTATCACATACCTATATATAATATTATGATGTGGAGGTGGCACAAATAATAATAATAACAATAATAATAATAATAATAATATAATTTATTCGCTGATGCGCCTTTCAAATTCAAAATTCAAATCGCGTTTCCGATTGTATCGTTTGGCATATACCGTACATCTATTAAAAGAAACAAAATAATAATAATCAAATAAAATATGTGAACTTTGCTGCTATGTTGTCTATAGTCGTGTGCACATTTCACTGGACATTTTTAGCTCCCAGATATCCATCAATGTATTATGTAAGTGATGAATTTTATTACAACTCTTACACTGGTCAGTGTAATCAATGTTTTTAATTTTCGTCCAGTTAATGATGACTGATGGATATTGATCAATCAGTGAATGGGTGGTTTGAAAGGATAAGCTTGATACAGAAGAAAGCTGATCACTACAAGCTTCATCAAGATATTCTTTCGTGAGTACTACATAGATATTTTTGTAACAACGCATCTTTATCACTGGTTACGTTTACAAAAACTAACAAGTATAATTTTGTTGCAGATCATTATCGGATAAGGACGGCTTTGATTTTTACATTAAATCAAAGGGAATTATTATTAGTGCACATACTTGCATATTACGCTGCCGCTGTCCACGGTTTTACTATGAAGTTATTAAAAAAGTTGATGTTGCTAATTTGCCAATACATTTATTAGAACACATTTCAGATTTTATCAAGTAAGTGGTAAATTGTTACAGCATAACACACATCAGTTAATTTGATGCTGTAAATTACTGATATCTGAATTGTTCTATATTTTTAAGACCATCAAATTTTAGCTATTTCTCATAAGCCATAATCAATATATAGGTAGTTATTAGTTATACTATATAAAGTATACACCATCAATTATTAAAATTAACATAATGTAGGTAACTGCAATTTAGTTGTTGTGTTATCATTTATTACATGCAAGTTGTCATGGTGACTAAGATATAACTCAACTTTCACTTGGCTCATCTTCACTGAAGCACATAGTTGTAGTTCTCATTAGAAATAATTAACTTACACCTGTTGATTTCTTGTTATCTTTTTCTTTTTACTCAGACGTTCATATTTTATTTAATCATCACTCTCTCTTCTAAAAATGTTTTTATGCTCCAGAAATTAGCATTTTCATAGTTCTATCTTAAGGTAATGATAATAATATGTGATATATTAATAAAAATATGATAGGCAAGTCGTAAGTAACAAACATTTAATGTTTACTTTTTATCTAAACTTAATATTATTAAACCATCATTTAATTTATTTTTATCGAGATTTTTAGTAAATGAAAACTTATATTAATTTTGTTTATCATCTATTAAAATACCAAATTTCAGCGTTTCAATAAATAAAAACATTTTCCTTAATATTCCATTCAAGTGCAAATACTATTTATAAATTGTAAAATTTAAATAATGAGATTAAGTTTATAAATGTATGTTATTATGTAGGTTATTATGGATTAATGTGTCATTTGTGTAGGCGCATTGAAGGTGTGGTAATACATTGTGTACGTGATTAGACATAATTTGCAAAATATGACTGAAATAAGATTTTTTTTCAATTATTATTCAATTACAATTTATTTTTATTTAAATAATTCAAAAATTTTTTGTAAATTATTATTTATTTTAAAAATTATTTAAGTTTTTCCATCATAAAATAATTTGTAGAATTTCAAGTTTGTTTTAGTTGACCAATCAATTTAAATGATTAAATTACAAATTTTATCAAACAATTGAACCAGAGGATCTAAATCTAATTAATATTTACACTTTACGTCTATATTTACTGGTATCCCCAAATATGACAATATATTCTAAAATCAAATTAACTTTTATTTAAAATTTAATTACTGGACATTTTCTGTAAAATTGATATAATTACCACACTATTCCAACTGTTTGAAATGTTTGAATACAAATTCAAACTTAATTTTTTTTGAATTTAAAATTGTTCGAATTACTTTAAGTTTAAGGTGTTTGAGGGTTTGAAAAGTTCAAGAACCCATCCCTAATTATAAAATAAATATTTTACATAAATTTGAATTTTGAATAGTTATGTTCACAAAATTGCATAAGTGTTTGCTATTGAATAATTATTTATACATTTTTTGGAATTTAAAAGTGTATCTAAATTTGATATAAAGAACAATTAAGTATTGTTGACAAAATTTAATTGAGACTAAATACTAAATAATGCTTAAGGAAATATTTTGCTAACTTATGAAATCAAAACTTATCTTATTGATTCATAATCAATTATTTCAGAATTCTACATAAAATCAAGAATTAATCTCATCTCAAAAGGGTGCAAGCGATATTTATATAGATTGTTAAACAGCTATTTTAAATAATTAGGTAAGATATAGGCTGTATAAATATCACTTCGCGAAAAATATCGCATGTACCCCTTTGCATGATTTTGTACTTTGACCACCTGTCACCTTTAAAGTATAAAATGCTCTTACTCATAAAAATGAATTAATTGTATTATTTCATATATTCTAAATTAATAATGGAATTTGATGTGTGAGATCTTGGATATCTTTCTAAATTAACTTTGGTTTTATTTATTATCTAAGTATTACTAACATAAATATAAGTAATGTATTTATTGGTAGATATTTACAATTAAATTAATAATCATTTATTATTTATGGTAAAAATTATAGTAAGTTATAATTTTTCACACGTATAATTCAACTCTGTGAATTTCAATTTTATTAAAACTACTAAAACTGGTTTGATGCCTAATCAAGTAGCTTGATGTATTTTTATTACAAATTCATATTTTTCAAAGCTTTTAAAAAATACTAATATTGGTTACAACAATTTAAAAATGAATAAACATGTGTATATACAAAATTGAATACTCTTCAATCTTCATCTTGTATACTACAGCCTACTAGATATAATAATAATTATTAATTACTTATGGTTGAGGACAATGGGAAAGCAAATCACACCTTTTTAAGAATTACAATGTTTACATACAATTTGCTTCTTATGATTATGATTTGTTTTTATACCAAATATGTATACTAAATGTTTATTTAAAACTGATTAATTTTGTATTTTACTATTTATTTTGTAGGTGTGTTTATTCTGAGAACAATGTTAGTGCACCAGAAAAAAAATTGATTAAATCAATTAACACTGATCATCCAAAAATAAAGAAACGTCCATCCATTGATTTATATGAACCTAAACGAATCTCGTGTGATATAAATCCATTATATTATTCACTAGCACAGTATGATGATTTTTCTTCAAGTGAGTTCAGCGATTTTGAACAGTGTGCATATGATGACATAGAATCAGTCATTTCAAACCAGGCGAATATTAGTAATTCATCATTTGGTAGCATGGACATTAAATCAAATAATTCAGTTGAATCTCGCCAAATTAAATCACAATTAAGTAGCTCATGTCAAGAGTCAACTGTGTTAACTAATGAAGAGAGTTTTATAGATGAAAAATCTTCACTAAGTTTTAAAATTGATGGATCAGATATTGGCAACAAAGTTAGAATAGTAAATAATCTTAGCTGTGAGTTTCAACATGATTTTATAAAAAAACCAAATGCTGATATAAATAGTTTTTCAAATCTAGAACTTGCGATTGGATGTAACAATATATTAGATTCATCGATTCATGGTCCAAAAAATAAAACAAATCCAACACCTATTGAAATTGTGATGAATAATACCAAAGGCTGTAAACCTGATTTATCAAGGGTTGACAGTTTGATAAACAAGAGTTTAAACGAGGAAAATATTTTACTCAATGATAACACCGATAGAATGATTCAAGAAACTGATGATGATTTAGATGTCTTATCGCCACACAGTTTTGAAACTTTTACTGTGATTAAAAAAAAGAATGAAAATGAAGATATTTTTTGTAAATTTAACCATTTTGAGAATAGTATTAATACAAGTGACCAAGATCCATTAAAAAGTGAATCAAATAATTTTCAGACATTTACTGTAATAAATGAAAATATAATAGCTGATGATGGCAGTGAATCTCAAACAGATATAGTTGTAAATAGTGTATCTTTTGAACCTGAAACTTCAAATGATTATAAAACATTCACTGTTGTTAACGGAATTAGTAGATCTCCTTTTAATTCAGAACAACTAAGTAGTTCATCTAATTCAACTCTATCAAATAGTAAAATATATATAAATAATAATGACATTGATTTAGATTTATTACCATCAACACACACAATATCTCAATTTGATACAATTACATTGTTACCACAGTCAAATAATTACAGTGATTGTGACAAGGAAGAAGACAATGTATCAACAAATTTAAATAATGATGAAAAAGAGAATAATATTTCTAAATTTGATATTGATACTACTAAAGAAGAAAACGCTGGACATAATGAGTCCTATAATCAAATTAATTTCAAACCTGAAGGAAATATTAGAAAGGAAGTATTTAGTTATTCAAATAATATTGAAAGTATTGTAACTTCATCTGAAAGTAGTATATCTACTAATATGAAACAATGTAGTGATGTTATACCTAGTATATTAAGTACAGTTAGTGACAATGCTACATTACATTTTATTTGTGAAGATAACAATAGTCAAAACAATTCAACTAACCAACATTTAGAAAAGCTGAAAAGTTCTGGTGAGTCGGATAGTACTCTGAGTTTACATCTTGAAATTTTAGAGAACACTAAAGGAATGAATTCTCCCGATTCTTTAAATGAAGATGATGTGTTTGGTCTGGAAGAAAAGCCGATTGTTTCTAATAAGCTAGAATTTGTACCTTTAGAAGCAACACCAATAAAAGATAATAGAAGTCCACGTTTGTCTAGAAAATACATGGAATGTTCACCTGTTATATCAGCTAACGCTTATATTCCCGACATTGATGTGGAAAAATCAACTATCACTGAAGAAAATAGTGAACGTAAGAACTCAAGCTCATTTTTTATTGATTTTAATCAAGGTAAGCCAAAAAATAAACCTAAACGTTTTGAAAATCTCACAAAGTCTTTAGATTCTAGTACGATTGCTAATAGTAAAGAAAAAATATTCTCTATGTTTATTGATTTCAACGAAGATTCAGAATCTAGTGAATCGTCGTCTAAAGGTATTAAACATCGTAAACCTCAAACACTTGCAGATCGGTTTGTTAGAATGCATAGCGAAGAGGCTTGTGTCAAAATTAAAGATTCTGAAAACACAGTAACTCCTCCTCCAAGTCGAATGACATCAACTGTAGAAAACTCTTCTGCTGACATTTCTGATTCTTGTAAGAAACAAAGTGTATTTATGTTTATTGAAAATGATACACCTACCCCAGTCAAACGAAGATCATTACCTCAGAGTTCTCGACTTAAATCTCAAAGAAATTCTTGGAATGTTGACAGTACAGTTGTTCATAAAACTCATCATAGAACTCATAGTGTAAATTTATCTGAAGAAAATCACTTTGATGCCAGGATGACTCAGAGTCATATAGAAACAGGATCAAATGACTTCAATAAACCTTCAGATTCATTTGATACTTTAGAATGTAATGTAACAATAACTGTAAATGGTGCAAAAGACAGTGGAATTGGTTTAGTTGATTCTTTTGTCCGACTATCTGATATGGATAAAGCGCCTTCTCAAGAAATTATCAGTAGTTTAAATAAGAGTGAGTCAAAATCCGAATCTTTGAGACGAGATTTAAAAAACACTGAGTTAGGCAGATGTTTAAAACGAATGTTTCCATATTTAAAAAGTATTGAAGTGGAACGTATATTACTCTCCAAACCACCTCATGTTCTTGACAGTAGAGAAGAAATTAAAAGTGGTCTTGGGCAAGATTTACTTCGTATGTTTTTAGAAGAAATTGGTGCGGATACAACTATTGATGTTAATGGAAGACGAATTAAAGCCCATAAATGTGTGTTAACTTCAAGATGCCAATATTTTGCTGCCATGTTCAGTGGTGGATGGGTACAAAGTGCTGGGAATGTTTTATATTTGAAAGGGTAAAAAAAAAATCAGTTTCACTTTATTCTTAAACATTCATTAATTTTTTTTATTTTAGATTTTCTTACAATACCGTTCATTTAACATTACGATACATCTATAGTGGTGAATGTGATTTCTCTGAGATTAAAAATGTGGCTGAATTATCCAAATTGGCTGATATGTTATGTCTTGAAGGATTAAAAGATAACATAATGTTATATTTAGCCGCAGAATATTGTCATTTCTTTAAGGAGGTTAATATGCTAATTAGTAGTTTTTGATATTAATCTTTAATTTATAATTAATATTATTAGGTTTGCGACCGTTGTACTATTGGCATTCTCGAGTGCTTGACATTAAGTGTTGCTTATGGACTCGATGATCTTTATTTGTCTTGTATAGTATGGATAAATGACAATTTTTCAGTAGTCTGGCCAACACACCACTTTGTGTCACTACCACAGGATTTAAAAGTCAAATGTTTCAGACATAAAGTTGCACACATTGATGTAATATATTTTTATTATGTAGTTACACAAATGTAATTCTTGACTGTTAATAATCATCTCTTAAATCTATAATTTTAATAAATTGCAGTTTTTATTGACCTCAATACAACTACTATATTTTGTATATATTGTATTAATCTGTTTTTAATTTGTATAGGATATAAATGATGTATTGAGTGTAACAGAAGGCTGTGAAAAGATAAAAAAATCTTTACCAAATGATGAATGGACTAAAGAAGTAATAGACTTAACTACAGACCTTTCAAATAGTGTAATAAAATATTTGGCAAAACATTTTTATCCTACCATAACATCAAAATAGTAAGTTGGTTATAATAAATCATAATCATGTTAAATATAAATTTTATACCTAATATAATGTATTTCTTGATAGTTTTAAACAAATACTCGAAAGTGAAAACTTATTTGCTGATAGCTTTGCTACACATTTGTTGGCGTCTTGTAATTGTGCAAATAGAAATCAAATAAGACAAGCTTATGATCACTTGAACAAATCATCATCAAATAATTTTTGGGTAAAATTACAAGTTAACTATTTTAAAAACTCGGCTAGATAATTTTAAAATTAATCACTAAGTATAATCTAGGTAATTTATAATAACATTTTTAAATATTTTTTTTTACCATTGATTAAATATAAATTATGTCAGACTCAGTCAGAATATATGTGTACCTTTTACAATATATTTTGTTTTGTCATTATCTCATTAGTGTTCATAAAATCATAATGTATAGGTCGTAAAGTTGATAAGTTATTGATTATTCTTGCTTAAAGAACATCACAACACTAAATTTTATTTTTTTTATTTTTAGTATATTGGTGTATCATAATAGTCAAAATAATGAAAATCGTTTTGGTATAAATCTGAAGTTAAAAAAATGATTATTCAACGAGACAATGAGAGTTTATGAATAGCCGCTTGACATTATAGAACCGACAAGTGATGAACCCCCCATGTTTTACATTTAAAAGTAGTTTGATTTACACAATAATTAAAAAAACTTATGATAATATTAAAGAATTATTTTTTTTCATAAACCAAAGTATATTTATATGCTTAAGATGATGATGTGATTTAAAATTTAAAATTTAATATATCTTGTTATTGGACACATATCATGAATTATAATTAAGTAAAATTATTGACTTCGCGACTCGCTCCGTGTTACCATATAAACTACATTTTAGAAAATTTACTATGATAGTTTTATCTACTATGTAAAAAAACTAGAATGTATGTCAAAATAATAATCACACCAGTATCACATACACAAAAAAACACTAAAGGTTCCGTAAAAAAAAATATTATCTTTAATAATTGAAATTATTGTGTTAATCTAGACACTTTTACATGTAAAACATAAGCCGTCATTCCGGTTTCAGCTCTATGACGTCACACGCATATCATCAAACCCTTGTATCTCATTTTATAATCAGTGTTGAAGTGTGAGAGCCACACCATATCTATGTCTTACACCAGCGGTTCCCAAACTTTTTTAGCTCACGGCGCCCTTTTTGAACTAAACTTTTCTCAAGGCGCCCTTCCCAAGACATAGCATGAATTTATTTTTAGACCAGGTAAATTTCTACGGCGACGCGGCGCCCCTGAAAAGACATCGCGGCGCACCAGGGCGCCGCGGCGCACAGTTTGGGAACCGCTGTCTTACACAATGACATACTTTAAATCTATGCACATTTGGTTTTAGTGTTGTGATGTCCTTTAAAAGTAAACAATTAATGTAACTTTGGTCTAATATTTAAATATAAAGTAGACCAAGTATGTAAGTTGTTCACTAATTTAATATTTTTTTGGGATTCTCATTAGTCATCTTTATATATAAAAATATATCACTAAAACTCAAAAATGGCTCGACTGGTTTGAATAATTTTATTTTTGTTTTGTTCGTAATTATGGTCAAGGCAAGGTTTGTAACATTTTATAAAAATTTACCAGAAACTGGAAATTTGGATGGAAAAAATACAACATTGGCACCATCTGTCCAGCAAAAAAAATAAACTAAATAATAATATATTTTTGTTTATTGTAAGGTGGTTATTGGTTATGATTGAATATAGTTTTAGACCTGTACCTATTTATATTTGGTCAAAACCACGGACTAAGATATAATGGACTTTAAACAGTGGCCACAAATGTATGTTCAAGAGGCAAGTGCGAGGGCTCGCAATGGGGTCCCAGGGCTTACAACGCCATCTGTATAAATCTAAAATAAGGATTAAGATACAAAATGTGAAGCCAAATAAACCACCGGTAGCACGGAAAACATTGGGTCCAAAGTGTGAGGAACCTTTTGGTGGCCATCCCCCAACCACCGCAGATCATGTTCTTTTAAGTCCATTATATCTTAGTCAGTGGTCAAAACTGCAAAACTTAGTAAAAATCTTATTCCCAAGGCTAATTTTTCAACCATTGTCCTGGGAACCTATACATGCACATCATAATAACATTTGGAATTGCATATGCACCTAGTGGGGTCTGAAAATATACTGTTCCGATAATCACAAGCGTGTCTCACGGACAATATATAAAAATATTAAATATCATTTATTTAAAATCTTTTATTATATTTTATAAAGCTTTTCAATAATCAATTAATTAAAAAAGTATATATTTTATAATATTGTTCATTATACATTTTCAGCATACACAAGGAGACATTTTAGTGAATGCTATTATGGAGTTGATAGTTAAAGGTTTAGCTTCTGACTTCAGGAACGGTAGAGAAAGACAAGCAATGGGTAGTCTTCCAAATGATTATCGAATGTCCGAAGCCCTTGCTAAAAGAATTGCATTTGAGTTGGGCTTACCTGGAATAGAGTTAGCAGCAAATGGAACTTTAATAACATCAAGCCCTGTTAAAAAAATGACAACTAGTACCAAAACGTTAAATAAAACTCCGGAAAATAAAGTTAAACTAAAAACTGCAGTTGAAAATACTCCATTAACTAAAAGTAAAACTCCAGGAAAATTTGCTGAGGTATGAAAACAATTTTAAATCTTGTATTATAAATTTTATTAAATAATATCTATACAACATTTTATAATTATTTAAAAAAAAAAACTATTTCAGGTAAAATCACGTTATATGGAACCAAAACCACAACTGACTACACCTACACCTCCAAAGATGTTATCTGTTCATAAAGATTTACCTCGTGGCCGTCGCATTATGTCATCATCAACATCTCTGATTTCATCACCTAATGTTAGGAGCACTATGGCAAGTTCTAGGTTGTCTACTAATCGAATAGACAGTGGCTTGAAAACTAAAACATCGTCTGAATTATCTCTGTCTACTCCTAAACCAAAACCTAGAACTATGTTACCTAAAACTGATCCACTACCATCTAACAATCGTACATCGTCCATTGCAATAAAACAAACACCCAAAACAACTAGAAAACCTATACAAAATAATGCAAGTATTAAAAAAACCTCAAACGAGAAAATTATGAATGGCGTTAAAAGACAGACTATTATTCCTAAAACAAAATTGTTGCCAAATGGACATCCCACTATAGGTTCTAGATCAGGTACATTTTGTAAAGATGAACCTACTGTTATACACAGTAAAGATATTACTAGTTGATTCTGTGTTTGATCAATCACGCACAAAAAAAAAAATTATAAAATGACGGTTCATATTGCGTATTTAATATTAAGTATATATTATAGTTTTAGTCACTAAAAGTGTAATTTTTTTCCATTTCAAATCTGATTGATATACTTGCCCTTTATTAATTTTACTAGAAATGGAAATTCTTAATACTAATACTAAGTTATAGTATTTGTAGTATTCTATCACTACCAAAATAAATGGGAAATTATTTATAAATTGTACTAACGTACATTTATGAGTAATATTAATTTTAATCATTAAAATTTAACTACAAATCTATATGTTTATGTTTACTTGTTTTCTTTTTTTTTCACATAAAAATATTTTTGCTCATAATAATTATTATTGTTTAGGTATGTTTAATATTGTATAAAATATGTAATTTTTCATCTGTCTGAAGTAAACAGTGTTTACTGTGCAATATATAAATAAATACATTATAATAGTTATAATACCATTTAACTATTTTTTATGATGTTTCGATAAACTTTCATAAATAATTATAACAATTTATTAATTGTAAACTTATATTAACCTTGTTTGGACATAAAAATTATATACATTTTAAATATAAATTATTTAATATTATTAGTTGTATAAAAATTGTATTTTAGATATATATTATATATAGATATATTATTTTTCCTTGTTAATTAATTTTTTTTTGTTATGCAATATTTTAAACAATTTTATATTAAAATAATAAAGTCCTAATGCTGAATTTCTGTGTTTGTAAAAATTGCAATATGTTAATACAGTACTTTTATTTTATAATGTGAACTAGTCATTGTGCCATTTAAGATTTAAATTCTAAAATTTTTCATTTAATGTTAACTATATTTATTATTGTTTATTATTTATTTTTGTATTTAATAGTTTTTTTAAGCACAGAGTCCCGTATTTATTAGTACACTTATTTATGTTTGTATTTTAAAAATAATTCTTTTGTAAATATTTTAATTTTAAGTTATCCTGCGCTTTGTCCGTCCAAATTCCAAAGATAGTATAAATAATTGTTATTTTATATGAACTAGTAGCTGTTTTGAGGATAATTTAAAATATTATTCAACAATTGTGCAATTAAGAAAAAATGTGCAATCTCATCATTGAAAGTGTTAAATTAATTATTGATTTTATTTTTGTGACTAATTGTAAATTATTTTGTTTTTAATCTCAATATCCTAAACACAGGAATATTATCATATTATGTTTAAATTAAATAGTTAAAAAACAATAATTGTATGTATGATATATCTTTGTATTTTGTTTTGATTATGCTTGAATTCAAAACAAATATGCACCTATATATATTTTTTTAATTCAGCTTTAGCTTATACATAATATATAATATAATAAGATTTAAGTTACTATAAAAACTATTATTAATAATTTATTTTTATTTTTAATAATATTATGATATCATCCTATTTTTTAGTTGATCAAATCATAGTTTATGTGATAATAATAGAATCAACCATTTATACTTTAGCTCTCTATTTTGTTCAAATATAGGTATTTATTTAAGCTATGTATTTAAGCATTTATGTAATATTAAAATTTTTGTAATGTTACTGCAAGCATTTACAACTATCCCTATTATTGTTACCTATTATCCAGGTGAAGATATGTATTAAAGTCCAATATTTGCTTTTGATAATGTGTTAAGCTCAATACATATAATTATAAATATTAAGAAAATAAATTAATTCATATGTATGTTTTAAATATTTTCTAACTTCTAACTTCAACCACATGCAATTTCCTACAGGACTATGTTTAAGAGTGTTAGAAATATTTTAATTAAATACTCGAGCAATTCCAAGTACTCTGGACAATTTAAAATAGGTACTTCAGGAATTATGTATTTATGAGTACCTACTTGAAAATGTTGAGTTATTCTAAATACTCGTCTAAGTCGGACATAGATATAATCTCGGATATATTTATTCAAACAGTAGTGGCTGGTTTTAAATCAGTGTTTTAAAAAATTACAAGTTATAACTATCCAATTAACATGTTATTAGTTAAATGCATGATACAATTTGATCGGTTTAGTTGACCAAGTAGATTTTACCTTAAAAATATAAATAATTTAATATGTATATTTAGTATTTACTATTCAAGTATAATTTGTGAGAACAAAAGTTTTTTCAAGATGTTCACTAAAGATTTCTCAGTTAGAATCTTTCAGTCTTATAAATTAGTTTATATGTATATTATTAAAATTAAATCCATTCAAAAAAGATTTTTTTTATATTCTGTGGACATATTTAAAATGTTTCAAACTGTAGGTTTATAGTGACTTATTTATAATTAAGTTATTATTTGTAATTTTTTCTGGGCATTTTTTAATAATTTTAATTGCATATTTCAAATATTTTTAATGCAACAAGTTCAAACTTCAAACCCTATTTATAATCCAACAATTTTATAATGTCTTAGGGTCGTTATTTCTAAACAATATATTGAATGTTATATTCGGAATAATGGAAAAAGCGCACAGTTTTGCTCTTAAAAATATTTTCATATTTTTATTTTAAAATAGGTATTTTTACTCTAGAATCTAAATTGAGCATGTTCTATTCAGACTACGCCGATATTGCTCATGGGTGAGAGAGAGAAAATCAACAGTGAGCTGCAACTTCTTAATAATGTGGATGACAATTGGTCTGATTTAGTTGTTAACGAACGTTTGCTAAGATTTTAAGTACCTACAGTACAAAATATAATTAATTTTTTTGTTGAATCTTAACTTGTTTTAGATTTCAACTATGGAAACATTAGAGAAATGCTAAAACTGAGAAAGAAAGAAATTTGTAGTTAATTCTACACGCATCAGTGTCAATATTATACACAGTTGAGTATGGATTTCGAGGTGGGAGGAGTTTGCCAGCTTGGCTTTGATTTTATATTAAACAATAGTTAAAATAATTACTGTTCATTGCTATAGTAATTAGTAATACTCAGTATGCTCAGTGGTTACTATGAATGTATAACATCAGTTGATTTTGAGAAAACCACATAACTGTTTAATGTTTATATTCTAACAAATTCAATTATGTAAATATGACATACTATATTCAATACAAAATAATTACAGCAGTTTTAAATAAACTTTGTACAGATGTTGAAACAGCTAATGGTATTCTTAAGACTACTTAATATAGGTAGTGTTGAAAATATTTTAGAAAAGGAATAAAAAATACCGCAACTACACTAATTTTTTCAATGTGGTGACACCTATAGTAACCTATCTAACGCCCTAACTCTATCGACTATCATTATTGCATACTTGCATGGATCTTATAATTTAAATGGGCATATAACTGTTGGATAATATATAGAAAAAAACATTTTTATTTGCTTTTTATGGAATTATTCAGTGTTGACGTAAAATTTAATACACCCAATACAGTGACTCTCATGACACCTAATGTGTAGCAGAGAGTAACAGTTTTTTTAAAATATATTAATTCAATTGAGAAACTATAATAAAAAGTCCAGGTAGTTAATAGGCTATATGTTTTATTGGACAACTATACATGAGTGATGTCTTATATAATTAATGTTATTAGCTCATTATAGTTCACTAGGCCACTTCCATAATAAAAAAAGGTACAACCTACTTCTTGAACAGTTATATTTATTTTTTAATTGGTTAAATAATACACACATTATAAACTATGTCATTATCATCATCAAACTATCAAATTGTCCTTCTAGTTCAGTTATACTGTTCAACATTTCCAACCACAACCGCTCACACTAATAACAATGATGTCCTCCCTACGGCTACTATTTTCATTGTTGTCAAACCTGTTTATTCACATCCAAATAGGGAATACTGTTTGCAAGTCTATTATTTTAATTTCTAATTTAAAAAAAATTTGTCAGTTAATTCACCATTGATATATTTTATATGCCATGTATAATGAAAAACATGTTTACCTTAGCCTCGCACATTTTGTAAAATGACGGAAGTATAAATATTTATAATGATAGAAAATGTATTTTATATTTCCCTTTTTATAAGATATATAGAAACATATAACAATCCAATATTTATAATAATACATCATAATATAAAGAATAACAAAAATAAATTTTAATTAGTTATATTTAAAATAATATTTTTAAAACAAAATTAACTATCAAATAAAATAATACTTTATAAAGAAAATGATATGGAATATGTTCCTAATAATAGTTAAATAATAAACAATAAAACAACAATTTATATCAACTAATAATGTTATTATCATTAGTTATTTCTAGAAATTGAGCACAAATATCTCTCCAGCATTCGCCCTTTTGATTGAACACAAACTTGTAGTAATTTCCATCAGCACAAATTACTATTTTAACAAGTTAAAAATTATAATGTGCTAACAAACTTAAAATTTAAATTATTACCTATGATACAATTGTTTTCTGATCCAAATGCACAAACACACTGTGGTCCATTGGGCACTTGAAATTTACAAAAGCTCCAACTAGAACTAAAGTATTCGGTAGAAATTTGATGCTAAACTTGACTGTTTATTTAAACTTTGGTCTTCTAGTGCAAATATATGAATGGTTCCATGATCACTAGCCACACACATCATAGTTGAATCCGCATTGAAGTTAATACTAAATTATTGTTGTAAATAAATGAATAAACAAATAAAATAAATATTAAGATCAAAATGTTATCTTTAAGTTTTGTAAAAACAACAAAATAAATTACCAATAAATTTGAGCTGTATTAGTTCCTCTTCGAAATTCATATAACATATTTCCAGACTTTGTGTCAAATACTCTTATTAGAGTTCCCTAAAAAATGTTTGTATTTGCTTTAATTAGTTTTATCTACAAGTATTAATTTTTTTGATTATAATGTACTCTTTCAGACGCTGTAGCCAGTCTTGTACCCTGTAAATTAAGAGCTATACATCCTAAGAGGGTTTCATGTGCAGCAATATCCAGAGGAGGTTTATCTGTATCTGCTAGATCTACCAATTGAACATGTCCCATTTTTCGCCCCGGGAATGCTAATAATGAATTGTTGCTATTGGGGCATAGCATACACAAACCTAAAAAATACAATTATTTAATTTAACTAGGTTAGTAAGTTGTTAAAAAAAAAATGAAAAGATAATTATAAATAGTATAATGATAATATATCCCTTTGGATTGGCATGAGTTTCAAACACATGTAGCTGCTGTGGAGTCTGCGTGAACGTGTACACTTTGATGACACCTTCAAGCACAACAACTATTCTATCTCTTCTTAGCCGCACACATAGCACGTGTGTGTTGAACTCCAAAGTAATCACAGAATCTTTTTTCAGATCATCCCAGATAACAACTGTGGGAAAAATAACCTCACAAATGAAAACGCTGATGGGTTTAATTTTTGTGCAACTGAGGTCGTACCTCTGTTTGTTGGATATTTTGGTGATGTGCCTCCACCAACCATAGCTAAATAATTACACCTAAATAACATTTCTACAAAGGCAAGGCCACCATCTGGAAAGTCTTGGCGCACTTTTTCTTTTAAAGGGTCACAGTTGTAAACTCTAAAGCCCTTATCCATACCACAAGCAAAACATCCTGAAAACAAATCATAATTAATTAGAATTAGATTTTTTGGCATAAAAACCTACATCTAATTTACCAGACACCCTTTATTTCAATTTTTTTTTAAACTTATGTAGTTAAGTATACTAAAATGATAATGAAGTCAGAATTTTGCTGTCGGGCTTAGTTTAACAGTTAGGACACTTTAACTTTAATATTTTATATTACAAAAAAACACTTTGAGGTTCAATTAATTTGCAACAAAAGCCAGGTCATACACACGACATTCTATCAGATAATGGGATCAAACTAAAAATTTAAGAAATTACTGAAACTGGCAACTTGTATCGTATTTGTAATTTATAACCAGTCTTGATAGGATTACTTTACAAGTACTTTTTTTCAGTATAATTATTAAAATATTTTTTTATGTTTAACACAAATGTATACTTAAAATTATTAATAAAATATACATTCTTTAATTCGTTGAAGAAATTAAGATATCATAATATACGTGTCTATTATATTGTAGAGTTAAATTTCAGAAAGGTAGATTTGAATTTTAGATATTGTGTCTTTTAAAATTGTAATACACGAAACAAAAATATTGTCCGTTGAAATACGACGGTAAACCGAAAATAAGTATCTATTTAGTATTCTGGAATAAAAATGAAAGAGAAAGTTTGGAAGTACTTAAAATGGGTACACTTGTCAAAAAGTATTTAATAATTATTTGAAATACCAAAAAAGTATTTAAATACAAGAATTCCGAATATTCAACCCGCAGGTTGCCTAAATATTGATAGGCAAGGTAGGTATTTAAAATCGTCTAATTAAAAGCGGATCAATTAGTTAATTACCTTGATCCTGATTGAAGCCAGCGAACAATAGTCGGTTGCCGTGTGGATTACTCCTGCCGATGTTCATTATTTCAACTCAGTTTACTGGCTGGCAAGGATTTTTTCAACATAAATCCATCCGACAACACACCGTGGACGGACAGGACGTGTTCCCAAACCAACTTGTTAACCGTATCGGCGACCTATTGGCTGCGTGAGGCACCTTGGGTGCATGATAAAAACAATTCGACCAACTAAGCGTTTAACGTTTCCTTTGTAGTGCCGGGGAAACAACAAACACATAAAATAGCATGCATACCGTTCGTGGAGACGGAAGTGTTCCGCAAAAACTGCAAAAATCTAAATTCGGATTGAAACCGTTGCAGCAGAATTCTTAAATCCGGAAATGTCGGCGGGACAATTAATGAGAAGGAAAAAAAAACTCAAAAATCAATATTATTATTATACGGGAACGAAAACAATAACAACAAACAACATCGAAAGAAACTCGTTTCGGAGACGACGGCGTTCGGGATAAATAAAATTAAAAATAATCGGAACGTCATAATAAAAGAGATAATGAAATTTATCTATGTATTTACATTCTCATTTCTCGGTAATTTTCACACGTCGCTCGCTTATCTCCGGACCGTTATCAATCACCGTGGGTTGGCACCGCCGCAACGTCAGCTGAACACACGGGGAATAGTGATAGAAATTGTAGTCTCAGCAGCAGCAAGCTGCAGCTGCTCTTGTTTTTTCGTTTTGCTTTTTCCCGTCACCCGTTCTATTATCTATTGCAAGTTTTTTTTCCCCTTTTGTGTATAACACACGCCATTGATATTATTATTATTATTATTCCCAAACTGCCGGTGATTGCCGCCGCCTCCGATATTTTGCCGGCTTGCCGCCTATAATTGCCAGTTGCCGCCAGTCTGCGCCGACCATCAGACGGTAGAGTGTGCTGAGTTTAGAGCGTTCTAGACAGACAGTGCGGTAGTAATGTAGTATCGTTCACTACGTTCACTCGTCGCTCGTCATTGTGGTCGTCAGTCAGTCAATGCGTGCCTAGTGCACCGGCCCTTGATAGTCTATATATAAATGTTCATCGTTTTTTTTTCTGTAGGCTGTTAACGGTTTTTCAAAAATCGTTTCTCAGCGATCCGGCTACTAAGCTGCAGCTGCATCCGTAACGCCATATTATTAATTATTAATAACACAATATTCAACGTTAATATTATTATTATTGTCATTTCGTTACGATGATGTCCTGTCACCCGTCGTCCGAACTCTACTCAGGGCCGTCGAGTTATTGACCCATCAACATATGCTATTGGCCGCCGCTTGCTTGTCATCGGTTACGAAATCGGAAATAGGTCCCCGCGGGCCATCGACTACCAATCATCCATCCGCTCCGAGACCGGATCCGTCATTGTTCACATTCGAAGTGATTATATCCCGCAGGAGGTTCGTATTATTATAATATTATGCAATTATTATGGAATTTATGGTGTAATGTCATAATAATTATATGTCTGTCATCATAGTGACAATAATAATAATTGCGATTTGCGAGTTCAACAGTATTTAACCCACCTACCCATTTATATTACGCACGTCAATCAGTATAGGTACTTATATTAGGTATTAGGTACCTACGCGATTTTAATTTACGACGATATTTGCATAAAACGCCAAATACCTATACCTATTAATTATTTATTTCAATTAATGGATTTCATATTAGTATATTACCCACGCTATACTACCGGA
This sequence comes from Macrosiphum euphorbiae, assembly GCA_949089665.1. Taxonomy (NCBI): domain Eukaryota; kingdom Metazoa; phylum Arthropoda; class Insecta; order Hemiptera; family Aphididae; genus Macrosiphum; species Macrosiphum euphorbiae. The sequence goes on along the minus strand of CARXXK010000003.1, from coordinate 63,650,819 downwards.
TTATATGGTTACCTACAACTAGGGTGCCATCATAGTAGGTATACAAATATTTGTACAGTATAACACACACTTATTTAACAACGATTTGAATGAAAAATTTTTCTCGGTAAAAATGACGAAATTTATTTATTGAGGGTAGGAAAAGACCCCACCCCCTCCTTGAACCGTCTCTGGACCTTGGATACGTTCTTCGCGTGATATGACTAATAATTATACATAAACGTGGTGGATGCAATAAAACATTTTATACAATAATATAACTTATAAGGTACCGTCTACGTGTTGTGTTACTATTTACTATTATATTATGCTGATCTACAATACGTTTTGTGTTGTCCATTAATAAAATGTACATAGATACGACTCGGTCAGGTTTTTTACTATTGTCAAGGTCCGGGGGGCGATTTTGGCCTTTCGTTTTGGCACTGCCTTGTAGCGTATTATTATTATGTATACGATACACAGCTGCAGGTTAGTGATTATTAATAATAATAACGATAAAAATATGTGGTGGAGGGGAAAACAGTTTTTGAACTCGAGCCACGAACGATTTTAAACATAGCTGCAGCACGAAACGCCCTCGAGGACAACTGACAGACCCCCACCTACCCACCCTTCTACAGTTCCGCGTCGTCCCTTCGGTTATAAGTTGTCACGTGCCACGACAACAATCGTGTGTGTGTGTGTGTTTATTTTATTACTTATTATGTCAAATAATATTATGTACGACTACAACTCCGGTCTTCTTTAAAAACCACCCCCACGCAAACCCACCGGTGGGACGTGCACCTGTGGATGCTCAGGTATACTACCCCAGTCCTCTTTCCGTCAACAAGTTTTCCGACACCGGTTGATGACCTTACCGACTGGGACCTATTTTTCGAACTCAATCAATAACCGCAATTGCACCTTATTAGAAACGCACATTGAAGTATGTACTTTATGAAGATACACTGGTAATTTCTTGTTTTTTTTTTTCACGTATCCGTGTTATGCCAAAACTTGTGCAAAAATGCTTCAGAATTAAATCGATTTTGATTTTTTTTGATAATCTAATTAGTACCCATAGGTACTATACTCTATTTGCATAATAATTCCCAAACTCGCTCATAAATACTCATTACTGAGCGACGCGAAACGCTCATCAATCGTGTATTATAGTACAGATATTCAAATTGAATTGTATTTTTAAAATATTTTGAGAATTTTGGAGGGTTCTATTTCTGTCGGTATTTTGAATAGTTTATAATATTGAACATACATTTTTCCGTTATTCTTTTTAATTTTAAATTCGTATTTATAATACTCCCTGCACTCGTTTTCGGAGTTTACGCCATTGCCGTTGGTACCTAACGAAATACTATGGTTATGGTACACGAAATATGTATGCTACAATTTACAAATATTGTTACAATATGCGTTTGCTTACCGTTACATACACGCTCGGTGTGCCGTAACGTACCTATTATTTGCGCGATGAAAACTTGTTTGTGGAACACTTTCCGTCTCGTTTGGTTATTAATTATTGCCAGAGTTATAATTCAGAAAAACATATTTCACTGATTTATCAAGATTATGGCATTTGCAGGAGGGTTTAAATTGCAAATTACAGAACGATTTTATATAATTTTATACATGCTTAAAATTGATTTTTTTTTTTAGTGTTATTACGTGTGTTTATGGTAGACGTTGAGTGTATTAACAACAAGAGGCTTCAATATAATTAAGTGGTATACTCATTATATTATAGTACATAATATGACTTATGAGTACCTACTTATATTCAATAACTTATTAAGTTGTGTAGATATTTTAAACTTAACAGTAAAAAGTGGGTCATTGTATAATGGATTTATGGATGGTATTAAATTTGAATTCAATGATATATAATCATTGTATAAGAAAAACGATTCTGAGCGGAGACGGTATGTCAGTCTAGGTATAAGACCTATTATATGTATCCTATTATATGTATACTTATCTATGGTATTAAAAGAAATTGACCTATAATAGGTACCTATAATAAATTCCAAATTAATCATATCACAATATCCATTAGGTACTTATAACGCCTTACATCGACAACAAACCCTGATACTATCATAGATATATAATAGTGTACTTTAGAAGTTTCAAGTATAATAATAATATTATACAATCACAACAAAATAACTAAAATAGTTATTCTAGGTTTTTTTTATGTAATTTCATCCAAATTTGAACTTAAAATGACTGTAAAAATAAACTGTGCCTGTGTATTTTTTTAGATTTTTTGGTAACAGAATTAGCTACTTTCGTAAAATAATTATTCAATTGTAACAATATATTAGGAGCCTTGCATTCAATTTTCACTCTTTTTTACCCAAAAAATAAAATTTTATTGATATTTATAGAAAAAAAAAAACTAAAAAAAATTGAAAACTGACAATGTCCATTGTCCTTAAACAAATTAAAAAGAATCAAATTATTTTCAAAATTTCATCGTGTATAGAAAATGCTAATGTTAACATTCAGAGAAATTTTAAGTATCTACAATCATTCGTTTTTTTAATTACAACAAAATAAGAAAATTGTTACATGAGAAATCGAGTGAATATCCAATGTTGTAAAAATTTGAATCTCAAACGCTCATAAAAATTTAATTTCACTTTCTTATAGACATTTTTTTTCTATGTAATTAGATAATCTTATAAGGAATCTTGTACTACATTTTAAAATCTTAGATTTAAAAAGAAAAAATTTTACGATTTCTTAACTCAAAATAATTTGTTGATTTTTCCATATTTTGTCATTTTTTGAACTTTAAATGCTTATAAAAAAAACTGTGACTAAGGATTTTTAATATTTTTCATCTGCCTGTGAAACAATATACTTGGAGCCTTCTATTAAATTTTCAAGCTTTTTTAACCAACAAAAAAAATTTTATTGATATATTTAGAAAAAAAACTAAAAAAAGTGGAAAATGAAAGTTTCCCTAAACAGTTTAAAATATTTTGAAAATGTTATCGTGTATAGAAAATGCAAATATGAACAACCAGTGAAAATGTCATGTATCTACGGTCATTTGTTTTAAAATTACACCAAAAACCAAATTCAATTTTGTGAAAAATTGATTTGCGTAAAAATTCCCGTTTTTCCTTAATTTTTCTTTTGTTTTCTTGGCGCTTTTGAAAATTACTGGGAATTTTAAATTTTGACCTCCCCAATGAATCAACGATATTCACTTTCCAATCGCACAAGATACTGAAGTTGAAAATTGAAGCATTATTTCAACTACTTATCGTGTTGTACACAGACACAAAAAAAATTAAAAAACACACATTGTAAAATTAATACATTCATCGTTCCACTTAGAATCTAAAATGTGTACAGTGTACGCTATACCTACATATTGTATTATCTGATTTTTACAATAAATATTAATGGAAAATTATTTGTTCGATATTCTATAGTGGTTATTGCTTAAATTGTCTCATGCGTGCGGTCGTTGGCGCAGTAATGAACAAACCAGTAGTCGAACTATTTTTTATAGCAGTATTAATTATGAATACCATGCATAGGTAATAGGTATTATAGGTAGGTACTCCATGAGTTAACTTAAGACATGCCATATACACCTACCTATCATTATTCTTTTTGTGCAAAGGAATATATGTTACCTATAGAAAAATGAACTATTGTTCACCGATTGTTCATTAAGAAATAGTATCTACGCGGCATTGTTTACCGTTCTTTACCAAGCATCTGCAGTTATCTATTATGATATTTTCAATACTCAATGCTGTAACTGTTGTCTAGTTGCCCTCAGTTTGACCTTTTGTCCCGATTGTACTCTGATAAAAAAATTTAATGTCTAAAATAATTCATAGATCGCTTTTTAGGTACCCTGGTACAGTAGTACATTGGTCTTTTGTATGTATTCCGTTTCGTTAGAAATAAACTGAAATATCATGGTGTAGTCAGAAATTAGAAAATACGAATATTCGTGCGAATACACGTTCAGCTGTTCAGTATAATAGCCAATAGGTAAGTGTTTCAACAAATCAAAACGTACCTACATAAAATGTTTTAGTTTGCTTAAACATAATGTAGGGTATAGCTCTATTAAAACAAACACTACATCTAATATAATATATTATATTGTTTATTTTTTAAACTAAATATAACGTTAACTATTTTATTTTTTTTTTGTTTCTACGACCTACCTACCTAATTAAGATGTTATTTTAGAGTTTGAAGGATAATTTTCATATACAATCAAAAATGCATTCGAAAATTGTCAACTGTTGCTAATAAAAATATAAAACTAAATTATAGATCTTTTAAGAAAAACATTATTATATTATTTTTATTTTGTAATGTTTATTAATAAATTTAAATTTAATGTTGTAAAAATGTATGGACGGTGTAATGACTTCGCTTTAGAGTTTAGATAATGCTACATACCTACATGACTACATGTCATGTTTGTATTCAACTGTTATCTATCTACTGTAAATATCTATATAAGTGAATGGTGTATCACATCATCACGTCAAACAACAACAATAATAATAATAATGATAATTATTATTATTATTATAGGATGTGGTTTGTTTAGGGCATAATCAGATGCAATATACAATTTGAAAATTAAATCCTTATTAATTAGTTATTATTTATCTTCCCTCAAATGTTTTTATTTTTATTTAATTGACAACAATGGCCATTAGTTATAAATTATAATAAGTTATACTATGTCTACTACATGGGTATATCTAGATTCAACACTGTGTGAAATAATATGTTATGCTTAGAACGATATTTTATGTTCTGATTCGATATAGTTCTTCGTTATAGTTTTTATATTCACGGAATATAATATATAAATAGTTTTTCAACCATTGGCATTGGCTAATTTTAATACAATTAGGTTTAATTTAAAGAGTTGTTTGCTTTAATTGTGAATTATTCACACGTAGTATGAATACAAATCGAATACAGACTTTATTTTTAGTAAAATTATTAGTAAAGAATAAATAACGATGGAAAATTTATTATACCATTGACTACTGTGTACATGATTAACATCAAAATTATATAATCAATTATTTAATGTCTTTAGTTTTATATATCTACAGTTTACAATAAGGTACAGAGTTTCTATAAAATTATGTTAGCCCACGTCGGCCGTCACATACTTACATTCATATTTTTGAAGTATCATCTTGAAAATTTATTACATTTAATTATAAAATCTATAGGTATATTGTATTGTAAGTTTGAGTATTTTTTTTACCATAACTAATCGACAATTATTATATTGTTTTCGTATTTTCTAATAAACTGAGATGGCTAAATTAGTAGTATTAATATTTAAAAAATTAAGTTATTAGTTTTAATCAAGTGTTTCAATTGTTTTATCAAATATTTTATTGGTTTTAAAGTTTAGGCAAAGGGCTAGTTAAGGAGTTTTTAATGTAATAGGAGGGCTGTTGCAGCGTACTAGGGAAAAAGTGTAACTTTATAGAGAGGGACTTAATTTAAATAATTGATTTAATGATATTTATATTTTTGGATGTTCTTAGAGATTAATTACAATTATTAATTTTCAATTCTTTCAAAAGTTATGAATTTTAAGAAAAAAATCAAGTAACTTGTATATTATGTTAAAAAAATAAGTAAGCGATAGTCATGTTATCTGTGAAGTAACTTTATACTAGGTATATATACCTACCTAATAAACTTTTATTTGATATCCACTTAAATGATTAATGACTATAACTATTGATAGACGGTATACTATTTTGATAGACTTGGTATCTGGAAAATGTATTTCAACAATTTCCAATCGACATATGCGTTCCAATTAAAATATAATATAATTTTTGCGTAGATATAGGTAATAAACCGGCCTAGGTATATCGATTCCACCGATTTTGTATCAATTCCGTCGGCTACTGTTCATAATAATAGATATTATCTTCCTATAGACTATACCGGCTGTTAACTCCACCTTGGATTCCACCTAGCCTTAAATTTAATAAATTATAAATATTTTTACCATTTAAAATAATAATCTATAGGTATCATGCAAGTCTTATATTTTATTAATTTATCTTGAAATAAATTATGCTTCTAATAATATAATACATTTGTTGTGTAACGTACTTACGCGTCAATACCTCATCATGTATAAAATATAAATCATGATTCATAATATGGGTATTTTACATTAATAAATTGGATATTATGACTTGTGTTAACTGTTAATAGATTAGTTATTTTAAGAAAGAGTGCAGTCTAAATTTTCTAGAATTTTTATAAATTCAAGACTTGGCGGAATCGACAAGTTTAGTATAAGTAGGTATATTATTATGAAATATGGACAATAGCCGGCAGAATCGATAAATCGTCAATAAACTTGCTTTATTATATTTCATCTTTCTTTATCTTTAGGCGGAATCCAATATACTCAATACAATTTTCTGTTTCATTTTAATGGTTCGTACAAATTTTAATTGAACACCATAATATAATAAATACATAAAGATTTAATATAATATTGAATGGCGTAGGTACTAAAAAACATGGCTTTACTACTAACATACTATTTAAATTTTTTTTACCACTTATTTATTTGAAGCTGCACCACTTAGTTTTATTCATTTGTCAGTAATTTTTCTATGGTTTTGTTTTTATAATATATTAGATTTAAAAACAATATAAATAATTTTATAAAATATCAGGTTGCGTCAACCAAATATCTACCAAAACTATAACTCAGCTATTAGCCATTAACCACAATAAAATTGGTAAGGACATTATAATATCAATTCACTCAGTTAGGTATATCTATTTAAAGTAAGAAAAATAATTAAGTAAGTAATAAATCATAGTAAATTCATAAAATTAAACAGATATTTAGGTATTTTGATTCTTGAGTGATACAGCGTCAGAAATAGCCTACTGTCGTGTTAACCATATATCCATTACCTGTAGTGACCATTTTTACCTAGCATGATAAAAATAATAAACTTTTTACATACAATTATCATACGTTAAAAAATAACAATGTCTTTTGATTGGCGAATGGCAGTGATATGAGGTGGTGCATAGCAATTAATGATGCCTCCCCTTAATCCCTAAAAAAATGTCCACCAGTTCAGGACTTCTTTGTCTCTCTGATAATAATACCATTGTTATATCTTATAACAAGGAGTTGCATTACCATGACAATATTTATTACATACAACTATATGTCTATATCAAATATTTATTTTATATTTAAGAGACTACCTTAGCTATTACATATTTGCTTAGTAGAACATTTGTAGTACCTATATCCTGAGTGGCGTTAGCGTTACCATGACAATAATATTGTTACATATTATAGCTATATCAAATATTTGTTTTATATTTAGACTATTACATATTATTATATTTTGCTTTGTTGGATATTTGTAGTATATCCTGGCTCTAAAATATAGTACTTACTTAGTAATTATTAAATATATTTATGTCCACTCTAATGAGTCTATAATAGTAGCTATACTAATTCGAATTAATTAATTCTAGCTCATTATTAATTTATTAATATACTTCCGTATATTAATTAATGTATGTCTTATATATTTTATATTTACGTCGGTTCAATTCAGGGTGACCAATGACAATTCTTTTCCGTCCTTACATCGTTATAATAAATTATTTTGTGTCTCCCGTTTTGTCTGTATTTTAAAAATATTTCTTATCAGAATATTATAAATTCTTTTCAAATAGATAAAAAATAACGCTTGGTAATGAGAAGTTATGATTTTTTAAAGTAAAATAAAAAATATTATTCAAGTTAAAAAAATACAATTTTAGCCTTTTAAAAATATTTTTTGTGATTTATCCATTAAATTTAAAAATAACTAATTAAATATGTTAGCACCATTATAAACTCAAAAAAAAAAAGTTCATCTTAAAATACCTAGGTAGGTACCTATCAAGAGAGATGAAAACAGATAGGTACCATTTAAAAATTTCTATAACTATTATTTAGCAAATTGCCAGTAATTTGTGACTTATTTCAGTATAATATTAGGTGAGGTATTAATGTATTATAACCTTTATAATATTTACGTAATACCGTATAATAATAATATACATATTATATTACGTATATGAAGTACAAGGTGGCCGCTGAATTATGACGTCATGCGTATTTTTCAAATGCCCGTCATTGTCTAAATAATGGTCATATTAACAGTTGTTAATGGTACAGAGTTTTTTTTATCATTTACCTTATTATAATATTTTATTAGAAAAAAACATGATTTTCTTTTGTATACCTAGTCCTTTAAATATTAAATACATAAGAAATGTTTAGAATCTGAATATTGAAATTATATTACCTACTTATCTTTTTTTTTACAAAGATTTTCAATCAAAAATTTAATTAATTATTAAAATTAAATTATTTTTTCTGAATAAACTAATATTTAAATCTATGGATACAAATAACGTTCCTGAAATTAATTCATTGTCCTATATTGTTTAAATGAAATTACATTAAAATGTTTGACTGATAGGTAGGTTTAGCCGATATAGATACATATAACTATATAGTTTATATATAGAGGCCACAACCATAATAGCGCGTGTTATTTATTTGTATCTTAATTCAAGCTTAGCTACTAAATAATTAGTATTCGTATCTCAAACTGTTAGGATTGAATATGAAAGTATTATATTATTGTCTACGGGGTTATTTTCTACTGCTAGATAGTAGAGACAAAAAATTCTTCTGTTGCGGTTTCTTATAAGTTATAAGTTATAACTTACACAGTAACGTACAGTACCATACGTTCGTCGACATTAGATATACATTTCATCATTTATGTCAATGGCAATCGCATTGGCAATTGCGGTCTTTCATATTAATTATATTTTAAAAGTTTATCAAGGTTTTTATATAACTAAACAAAAAACAAGTATATGTATGGACCTCTGTATCTAAAACTAAGTTTAATACTGTCAAGTAATATGACATGCGTGATACACGTTAGGTATATACATTTAAATTAGTTAATATTTTTTTTTCTTTCACGTACAATTTAAAATGAAGATAGGTACATAATAATTAATCATACTTTTTTTAATAATCTGATGATGTAATATATAATATATAATACTATATTATCACGTATTTATAAAAAAACTTATCTTTAGATATTTCTGCACTGTATGAAATTTAAACTTATAAATGATAACTTACAAACATTGATAAATAGTAAATAGTAATTTAAAAGATATTTTAATGCTGCATGTTGTACAACCAGTTCATGAATATTATACTCTTTTTTAGCTTATTTGATAGGTCTATATTTCTAACCTTTTCTGATAAAAATACCTAACTTAATGTTTTTGATAAAAAATAGATTTGGAAGCAAATTATTATTACTATATATATAGTAGGTATTTAGTGTATTTTTAATTATTTTAACAACTAATTAAGAACATTTTAAGAGCAAATTTAATAGGTCTATATTATGCTAACCCCTTGCTAACCTTTTCTGATACAAATAATTTTTGATTTTGTTGATTTGGTAACTAATTATTATTAATGTACTAAATGAAGAACATTTTAGGTACCCTCTTGATCCTGATCTCACATCATTGTAATACTTCCAATCAGAGTCAAGATCGCGGAGTATAAAACTAATTGAGATTAAACACATTTTTATTATTTGGATTAAATATATTTTAGATTCTGAGTGGAACGATGAATGTATTAGTTTTACAATTTATTAATTTTAAACAATTTTATTTAATAAAATTAAAATTTTAAATAAAAATAAAATTCAATTTTAAACAAGATTTAACGATTTTTAAATTTTTTGTCTGTCATCACGGTTTGGGGCACTGCTTCGATTTTCTTCAAAAGTATCTTGTTCGATGGGAAAGTGAATCTATAGTTGGTGCATTCGGGAGGCCAAATTTTAAAATTCCCAATAGTTTTCAAAAGCGTCTGGAAAAACAACATAAAAATTAAGGAAAAACTGGAATTTTTACGCAAATACGGTTTTCCACAAAATCGATTTTGGTTTTTGATGTAACTCTAAAACAAATGAACGTATATACATGAAGTTTTCACTGGTCGTTTATATTTGCATTTTCTATACGGGATACAATTTTCAAAATATTTTGATTTGTTTTGAGCTGTTTAAGAACATTTTCTGTTTCCATTTTATTTGTCTGTTAGATTCTGCGTGGAACGATGATGTATTGATTTACAATGATGTGTGTTTTTTTTAACTTTTTTTTTGTGTCCTGTCAGCCCTTTAAGAACAGTAACTGGCCTTGGATTTTTCTTCAACAAGTATCTTTTTTGATAGGAAAGTGAATCTAGTGTAGTACTTTGGTAGTTTACAGTAAAATTTTTCCAGTAGTTAGTAATTAAGAAAGTAACTAAGATTGAAATTTAATACAGAGTCCTCATAGTTTGTCCAACTTTTATTTAAAAAATTCGACCTACCGGAGACAATAATTTATTTAAATTTTATCAACATTGATATTCTCTCCGTTTCCCGTAGCGATTTTCTCATTGTCGTAGTCAAAACGATAATAGTAGTGTGAATTGACACATAATAGTTTTTTACAGTTCCATAATACGTACATTTCCAAATAACGAGTTTTTGAGCTTTTGACGTTCAATTTCAATGTTTTTTTATATGTAAATACGTTTATTGTTGGTCAAAAACTGAAATTGAATACAATGCTTTGATATTGTTGTATTACTAGCAGTGACAATATAAAATGTCATATTATAAGGATCTAAGTTCAAATATTAAAACATTTATCAAATTTAAATTAAAATTATTTGTAGTACGTAAATGTCTACCTTAGATGAAATGTAAACTTCCACTTAAATAGGTAATAAATTACTTATTCACACTTCTAAAAAAAATTATAAACACGAAAAAAGATCCTTATTAATTTCATAGGCACAGATCTCTGGGAGATCTCAGGAATTTTCAATTGAGATGGCGGGGCTGTGGATTAATTTCTAGAAACAATATATGGGGGCTAGCGAGAGCACAAAAAAACGGGGTGTAGAAAAATGTTGCCAATGTTAACCCTCCCAACCCCGTCAGTACGCCAATGCATAGGCTGAACTGTCTTCGATCAGAATCTTTTTTCGTAATGATATTATATCATTGAATTAAAATTTTACACCGCCCATCACAGTAACACCACTTGCTCAATTTTAGATTCTGAGCGGGAAGCTAGATGGTTTTATATTTTATTATTATTTTATTTTATCCTGTTTACAAATTTTCTACCAGAAGGAGTCCTTCGATTTCGACATATAGTACCTTATCTTTTAGTAAATTGGATCATTATGGTACATAAGGTAATTTTTCGAATTTTTCAATTGTTATTTGATGCCACGGGAAAAGCCACCGTCAAATTACGAAAAACCGTTAAAAATAGGATTTTAATTTCTAACGCTTTGTTTATCACCATAGAAATGAATAAAAAATTATAATACTATACGTAATTTTAATTCAACTTACAGGCTATAATAAATTATAACAATATAAAATATCCAGACTGACAAACCATCTCCACTCAGAATCGTTTTTCTTATACAATGATATTATATCATAGAATTCAAATTAATGCAATCCATTATACATTGACCCACTTGTAATCTACTGTACAGCAGAGCGACATCCACTTACCCACTTTTTTTTGTGTATAGGTAATTATATTCTGTTATATTAGGTATATTTTAATTTATTACATACTTCTATCAATTTCTCAATTGTTCGGGCAATATTCGAATAAGTGCAATTCGATATACTTTTCTCGAAAATCTAAATTACACATATCAGTATATCACTATCATATGGCTGAATATATTATAATATATGATTGAATGTTCATGTAGGTGTAATAAAGTAGTACCTAGATATTTTTATTGCTGTATATGTTATTGTTTATTTTAATTTGTGTAGTTTTAATTTTCTGTGAAATATATGTAGCGATAAATTCTCTTCATTTCCCAGCCTATTCATGCATGCATTGTGTATATCTACTGCTATATATTTTAAGTTCTTAGATTCTTTATTCTTATATTCCTAATTTAAATTCATATTATCAACTATTAATACCATAATTTTTTATTGAGTACAATAATGTTTTTATGTCTTCAGTTCTGTATGTAATGATATAGGACATAGGCAGTGAACTAATTTGTGCAGGTGATTAATAATAAAAATAATAATAATAATATTAATACACATGTATATTTATTTTTTTATAAATATATATTATGTATGTTATTATAGTTGGGTGCCTCTTGGACTTGTGTGATAAATAATCCTACATTATAGCTGTAAACTTTGATGTAAGTAAATGAATTGTCTCTATCACAATTTCATGACAAATATCCATAACTCTGCATACATGTAATAATAAGTATTATTTTGTATTGTAGAATTACGTACATTTATAACAGATATAGTTTTACCTACTAGAGTCTGTTATATTATTTTTTGCGCATGGTATTTTTATTATTGATACAATACCTATGTCTGTGTCATACATAGAATAGTAAGAACTGATATTTCCTTTATAATGTTTGAAACTTTTTTTCCACTCTGTTTTTTTTTTATTATTAGAACTTATACAAACAAGAATATCTACAATCTGTAAAAATGCATACAATAGGTAATATAGGTGGAGGAGGTACAAGTATACAGGATTGGACGGCTTGATAAAAAGGGGGGTCCAATGGGGGTCCCTACTTCATATTTACGTCTGAAGCTATAAAACCGAGTATAAAACCTTAATTCCAGCCATAGTCGTAATGAAATAAATTAAAACTTATTACCTAAAATGTTAAACTATTTTTGAAGGTTTCTTATATTATAAAATATGCATTGTATATTTTTACTTGTAATATATCAATATATTTTTAAGTGCAGAGCTGCCTCTGTCACTTTTCTCACTTTTTGACACATATTTTAGGTTTGGCCATTTGTTGTCACTATAATATTTCGAAAACTGTCTCTATCTCACTTATAGTCGTTCATTATTATGTTTCGAGACAGAAACCGAAATTAATCACGCAATTTTTAAAACTGTTAATTTAATTTTACCCACGGACTAAGATATATATACTATACTATAACTATGGATAATAGATATATCTTAGTACGTGATTTGATCACAAAATAGGTCTGGAGAGGGTTCCATTCTGATTTCATCTATTCTGTGGTTGTTGTAAAGACTATATAATATAACGAAAATTGTTTTCTGGTAATATTGTGTGACCAGTGACCTATGGATACATTGAACCCTGTTATATGTATGAACACTATAACCTATATATTTAATATTTATGTTATACATATTATCATGCCAGTTGTAATCTTCTAAATTTTATTGAATAGAAATCTATATATTTTGTTATTAAAGTCTTAAGTAGTTTTTACACTATTAAAATTTCCAATTCGTCAATTAGTGTTATTTTAGATTCTGAGTGAAACGATGTATTGATTTTACAATGATGTGTGTTTTTTTTTATTTTTTATTTTTTTATTTTTTTTGTATCTGTGTACACGATAAGTAGTCGAAATAATGCTTCGATTTTCGACTTCAGTATCTTGGTCGATTGGAAAGTGAATATCGTTGGTGCATTGGGGAGGTCAAAATTTAAATTCCAGTTAGTTTTCACAAGCGCCGGGAAAAACAACATAAAAATTAAGGAAAAACGGGAATTTTTACGCAAAATTGATTTTCCAAAAAATCGATTTTGGTTATTGGTGTAACTCTAAAACAAATGAACGTATATACATGAAATTTTCACTGGTTGTTTATATTTGCATTTTCTATACACGATAACATTTTCAAAATATTTTGATTTATTTTGAACTGTTTAGGGACATTTTCATTTTCCATTTTTTTTTAGTTTTTTTTCTAAAAATTTCAATAAAATTTTATTTGTTGGTTGCGAAAGCTTGAAAATTTAATAGAAGGCTCCTAATATGTTGTTTCAAAGGCAGATGAAAATATTAAAAATCCTTAGTCACAATTTTTTTTTATAAGCATTTAAAGTTCAAAAATTGACAAAATATGGAAAAATCACGAAAATTAGCAAATTATTTTGAGTTAAGAATTCGTAAAAATTTTTCTTTTTAAATCTAAGATTTGAAAATCTAATACAAGATTACTCATAAGATTGTCTACCTTTATCAATAAAAAAATTTCTACCGGAAAGTCAAATTAAATTTTTATGAGCGTTTGAAATTCAAATTTTTACAACATTGGATATTCACTCGATTTCTCATGTGGCAATTTCCTTTTTTTGTTGTAATTAAAAAACGAATTACTGTAGATACATGAAAATTTCACTGAATGTTTATATTAGCATTTCCTATACACCCTACAATTTTGAAAATATTTTGACACTTTTTGAGCCGTTTACGGACATTTTCAGTTTTCAATTTTTTTAGTTTTTTTTTTCTATAAATATCAATTAAGTTTTATCTGTTGGGCCAAAAAGTGTAAAAATTTAATACAAGGCTCCTGATATATTGTTACAATATCAGTTGAAAAATATTAAAAATACATAGGCACAATTTTTTTTTATAAGCATTTTAACATCGAATTTTGATAGAATTTTTCAAAATCTCGAAAATTATTAATCATCGTAATTAATAAATTATAAAATGTTCAGTTTTTATAGCTAAGGATTGAAAATTTAAAACAAGATTCCACGTAAGTAGTTAATTCTCTTACCGAAAAATCTAAAAAATATACAATCACAGTTTACTTTTATAGTCATTTTATGTTCAAATTTGGACGAAATTACATATTAAAAAACCTAGTTATTTTGTTGTGATTATATAATATTATTCGTGGGTACCTACTTGAAACTTCTAAAGTGTACTATTATATATATATGATAGTATCAGGGTTTGTTGTTGGTGTATAACGTGTTATAATAGTACCTAATGGATATTGTGATATGATTAATTTGGAATTTATTTTAGGTCAATTTTTTTTTTAATACCATAGATATGTATATAATTTGTCTTAAACCTAGACTGATATACCGTCTTCGCTCAGAATCGTTTTTCTTATACAATGATATTGAATCATTGAATTCAAATTTAATAGCATCCATTATACAGTGACCCACTTGTAACCTACTGTACAGCAGAGCGACATCCACTTACCCACTTTTTTTTTTTTGTTATTGGTGTGTATCAAATTAAACCATATTTTTATCCGATCATGGGAAAATGTACAATTCAAGATTTGTGGCTTTTAAAAAAGGATTTTTGTAATAATAACATTTCAACATGGGGGAAAAGGCAATCAAATAGATACACAGGTTTTTTGCATTGCTTGTGCTTATTTAAATAGTCACTTTTAGTCACCTAAAAAAGACAATTAGTCACTTTTCTATTTATTTTTTTAGTTGCAGCCCTGAAAGTGCAAATAATATCTTATATAGGTAAATAAGGTACATTATAATACGATCTTAGGTTAGAATTTTTTTCATGATTTAGAGAATTAAAAATTGTTTGAAAATTAAAATAAAATTACAATATTATTTTGTCTTGAGGTGATCGAAATAGGATTCAGTCTGTATCATATACTTATGCTTACTTTTAAATGTTGTTCTAATACGTGTTTATGATAATATTAATATTGTTCCTTAAAATATCTGAATAATCAACTGAATTTTTTCGGGTGATTGCAAATTGCGTCCACAGTGAGCACGTAGTAAAAATTTAAAATAGTAAAGTGAACTGGGCCCGGAATTTTTCTGTTTTTAAAATGGGTATAGTATATTGCACCCATTGTATTTAAGTGACATTGAACTTATCGGTACCTTTTTTAAGCACTTATATGTACATGGGTGTAAAAGCCAAATGTTTATCGATTTAATCGTTATGGTATTATTCCTAAATATTATTCATACTTCATACAATTTTTTAACAAATTAATATACCCACCCATATTATTTAATTTTTCCATTTTTTATCAATTATCTAATTTATTTTAACCATACCAAAAAATCATTTATGGAGGACAATGATAGCTTCCTCGGGGTAATACTATCACAAGTATAATATTAATTATAAATTTATAAATTAAAAGTATACTGGACATAATTTACTACATAGAAGAAATGTATACCTAAAATGTATTAGGTATTCTGCGCAATTTACGTTTGTTCATTTTTCGATGTAGGTATTTTGATAAAACTCAAGTGATAATTAAAATTTTCGTGGCTAATGACATTATATTATTATATTATGCAAAGAGCAAACATTGCGCAACACGTAAATGTTATCTTGAAATAATAAATAGATGAGTTTCTTTACAGTAATAAAGTTTATGTAACTTATATAAATCAAATCATCATGTCTGAACAATGTGGTGGTCCCATTTTTACTGAG
This sequence comes from Macrosiphum euphorbiae, assembly GCA_949089665.1. Taxonomy (NCBI): domain Eukaryota; kingdom Metazoa; phylum Arthropoda; class Insecta; order Hemiptera; family Aphididae; genus Macrosiphum; species Macrosiphum euphorbiae. The sequence goes on along the minus strand of CARXXK010000003.1, from coordinate 63,634,371 downwards.
GTGATGTTTGTTTTAATCAAGGTACCTAAATTAGTTTATCGTAACTTCATAGTATACCTAACAAGTTTACTTTATAAAAAAAAAAGATGTATTGACTCTTTGAATCATGAGATAATATGTTTCGTATAATATGTAGGACGTAGGTATTTATTCACATTTTAAATGGGTTTTTCAGTTTGCGTTATTAAAAATTATAAAAAAATGTTTCGTTATATTTTTATAATATTAATTATTATAATAAAATATTAACTAATATTTGTTTATATATTTCAGCTGTATTGTTAAAAAGATTTAAATTTTTATTTACAACTTGCTATTATTATTCTAATTTAAATTATCAATGACTGTTATTTTAATCATACTAATTAGCAATTGCTGGATTATTGGCAATTTATTGCTCTATAAGTATAATACCTTATGTGAATTAAGATTCGGGTGAAATATTAAAGAAGTTTAATATTTAGACGACGATTTTTGTCATATATTTGTTTGTACTTATTATTAAGAATACGGGACTATACCTAACTCTTCACTATTTTTTTCTATTGATTATTTTTGTGGTTATTTAAAAATTTAGTTGTAATCTGGAACACAGAATGCTTTTAATTAATCCTTTACACTATTAATACCTAGTAATTTTTTGATTTTTTATAATTTTTATATTTTATAAATAATCGTTTTTTTTATAAATATGACGATTTATCATATATGTTAAATGTATACCTACTAAATATCATCAATATACTGCTCTGATATGAGTATCTGTGTATGCTATCCAGCTTCTATATGTTTTATTTTCTTATATCCTTAAAACGATTTGTTGGTTATTTACTCTTACTTGTGATTCATATTTCATTTGCTTATATAATAGGTAATTAAATATAGGTGGCTATGCATAATTTTTTTAATATCTACGCAATGCTTAAGTTTTTGGTAGGTATATACATAATATTAAGAGGTTATCGAAGGTTAAAATTCATTATCAGTAAATGTTTTAAAGTTTGTATAATAATATATTTTTACTTAAATCTATTACCTAGTACTAATCAACTAAATAGCTGGAACTCATAATATTATAGGTATGTAAATAGTAAATAGTTTGGATCTGCACAGTTATATGTGATGATTTTATACGTCCTTGACATATTATTATATACCTAGGTATGGTTCCAATGAACGAACATTTTCATTATTGTTTTGCTCAATGTCTACTTTTGTTGTGCATAACGTATGTATTCTCTAATTACTCTAGTATTCAAGGTTGTTCTTCCAATGCGTTCAGATGTTAAATACTTCATTGTTCGTTAAGTCCGGAGATCTCATAATTTGCTTGAGTTAGAATATACCTAATCTGTATTATAATAATTATAATGGGTTATTGCTTGTCTATTTTTACTTTTTATTACTGTCATTATTTATTGAAATAATTTAGTATGGATTTTTATATTTATAAATAAAATATCGTAGATAATTTTTATTTAAAATGTTTTGCACCTGTTAATATTTAATAATATCCTAGGTAAATGTATACATTGGGCATTGGCGGAAATAAATTATAAATTTAACTTAGTTCAAGCAACGTGTCACAGTTGCATCTAATATTATTTTATTATAGAGATTGTAATATGTACATTTTGTTCCTACTTATTAGAATATCACATTTTTCTGTTAGATAGTTTTCGAAAAAATCGTATAAAAATCGTATATCATACAGCAAAATAACAAAACCGTGCAGGAAGTTGCACTAATGTATGAAGGTGTATGTCGTTATTGAGCAGGTATGTCCCTGTAATGAATCATATGAATGTGTTAAATTTTATTAAGAGGGCGTCACACTGTATTTGTATTATTTGTATAACATACACAGGGACGGATTGGAATTTCAGACCAGCCCGGGAAAATGCTTTTTTACCGGCCCCCTATTTGTTGGGAGATTGGGGGCAACTGGCAAGTGTACACCATACTGAAGATGAAGATAGTAATTTTTTTTAGTATTTTAAATATCAGTTGAATATTACACTAAAATAATTTAACGTATATATTCATATTAAAAAAAAAAAAAAATAGGTACCTATTTAAGTATTTTGAAAAATATGTTGTTTCTCTCATTCTCTATCAATAAAATAAATTGTAGATTATTGTACTTTAACAGTAACAGTTTAATATTTTTAATTATTAATATATTTCTAAAAAAAGTATTTTTTTTATTTTTGTATTTGATTTTTTCAGCTCCTCATTTTCGTTTTTTACTTCAGTTTGATCCATCCATTTCCATTTTATTTTATAATTCGCCACTATTACTATTGTAATACAAAATATTTTATTCTTATTTCTTTAATAAAATATTCTTATTAGGTATTCATATTAACGAGTAACGACCCGCGTCGACTTGTATCGTCAAAATTCGTCGTAATTACTCATTAAACTCAACCCGCCTGCCCATCTGATCGACGACAACCCGAATAACCAATTAATAATTATTTATAGATTTTACTGTCTACGGAAGTTGATTTTTTGATTACGGTTACCTATTGTTATTGATAATTAATATTATTATTCAGTTTCTGTCGTAGACGTTGTATAGGTACTTCGTACTTGTATTATTACAATTTACAACGTTTTACGTTGTAATATTATAGACTGTAATATCATTGAATGAATAATCTATAATCAATGGTAATATTTATTAATTATTAGATTATATTTACTGTTTAGTACGCGGCCCATCGGGAAATTCCCGATTTCCCTATGGCCCAATCCGTCCCTGAACATACATACATTAGATTTTTACGACGTCGTTAAAGTTAAGATAAATGTTAATCTTTTTCTGGTGGGTTAAACAGTACCACATTATTAAAAAAAACCCTTACGAGTTATTTGTTAGAACACTTTTTTTTTTTTTATACTGGACCCCCCCGTAAATACGCATGGGGATACCTATCAAAAAAATTAAAACACTACGATACAGATAAAGTTCTTCCTTATTCGTTGTGGAATTTCGATAATTCTTCTATAATATAGAGGAAAACAGTTCTTTTCTATGTGATAAATTTATTGTAAGACGGATACAACATAATATGCGGATGTGCCAGACTCTATTTTTAAAGATATTTTACGATTATTCTATATCTTTAGTCAATTTTTTTTCTCTTCGTAAGTTTAGTCTTTAAAAAATTTTAGCCACGAATTTAATAAGTCTATTATCTTATCTTATATTGCCGTTATTTTATGTACAGTATCAGTCAATAACGGCGTACTGAAGAATTGTGTGATATAGGCTTATTGTGTTAAGAAAATAATAATTTTAGCAATAGTAGAAATGTTTTAAGTGTTTTCGGTGTAGTATAGTATATTTTTTTATATTATCTACTTAAACAAAATACCAAGCGAAAAGAAATCGATACTGATTCTACTAGGAACTAACTAGATTCACTTCCCTATCAGAAAAGATACTGTTGAAGAAAATCCGAGCACTCTTACCCTAAAAGGTGATAACAGACACAACAAATAATAAAAATAAAAAAAACACACATTATTGTAAAATCAATACATTCATCGTTCGACTCAGAATCTAAAATTACATGCATTTTAAACTACAAAATAAATTTTCAAATTTTTGTTATTTTCGGCATTTTGACAAAATTTGATCTTCTGCAGACGCTTACAAAAAAAATGTGACCAGATTTTTGAGTTTTAATTGCCGTTAAAAAATCTTTAGAAGAACCTTGGGTAACATAAAATTCAAGCTTATTTTACTTGAAAAAAATCTACATCATTGTAAATTCAAAACATGCATTGCCCTAAATCGTATAGGTATACAATAAGTTTCAAGTTTCAACTAAATCCTAAATAGTCATTTCTGCCTAGGTTATAAATTTGTTGCTTTGAATTATTTTTAAAATTAAATGATATTTATCATAGATTTCAAGCCTAAATCAAAAATCAGCATTTTTACAATCATATATTATTTATTAACGCAACATTAAAATTATACAAATATTGAACAGTATAGTTATTATTTAATATAATATATTATTGACGTTACCGATAGCTGAATGTCGTAATTCATGTTTGAAAATTATATATTTATGTATTGTACCTACCGATTATGTGATACTGTACAAGATATTGATAATAAAAAAAAAATATAAATATTTGGTATATTAGTAAATAATAATTTATATTTTATTTTGTTTTAGGTAAATTATCATGGACGCTGGGTTTAAAGAAGAGCGGCCACCTCATCCTAGAGCCAAAGCCAACATTTTTGAAATCCTCACATTTGGGTAATTTATTATAAATACATTATACATAAACATTTTTACTCCATCAAAATAAGTAATAACCGATTGGTGTACCTACTGTTTAATTCTTAGTTACGTCTATTTTTAATGGGTTATATTATATTATATCACCATTCGGTAGGTACTGTATAATATAATGAACATTTTAAAATACAAAAACGTGTATCCTGGTTCTCCTGGTATAATTATTAATTGTTAGTATGCACAATGTTTTTATTAACAATTAATTCTATTTATTTTTAAATATGCCTTGTTTTTTGTAATCAAAAACACTGCGAATAAAAACGATGTGTTAATTTAATAATATACGAAACAGGAAATAAGTAGATAATATTTTACTAAATGGCACTCACGTGCAACACAATATGTTTTTTTTTTTAATTTTATTATTTTCTAATTAAAGTAAAGTAGGTGTATAGATAATTTAATGCAATATGCCAATATTTATGTTTGTATTTTGGGGTATAAGCAAAATAGGTAAGTAACCTATGACTTGTTATCTCTAAAACAAAATATTTTTAATGGTAATGTTTCTTTTGCACCTTAGACCACACTTTAACCTAATGGCTATTATCCTAGTTAGAATCTCTGGAATATTCCTCAGTTTACTTAGATTTCATAATACGTTCAGTGTTTAATGCAAACCACTTATAATATATTGTAATATACACAGTACCCATTTCACGATAAATAAATTTATTTTATTGTTCCAGTTACATACGATTATTAAAGATAAAGATTTAGAATACTAAATAAGCTTTTACATTTTGAAATAACGATAAATCAATGTATTTAAGAGGATTATTTGTTTTCTCTCTCTGGCTAACGTGCAGCATAGACAAAACGCATTTACGCAGAATAATTTTTTCTATGTTTTTAAAGTAATCTTACCAGTAGTAAAATTACCCATTAAAAAAAAGATAGAGAATAATATTTTATAGGGAATGACATATCGATTTTATATTTTATGGTTATTTGACTTTGTATTCGACTTTCAAAATAAAGAAAAAAATTTTGTAAATTTAAATAAGTTTAAATTGTTTTGAGACAATATATAGATAATCGATATAACATTCCGTCAAAAATAATATTCTCTATCTTTTTTGTAATGGGTGATTTTACTCTAAGATTACTTAAAAATATAGAAAAAATAATTCTGCGTAAATGCGTTTTATCAATGTTGCTCGTGGGTCAGAGAGAGAAAACAAATAGTGCACTGACATCTTCTTAAGAATTATTTAGTATAATAAAAGTATGCTTATACATATAGTAGGTACTACCTTTAGTGGTAATGTTACACGTATATTTTGTGTGATATTATTATTCCAATAATTATATCTCAATTATTAGAAGTGCATCATAATTGACAATTGTTATTACTTATTATACATAAACAACCGAGAGGCTATTTGAACTTAAAATTATTTTTTTAGGGGTTAATCGTTTCTCCCCCTTTCTCTAATATAATACGTAGATAATCTTTGCCGGGAAAAAAGATAGAATTTGATTTTAATTCACACTGGTCTAGGTTATTAGTATTTAGTTTAATCACTGATTAAAGTAATAAAATTCCTTTATTCGTTACTCAACAGAAATTTTAATGGAATTACTAAAAAGTATCCACCTGCCTACGTTATTTTAAAAAAAGTTCAAATTTTCAATTTTGTATTTCTTTATATAAAGATTTCTTAATTTCATTGAACAATCGTCAGTTCACACGACCTTTTTATTGGAAACGTACTATGTATTTCGAGAAAAATAAATTAAAATATTATTTATTTAATCAAAAGAGCACAAAACACAAAAATATTTATTTTTTAATTTGAAAAAAATGTTAAATTCTACTTTACGTTTCTACTCTCATTATTCAATGAGTTGTGACTTATGAGTAATTGAAAAAATACGCATGACGTCATTAGGTCGAACTCGTGGTAATTGCCTATCTTATACGTGTAAATGTTACCCGTTTCAAACAATAATTTACCTACCTTTAAAGTATATTTTCTAATTTTGTTGGACGTATGTGGTGTAGTTTAGATTCGGAGTGAAACGATGAATGTAATTGATATACAATGATGTGTTTTCTTTTTTTTTTTTTTATTTTTTTTTTTTGGTCTGTTCCGTTTCGTAAGTGCTTGGATTTTTCACGTTTTTAGTGACACTTTGGGGGTATTCCAGTAAAGCGGGGCTAAATGAAGGAAAAACGGAATTTTCGTTTCCACAATTTTGGTTTTGGTGTAACTCTCATGAAGTATAACGAAATTTCACTGGTTGTTTATATTTGCATTTTCTATACACGATAACATTTTCTAAAATATTTGACCCCTTTTTGAGCTGTTTACGTTACATTTTAAAGCTTTCAATTTTTTTTTATGTTTTTTTCTATAAGTATCAATAAGATTTTATCTTTGGGCCAAAAAGTGGTAAAATTTAATATAAGGATCCTGATATATTGTTACAATAGCAATTGAAAAATATTAAAAATACATAGGCACAATTTTTTTTATTAGCATTTAAAGATCGAATTTTCACAAAATTTATCAAATTTAAATTGAATAATTATTTTGTAGTTAAAAATTTATAAAATGTTCAACTTTTATATCTAAGGATTGAAAATTTAAAACAAGATTCCACGTATGTAGTTAATTCTGTTACCAAAAAATCTAAAAATACATAAGCACAGTTTATTTTTATAGTCATTTTAAGTTCAAATTTGGATGAAATTACATAAAAAAAAACTATAATAACTATTTTAGTTATTTTGTTGTGATTGTATAATATTTTTCGTGGGTACTTGATACTTCTGAAGTATACTACTATATATCTATGATAGTATCATTGTTTGTTGTTGACGTATAACGCGTTATAAGTACCTAATGGATATTGTGATATGATTAATTTTGAATTTATTATAGATCAATTTTTTTTAATACCATAGATAAGTACCTATATAATATGTCTTATACCTAGAAGGACATACCGTCTCCGCTCAGAATCGTTTTTCTTATACAATATACATTGATAAAATATCATTGAATTCAAATGTAATACCATCCATTATACAGTGACCCACTTGTAACCTACTGTACAGCAGAGCGACACCCACTTGCCCACCTTTTTATTTCTGAAAACGTTAGTGGAGCCAGCATTTTTTTCAATTGTTGAGTTTTTTTTGGAACATTTAAGATATGTATAAAAATAAATCGAAGCGCGTCGTAACTACAATGTATGTACGTTACGAAAATATCTATTAAGTATTTTTAATATTAAAAAGGCGGGCAAGTGAGTGTCGTTCTGCTGTACAGTAGGTTACTGTAATAGATGGTGTCAAATGAGTGATATAATATCATTGTATTAGAAAAACGATTCTGAGCGAAGACGGTCAGCCTATGATATTACTAAGTATATATTGGCATTTTTACCCAACAAATAATATTTTATTGACAATTGTAGGGAAAAAACCAAAAAAATTGATAACTGACAATGCCCGTAAACAGCTCAAAAAGAGTCAAAATATTTATGATGGTAAAATAAATGAGAATATAAACATTCAGTCATACATTCATGTTACACCAAAAACCAAAACCTTTTTTTTTTTTAAATCTACAATACTCAAAAAAAAATTGAAACGGTAATGTTAATATGTGTCTTATTATAGGAATTACTTATCAAAAGTAATGTCTATTATATTTTCGTTACTTAGATACAATTCTAACGAAATTACGTAGCCCGTTACAAATAAAGTAACACAGTCGCATAGGCGCATCTAAGCACATTTTTCCGGGGAGGAGGGGGGCTAAAATTGTATCAACAGCACAAACCCTGATAATTAATATTTTAAATTAAATATGATTAAAAATGAATTTAGAAAAAAAAAGCCCCTTAGAAATATACACTAAACGTTTAATGATTATGCTCTAATCATTGATATTATTTATTATTTATTTTTACATTTAACAAAATTTAAAACAAGGTTCCACGTAATAGAAGTTAATTCTGTAACCAAAAAATTAAAAAATATAAACATATTTTTGAAATTGGCCTTTTTCAATTTCGTAATTAAATCTTGATTTATTTTGTATAGTTTTAATATTATTTAATAACAATAGGTAAGTTCACTATACATTGTTTTTAATTAGGTAATCATCATATAATGTTGTGAACACTTTAGAAAACCATATGAAGTAAAAATATAAATATAGAATACCTAAGTTAAAAATTGAAAAATTATATGATATTCAATAGTTATATCCTAAACCACATTTAAAAAATATATAAATCATAAAACAAAATATTCTATGAATATAATATTAAGTCACACAACAAAATAAATAATTATTAATTCTTATAAAATATTAATAAAATTAAAATTTATCTAATTAACGATAATTTTTCTCCTGGGATATGTATAAAAATATATATATATATTTATATATATATATCCATATCTTAAAAAAAAACTGGGGGGCTAAGTCCTCACCTTCCCCCTTATTTGAGTTGTTATAGTAGTGTGTTTCTTTTGAATATTATTTCCCAACACTGGTGTTCTGTTTTATAATAAACACGAATACCTTTATTTATTTGTAAATATTAGCTTGACGCCTTGACATTATATTAATTTAGTATTATACATCAAAGTTATGAGCCTAATATAATCCCAATTCCCAATGACCATGATATAAAGTGCGTTACAGAGTAGTGCCTACTAGTTCGGAGTTCCTATACTTATGTCTTATAGAAGTTAATATCTTTTATTTTGTGTGGATTTTGAATGTGAGCAGCCTCTTGGAAGTTCTAGAAAATATTTCACTTTAAATGATCTCTAAATATTGCTTATTCCTCTAAAAATATGTAGACCTCTCTCAATATCTCAATAATGTAAATCACTTTAAAACTGTAATTTTACTTCAATTTTTGTTAACTTAACATTATTGATGATTTTAATTTCTTATAAACTTGCCTAATAATCAGAAACTGCACAACATTGAATATATTTTTATACAGGTCATTAATTTAAAGTTTAACAATATAATTATAGTCAAAAGTAATATTATAGCAATAGCATGTTTCTGTCATATAATATAATATACATGTAATGATGAGACCTAGAAAATATAGTAATATATATACTAGTAAACTAGTATCTTGAATATACTGCTTGTTAACGACAACCTAATTAAATAATATAGTAATATAAATTTGTTTCATAGTTAAATCATATTGAGTACTAATTTATTATTTTATTTATTTTTATTTAGGTGGACTTTAAAGCTTTTCAAAACTGGACGAAAAAGAGATTTAGAAGTAAATGACTTATATACAACACTAAATGATCATTCTTCAGCAATATTAGGAAATGAATTAGAAAAGTACATTAAAAAAAGTCAAATTTCTGAACTTTATCAAATATATTTATACATATTCCATTTTTAAGGAAATGGAGAATAGAATTAGCTAAAGCAAAACAGTCAAATCGACAGCCTAGTTTATTAAGAGCTTTACTTCAAATGTTTGGACCTAAATTAATGTTATATGGATTTTTACTCTCAATTGTTGAAATTGTATTAAGGTAAGAATTTATAAAATTTTAAATAGTTGTTAGATGCTTGATTTTTTAGTTCTTTTAAAAATTGAAATATATATTTTGTTAGTTAAGTATTAAATTAATCAATATATTATGACTGTTAAAAAAAAATTGAAATCATTTCTTTACTTAACCAAACTATTAACTATATAAGATAATAATTTATAAGAATATTATCATTCAAGGGTTTAAGACCTAAGTAAGGAAGGGATACACTATTCTTTGTTGAAAACAATTGTATTTTGATAGTTATAAAATAAATCTAATTTTTATATTTTAATGCAAGTAGGTATATATATGTTTTGTTAAATTAAAAATAAATATAGATCTGCAACAACTACTAGGTGACCTTAAATAATTTTACGTGACAGAATTTTAAATTATCTAGTAATGGTTATGTTAGGTTAGATTTTACTTGCACATAATATCTGAATAATAGTAAAAGATTTAATTAAGTTTTATGAGCTTTTTGTTACCTTAAAGAATAATAATTTACTTCAAGGTTATTGATTTGAATTATTATGTCAATGAATCTAAAGTTGATTATTTCCAAGATTAATTATATATGTAGACAATTATATAATTAAATAAGTATTTATTTTATTAATATATGTCTGAAACTGATTAATTAATAATTATCTAGCGGTAGGTACTTCTTTTAATTTTAAGAGTATTTACCTACGTTTCTCTACATAATTTGTTATTTTAGTCTTTCATATAGACAAAATAATACAGTGATATAGTAAAAAATTCAAAAGGTATTCACTTTCGTTGTAGTTAATATGAACTAGAAATACCATAGATGAAAAAAAAATATTTCATGGCTAAAAATGAATATTGTAAAATAAAATAAATATTATAGAGATACTTATACCACTGTTTTCTAAATCTGATTAGAAATTATGTAATAAAATAAAATTCATAATTCATTATAAAAAGCACTATTGTTTTGAGGATGAAGGTATTAAAACATATAATTTTTTTATTTTTTTAATATTATCCTATTATTGAACTTGGTGAAAACTGAAGATCATTATAACATGCTTTTAAAAATGTTATTTTTGTTTGAATTATTAACCTAGTGTTAGAAATAATAAAAGTAAAACAATTTAATGTGTTCAATTATAATTATAATTTAAATGATTAATGTTTGTATTCAAAATACAATATTCTGATTAAAAGAGATACGTGATTAATAACTATATCGGTTTATACCGATCATAGATAATATACAATGCGTAGGATCACAGACTAAGATATAATGGACTAGTCTAACGGAATGGTTGTGGCGGAGGGGGGGGGGGGTCAGGGGACGGCCACCAAAAGGTTCCCCACACTAGGGATCCAATGTTTTCAGCACTACCGGTGGTTTTATTTGGCTTCAAATTTTGTATCTTAGTCCCTGTTTTATATAGATGGCATTGTAAACTCTGGGTTTCTATTGCGATCCCCTGCACTTTGCTTCTTGTACATAATATATTTGGGGCCACTGATAACCTGCTCGTTTCCAGTTCATTATATCGAAGTCCGTGGTCCTATCCATTGTATATTATTTATGGTTCATAATATACACATTTACTACGTACAATTACATAATAAAAAACCTAGAATAACTGTTTCAGTTATTTTGTTGTGATTGTATAATATAATTTGTGGGTACTTGAAACTTCTAAAGTACACTTTTATATATCTATGATAGTATCAGGGTTTGTTGTTGATGTATAACGCGTTATAAGTACTTAATGGATATTATGATATGATTAATTTGGAATTTATTATAGGTACCTATTATAGGTCAATTTCTTTTAATACCATAGATAAGTATACATATAATATGTCTTATATCTAGACTGACATACCGTCTCCGCTCAGAATCGTTTTTCTTATACAATGATATTATATCATTGAATTCAAATTTAATATCATCCATTATACAGTGACCCACTTGTAACCTACTGCACAGCAGAGCACCTTTTTACAATCTGTTTTTTATATAAGCGTTGACAATCAAATTTTAAGTAACCTAACCTAACCAAAATTTTAAAAATATAATGTAGTTATAAATTCATATAAGTAATTTTCATTGTTATACTTAATGCTTGAAGATTTAAATACAAGCTGGTTCCTCATTCATTTTCCCCATAGCTATTTAAGATTTTCAAAAATACGACAGACTCTAGTCTTAAGCTACTTTTGTTAAAAATGGTCAAACTTATATTATATACTTAAATTTTCTTTAGACATAACCTCTGATCACACACTTGATATCCGCTCAGCATTTATCTACCTTTTGTCCATTTTTACTTACTAAAAAGAAGTGTTCTGCAAAACATGTATTATTATTCATTATATTATAGTTTAATTAAAACCGGGATTATGATCTTCTTTAGATATTTTGTTATGTACTTGTATATCATCATTATTGTCCACATCAAAACGGGGAATGGTAAACTCCTACAAATGTAGTGTTATCTCCTACAAAAGATAGTGTTAACTCCTACAAAAGATAGTGTTAACTCCTACAAAAGATAGTGTTAACTCCTATAAAAGATAGTGTTAACTCCTACAAAAAATTAATACCGCTCGTATTGCTGTAAAAAATATCAGTCTTGCAATATATTAACACATAAAATAAAAATGGTTTGAAAAATATAATAAAAATGTTAATAAAACAATAATCATTATCATTTACGTTTAAAACAAAATTTTTAAAATATAGATAATAAAAATGTTGATAAAATAATAGTCATAATCATTTTTAATCCTAAAACAAAAATTATTTGAAAAATATAATAAAACAATTGTCAAAATCACATACGTTAAAAAAAAAATTTTTGAAAAAAAATAATAAAAAATTCAATAAAACAATACTAATTCATAATCATTTACGTATATTTTTATGACTTGTTTTATCGTTATTCAACAATATTCGATGCCATATCGCTGATCTATTTAAAACATTTTGTACTGCAAGTGCCGATATGAACGTATAGTATAGTACTATACTAGTATATAATATGGATAAATCCTAACCTTCGAGAAATTAATCATACAGCGTATAAACAAGCTCTATTCAAGCAGTTTGTTTATTAAATAATGTATATTTAATTATTTTAAGTTATGATAATTTTGAGCTTTTAACTTTCAAACTGTGAATTTAAGTAATATTACATTATTTTTTACAGGGAAAAATTTCTAAGTAGGAGATTACAATAGTCCTTTGATTTTCCTGTAAAATTTAGAAAGGTTATTAGTGGAGGAGTTATACATTTAATGATGATTCAGGTAAAAAGGTTATCGTGTAGGAGTTTACCTTTGGGCATCAAAACTTGCACAGAGGAATCAGTGATTTCTTTTGTGTAGTATTTGTATATGATTATGACTAATATTATTACTGATATTATCTATGTGATAATGATTTTTTTTAATACGGTTAATCATTTTTAATACATTTTACTTCTATTTTTAGATGACAAACTGAGAGTAGTATTGTAGTATTATTGTTGTTGAGTAGTATTATTGAGAGTAATCTAGTTTTTATTATTTTGTGGAGGGAGAACTCAAGATTAAATTTGCAAAAATTTAAAATCTAAAATCCCACCCACCTAAGACTAGATCAAAATTTTTTTAATTCAATAATATTTTAAACTAAATTAGTGTTATGCAAAATATATAACAAATCAAAAAATCAAATATAAAGTGGACCTCTGGTTACTTATTGTTCATGTAACTCATGTCATGTATTTTATTTAAGCTTATATTCTTATTGTAAATGAAAGTTTTACAGATTGTTTATTTATTAATGTAAAATTATGTTATTACTCATTAGGTTAAGTACTATTCCACATTTCGACGGTACTACAGTAGTTTTAATAAGTTCATAATATACAAATGTTCTTAACATATAGTGTATTTTATTTATATTTGGCTTTTATAATAACTAAAATTGAATTATATTAATATTATCTGGCTAATGTCGAATTAAATAATGTTATTACATTAGCTATAATACAGGAATATAATACATTATTAGCAATCTCATACTACATTTCTACATTTATGAATTCTGTTATCTATTTTTACTATTATTATTTAAAAATTGACTTTAGTATTACTTTTTTAGATATTAATATTTTCAGCCTCAAAACCATTAAATAATTTAAAGTATTATTATCATACTGATGCATTAATGCTTGTTGTACAATTATCATTTATTAGATTTTAGTGCTTGTGTATTTTTTTTTTTAATTTTTTATTTTTATGCTTACTTATTCATTTTTATGCCATTATCTCTACAATATACAATATATAAATAATGTTTAAAATTACATTGATCTTTTGAAATTAATTTTACTTTTGGTTTTTACACAAAAATCAAATAATTGACTGCAATATATTTTATAAGTTAGGTATACTGTTCAAAATTAATTTTCATTTTCTGCAATTACATATGTTTTTAACTTAAGACATACAATAACACACTTTTATTCATTGAAATTTGGTACTCATGTATATATGCTACCTAACGTATAAATCTATTTTTTTTTCGTGTATTTATCTACCAAAAACAGTGTATGCTATCTACTAAATTACAATGTTGAGTGTATAAAACTAAAATTTCCCTAATGTATTTCAAACTAGTCATCATTGTATTTTAAAGTGTTATATAATATTACTATAACAACAACATTTGTCGTCATGTTGTTTTTATGTTATCTCAGAAAAAGTAAGTTATTATTGTCTTGATGGATATTTACCAGTTATCATAATGGGCATTATAGTATTGTATGACCGTCAATGTTGTTTATCGTAATGACTCAAGTCACAGGTACTTTCCCATTATACAATTAAATAGAAATATAGCATTTTTAAGAATATTACAGGTATGTCATATTTCCCGGTAGGTCGCATACTACATGAGTACCTATCTTAAATTTTTTATTTTTCATATTTTTAGACTTTGTATCTAATTCAAAGTTTTTATTTATTTATCAAATTGTAAATTTTTATAGGTGGATAGGACTAAATGAGCATTTCCATTTAAATTAAATTGTGTTTACATATAGAACAAGAGTTGAATTTTATAGCCCGGTTTTTGTTTTTTATTTGATTTTTTTTTTTAACCTTTTAGAAAAAATTATTAGGGACTAGAGTTGAGTTTGATATTTATTTTTAATTATTTGTTAACTACATTTGATTATAACTTTAATAATATTATGATTTATTTTATTATTAAAAAATATATCCTAATATTAGGTCCCTGTGTTAGAAATTTTATAATATTACAGTAATGTATCAATTACTAAGTTATTTTTCAAAATGTTTTGTTTAAAAATTAGTTGTTTTAAAGTAGGCACTATAGTTTTGTTATTTATATTTTTGTTTTAAGCATTTCATTCTATTCCTAAAGAACCAATTTTTCTTAGATTTCTGAATACTGGTTAACAGATATTTTTTTTTATTCATCTGTATTACCCTTGTATTGGTTGTTCAGGATGATTCAACCCATATCTATTGGTTACCTGATTGGTCATTTTGATTCACCATCCACTACTGACTTGTGTACAGCAACTGTGGCTGCAATTGCATTGCTGTTATCTACATTATTGTGCACAATTGGAATGCACCAATATATGCTTGGTCAAGTTGAAATCGGTTTTAAAATACGTGTTGCTGTGACCACTATTATCTACTCAAAGGTACACTCAACCAATAAAAAAATCTGTCAATATTAAAAAAAATGATGATATTAGATAGAAATAATTCAATTGAAGATTGATCTTTGATTTGACGAATTCTTAAGTTCTTTGTCAATGTAGTTTCTGATGGTTTTTTTATATATATATATATTTATATATATATATTTATATATAAAAATAGCAGTCTTATATTACATAGCATTGTAGTTGATGTTGTGATCTTTGCTTATTTAGTTGATTTATTTGTTTTTTCCATCTTCTCTTTACTTTGCATTTTTAACAACCAATTAAAATAAGCTTGTAAAAATTTGTATTTACTTCATGCACAAATTTTGTTATATTTCATACTAAAAGAGTAGAATATTTAATTTATGCTGTACATATTACAAAGTTGAATATAGAAAATTGATTAATCTATAATTTTGTTATTTTATTGAAAGCAATATGTGTTTGCATTAATAATTTTAATTTATAACATACTTATATGAATTCTAATTCAATTTCATATTACAATTCAAAATTTGTTTTTCAATAAAATATACTTCAAATTGAATTGATTTTATGTGAGATTGTTAGTAAGTGTTAGTATAATATACTATTTATAAATAGAAGTATTAACAATATAAAATGTTTATAAGCATGATTTAGATCATCATATTATTTTAAATAATGATTTTTTACCCTATTTTCAGTAAGTTATATTATATAAATTAATTATATATACATATTATCATTTAGTAAGTGATTATAATATGAGTCATCATATTAGTTCACAAAATATTAATATGATAAAATATGTATATGCTGGAGATAATTTAATTCAACCCAAGGATTATTAGGTTCCCCTCTTGGCCCTTAATACTTTTGTATGGTAATTATTACTATGTTTAAACTATATTAATAATATTATGTACTTAATGAAATTTAAATTTAACCAAACATAATTTCAAAGCTCTTCTATTTGAAAATTTTCGTAACATTCATTGACCAATTTAACTAACAATTTAATTTTAATAATAATAATTATTTATATAATATTTTATATTTAAACAATTTATGTACATTTATTTGTGTGTGTTAAATATTTAACTGCCTGTACTTTTTTTTTTAAATAGTTAAAAATATGTTGTAATATTGTAGTATTTATTAAGTTTAGTTTCTATGATTTTAATACTAAAAAAAATTTGAAGGTATTACATTTTTAATTGTTTCTAATACAGGAAGTCTTTCTTCTGTATAATGTTATTTGGCATATAGTGTAGACATCAAATCTATGCAGCACTTTATGTAAAGGAGTGGTTTTCTACAATTCTAAATTCTAATACATACTTATTAGAGACAATAATGGTTATTGTGTTTGTGAGTAGATATCGAACAAATCCATATAAATTATTATTTTATAATAGGTACCTAATGGTACCTAATGATTGACAATAATTATAGTTAGACATCTTAAATGGTAACATATTTGATTAAAATGTTTAAACGGGTAAATACAAGGTTCTATAGATGTAGGTCATAGGCGCAAATAGCGTTAGGGATTTGGGTGGCTAAAACCTCACTTTGATAATATGGAATAAGCTTAAAACAAAATGTAGGAGATGTTTGGGGGGCTATGTACATTTTTGGGGGGCTTAGTCCTTAAAGCCCCCTCCCCCCTATTTGCGCTTATGACTTAGGTATACAATCAGATTATTCATTATTCCAATTTTTTTTTTTAATTTTTCTAATTTTTGTTTTTCAAATGCTCAATTAGGTACTTATAACTAATAGGTTATAACTCTGTTTTAAATTTAATATTATATAAGTTAAAATTACAATTATTCTTATATCCTTTTTTTAGTGTGATGTATCTAAAGTAAACTGTATTTGCCAGATAAAAATGCATTTTTTTTAAAAGAAATTAACGATAAATTATACTTTTTTAATCTAATCTAAAATCAAGATGCTTAAAAGTACTGCATGTACACCCACATATTTTTTGCTACTGATAATCTTATAAAATAGTTAAATAATATAATATATACTATTATATATAATAATATTTGTACTGATATATAATAATTTCATAAAATTTGTATTAAATCTTATTGTTTATGAAATCATGCATTTTTCATGTTGTGCTTAATTAAGATATTTTAATTAAATGTATAGTAGTTAGTACTAATAATTTGTATTGTGTATTGTACGCATATTAATATACATATATATAAACTCTGAAAATATTTGCAAAGACAATTTAATCTTAAGTGCATGAGTACTATCTCTTTTTTAACCTTTTAATAAAAATAAAATCGTTCATTTAAATTTATTAAATTTTATTACAAACACAAGTGACAAAACTACAAAAGTTTAAAGTAAGCCAATTATTACATTTTTTACATACCTATTTTAAAATGAAATTAGTAATGAATGTTAACGGCTGTATCTAATGTTAAACGTTGTTTAGTATATTTTAGTTATTTCCTTATTAATAATAGTTAGAAGTTAGAAGTTAGCAAAGAAATTGGTTTTTAGTTATATTTTAGAAGAACATAATAAATATATATGGGACATGACAAATCAGATATTTTTTTTTAATTAACCGTGTTGATTATTAGAGAATATATTTTGTGTTTGATGTGACTTATATAGTGTATGCCAGCCGATCTTCTTGGGTCGTATAATCGCACAATTTGAACCAGACATACCATCAGATCAGTCTTCTCATCTTGGGATATTTTATGGGAGTTGCTTGTTGGGAGCCGTTGCGTTGAAGACTTTTGGTTTCACCGCCTACGATATGCTCACCACACATATGGGCATGAAGCTGCGCGTGTCTACGTGTTTTCTCATTTATAATAAGGTACCTTTGCGGTCCTTTTCACGATAACAGTATTTAATTAACCCAACACGAGTGTGATTGCTTAATGCATTTTCCTGGCAAACAAAAGATAGCATTTAAATCTAATTTTGAGTATACACTAAAAGTTTAAAAAATGTATTATTTCTACATGTGTTTTGTATATTATACTTGATTTCTATAACTCAAAACATCTTTTTCAATCTAAATATTGACTGTAATTTATTTTTAACTCTCTTAGATACCTTTTTTTAAGTTCATAAATTAAAGTTACCTATTTCTTGTAATATACTAGCATTATTATTATTCCTTCAATATATATTTTAAAAAAAATTTTCCATAGCGATTTATGTGGTCAAGATGGTGTTATTGTTAGGTGTAAACTTATCTATCATCGTTGTTAATATAATCAATTGATGTTTTATTTATGTATGCGTTAAATAAAGTAATATAGACCCCTTTTAATGAATGCAGTTATGAACTATTTGAATAGTTAATTCTAATTGATGTGTACTGTAAGTTAAAATCAATTTCAGTTTAGATAAATTAATAATTATTAACATTATAATATGAACATCAGAACATTTTATAAACTGTATTTTCTTAATTCTAATTTTTCACCTTATTATATATAATATAATATACATTTTATAATTATTTAAGAACAATAATAATATCATCTTATTTAAGTACAATTATTATTGTTCTTAAATAATTATAAAATGTATATTATATTTGGTCAGAAATAACTACAATTTTTAATTTAATACTTGATTAAAAATTAATTAATTACATTACATTTTTTATACTTATATTTATAACTACAGAACATGTACACTAGTTACAAAATATAATAAATGTTATAACACATCTTGTTGCAATAGTTCAAATCATAATCATTATCATAATTCATCAATCATTTCAATAATTAAACATTTTTTTTTTTTATGAATGGGACTATCTATGGTATCTAGATCAAAATGTTCCATTGTAGGTTACTTCTAGTTCAAAATAATAAGCTTTTGTAATGTTATCTTTTGGTAGTCAACTTGCTATATTTTTTATTTTATTTTTTATTGCTATGCATAAGTTAAGTTTTTCTTAATATTTTTTTTTGTGTTTTGGCTTCTTTAACATGTGTGAAAACTAAATTAAATGTTTAGTTGAATGTTTAGACTATAGACATTAAAAAAATATTTAAATAGGTAATTTATTAATTATCTATCAAGCTGTGTAAATTATTATTTTCACATGTATAATGTAGTATATTTGCACTTATCATACTAAATTCAAATACTCTGTAGTTAGTACTAATATTAACCAAAAAAAACTATAGTAATTATATCAGTTAGTTAAATTACTGTTTTTTAGTAAGAAAATAATATTTATGGTTTTATTAATTTACCAACTTTTAATGTTGGAGTATATATTTAACAATTGTTAGGACACAATGTGGTTTTATTCATATTTGTATATATGTATATTGTAATGTATTGGCAATATAGGTATTTGGTATAATTAATTAGGTATAAAAACTAAAAATAATCATCTAGATAATATAACAATTAATAGCCTACACATTGTTATTATTATTTCATGAGTAAGCCAAAACCTATCTAATATAATCATGACCTCAGTAAAAAATATTTATGTTTTTTTTAAAAGTTTAAAATGTTGTTTGTTTTTATGGGTCCTAACCTAACTATATTAACAAATAACTCAGTAGTTTTTGTATACTAAATAATGTGAATTGTAAATATGTCATGATAATAACACATGATACTTCTTACATTTCTAATAAATCTCAGAATTGCGTTTTTGCCATTTTATTTGGTATAACAAGATTGATTTTAGGACATATATTTGTGCAGTGGAGGTTTTGAGAAGTGGCGTAGCCCCCTCTCCCACTTGGGACATGTTTAACTCCTTTTGATATGTATTTTATGTTAAAAAATAATCATTTATATATGGTAGTTTTAAATTTTAAAATATAACATGAATAAAACCTAAGTACAAACTTAATACACTTAGAAACTTGGTAAGAGGACAATAAAAATTGTTTGTGCCATGGTTCTAAATTTGGGACTAAAGCTCCCCTCTTGACATTTTGTCAAAACCGCTTCTGTATTCCTATCATACACCCTTGGACTTTAGTTATTACTTATGAATAGTTTGGTAGGTTCAGTTACTAAATTTGTATGTGACCAAACAACTGTTTCAAGACCGAAGAACATTTATACTGATTGATATTAATTATTTGATTAACCAACACATAGCAGATTTTATTGATTTATTCTATGCAATTTAAAGTCTAGATAATTGATCAATGTGTGTGGGTATAGTGTTATGTCTTATATATTTTTATTTTGTTTATTCGGTAAATAAAAAAGGAGAATTATATACGAATTGTTTAAATCTAGACGTTTTGGACATTATTGTTTGTATTTATAATTTAGGTTGACAATTGAAAATATTGTACTACCTATTTATTATTCATGTAAAACGTATTTAGAATTATACATTTGTTTATTTTATTTGTGTTAATGTTATAATGTACAACAAAATGAGTAATGTGTTTATATTATGTATGTACCTATATGTGTGTGTGTTGTATGTGTGTACCTATGTAGAATGTCTCAGCCTCTGCTCATCGGCGGACTGTTAGCATATTTTGACCCTGATGAGTCCAGACAAACAGACTTAAGACATGCATATATTTATGCATCTGGTTTGGTGTTAAGCATGTTTGCTACATTGGTCTTGTATCACTCAACACAATTAGAAATCATACATTGTGGGATGAAGATTCGAGTTGCCTGCTGTTCAACAATATTTTACAAGGTATATAAATGTGTAACAAAACTTAATGAGTTTTTTTTTAATTTGACTATATGAGTTCATTGAAAGCTTTAGAAGGAACACATCTTGTTCTTTTTCCAGTTACTTACTCAAAATGAATTATACATTCTTTATAGTTAATGTATCATTACTATTATTATACATATATTAAACAATGTTCTAATATTTTGTATTATGACGAGTAATCCCATGTTTGTTATCTTTATCGAATTAGCTTAATATTCATTATACATACAATATACATGGTTATAAATAAACTATACATGCAATGCTATATAAGTATACGTATTATATAGGTTATTTGTGTCAATGTTATTACACATGAAAAATTTGTTTTGTAATAAATAATAATCAAGAATTACAATTAAGATAACCTAAGTCCTAGGAAAATAAATAATTTTACTGTTAAAGCTGTTCATTATTAGGTCCATTATTACAGGCCTAATTGTTATAATAATAGTTACCTAATGGATGTTATTTATTTTCTAGTTGATTAGTATAAATTATTGCTTATTATTTTTTATTAGGTTTTCATTTCCTACTGTTTCTTGATTTTCTTGATTGGTGCATCTGTTAATATTGTGTTGGAACATACAAAATTTCCTGATCTATGTAAAACAATAACTTTTGAAATAGGTTCAAAATAATATAACATGTGATTAATTGTGTAAGTACTATAAGTACCTATACCATTTTATAATTGTTATTATATAAATCATGTATATTATTTTAAAAATTAATTCTGACCAATAATAAAACCCATTAATGAATAAATGATATTACTGCATTCATATTAGTATTACATCATATTTGTATCTGTTAATTAAAATTATTAATAGTTCATTCTGCCACAGAATTTATTGAATTTAATCTATCCTGTGATTCTACTATAATCCAATATATTTCATGCATTTTATCCTAGAATAAATAATTTAGTTGTTTTGATTGAGTATTTAATTAATCAGTTGATTAATTCAATTTTAATTGGAATGAAATATTAACCTTCACTAAGCCATCAAGCCTTGTAAATTTCTAATATGTATTACTTATTGTATTGTCTATACAGATTGTAAATATTTGTTGTGTCTTGATAATAAAGATAAAACTAAATGATTTTACCTGTAACAACCTGTACAATTTAAAAAAATACAAACAATGTTTGGATTACTCATACTTATTATTATTTATGCTTTTCTTTCATAGTGAATGTACTTTATATGAAACAATATGTGAGTAAATTTCTTGAATACCTAATGCAAATTGGTTTGCATTAACATTGTTTATACCTAACTAAATCATTAATGTATTTCTTAAGTATTAGTATATCTACTTATGAAGCGCTTGTACTATATTAGAAGAATTATGCCTTTTTTTATTCAAATAGGTGAATAATAACTTCTATATTTCGGACTTTAATACCTGAATATAATTCTCTTATATTCTTATATTTTTGGTTTTAAAATGATTTTTCTGAAAATCTGAATAATTATAATTAAACATTCGGTTTTCATATAGTATTTACATTATACACTTACCTGCAGCTTGCCTACCAATATTTTAAAATAGTTATTACAATAATAATTTGCATAAATTATATTGTGTGTATATAAATTGTAAATTTTATTGTTTGTGCATGCTACTTTGAGCTTTGATAATATTTTACGTAGAAAATAAGTGTGACTTTTGCATGATTTGTATATTATAATTATAATGTTGTTGGATTTGATTTAAATATTATTAAGTGGATGACTTATAAAAATATTAGTTAATTATAGCAATATTCTTGCCAATATAAATATTATATATTATTAAGTACATAAAAAAAAGTATAACATTTGTTATATATAGGCATTACGGCTAAGTAAAACTGCTCTTGGTGAAACCACAGTTGGTCAAGTAGTAAATTTATTATCAAATGATGTAAATCGATTTGATATAGCAGTAATATTTCTGCATTATCTATGGATCGGTCCCTTGGAAACGATTGTGGTCACATATTTTTTGTGGCAAGAAGTAGGAGTGTCATCAATATTTGGAGTAGGCGCGTTACTTATGTTTATTCCTCTACAGGTTGTGTAACATAATTGGTTGTGAATACCATATAATAGCGTGAACCTGTATAGGTTATCCATAATCGGATTACATATTTAACAAATAAAACAAATGTTCAACTCTTAGGATGGTTGGGGAAAAAAACTTCAGAACTTCGACTGAAGACGGCTATCCGGACTGACGAGAGGGTTCGTTTGATGAATGAAATCATTTCGGGCATACAAGTAATTAAAATGTATACTTGGGAAAAGCCTTTCGCCTACCTTGTACAATACGCTAGAAAGTATGTTCTTATTTATTTAATATAAACTGTTATTTTGTAAAAACCAAGAGAAAATACTTGTTTACACATGTTTGTAATTTGTATTTTGTAATGTTAATAGGAAAGAAATTCAACAAATTAGGGGATCCTCTTACATCAGAGGAGTCTTGTTATCGTTCATAGTATTTCATACTAGAATGCGTTTATTCTTCAGTATTTTGACGTATGTGCTGCTTGGAAATTTTATTACCGCCCAAAAAGTATACATTTTTGCAGTTCAAATAATAAAAATTATACTGAAATTAAAATAATACAATATTTAAACTACATTTACATGTTTTTAGGTTTTCGTCATAACTTCGTACTTCAATATATTGCGGACAACGATGACTGTATTTTTCCCTCAAGGTATTGGACAAATAGCCGAGATGTTAATATCCATTAAACGCCTACAGGTATGAATAATATAATATTTATTTAAAAATGATAAATTTATACTCTACAAATATATTTTAAATTATCATTTTATTTTCGTATTTTAGAATTTTCTATTGTATGAAGAAAAAAACACTCAAGTGGCAAATCGTTCAAAGGCCGACAAAGCTTCAAATGGTGTTAGAAAACCAATCATTATTAATGACAATAATACATCCCCACTGAATGATCAAAATGACCCTGAACAATTAGGCAATTTAGGCATAGTTGTATCTAATGCTACTGCTAAGTGGACAGATGCTCAAACTGAAAATTCTTTAGAAAATATCAATCTAACAGTAAAACCTGGTAGATTGGTCGCAGTCATTGGTCCTGTAGGAGCTGGAAAAGTATAATATAAAAAAGTTATGAAAAATAATTTGCTAATATTATAACATTTTAATAATTTATTACAGAGTTCATTATTACACGCAATTTTACGAGAATTACCACTTTCCGAAGGAAGTATTTCTGTGCGTGGTGTAGTATCTTATGCATCACAAGAACCGTGGTTATTTGCCGGATCAGTTCAACAAAACATTCTATTTGGTTTGCCAATGGATAAGGAACGTTATAGAAAAGTAATTAATAAGCAAAATGTTCTGATCCTTAGTAAATATTTATATACTTATTTTTTGTAAACTAGGTGATAAAAGTATGTGCATTGAAAACAGATTTTGAACAATTTCCTTATGGCGATAGAACAATTGTAGGAGAAAGAGGAGTTTCACTTAGTGGTGGACAAAGAGCAAGAATTAATTTAGCTAGGTAAGTTGCAAGCTAGTTTGTAAAAATGAGTAATATTAATTTGACTAAATATATAATTTTGTTAGTAAGCTACATACTATATGTTACTGTTGGTTGTGTTTGAAATGTTGTATCCTATTATGTAGATTGGACTAATTTGTTTTTGTTTTAACTAAGCTTTATTATCCATATAACATAGAATTAAATAATTTTATTTTGATCTGTTTGGGTTGATTCAAGATTTTATACTTTTTTTGTTCCAGAGCTGTTTATAAACCAGCGGATATTTACTTATTGGATGATCCTTTATCTGCTGTAGACACTCATGTTGGCAAGCATTTATTTGAGATATGCATTAAAGGTAATTTTGAATACAATTTAAAGTTGTCAGAGTTATAATAATTACATTTGTTTAGGTTATCTGAAAGAAAAGACTTGTATTCTTATTACTCATCAATTACAATATCTAACTAAAGTTGATCAAATTATTTTAATGGAAAATGTAAGTATTTTTTTACTATTCAGTATTATTCAAAATACAGTTCTGTGATTTGTACATTTTTGAGTTATGATAAATAAAAAATTACAATTTAAAATTTTATAATAATTAATGAGTCCATTTTTATATTTCTTAATAGGCAAATATATTAGCTGAAGGTTCATATCAGGAACTTCAAACTTCTGGTTTAGACTTTACAAAACTACTTGGATCTTCAGTAGAAACAAATGTTGTATCAGATAATGAATCTAATTCTAAATATGAGAGTACCCATACATTAAGTCCTCGTACTATTTTATCAAGGCAAGTTTCTATCCAAAGTGTTGCCTCATCCATTGATGAGACCAAACTCGGAGCACAGGAAGAACCAATCGAAATAGCTGAAACTCGTTCATCTGGAAATATTTCACTTACTGTATACTCATCATATTTTTCTGCTGGTGGAAATGTTTGTAAAATATCATTTTTATTATTTATGTGTGTTTTCACCCAAGTCTTAGCATCTGGTGGAGATTATTGGATAACATACTGGTACAGTGCAGCACTATTATTATCTTTAAGTTTATTTTATTACATTTCAAATATTATTTACAGGGTCAATCTAGAAGAACTTGTTTTTCGTAATACAAGTAGTATAAATGATAAATTGATATCCATAGATAATAATAGTACAACTACATCGACGGCTAGTGTTATGACTAATCAATTGTTGTGGTGGACAATTTCACGGCAAACTTGTATCATAGTTTTTGCTGTCTTAACATTTTCTATGATATTGGCTACCCTTGTCAGGTCTGCTACATTTGTATCGGTTTGTATGAGAGCATCTATGAATTTGCATAACAAGATGTTCAATGCTATAACCAGAGCCACAATGTATTTTTTCAACACTAATTCATCTGGTAAAAATTGTTTAAATGATTGCATTTTAATTAGGTTTACTTGAATACTTGATCATATTTTTTTATTTTAATAGGACGAATTCTCAATCGATTTTCAAAAGACATGGGCGCAATTGACGAAATGTTACCAGTAGCTTTAATGGATTGTATTCAAGTAATTTATAACATTATCTTGTATGAAACCAAATTCTATAGTATATGTTTATTATAGATTGGATTAACACTAATGGGAATCATCATTGTTGTTGGAATAGTTAACGTTTATCTTATGATACCAACTTTCATAGTTGGAATAATCTTTTACAAAATTCGAGTTTTCTATTTGTCAACTTCTCGAAGTGTCAAACGATTGGAAGGAGTTAGTAAGCACACACAAGTTTTTACATCAATTTTTCATATTATGAAATAATGTAGGGGCATAAAATTTGATTATTTTTGTTTTGTAATGAAAAATAGCACGAAGCCCTGTATTTGCACATTTGAATGCATCTTTACAAGGTTTAACAACAATTAGAGCATTTGAAGCTGAGCAAATTTTATCTAAAGAATTTGACAACCATCAAGTTAGTAAAAATAGCTATTTTTTGTTTCTATTGTTTAAATGTTAATTATTTCAATAATTTTAGGATTTACATTCTTCAGCATGGTATTTATTTATATCTTCAAGTAGAGCATTTGGTTTTTGGTTGGATGTAGTCTGCCTTATCTATATAAGCGTAGTAACATTCAGTTTCTTAATTATGGGCAGCAGTAAGTTATAAAACTAAATTAGTTTTAAAATAGTACAAATGTTAATTTGTTTTAAATGTTATTTATATTATTTAATTTTAGATACATTTGGAGGAAATGTTGGTCTGGCTATTACTCAAGCAATTGGATTGACCGGTATGTTCCAATGGGGAATGAGACAATCAGCAGAATTAGAAAATCAAATGACATCAGTTGAAAGAGTACTAGAATATACAAATGCCCCACAGGAAGCTGCTCTTGAATCACCTCCAGGTACTTTGAATTAAATTCTTTTGTAATCAAATGTAAATTGAATTATACTGAGTATGGTATTTTGTAAATATTTGTTTATAGAGAAAAAACCATCAAAGGATTGGCCTCATAAAGGACAAATCATGTTCAAAAACTTTTATTTGCGTTATAGCCTAGATACACCGCATGTTTTGAAAGATCTCAATATTAAGATTGAATCAATGGAAAAAGTAATTTTGAGTACTATATCATATTTTGAAACAGTTATTAATAATCACATTACATTTAGATCGGGATTGTTGGTAGGACTGGTGCTGGAAAGTCATCCTTGATAGGAGCATTGTTTAGATTGGCTGTAAATGAAGGTTCCATTTTTGTCGATGATTTAGACATTAATAATTTGGGACTACATGAACTTCGGTCCAAACTTTCAATCATTCCTCAGGAACCAGTTTTGTTTTCAGGAACAATGCGAAAAAATTTAGATCCTTTTGATGAATACCCAGATCATGCTCTTTGGAATGCTTTAGATGAAGTAATGATCAATTGTATTTTTCTTTATCAAAATACTAATTCTATTAGTAAAGCTTATACTTGCATGAAAGTTTCAGTCTTAAAATTAATTATAATACTGTTATTCAAGGTTGAACTTAAGGATGCAGTTGAAGATTTACCTGGTGGCTTAAACTCAAAAATGTCTGAAGGTGGTTCAAATTTCAGCGTTGGTCAAAGACAATTAGTGTGTTTGGCTAGAGCTATAGTGCGGAACAATAAAATCCTTGTGTTAGACGAAGCCACTGCTAATGTTGATCCACAGTAATAAATAATTAATAGACCACAAAACAACTATAGTTGAAGGTCAATACTTTAAGCTATTAGAACTATACGATTTCCTTGTTTATTTTCACAGAACTGATGCATTGATTCAAAATACAATTAGGAATAAGTTCAGAATGTGTACGGTCTTAACAATCGCTCACCGTTTGAATACTGTTATGGATTCTGACAAGGTTCTTGTAATGGATGCTGGCAAGATGGTTGAATTTGATCATCCGCATAATTTGTTGAAAAACAAAGATGGGTTTTTATACAAAATGGTGGATCAAACCGGAAAGACTACAGCTGATTTGTTGCATAGTGTAGCTGCCGAGGTAATATATTTCATAATTTTCTTTTTCTATTTGACCTTGTTGAAATGTGTATATATCTAATTTTGAATTTTATGAAATTAATTTGTTTTAAACAAACAGAGCTATAGAAACCAGCAGTTGACAAGAGAATCTCCAATCAAATTAATTGACGAAGATGTAGATGATACGAGTAGGAATACCTAGTTTTTTTTTGTTTCCATAGTTATTAATATTTATCACATGATGCCTTACATAATATATTATATAAAACATATTTTTAATTGTTCTAATTTAACGTTCATATGTTTACCATGATAAATGTCCACAATGTCAACATTGCTGTGTTATTTTAAGGGAATTTTGTACAACCAGTTTATCGTACATATATGTTTTAAATTCAAATCAAATTAGTTCTTACGTAGTCAATATTAGTATTTACAAGTCATTTAAACATTTTGTTTTATGGTTTATACTGTATACTATAGGGATAAATAAGTTGTTGTCTGTTAAATTCTACGTGTTTATATTGTTAAATTAAAGATGATCACTTTTGTACTTAAGTGTTGTTTATTTTTTTTGTTCCAAATATTTTTGATGATCGATTGCTCTCGAGTATACCAAATAAGCAGGTCGAACTCAAATATCTGTAGTCTGTACTAAGACCAACGTTTAACATGTAACACCATAGTCCATACTAAACTTATAAGTAAATGTCTTTAATTTATTTGCCAATAATATAATAATTATAACTACAACAACCATGGTTCATAAGTACCTATCTAATACTAGGTGAATAACCCTATATTAATATGAATAGGTAAAATAAATAATAACACTATATAAACCTTTCGCCCTTGTGTTGTTTTTTTTGTGTTAAAACTTTATTTTTAGATTCTGAGTGGAACGATGAATGTATTGATTTTACAATGATGTGTGTTTTTTAATTTTTTAATTTTTTTTTTGGGTCTCTCATCACCTTTTAGGACAGTAAATGTGCTTGAATTTTCTTCAACAGTATCTTTTCTGATAGGAAAGTGAATCTAGTTGGTACTTTAGGGGGTCAAAAGTAAAATTTTTCCAGTAGTTTTCAAAAGCGCCTTGAAAAACAAAAGAAAAATTAAGGAAAAACGGGAATTTTTAAGCTAAATTGATTTGGTTTTTGTTGTTACTCTAAAACAAAGGAACTATACATGAAAATTTCACTGGTTGCTTATATTTTCATTTTCTATACATGTTAAAATTTTATAAATATTTTGTTTTATTTTGAGCTCTTTACAGACATTTTCATTTTTTTTAATTTTTTTTTCTATAAATATCAATACAATTTTATTTGTTGGGTACAAAAGCTTAAAAATTTAATATTAGGCTCCTAATATATTGTTTCAAAGACACATGAAAAATATTAAAAATCCTTAGTCGCAGTTTTTTGTTATAGGTAAGCATTTAAAGTTCAAATATTATATATAATAGATACTAGCCGATCCTTCACAGCTTCGCCCGTGATTGGTTGTTTATTTTGCCTCCGGACGATGAGATGGATAATTTTGTATTCAAATTTTATCGTTTAATGTGATCAGCAAGTAAATATAAAAACGGTTAATTAGAACGTATTAAAATATTTCTAGCGCCATTAAGAGGATGTCAGCACACTATTTGTTTTCTCACTCTGACCCACACGCAACATAGACAAAACGAATATTACGCAGAAACATTTTTTCTATGTTTTTAAGTAATCTTAGAGTAAAATCACCCATTACAAAAAAGATAGATAATAATATTTTTGAGGGAATGTCATATCGATTTTATATTTTATTATTATTTGACTTTGTATTCTACTTTCAAAATAAACAAAAAAAGGTTTTACATTAAAATTATGTTTAAATTGTTTTGAGACAATATTTAGACAAATCGATAGGACATTCCCTCAAAAATATTATTCTCTATCTTTTTTGTAATGAGTGATTTTACTCTAAGATTACTTAAAAACATAGAAAAAATGTTTCTGCGTAAATTCGTTTTGTCTATGTTGCGTGTGGGTCAGAGTGAGAAAACAAATAGTGCGCTGAGTGCTGACATCCTCTTAATAATAAATATATTTTTATTAAAAATAGCTGATCCCGTGCACTTAGTTGCTCGTTAAATGTACCAACTCTACATGACTCAAACCTTATTCAATTTGTTATTTAATTTTCGGTGTTCAAAACTTATCTTAACTTTTCCGTTGCCCAGAATAAAAAATTCTGATTCGCAGCAGTATATATCAGGTAGGCAATCTACATGTGGTTGATCGCGGACCTCTTGCTGTTTGTACGTAGGTGTATATGATTTCGGTGTTTCCAAATTGTGGACAAAGTGACAAAAACCGTGTGAGTTGAGGACGAAATCTAAAAAGGTGACATACGAATTGCCGACAAAAATATAAGACACTAAATGTGGACAGATTTCCTATTATTACTTTTGATATAGCGATCGTGGACGTTGGGAAATTACTGTTTGATATTAACGATTAATAGATTGTGCTGGTGCTTTTGAAACAGCTGCCTGTGTTTAATCAGTTAATCGACAACCATACTCGCTTGTTCGTTTATTTTCTGTATAAAAATGTATAGGTAGTGAACTTAAAGAGTTCAAGAGTTAAAGAGTTACATGTGATTGACGGGTTTAAGTCTACACTGCCGGCTGACTACTGCTATACACGATTTTATAGATTATGTTTTTGACAACTATATAAATACAGATTCTGCAATGTTTTCTCCGGAAATATGGGCAGAATTTTCTTCTTCTACTTCACGAACCACAAATGCCTGCGAAAGTTTTCATGCTAAACTTAATGGTATGTTTTATCGCAGTCACCCTAATATATATCAATTGATCGAGGCCTTAAATGAAGTACAGGCTAGTAGCAAATGAATTGTTCTGCTGTATACAAAATTTAAAACGAGCAAAAAAAACTATTGAAAAGGAGGCATTTATTAGCAAACAAACGTTGCAATATTCACGTGGTGAAATCAGTAGAATATCATATATACAGGCTGTTTCAAAAAAAATTTTACCACAAGATCTATAAAAACTATGACAATAAATAATGACGATAATCTATACCTAAATATTTTATAAACCATTTTTTCCACAAAATTAAAACAATAAATAATTCAACAGGGGGACGAGGTGGTCGAGCGGTCTAACACGTCGTCTGTGGCGCTGGCGGTCGCGGGTTCGATTCTCTCGACCACTGGGAGGCATTTTTCTCCGGGCAAGTCACGGTGTCCGGAGAACAAGTGCCGCCATTTCCCACTCCGGGGCATGGCAGAAACCTACGGGTGCCCCATTCGAAATTCTGCCAAAATACACCCACGTGTAACAACCTACAATTTCCCCCCTACAGTACCACAGGCTAATAACCTTGCAGTTGATGCCTTAAAAAAAAAAAAAAAATAATAATTCAACAACATTTTAAAAATAACGATTGCTCTTTTGCAAGACACAAATAATTTTAACCCCACCTACCAATTTTTTTGGTAGCTTGTCCTAAGTCCTGAAAAAGTGGAGAAGGGAAATATTTGTGTCCACAACTAACGTGGTTTTTATTAAAAAAAAGCTCTGTACGCAATTAGTATTATGACAACGAAACTCGTGTCCGCAATTGTTATGTTATAATTCCTGACCTGAATAATTCGTCCGCAACTAGTATGTGTCCTATGGGCTATGATTCAAATGGTATTCCTAAGGTATCAAAGCTATACCAATTTTGTCGTTTTTACTTAATTTCACCTAAGATGGATTAATATAATATCAATTAATACAAAATCCTAACCTAACCGTACTAAAAACCGATGAATAAAAAAAAAATTTCACCCTTTTTAAATTAATCTATCTTCTTCCCAGAGGTCTAATCTGCACACAAACATTCATATATATTATATATATATATTGATGAAAAATTAAAATTAAAATCAACAAATATGCCCTATTAAGCAATAGCAGCCAATATATAATAGGTACACTATTATTATTTTAATCTGCAACAATAATCTTCATTTTTTATTTTTTATTATTTAGTTTATTTTTTTATGGACAGACGGCGCCATTTTTGTACTTTTAACATCTATATTTCCTACTTTTCTGGTGGACTTTCCTAAACAAAAGTGGACAAAGTGGTACTAAAACTTCCAGCAGACTGTCAAGTATAACAGTTGATTGATGTTATTTTCACAGACTTTACTAAAGCCTTCGATAGAGTCGACCATGGCCGCCTAATCGAGACCCTATACAAAACTGGGTTCGGTGAACCATTGTTGTCTTGGTTCAAATCTTATTTGTCAGACAGAGTCCAATGGGTGAAAGTGTTCGGATGCAAATCATCCATCTCAAAGGTCTCTTCTGGAGTTCCTCAAGGAGGACATTTATCTCCAATATTGTTTTCTTTGTATGTAAATGGCATCAAGGAAATTGTCAAAAACTGTGAACTTCTCATGTTCGCCGACGACTTGAAGCTCTTTAGGAAAATTGATAACTTATCTGACTGCTCTACGCTCCAGAATGATCTCAACAACCTGGTCTCCTGGTTTAATAATATTGGTCTTCAGTTTAATGTAAATAAATGTCATTCCATGTCATTTTTAAGACACCGCTCCCCTATTAACTATACTTACTCCATCAATGGTTCAAGTGTAACATCGGTTTGTAGTAAGAAAGACCTAGGTATTATCTTTAATTCCGATCTCAATTTTCACTCCCACACTGAAATGATATGCTGCAAAGCCTTAAAAACGCTTGGGTT
Organism: Macrosiphum euphorbiae; assembly: GCA_949089665.1. NCBI lineage: Eukaryota > Metazoa > Arthropoda > Insecta > Hemiptera > Aphididae > Macrosiphum > Macrosiphum euphorbiae. The sequence continues at coordinate 63,601,256 of CARXXK010000003.1, read as the reverse complement.
TGTAATGCGCATATCAAAGGAGTTCAATTTATCTTCTTCATTAAAAACTTTATACTGCTCATTGGTCCGTTCACTTTTAGAGTATGCTTCGGTCCTATGGGACCCTTATACGGTATCTGACTCATGTCAATTAGAGCGTGTTCAGAGACGGTTCTTATCTTGCGCAGCTTTTGTCTTAAAAATAAATCATCCTCCCCATGATTATTTCTTAGTTATGCAGGAACTCAGCCTCATTTCACTGGCCGACAGGCGATTTAACGCTAACATTGAGTTTCTGAATAAACTGATTGATGGTCGTATAGATGCTCCCTCACTTCTCTCGATAGTCAATTTCAGAGTTCCTTCCCGTGCTACTAGATACCATGCTCCCTTCGTTGTTCCTGCGCACACTACCAATTATGGCAGAAATAATCCGTTAGACCGCATGATGCGGCTGGCCAATGAGAGCACCGTTTATCAAAACTGATACATTTATTATTATATATTTTTATATTGTTTTATTATCATTATTATCATTATTATTCTGTAATTATTATCTTATATAAATGTAATTATGTCATTGTATTAATTATTTTAAATTATGTATTATTGTATTATGTTAAACTGTTGAATAGGGCCCAGCCCGTTAACAAATAAATAAATAAATAAATAAATAAAACAGTAAAAAATTTCAGCCAAATCGGTTCAGTAGTTTTGTCTGTTAGCGCGGACGAAAAAAACCCTTACAATTGTATATAAAAGTATAGATAGATAGATATATATAGCATTATAGCTATTATAGATAATAATTAATAATTATCATTCAAATTTTATATTTTTTTATTATTATTATTATTACTATTTTTTTTGACAGCTGTATCCAACAGTTAGGTATAGGTTTGGGAATTTTTTTTCCTAAATTAAACTGTTTGGATGTTGATATTGCTCGAGGTTCTCCGCATAATTTACTTGCAGTTATTATTTCATGTGAAGACGACATGTATAAATTATGAGAGTCAATTTCAATTTGGTAATATTTATTTAATTTTACATATTAAATAGGTACCGAAAACCGAATGCTTGAATCAGGTACATAATATGGCGAGTTCAAACATAAATATACAAGAGCACAAATTTGAAATTTACCATGAAATATTAGGGATAGGTAAAAATAACTAAGCGAAGCCGCAAGTCAAGGAAAAGCTGGACATCAATCAATATGCGAGACTGCAAAACTGGTGGTGGCACTAAAAAATGTGTTTGCAATGCAGCGGACGTGTTGTGCAGTTCAAAATGTCATAGTAATAAAAACTGTACCAATAGGCAATACATAATTTATAAGCACATATTTTAATAATTTCAATCAACCAAACCAGTAGAGATCAGTGTATTAATTGAGATTTATCATCATTGACTACCTGCAATCTCGGTAAGTTACCTACCTACGTCAATGACCAGTAAAAGATGTACATTTGAATTTGAAAGTGTTTTTTTTACAACCACCTACATATAGGTCCATAATTGAATCATTTTGGTTAATAACGTAATTTACCAATTTTCGTCTCCCACCTTAACATATTATATTATAATAACTGTATGTACATGGATTGGGCGATTGGCTATATTATAACGTAAGCGCCAAAGGTATACAAATTAAAAATTACATATCATTTGCGCCAAAATATGTACCTAATACATAAGTACCAATATTACATACCTTTTAGTTTTTACACCCAAAACACGACAGATGCTCCAAAGATGCAAAAATGAAATGACATATCATTTGCTCCAAAAATAATATATTATATTATAATAGTAGTTTTTAAAAATTTCCATTTTATAAAAAACTATCAATAAATATAATAGAAATGAATTATAATTTTAATGAATCGGTTGATCTTATATCGAACTAATAAAAAATTGTTAAAATATAATATACATACAAATAAAAATAATTTGAATAAATCGGTTGATTTTTTCGGTCTTATAAAAAAATGGTTAAACCGTTTTCGATAAAAAACGCACACTTCCCTTTTCGGTCGATTCCCTGTTCAGCCAAAGTTCGACAATAATTAATATTATATACTTTAAGTCTTTATGTTTTTCTCATGGAAAATGTTTAAATATATATTATAAGTTGTATAAAAATAACAATAATAATAATAATAATAATAATAATAATATTAAATTGCTGTCAACGATTAATATTATTAATTTTTTTTTTTTTTTTTATTTCACATTGGATTTATTTCACTATTATATTTGTACATTATTTTCTTAGGTAACTAATATTATAAAATTACGAAATTCAGTTTCGTTTATAAATTTAATTCGTTTTTTGGACGTCTCGGGAGTGGGTGAAAGTCAGGGCAGGACTGGGTCAAAAATTTTTTCCGGGAAAATAAAAAAAAATCGACCCTCTTAAGTATACATATAAACTCTAAAAAAACATATTTTCATATAAAATGATAGTATATTATTTTGAGAATTTGAACACTTAATATTATTATTAAAAATTAAAAATTGGTTAGTACAAATAATTAATGGTATCTTACCGATAAACCTAAAAAAAAAAGTCCCTACGAATACAAGTGGCCCACCGGGAAACTACCGGTATCCCGCCTGCCCAGTCAGGTCTTGGGGAAAGTATCTCATACAGGCATAGGCGCAATTTCAACTTTTGACTTGGGGGCGGGGACTGAATATATTAAAGGCAAGCAGACCATTGCAATATAGCATTTTTAAATTGTATGTCATAGGTTTTTTTGGGGGAGGGGGGCAAGTTTGGGGGGTGGTTTAGCCCTAAATTATATTTTGTCCGATTTGCGTCCGTGTTTTTATCACGGCACATCTGAGTGGCGTCCGCGATATTCTCGAGACATGTTCGAATTGCTTCCACGGGTTTTTCAACGACTAAGAATAATGTTTGATGATAAACTGGTAGATAATCTCGATTATGGATATCTTATCTATAAATTAATTTTGTTCGTGTTAGCAATTTAGCATCAGTCGACAGTCACACTTCGACATTCCATGTTCGACAATTAATCATCGTATTTTTATATATTTTTATTTATACTTATTTAACTTTGCAATGGAAAATCTTGAAATGATTAAAATGTTCAGTGAAAAAAATAAACTATTATAATATTGTATTAATGGATACAAATTCTCTTTTCAAAAATATTTAAATGATAATATTCAGAGGTGGTCTTGTTCAAAACGTTTATGCAAGTGTTATTTTAAAATGAACGAAAATGAAGAAATAATTTTCAGTGCTTTAAATCACGAACACGACAAAGACGACGAAAACGTTTTAAATTGCCAAAAACTCATTAACAAACCGAAACGTAAAGCTCTCGATAGCCTTCGATAGCTCTCGAAGTTCAAATTTAGGAAACAAACAAAGAGAGGATGTAGAAAAAGAAGAATTTATTAAAAATACTATGACTGAATTTGAAAACAAAAATATAACACGTCTTGACTTCGTTCAAAAATTGGCAAACATAAATTTGCCAATACATAAATGATATATATATATATACATAAAACTAAGAAGAATTTATTAAAAATACTATGACTGAATTTAAAAACAAAAATATAACACGTCTTGACTTCGTTCAAAAATTTAATATAATATATATATACAACTATCATTTTACAAAATCAACATTACATTTTAAAACAATAAATAATTTATAATATACTATTCTTAACCACACCATTTATACAAATGACAGTCCTCAGTCTGTAAAAGTGGGAAAGGAAATAATATGTATAATAACTAATCAATTATTAACCGGGACGCAACTCCTACATGTCGCGAGAAAATCGCGGACGCAATTCGGATGTGTTGTGCAAAAACAACGGACGCAACTCGGATATCGCGATTTATATTTTCGTATTCTGGGACGCAATTCGTATGCAGCCCTTCTTTGGCCATAAGGTATCCGTGTGGGAAATAGTAAGTTCCTACACGGCGGAAAAGGTTAAATAAGTGTTACGGTATGTCCCAAAAGTCCAGTATCACCCTTAGTATCTCCGTGGAAAATCAATATATTTATGTGCAGTTTTTTTTACAGTATAATAAGTATGGAAATTCTGATTGAAAAGCGTAATATTTGATTTTTTTTAGGCAGATAACTTTTTTAAATTTCCAAAATCAGTTTGTTGATCATATTTTTTAAAACAGGTCAAAAAAAAAAATATATTAAAACAAATAAGATAATAACCGGTACAGTTCTGTAGGTATACCTACTATACCACCTAGTACTTACTAGGGAATCACTTTATGCCCGTATGTGAGTTTTGATAGCTGCAGTGTTGGGAAATATCTATAGATAAAAATGAATTGTCTTTTACTTTAGTTTAGCTAGATAATTTTCAGCTCAGTCATATTTATCTTTATCTAGATAAGAATGTTAGTTATCTCTACGTACATATATGGATATTTAATTTTAATTAATTGAAAAAAAAAAATGTTAAATTAAAAAAACGAATTTATATAATCATTTTTCTGTGTGACTGTGTATCTCGGAAAACAAACATCCCGATAAGATTTATTAATTTTAGTACCTATATCAAGTATTCCAATATTAATTAATAAATTATTAGTAAACTTATGTAACATAATGTTAGTTAAATAGTATAGAACTATAAGAGCAAATCACCAAAACAACTATCCCTGCCACTGTATGACGACGGTCTTCATTAGATACCCCCATGGCCCCCAACCATACCATACCTTTCCAATATTTCCGCTTCTTATGATTGTGTACAAAGTTCAATCAAATTAATAATAATAATATTTATATTAATAAGTATTTATTATCAAACCAACAAAAATAGATTAACTTTCCTGGCTACATAATATTAAGTATAATGTGTACGTAATACTTATTATACATAACGATAACAATTTTTAATTTATATAATGTTATGGTGGAAGTTATTAATGTTGTTCTCAGTTCTCACTACCTAGTCAGTACTCAGTAATCAGTGGTCGCTGACCGCTGTTCTCAGTTATCGCCTACTGACTAGTTTTCAACTGTACTCAGTAATCAGAACTCTTGTGTATGATAATTTAAATATAAATTGTATTTGTATTTTGTATTGTTGACTATTCCTATATTCAACTATTGTATCATTGTGTTTTCATTAATCGTCAACCGTCATTCGTCAGTGAAATTTGTCGCAATAATATGATGATCATAAAATATAATACTTCGATTCCATCCTCAACACCGGTGCTTACTGGAGAGATTATTTAATATTTAGTAACGAAATCCAAGTGTCAACGCCGAGGCGGTACAGGTTAAACGATAAAACTTTTTTTTTATTAAGTCAGAGAACGAATCTGAATGACTACTACTTGTTAGTTATCCTGTTTTAATAAAAATGTTTAAATATATTTATATATTTTTTTGTATCTGTGAGGCTGAATCATGGAAAATGGGCCACATTTCAATCAAACATTAATCTATCTGCAGTGGCAGATCCAGGGGGTGGCAAAGCGCCATTTGCCCCCTCCCCCCCCAATAACCCTAATTTTCTTTTTTTACACTGTGTTTAGCAAGTTTTGTAGCCAAAAACTACCCTTGTTTTGGAACTTTTTATACTTTTGCCCCCCCCCCCCCCCAAAAAAAAATAAAAAATTAAATCTTGGATCCGACACTGTCTATCTGATATTAATCTGGATAAAAATGAAATATATTTTATCTTTATATAGATAAATCTTTGGTTATCTATTCCCAGCACTGGTGTTTCTGACACCCTTAATAAAACATTTTCGTTTGGAGATAGCCAATGACAACCAATAGTACAATAGTACATAAATACTATAACCAATATCAACCATTTATAAATAAAAATTCGTCCACCGTAAATCTTCAAATCTCCGTTTGAGCACCTCCCCGGGTTGGACTTAAGAGGGTGAAAAATACTTTACAACGTATTCTCATACTTACCAAGTATACAAAAAAAATTTCATTAAAATCGGTCGAACCGTTTCGGAGGAGTTCGAACACTACAACACCATGACACTATAGATTTTTATATTTTACTATTATTAATATACATTAGATTATTAAATACGTTGATGTTGATCTAAAAAACACTTAAATGCAAAATAAAATAATAGCATAATATAATATTTAGCTTATAAAATGAACAACTTCAGTCTCTTGAACTTTTGATTATTTTTAACAATATTAACATTTAATTGTAACAATTTGTGTATTAAATTATTATTATTACAGAATACCTAATATTATAATTTTAGAATATCACTTTTTGTATTAAAATAAAACATAAATAACATCTCTGGATATGTTTTATACTAAATCAAATAGACTAACAAATAATAAAGATACTCGTATAATACAATGAAAAATACAGATACTAACTTTGAGGTATGCCGTATGCTATTTATATGACAATGGTGGCAATAAATAACAAGATTAATACAGATTTTCAGCAAATATAATTTTTATGTTTAATTTATCTTAGTAAGTAGATAGTGCCATTACAAAAAAAAAGAGAAAAAATTACAAATTCATAGACACCATAAACACAAAAATCATAGATTTCTAGGTGTGGACTAATCGTACGAACTGTGCGATATAGTATATCAGTTTTAAACGGTCAGCAAACACTTTGCTTTCGTTAACTCGGCGATAACACGATTAATATCATTGAAATCAAATTTAGCCCATCCATTACAGTGACCCTCCACCCACAGGCCACAAGCCACCTAATGTACAGAAGATCGGTATCCATATTAAGTCCAACAGTTTTTAAATGAAATTAAAATTTAATTTCAATTTTCAATGGATCCAATTTGCTATTATAGAAACTTACATTGAAGTGGGTGTAAACTATGTGTAAATCAAAATCAAATAACTGTATATACTTTAAATTTTCACCAAATGTTGATATGACCATTTTCAAAATATTTTGACTTTTTGAGCTAATTATAGGAATAATTCATTTTCAATTTTTTTTATTTTTTTTTCATAAGAAATCAGATATCTTTGTAATTTCAAAATATTGTTCATGATGGGTAGGTACTTGAAACTTTTTAAGTATGTTATTATATTTTATATACACCATGATATTTTAAAATGTAATGATTTTGGAAATAATTAATTCAACTTACTGTATAGTAGGTATAATTAGTAAAATAAATAGCAATAATATTATATAGGTACTTATAGTAATATAGGCTGACAGATGGTCTTCGCTAAGAATGGTGTTTTGTATAAATGTATACAATGAATTCAAACTTAACATATCCATATTACAGTGACCCATTCCACATTTATTGTACATTAGAGTTGTAACTACTTTGACCACCTTTCTACCTAGCTCTTTCAACTAGAAATTAATTGCAAAGTTAGCAAATTATAGTTAGAACAATCATATTAATTGCAATATTATACTAAGTATTTTTTTGCAAAGGTTAAAAAAAATCGAATAACTGTTTTTTTTTGCATTTTTTTAAGGTTATACGGCTTCATACATAATACTTGTTATCTGACTTGCTAGTTATAATATATATTATACTGGGTGTTTAATTTATTAAAGTTCAGTATTATTAGTAATAGATTTTGAATAACTTAAAAGTACTAATAATCACTTAAAAGTACTAATAATCACGTGTCTATTAAAAAATAATTGACAAATTACTATATTTTATATCTTTCTGATTATTATAGTCTTATAAAAACGTCTTCAGTGACTCCTATTTAAGTTTATCAAAAATACTGCATATTATTATTTATTATACTATAACTTTATGAAATCATCAAAAGCTATAAATAAAATATAACGAAAAAAATATGGAATACCTACTATATTTGACTATTCACAAAACCGTAGTAATATTAGTTAACTATACTTATAAAAATCATCTGAAAACTGTAATAAATTACATCGATATCAGTGAACGTGTCAAATGAATCATACCTTATTACATATCAATTATCACGCTCACGACCTATACGACCTACAAGGGACCAATAGTCTGTTTAGATTCGGCTTATAATTTTAATTTTTTTTTTATCCATAACAGGTATTTGAGTCATATTTCAATTTTAAATATGAAATTTAGTTGTTTGTAATCTATAACTGTGACCAGTTATATAATATTTGGTTTTTATTTCAAATGAAACAATTTAATATATTTTTAATGTTTGAATAACAGTATTAATTGTCATCGTTTTAATTTTCCAAAAAATGTGCAGTTAAATGAAAATTAAACTTTTTTTTAAACCAGTTTATTTATCAAAAGTGTACGTAAGTTTCATGTGTGTGTAAAAATAATGGGTCATAATCTGCAATAATTAAACATTTGAACCATTTACTCAACGGATCATTTATTATTATATTATTAAATATAATTTTTATACATTCATTTCACACGGTACGTAATTTAAGGTTTTTATAATAATTATGTATTATATTTTATATTCTGATCTGAGCGATGAATGTATTGATCTTACAATGATATGGGAAAGTGACTCTATAGTTGGTGCATTCGGGAGGTCAACATTTTAAATTCTCTATAGTTTTCAAAAGATCAGAGAAAAACGAAACAAAAATTAAGGAAAAACTGTAATTTTTACTCGAAATTGGTTATCAACAAAATAGATTTTGGTTATTGGTGTAACTTTAAAACAAATGACCGTAGATACATGATATTTTCATCGAATGTTTCTATTATAATTATATCAGGGGCGCCCGCAGAGAGGGGCCAGTAGGTGCCATTGCACCCACTGGGATTTTTTTAATGAACCAAAAAATTATTGTATTATAATGTAAATTATGTGACTACCTATGTATGTATAACATAAATTTAATTTTGCACCCACTGAGCTGATTTTCTGCGGGAGCCCTGAATTGTATACACGATAAAGTTTTGAAAATATTTTGACTTGTTTTGAGTGGTTTACGGACATTTTATAGATTCCAATCGTATTAGTATTTTTTCTATAAATGTTAATAAAATTTTATTCGTAGAGTCAAAAAGCTTGAAAATTGAATACAAGGCTCCTAGAACAATGACAGCAGAAAAATATTAAAAATACATAGTCACACATTTTTTTAATAAGTATTTTCAGTTCAAATTTTGACAAAATGTAATCAAATTTATAATCTAAAAATGATTCTGTAGTTAAAAATGTATAATATGTTCAACTTTTATAGCTAAGGATTGAAAATTTAAAATAAGGTTCCCCGTAAATAGGTAAATACTTTATTCACAATATAATATCATCAAATAATATACTTAGTAATAGATCATAGGCTAATTGACTTAGCTCTGAATCGTTTTTCGTATACAAATATACAATAATATTATATCATTGAATTCAAATTTAACACCATCCATTACAGTGACCCACTTGTAACCTACTGTACATTGTACAGCAGAGTGACACCCACTTGCCCAACGTTTTTTTTTGTTATATCTTTATTAAAAATGTGCCCTATCTACTGCGTTTTTTATTTTATTTTTTTATTTTGAAAACATAAATTATTATACAAATTATACAAAAATGATGTTGATATAGAAAAATAAGCATAATATATTAAGGAAAAATATGTTAAAAATTTACATTTTTCTCGTGTCTAATGTCGAATTTCAAGTGCTTTATATTCTAACTGAATGTATTTTCCAGTCGCTATTATTTATACCTAAGTGATTATCGTATACACTAATACCTACCAATTGTCATATTCATTCCATACCATATCATCAAATTTATTTGAGATTCGTATGCTTTTATTTATATCTATCAATATAAATGTATACGGCTTGACAAATATTTTTCAACTTTTAATGGTTCAATACATTTTAGTTTTGACAATTTACGTTAAATTATATTTGTTTTTTTTGTTCTTTTTTTTAGATAAAAAATGGATGCTGGTAATAAAGAAGAACGGCCTCCAAATCCACGAGCCAGAGCAAACATCTTTGAAATCTTTACGTTTAGGTGAATTTTATTATACGTATATATTAACTGGAAACGTTTGAATATTATAAATTTAAATTCAACAAAATTTTAAGTATATTTTAAAGTTTAAATGTGTTTAGAATCAAAATATATTATAACTTGTATTTATTATCTATGTACCTATCTTATAAATTATTATCGACAGAACTTAATTTATACCTATGATAATAAAACTATCCTTATTTACTTGTGTATAATGATATAAGTATACATTATACATAAAACATAATATCCATTTATATTTACATAAATTGTTTAATGGCTGTAGGCACTCTGGTTTTCTGTAGAAATAATAAAAAAAAAATGGCTTATATTATGGTTTTTTTAGTAGCTTAATTCCAGTAGGAATTTTATTTATATTTTGTTAATTCAAGTACGTAGATTTTTAAAGAACATGTTTATAGTTAATACAGGTATCACTTCTATTATGGCTTGTTAATTAATTTCGATTATAATTTGTTTGTTTGTTTCAGCTGGATTTTTGACCTTTTCAAAGTTGGACGAAAGAGGAATTTCGAATTCAATGATTTATATGTACCTCTAGATAATGACAGATCATCGTTATTAGGAATCGAATTACAGAAGTAAGCTAATTAAAATATTAAGATTATATTTTAAATAATTACTTTTAATAAATTGAGTAAAATTGTTTCCTTGTAAGGAGGTGGAAAATCGAAACGGTTAATGCAAACAAGAATAATGGAGACCCTAGTTTGCTAAGGGTATTAGTTCAAATGTTTGGTGTTAAGCTTATGTTATATGGATTAATACAAGCATTTGTTGAAATTGTGTTGAGGTAAATATAATAATTATTAAATAATGATTGCAATTTGAAAACTTTATTTACCCACGATTGTCTAGACAATATTTAGGTATTTATTAATGAGGTAATAAAAAATAATTGGATAGATTATAAATATTGATTTCATTAGTCTTCATAATATATTATAAAATATGTTTACTGTTTAATTTGTATAATTGTATGACTTATTGTTAGATAATCTCGATGTTTAATTTTACCAGAGAATTATAGGTTTGTTTATGTAGAACATGATTTAGAATTATTCTGCAATTGACCATAATAAATATTTGATAGCATTTAAATACAAAAATACTCTTAAATTAAATACCAGATTTTTTATCGTACCTACTGGCTATTACCTACGGAGTTTCTAACTGCTGGGATTTAAATTATATATTTGTTATCTTAGAGTGTATTCACGGAAGTTTTGAATAACCCGTATTTCGAAGAAATTGTAAATAATTGAACTATTATAGGTAACCGAAAACATATTGAACACCTAATATCTATAATATAAAAATGTTATATGTATTGATATTAGTATAATAATATAGCACACACACGTAGTTAAATACATTGAAAACAATTGTTTAAAAAAAAAATATATTTGTATAAATAAAAATTAGGTGCCTTAATTTGTATGTGTGTTTTTTTAGAATGTCTCAACCCATACTAATTGGTGGATTATTAGAATATTTCAACCCTGATAAGTCCAACGCCAAAGACTTGAATCGTGCATACTGTTATGCGTCAGGTCTATTATTAAACATGTTTTTTAATATATTATTGTTTCATTATTCACAAATGGAAACGGGACGACTAGGAATGAAGCTTCGAGTTGCCTGCTGTTCAGCAATATATAAAAAGGTATATCATCAATCATTAAAAATAAAAATATATTATGAAGGTAACTAAATTACCTATACTGAAAACACATTAAATTTATAATAATTTATATTTCCAAGTATAGATATAAAGTTTATAAGTATCTATATTTTATAAACTGTTCACTCGTTAATATGATGATAATACTATAATGCATAGGCAAGTGGTATATGATTGATAAAAATTAAATTTAGTTGTATGAAATAAAATAACAAGCCATACATTTATTTCTTAATAATAAATCGTACCTTCTGTGAAAACAAACCTTGATATAAAAAAAAATTTTCAGCATATTTCAAATTGAAAATAACAAAAAAACATTTGGATAAAGATAAATCTTATTTAGAAAACTTATTTTATCAGCCGAATTCGGTGGTTTATCCTTAGTTTAACTATTGTAATACGGGCACTAAGTAAAATATTTTTCGTAGATGGATAATATAATAATATTTCAAAAAATATATTTAATTTGTTTATTTATAATGGTCGCTAAACTACACACTCGATACCTAACTGAAATTCGTCTTGAATTTCGCTTTGAAGATATTAAAATGAGGCATTTTTTAGGGACATAAAGTTTTCCGTTATCTAATCTACGAAAAAAAAAATAGTTTTCATTGTTTTTTTTGTCTTAAAAATAGGCATTGCGATTAAGTAAAACATCTTTAGGTGAAACCACAGTCGGCCAAGTGGTAAACTTGTTGTCAAATGATGTAAATCGGTTCGATATAGCATTCATATTTATACACTTTTTATGGATCGGCCCCCTGCAATCAATTGTAGTCACATATTTTTTGTGGCAAGAACTTGGCGTATCATCTTTAATTGGAGTGGCTATATTTCTTGTCTTTATTCCACTACAAGGTATGTATAGGTACTATTATCACGGATGTTACTCTTGTATCAAAATAAGACGTGAAATATGAGTACCAATAAGTACTTAAGAAAGCAAAACTTTCAATTTAAGGATGGTTGGGAAAGAAAACTTCCGTATATCGGTCGAAAACAGCGCCGAGGACCGACGAAAGAGTAAGGTTGATGAACGAAATAATATCTGGCATACAAGTGATAAAGATGTACACTTGGGAGAAACCTTTTGCAGTGCTTGTACATTTTGCAAGAAAGTATGTGTTTTAGATTTATAGTAAGATGTAATGGTACGGTTTGTAATACTCATTTATATTATTATAGGCTGGAACTTGAACAGATCAGAGGGGTCTTATACATTAGAGTGTTTTTGCAATCATTTGTAATATTTCATCTAAGAATTGCGTTGTTCATAAGTATTTTATCATACATATTATTAGGAAACTACATAAATACTCAAAAAGTAAAGTCAAGTTAAAATTTATTAAAATAATTTGACCATATTATATATTTTTGTCTATAAGTATTATTTCTCATACCGTATTTTTAGGTTTTTGTTATACTTTCGTACTTAAAGATATTGACAACAATGACAGTATTTTTCCCACAAGGTATTCTAACGTTAGCTGAGATGCTAATATCCATTAAACGCATTCAGGTATAAATATAAATACAGTGTCCTCTCTGTAACTCGAAGCTCACAAGGAAAAAATAAATCAAATTACTAACAATTTCAAGTTTTCAAAATCTTAATGTGTTATTGTTATTTGAAGGGGAATTTTATTTGTTTGAGAAGTCGAGAATTTCGAGTTATTTAGGTTCGAGTTAACGAAAGTACACTGTATATACTTTTGAAAAAACAAAAGAAAAATAATAATATTCAATTCTAAAAATAATATTATGAACAATTAATAATTATTTTTATTTTCAAAGACATTTCTACTACAAGACGAAAAACACAAACATGATAAACCGTCGATATTAAAACCAGAAGCTACATCGAAAAATAGCATTGAAATGTTAAATTTTAATAGTGACCATTTTTCGACAAATAGAAATAGCAATGAAAAAGATATGGGAGAGTTGAGTAATTTTGGAATCGACATTTTAAACGCCTCGGCTAAATGGATATTCAATCAACCCGATAACTCTTTAAATAACATTAATTTATCCGTTAGACCTGGGCGGTTGGTTGCAATCATTGGTCCTGTAGGAGCTGGAAAAGTATGCGAATGGCATGAGCTATATGGCAAGTGAAAAGCATACCTAATTATATGATAAAACTTTAATTTTTATACAGAGTTCATTGATTCAATCGGTTTTACGAGAGTTGCCCCTTTGCGAGGGTAGTATTTCGGTGCGTGGCACAGTATCATACGCATCTCAAGAACCGTGGTTGTTTAACGGTTCAGTTCAACAAAATATACTTTTTGGTTCGCCAATGGATCATAATCGTTACAAAGAAGTACAATTTTCAAACTATAATAGGTTTTGTTTTTATTAAAAATTGTGAATTTCATGGAAGTTATTCATAGGTTATAAAAGTATGCTCATTGAAAACCGATTTTAAACAACTTCCTTATGGTGACAGATCTTTAGTTGGAGAAAGAGGAGTGTCTCTTAGTGGTGGTCAACGAGCGAGAGTAAATCTAGCAAGGCAAGTAGAAAATTAGTTATTTATAATAATTTAAATAATTTTTTTTATGTTTTTTTGTTGTCTTACGTTTCTAGAGCTGTATACAAACAAGCCGATATTTATTTATTGGACGACCCTTTGTCAGCTGTTGACTCACACGTTGGAAAACATTTATTTGAAAAATGTATTAAGGGTAAGTACATAATGTCTTATAGAGTTGTCATTAGAATACTCATTTGATGATATTATATTTCTAATTTACAGGTTACCTCAAAGAGAAAACTTGTATACTTATTACTCACCAAATACAATACTTGTCAAGTGTTGATCAAATTGTTTTGATGGAAAATGTAAGTAGTAATTTTGGTAACAGTCCGAGAATTAAATATGTTTTAATAATAATGAAATAATTTTTTATTTTTATTTTTTGCTAGGCAAATATATTAGCCGAGGGTTCTTATCAGGAACTTCAATCTTCTGGCTTAGACTTTACAAAATTACTTAGGTCATTGGAGGAAACAACCACCGATACTGAAACTGATAGCAACAATGCAACTAATAAAAGTTTGGAACAACCCTCTGGTTTATCTCGACAAGAGTCACTTAAAAGTATTTCGTCGTCTATTGATGAAAATAAATTAAACGAAACTCAAGTAGCACCCATTGAAGTGGCTGAAATTCAGTCTTCTGGAATAGTTTCACGTAGTATTTACTCGTCTTATATTTCTGCCGGAGGAAATACTTTTAAAATATTATTTTTATTATTCATATGTATATTCACTCAAATGCTTGGTACTGGGGGAGATTATTGGCTAAGTTATTGGTAATTTATTTTTATTTTGTTAATCAGTTTTACATTTTTAATTGAATGTTAAGAAATACATATTTTTTCCAGGGTTAACTTAGAAGATCATGTTTTTCACAATGCAGAGAGTAAATCTACGAATATCAGTAATTATATGACTTACGTGGAATCTGATACACCGAGGGTAATATCTCGCCAGTTTTGTGTTATTATATACGCTGTCATAAACGTAGCTATGTTAATAGTTGTTTTAATAAGATGTGCTACATTCGTATCAGTTTTTATAGGCGCATCTATGAATTTACACACCAGTATGTTCAACGCTATAACCAGAGCCACAATGTATTTCTTCAATACAAATTCGTCCGGTAGAACATTTTATATATTATGACTTAAATATGAATTATACATTTTAATCAATATTTATTATTTTATCAGGACGGATTCTGAACCGTTTCACTAAAGACATTGGTGCTATTGATGAGATGATAACAGTTCCTTCATTGGATTTTATATATGTAAATCATCAGCTTACTTATACATTAAATATTTACACACTCATAAAAGATATTTTGATCTTGAAACATTTTTTTTATAAGGTCATGGCACGTTTGCGCTTACGTTAAATTAAACATACTGTTTTGGTATATATATATATATATATATATATATACATACTATATATAGTTTGCGCACATATTTTTGAAAAGTCTTGGCACATTTGTGTGAAAATAATATTATTTAAGCCAGAAAAACTATGAAATATTTATCGGTTAGCACCATAAACTAATAATAATAATAATTATTATTATTACTATCATTATTAACTTACTGTTAACTAATATTATGAAGAAATACAAGAAAAAAAATTGTATAAAATACATTGGTATAAAAAATAAAAATCGTTGGAATTTAATTAAAATTATTTATTTAATTCGATTAAAACGACTAATGAATAGCAAGATAAATTAATATAATGAACAAATATATATATTTTTTTTTTTATTGATCTTTAAGCCCGGCATCTATGGCCATTGGCCATTAGCTGTTTGTAGGGTTGTATTGTAGTGGGGGTAGGGTTTGGAAAGGGGGGTTTTTACACGTGAGTGTTTGTTTTAAGTTGTCACCTGTACGTATTGACCATGCCCGGAGGGGGGATGGCGGCCTTTCTCTCCGGACACCGTGACTGCCCGAAGAAAAATGCTTCCGGTAGCCGAGATCGAACCTTAGTCCTCTCGGCCACTCCGTCCTACTAAAAAAAAAAGTTTATCATAAAAATATTTATAAGTTTAAATCATAAAAATTGTTTAATAAACATATTAATGTGTTTATAAGTAAACATTTACTATATACCTACCTATATATATTTTTGTGATGTGCGCAAATTTGTTTTTTTTTTTTTTTAATATTTTGTGGGCAAAAATAACTTGGAAATATGTTTGCGCAAACGGCTTGTTGTAATAAAACATAATTATTTATATTTACAATGTTTTAAACTAGAATACATTGTCACTTATTGGAATTATAGTTGTGGTTGGAATAGTTAATGTTTACCTTCTTATACCCACATTCTTCATCGGGGTATTGTTTTATTACACAGTAGTCTATTATTTATCTACATCACGTAGTATCAAACGTTTGGAGGGAGCCTGTAAGTACAAAAATGTTTATATTTAAAATATAGTCGATTCTCAATAACTCGAAAACCATGGTAAGCTCTGGATTTTTTTTTCTCGTCTGTTGAAACTATATAAGTTATATATTTTGAGTACCTAATATAACTTATAAAAATCGAATTAATTATTATTCACCTCATTGAAACTTGAGTTATTGAGATTTGACAGTGTTTAATTTATCTTGAAGTTGTTTTAATTGTGAATTATTAAACATTTAGCACGAAGTCCCGTATTAGGATATCTGAACGCGTCGCTTCAAGGTTTATCAACAATAAGAGCATTTGAAGCCGAGGAAGTTTTATCTAGAGAATTCGATGAACATCAAGTAAGGGAAACAACTAAGTATATTATATTTAAATAAAATATTAAACTTTTTTTAAACGTTTAGGACTTACATACTTCGGCTTGGTATATTTTTATTTCGTCCACCGAAGCTTTAGGTTTTGCGTTGGATATGATCTGTCTTACATATATTAGTATCTTAACATTTAGTTTCTTGGTTGTCAAAAATGGTAATATATTAATTATTATTCCAAAATTATTTTTGTTAAAAATGTTTGCTTCTTTTTTAGATACTTTTGGGGGGGATGTTGGACTAGTTATAACTCAAGCGATGAGTTTGACAGGTTCACTTCAGTGGGGAATAAGACAATTTGCTCAATTAGATAATCAGATGACATCTGTTGAAAGAGTACTTGAGTATACAAATGTTCCACAGGAAGCTGCACTTGAATCTGCACAAGGTAATATTCATTATAATTAAACAACATTATTAGTTATTAGGGTTTTTGGAATTTGGGTTTATCTCTCCTAATGCGTTATTTAATTAAAATGTATAACAAACAAATGTTGTACAACACCTGAAACTTACCTAAATCTTGAAATCATAATCTGGCAATGGCTAACAAACTTAATAGGTAAGTGTTTATATAAAGAAAACGTATATTGTACAAATAATTTATTGATAATATAGTTAAGTAAATATAACATTACCCACTACATTTAAATTCTTAAAACTCTGATGCATATATTATATTGTACCTATATATAAGCAATGATTTATAAAGTAGGTATTAAATATTTATTTATTTTTCGTAAATGTTATCTTATTTTTACTTTAGATAAGAAACCACCAAAAGAATGGCCAGATAAAGGGCAGATTGTGTTTGAACACTTTTATCTACGTTATAGTTTAGACGGGGCGCATGTTTTAAAAAATCTCAACATTCAAATTCAGGCAATGGAAAAAGTAATATTAATCATCACGTACTCTCTCGGCTTTGTGACAGACAGCAATTTGTAATGATAGTTAAAAATTATATTAGTAAAATGTTAAAATAATATTATCATTATGAATTGCTGTCAGGGGATAAAATGATAATAATATATTCTTTTAATTTAGATAGGAATTGTTGGTCGAACTGGTGCAGGTAAATCGTCGTTGATAGGAGCGCTATTTAGACTTGCTCAGAATGAGGGAAATATCACCATCGACGGTATAGAAATACATGAATTAGGATTACACGATTTACGTTCCAAAATTTCAATAATTCCTCAAGAACCAGTTTTGTTTTCGGGATCAATGAGAAAAAACCTAGATCCTTTAGACGAATACCCAGATCATGCGCTTTGGAATGCTTTAGAAGAAGTATATTTTGTCGTTATAATAATTTCCAAATACAGTTTATTTTTTTATTTATTTATGTAATCTATTACTATTACGAATTAGTAAAACAAGTTTCGTAACGTTTTGTGGATTTGTTACTGTTTAAGGTGGAACTTAAAACCGTCGTAGAGGATTTGCCCGACGGTCTGAACTCAAATATGTCCGAAGGCGGGTCCAATTTCAGTGTTGGTCAAAGGCAATTAGTGTGTTTGGCTAGAGCTATATTACGTAGTAATAAACTTCTCGTGCTGGATGAAGCTACTGCCAATGTCGATTCACAGTAACTATTTGATACAAATCATATAAAATCGATTGCAATAATGTTCTCGTTATACTCGTAAAGCTGTGTGCACTTTATTTTTGTTTTGCTTTCAGGACCGATGCGTTGATTCAAAATACGATTAGAAATAAATTTCGGTCTTGTACAGTGTTGACAATCGCTCACCGTTTGAACACAGTTATGGATTCTGACAAGGTGCTTGTTATGGACGCTGGAACAATGGTCGAATTTGACCACCCATATAACTTGTTGAAAAATAAAGATGGGTTTCTGTACAAAATGGTAGAACAAACTGGAACCGAGACGTCTGAATTGTTACATAATTTAGCAGTTGAGGTACAATCTGAAGCGCATTGTATATTAATTGTACAATTTGTTTAATCGAATTTATCATATCAACTAACTGCGTTTGTATTTTTTTTTTTGTTTTAGAGCTTTATGAACATTGCCCACGAACACATCGATTTGAACACATGAGTCATGAATGCTAAAGTTCAGATGATTTTATACAAAAATCACATTAATGACTGTCAGTTATATAATTAATTATTGTTTCATATTTACTAGATACATTTAAGGCATCACTGACTGTTTGTTCATACCCGACAAGACAATAACTTAAACTATTTATTTATTTTAGTGTCTTAATCATACATTTTTTTTAAACTGAATATGATGTATAGTTACTACAATAAAATTGTTTTATGAACATATCTGCATATTCTATTCCTATTGCTTAATTTAATAATATATACCTACGATATATATATATATTATAATAGTTTAATTATGAAAGTGAATTGAATTTATCATAAAACCTTAAAAAATTGTAGTTTAAAAATGCATCACTTAAAATTTTAATAAATGCACTAAAATATGGATTTAAAATTGTTAAATATTTTTAGAGATAGAGTAAAACCTCCTTATAACGGACACCCTATAAGACGGAAGTCCCCCTAGAACGGAAAATGACAACGTTCCCAAATAACCTATGTAAGTACCGTATATTTTTCCTATAACAGAAAACTCTAATTCTAAATAACGAAAACATTTGTTGGTCCCAAGCGATTCCGTTGTAGAGAGGTTTTCCTGTATATAATATATATATTACCTTATTACCTTCTCATTGTCTTATAATGAAAATGAAAAACATATTGTGTCAATATTTTGTATGAAAAAAAAAAAAATTGTTATATGCTTACAAAGTATAAAACAACACACAGTCACACAGATAATGAGTATACCTATGTGTGAAATAATAAATAATTCAGAAAATGTTTATAAAAAAGTTAGTAGACCTAAATTGTTAAAAAATATAGAAGAAATAATGACGATTGCTTAAAGAATTAACACGGAGGAAAGTAGAAAACGTAGGTAAAGGTAGTTATTTTTAGATTGAAAAGTTAAGTAATTTCATTTTAATTTGTTTACAGTAACTTTATTACTTTAATCTCTAAGTAATGAGTATAGTACTTTAATTATTTTTAAAAGTTACTCACCCAACCCTGTGACTATTAGTAATATGGTTGGTTTAATTACATTTTGCATAAAACAATATTATGTTTTTGCAGGGTGGTTCTTTTGTGAACTTTTCAAAAACTGAGATATGCTTAAATATTCTGATTTTGCTGTAGATTTTTGTTTGTTTTACAACCGTCTTAAAATTTTGAGGATTTGTTATAGAGTATCAAAAAATCTAATTTTAAACTAAAACGTCATTCGATTTTAAAATTGAATTAATTTTTCAACTACAAACCTTTAATGACAGACCCAAAATAGACACATAGGTACTTCATTGTAAAACCAATAAGTTTTTCTTCGTATTCCTCATAATTTAAAAATCTGATTAATTAGTATTATGACATTTTTATCAAAAGTTTAAATTATGGAAAAATTAATTATTTTCTTGTCTTACATATTATTTATAAGAACATTTTTCCATACTTTAAACTTTTGATAAAAATGTCATATTATTAATAAATTGTTTTTTTTCGTTTTCATAAGTCATGACCATAAGGTTGAGCATTTTTTGACCAAATTAGTACCCTTCCTTTTCAGCTGATTCTGTTTTCGACCAAGACAACAGTTTTAATATTTACTGTTATAAATATTGAAAAATATAAGTTTTATAAAATGTATTATATAGACAATAGTTAATGTATAAAGTAATAATAATAATAGCCAATAGGTACCTATATAATTTTTGTCAGTAATTATTGAACATTACTTTCTACAGTTACTAAGAATGCTCATTGCTCATATTTATTTTTGTCCAAATTTAGGTACTTTCTGTTATATGTACACGATGATGGATGATATAAAAAATTATTAAAAATAGTAGTTGAATAAAATGTTTAAATGTATCTATCTATAATATATTCTATGTATATAATTATTAATTAAATAATCAAATTATCAATGACAAGAATTAAGATATAATATGTTGTAGTACATTTCTAAATGTATAGCATAAATTATCTAAATATTAAACTTTATGGTTTGGTAGAAAAGGGAAGCGTACGATTTTGGTTGAAAAGGGTCTCGCCCAGTGGCGTTTCCTGACTTTCGTCGTTAGGCGTTAATGTGTGAGGAAAACAATTAGGAAAACCCCCCTTATGGGAAATAAATTCGTATCAACTATTAATAATCAACATATTATTAAAATTATTTATTATATATTATGTTTTCGACGATCGGCGTTGCAGTCTTGTAGTATAGTACCTATGGGCTACGACGTAAACAGGATAACGTGCAGCACTGCAGCCGCTACGATCCCCACTAACGGTCCAAACACAGTGTATACTGTATAGGCTAGCGCTAGACTAGTGACTAGTGACTAGTCGTTAATTTCATTTTCAACGACTTGGTCTAGTATTAACATGGCACCGAAGTTATCCGAAAATATCACGACAAATTACGAATACGAGATATTAGATACCACAAGTCGTTGTTCGAATTATTAACGTCCTACACGGCTACACCCTGCACAAACACAACATAATACAATATTATTCCGTAATCGGCGTCGTAGCTGCAGAGTGCAGACGGCGCGGGCGCATGGTCGAGTTTAGAGCTTAAAATAGACAATAGTTTATTATTTGATATTATTATTTTTACATGACAATTATTTTAAGATTTTGTAAATAAAATTATATAACCATGTAATATACTAATATGAACTACAAATTACAATATTACACACATGTATGACATCAATGTTTAGGGCGTTAACACACAACTTGCACACCCAGAGAAAACGCCACTGGTCTCGCCCTTATGTCTAGTAATATTTTAATTTGTAATTAATTTCAAATAATTTTAGTTGGTTTGGTATCTACTTTTTAAAATTACACAATATTTATATTTAATTATAGTATAGTATAATATTATCAAAAGGCAAATTTATTTACATAAGAATTATCATACATAAATACGTAATGGACTATTGTCCATATTTTTTTTAATAAAAAAAAACAAATATACAAATCACTTGCTCGGTTATATAAATAAAAGCTATTATCTAACATGTTTTTATGTATACAGGGTGATCAACAAAATGTGATACATTAATGATCAGTATCAATGAATATCTGAATACCTATGTCATTTGTTGAGGTTTCTGATTTATTTTTATTTCGTTTGAAGACATATAGGCATAAAGTTACAGGTACTTTTACCAATTTTCTCATCTCACCGATTTTGTACGTATTAAACTTTATTTTAATCCATATTTAAGAGTAAAACAATAGTTGTGGGTAATAAAAAAAAATATTGAACATAGAAATTGAAATTAGAAAAAATAACACACAAAAAAGAAACTTTAAGTCAAATATATTTAATATGTATACATAATATTATTATACATTAATTAGTGTATAAGGCAAATTAATCACTTGTTATAACATCATATTATCGCTGTGACCTACTCGACCTATGCGACTATCATAGCAATTATAGGCAGTAGTTAGTACAGTGTTCTAGAATTTTTACTCACAACAGGTGCTTAAATTAAAAAATTTAACACTAAACAAATTATTTAGTTGTATTTATCATCTAGGATAGGTAACAATATATTTGACTAAGACTTTAAACGAAACCGTTTTACTTTTATTATGAAGTTCAAATACTTAAAATCTATCCTATAATAAATAATATCATCTATTAAAATTGTTTTAAACTGTGTATTTTAATAACTATACGTTGATTGGCTTCAAGACAA
Organism: Macrosiphum euphorbiae; assembly: GCA_949089665.1. Taxonomy (NCBI): domain Eukaryota; kingdom Metazoa; phylum Arthropoda; class Insecta; order Hemiptera; family Aphididae; genus Macrosiphum; species Macrosiphum euphorbiae. The sequence goes on along the minus strand of CARXXK010000003.1, from coordinate 63,578,428 downwards.
AATTTTTTTTAACATTAGGACTTACATTGTTGTATTTTATAATTGTATTGTAATTTGTTATTTGTTCACAAACAAATTACCTGTACACCAATCAAATCTGCTTAATTAATACATAATTTTCATACATTTATCACATATGGTACGTATAGTCTATGTTTTTTTTTATAATTTGTATTTAATTTGTAATTTTATAAGTTTTATAATTTTTATATTAAATTAACTGTTATAGTTGATAAAAAAATTAACAATTATTATACGATTGTCGATTGAGAAAAGTAAAATGATTTACAACAAACACAATCCGTAAACTACTTGAATGGTCTTTACACTAATCATAAAATAGATATGAATCTATGAAATGTTACTATTTTGGTCATTATTAATAAAATACACTAAAAGTTGTGTCGTATTTATAAATTGATTATCGTTCAATTTAGATAGAACCTACTTTATAGGATATTTAAGAGATTTCATGAATTTCAGTAAGACTTCCAGACTCCAGTGCTAAGGATGTATATTGTAAATTGTACACATACCTACCTATATAACCTACCTACCTACCTATATGTGTTTTGGATTTTAAAAATTCATCATTAAAAAATTAATTTATGATGTCACTATGATAACAAATTTAGGAACTACTGTAATATGTATCCTTATAAATGTACATTACCTAAAAAAATAATATTTGATGAAAAAAAAGAGGATATCGCTCTGCTGTATAGTAGGTGTCAAGAGGGATCACTGTAACGAATGGGTTAAATTTTAAGTCAATGATATAAAATCAATAATCATTGTATACGAAAAACGATTCTGAACGAAGACGGTCTGTTAGCCTATAATATTACTAAGTATATTTTGTGGTATTACTGTTACCTATTAAAATAATTTATTAATTCACCATTAGACATTAGTAAACTAATAATAAAGCAGGTTGAATTAATTTTGGCCAAAAAAGTTATTGTATTTAAAAATTCATAGTGTGTATACAATATAATAATATACTTCATAAGTATTACTACAAGTACATACGAATAATATTTTTAAATTATAACAAAATAACTAAAATAATTATTTTTCATTTTAATATCTAATTTCGTTAAAATTGTATTCAATAAATTCATCGTTCCCCTCATAATCTAAAATTAAAAAAAAATTAAATTATAAATTAATCAGCTGTCAAAAGATTAAGTGTAACTAAGCTACTGAGAATTCAGAAAAATTATCAAAGAAACGTAAGAAATTGTGGTTTTATTATAAAGATTTAATGGTTTTGAATGGGGTAAAATCATTAAATGACATTGCATTCACACTCACAATAATAATATACCGAAATCTAGAGCCAAGGAGTCCGGGACTTTTCCACTCACATATATTGGTAAATTATTAAACGTATGAAAATTAATAATATAATCCTTAAATACATACAATTGGATAAGTCATTAAGAAACGTCTATGAATTCATGCTGTACAAAAACAGTTTAAATTTAAAAAGACGTGTTAAGAGTAAGAATTATAATGCACATGAAGTTTCGCCATAATTAGTTTATAAAAATTAATAGTTTATGTTCAATATTTAATCAATGTCACGATAGTAATTTACTATGACAAACATTATTTTTTGTAGCTTTAAGTGATAATTGACATAATAGAAATATTAACAAGAATATTTAGTGCATGGTGATAAAATTCCTAATTCCTAATAAAAATAAAATGAGATAGTGTAATTCTTCTAAAATATATTAACAGCCATGGCACGCCATTGTTTTGTCTACATTGTAATATTACATGTGTGCCTTTTCAAATATTTTGTTTTAATCGCAGGTGTTATTTAACTTAAAAATTTACTCCTTTTTCCAACAGATAGAGAAATATGTTAAGGTAATTAGTAAATATATTATACATATTTGTAATATTTAAATGCAATTATTATTTTCAAACCATTAAAGAAAACATTTTTAATTAGTCCATTTTAAATATTGACAGAAAATAAATAAATTTAAATACCTAAACCAAGTTTTCAAAAACGTAATAAAATGGTATATGAATTGGACTTCATACATTGTTGTGTAAACATAACATATCCACCGATACTCCGATACTTGTCACCAGATTTTTCCATAATTTTGTTATAAAATGCTCAAATCTTATTAAAATCGTTTTTGTGAAAATAAATTAGTATAGTTAAAAATTATCTAAGTATTATATTGTGGGAAGGGTCACTACTTTGTTACTACTTCTTCCTACAACTCATTCATGTTAATTGTAAGTTAGCCCATATTCTTATTGTGCTTCAGGGTACAGATTGTATATTTATTTTCAAAATAAAAAAAAAAGTATTATATTGTTTTCACGCTGAAGTGTTTTTGAAACTTTTTTCCTTTGTTTATAGCCCCCGCAGACAGCAGTTTGTAATGATAATATTATAATACCTATTATTATTATAACATTATTATAAATATAGTTATATTATTATTATTATTAGATTATTCTTATTAAAATAAAGTCAATTGCATTTTGCATATTTTGCATATTTCAACGTTAAATATTAAATGCATATTTGTAGTTTTATAGTGCATATTATTATTTATAGCACATATATTTGTTTTTCGTCATATTTTCACATTCATAGCCCCACAATATCGATAAAATTACGACCGGTCTTTATTGCCAAATATGAGATGAAAACTCGTATGCCATATATATATCATGTATTACATTATATAGATTAATTTGTTTGCATTAAATAACATCATCCAGTGAAATAAGGTAAAATATGAATTCAATCTTAGTTTTCACTTTTTATTAAAGTTGGCTAACATTTTATAGATTGAAGATGTAAAGAATGTTAAATGGCAAAGAACTTAGTGAAGTACATTTTTATACTTTTAAAACCTTTCTTCGCCTTTTTTAATACTTATTTTTTACACAATTTTAAATAAAATATTTTAGATTAAATAAGTGCATATTTAAAAATAAATGCGTATTTTCTAGAATTTATAATTTCTACAAACATATTTGTATACAACAAATTTCTGTCTGGGATATTTAATATTAACTAACAAAATAGTTTTTTAAATATTTTTTTAGATTAAAAATGGACTCTGCGGGCAGCAAAGAAAAACAGCTACCAAATCCACGAGCCACAGCAAATATCTTCGAAATTCTTACATTCAGGTGCTAATTAATATTTGAATTATGGTTGCATTAGAATATATTATAAGCTTATAAATTATAATTAATAGGAATTGAAAAAACTAAAATTGTTAAGATACCTACTTTACCTCATTGAATCATAATTTCGTAGAACCCAAATTAAATATAACTCAAAACTAAATATTTAATTTAATTTTAATAGGTTAGGTTAATAGGTATAGGTTCTTGTAATAAATTTACTTCTTTATGATACAGCTGGATATTAAACCTCTTCAAAGCTGGACAAAAGAGAGATTTGGAGAGCAATGATTTATACGATGCACTTAACAATGACAAGTCATCGCTATTAGGATTAGAAATTGAAAAGTAAAGTTATAAGATTATATTTTTTTTTAACTAACTTTAAACATTTTTTTTAAATTTATACGTTAAAAGGAGATGGAAAATCGAGATCACTGATGCAAAAAAAACAAATAGGGAACCAAGTTTATCGAGAGTTTTAATTAGAATGTTTGGTGGAAGTTTCTTGTACTATGGGATGATACAAATGTTCATTGAAACCATGTTAAGGTAAATATATTTATTTAATCATAAAAAATATATTCAATATTATCATATTCTAATTTCACTCATATGTATATAATATCATTGTAACCAACTAAGCAGGCCTTTGATATTGTTTTAAAAATAAACAAACATTTATTTTATAAAACAAAATTAGGGAACTCGATCTGTTGTATAGTAGACAGTAGTTAACCAAATATAGGCAATAGTGTGATGGCTTGGGGGCTAAGTTCCCCTCTATATGTGAGATAGTAAGTCACGAAAAATTTTTTCTTCAGTGAGGCAAAAATGGGTTAGAACGAGTATGCTGTAAGACACTTTATGAAATATAGCTATTCTCAAAATGTTTTCAATATTTTACTGTGAAACGATGATACAATTGGAAGTAGGTAGGTATATAATTTAAAACACAAACAATTTGTATAAAAATAAAATTAAAATTTGTTAATCAATTTTAATCAATATTAATGTACATTTATATTTATGAAAAATAAAAATATTTACTGTACATATATTAGTACAAAAAACCAGTATAAATTATATTTTACCTCAATAACGGGGTACATTTACACAGATTAATGAATGAACAATATGAGGTATGTTGTCTTAGTTGCGCCTAGGTTCGAGTGTTCCTCGTCATTGAGTCACTTACCCAAATGGATTTGTTAGATTATAATTCAATGATAAATCATTGCATATAAAAACAATTCTAAGGTTATTGGAAAAAAAATTAAAGATTATAAACTTTTGTCATAAAAAAATCATATCGGTGCTTATAATATAATGTGAGTATGAATGATGAGAGTGAACTTTTTATAGAATGACTCAACCTTTACTCATTGGTGGACTGTTAGCGTATTTCAACCACGGTGGATCCAACACCATAGACTCTAAACATGCATACATGTATGCATCCGGTCTGTTGTTAAACATGTTAGCTAACATAGTGTTGTATCATTGGTCACAATTGGAAATGGTACACATTGGAATGAAGATCCGTGTTGCTTGCTGTTCAATAATATATAAAAAGGTAAATTCACTTACCAAAAATTTATAGGTACCTATACCATTAAACTATGTAGTATTGTATCAATCATTATTGAATATCAAAATATCATTAAGAACTTGTTGGTTCATGTAAAATCGAGTAAAAAAAAAGAGTTTTCAAAACGCCATTTTCTCGTTAGCCTTTTATATCTTCAACTGAAGAATTATAATATGGACAACGAGTATTTAGATTCACAGTATATTTACCTTCTGTAATAGTGAAAGTATATTTTTATTTAGTTTTTCGAACAAACGGCACTTAATTGGTGACGCGAAAATCAACGATACTATGATAGTACGATTTAAAGTTAACAATGTTTTCGTTGTTAATGAGCAATAAATGTTTCATATGATTTATAATAAATTAATTATTATTATTACCTATGAGGCTATGCCTTATGTTTTATCAAATATACATATAGGCATTAACATTAAGTAAAACTTCTCTCTGTGAAACCACAGTCGGTCAAGTAGTAAATTTGATATCAAATGACGTAAACCGATTCGATATGACATTAAGATTCATACAATTTTTATGGATCGGACCTCTGCAAACTATTTTGGTCACATATTTTTTGTGGCAAGAAATTGGCGTATCGTCAATAGTTGGAGTAACTGTATTTCTCGCTTTTGTTCCATTACAAGGTACGTCTTAAGACGATTGTCATTTGTAGCATGATATAAATATGTACTCTTAAATATGAATTTTTTTTTCTAGGATGGTTGGGGAAGATGACATCTGACTATCGATCAAAAACCGCACCAAGGACTGACGAAAGAGTAAGACTTATGAACGAAATAATATCAGGCATACAAGTGATTAAGATGTACACATGGGAGAAACCTTTCGCATTGCTTGTACAATATGCAAGGAAGTGTGTGCTACGGATATTTTAATAGGTACTAAATTAAATAAATGTCAATTTGTTTTGTTACAGAATGGAAATCGAACAGATCAGAGGGACATCGTGGATTAGAGTTTTTTTGCAGTCCTTCAGAATATTTCATTTTAGATTTGCGTTGTTCATAAGTATCTTTTCATATGTATTATTAGGAAATTACATTAATACGCAACAAGTAAATACACAATTTGAACACTTATATAAGTAGGCACGGCGCTCAGTGGCGTAGCCAAGGGGAGGACGTGGGTTTCAGATCCCCCCCCATTGGCTTTTTATTACCTTAGTAGCATAGGCGCAAATTGACTAAATTTTTTGGGGGGACTCAAGCCCCCCTCCACAAAGGTCTTAATATAAGTAAAACAAATGTTGGAGGGAAAAGCTCTCCATAAAATCCCCCACCCACTGAGCGACTATTGTTACGGATATATAAAAATACAAAGTATTACATTTTTAGAATATATTTATTTTAACAAAATTCTCCGTTCTTTTTCGGCAAATACATTTAAAATATCTTCTGTATTTATATTATTAGATAAATCCCTTATTCCAATAAATATTAAAATATAACCTAACAACATATATCTTAGTCCGTGGACCGTGGTAACAAATAATAATTATTAATGATAACAAAATGCTCCATTCAAAAATTGGCGCGTAAACCGTCGATTGTGGAAGTCAACAGCAACCACGGCATTATTCTTTGGCTATAGATACTATAGCCGTGATCGTGACACAGCCCTCATAGTTTATCACCTATAAATTACTTATCAGTTATCAATTATCCGGACTAAGTCCCCCCAAGCCCCCCCCCCTATTTGCGCCAATGATTAGTAGAAAGTTTTGAGAGGGTGGGGGATTTTCCAATTTTTCTCTCCCACTAGCTATGTCAATTTTTTTTTTTTGATCCCCCCCTTTAAGAAATCATGTCTACGCCACTGAAGGTGCTAGATTTTTCTTCCCTGGGGCGCGGATTCTTTTTGCACTTAGGCTAGGGTTTTTTCAAAAACTTTTGTTATTACTCATATAAATAATTGACTTTAATTTAACTCCTCAATGCTATTAAAGTAGCATACATTAAAATTTTTTAAATATTCACAGTAGTTTTATATAGGCATTCTACGTTCTAAATAAATAATATGACATGTATGAACTTTTGACAGGAAATTTGATGCCATGTGATGAAGCGTTTTATTTACTATAAAAAATAAAAATTATTAATAAACAGTAAGAGTGGTGTATTGACTAGGGGGGGGGGGGGTGATTAATGAAAAAAAGCCATAGTACAACCGGTATATATTGCCGCGATATATTAATCAATAAATGTACTTCAATAGGTTTTCGTTATAATATCGTACTACAATATATTATTGACAACAATGACAGTATTTTTCCCTCAAGGTGTTATAACACTAGCTGAGATGCTGATATCCATTAAACGCATTCAGGTAAAAAAAATAAATAATTATCTTACAAATATTGAAATATGTGATAAATAATTATTTGTTTTGTTTGAAAAAGTCATTTTTACTACAAGATGAAAAGGACAAGCATAATATTCAACTGTTATGGAAATCAGAAATAACATCGACAAATGGCGTAGAAATGTCAAACACTAATAGTCAAAATTGTATAGAAAATACAACTGAAAATGAAGAAGGTATCGACAAATTGGAAAATTTTGGAATCGACATTTTAAACGCCTCGGCCAAATGGATAGTTAATCAACCAGATAACTCTTTAAATAATATTAATTTAACCGTTAGACCTGGGAGGTTGGTTGCAATCATTGGGCCCGTAGGAGGCGGAAAAGTATGGATGACCTATATTGTAAATAACACAGTAATAATGTGGTAAAATTTTACTTTTCATTCAGAGTTCATTGATTCATGCGATTTTACGAGAATTGCCACTTTGCGAAGGAAGTATTTCGGTGCGTGGCACATTATCATACGCATCTCAAGAACCTTGGTTGTTTAACGGTTCAGTTCAACAAAATATACTTTTTGGTTCGCCAATGGATCATGATCGTTACGAAGAAGTAACATTTTCAAACTATATAACTGATATAATAGGATTTGTTTATATTAAAAATTGTAAATTTCATGGTTGTTATTTATAGGTTATAAAAGTATGCGCATTGAAAACCGATTTTAAACAACTTCCTTATGGTGACAGATCTTTAGTAGGAGAAAGAGGAGTGTCTCTTAGTGGTGGTCAACGAGCGAGAGTAAATCTAGCAAGGCAAGTAGAAAATTAGTTGTTTATAATTTATAATTTAAATAATTTTTTTTATGGTTTTTTGTTGTTTTACGTTTCTAGAGCTGTATATAAACAAGCCGATATTTATTTATTGGACGACCCTTTGTCAGCTGTTGACACACACGTTGGAAAACATTTATTTGAAAAATGTATTAATGGTAGGTACATAATGTCTTATGGAGTTGTCGTTAGAATACTCATTTGATGGTATTATATTTCTAATTTACAGGTTACCTCAAAGAGAAAACTTGTATACTTATTACTCACCAAATACAATACTTGTCAAGTGTTGATCAAATTATTTTGATGGAAAACGTAAGTAGTAATTTTAGTAACAGTCCTAGAATAAAATATTATGTTTTAATAATAATGAAATGATTTTTATTTTAATTTTTTTTTTCAGGGAAATATATTAGCCGAGGGTTCTTATCAGGGACTTCAATCTTCTGGCTTAGATTTTACAAAATTACTTAAGTCATCGGAGGAAACAACCACTGATAGTGAAATGAATATAAAAAATACAATTAATAACAGTTTAGAACAACTCTCCGATGTATCTCTACAAGGGTCTATTATAAGTGTTGCGTCGTCTGTTGACGAGAACAAATTAAACAAAGCTCAAAAACAACCCACCGTAGTGGCTGAAACAAGATCTTCCGGAAACGTTTCACGCAGTGTTTATTTGTCTTATATTTCTGCTGGAGGAAATATTTTTAAAACATCATTTCTATTATTCGTGTGCATTTTTACACAAGTTCTTGGTACTGGTGGAGATTATTGGATAAGTTATTGGTAAAGTACTTGGAATTTTTTTTGCATATTAAATTAAATTTAATGTTAAAATATATTCAATTATTTTAGGGTTTATCTGGAAGATCACGTTTTTCCTAACGCAGAGAGTAAATCTACATATATCAGCAACTTTATAACTCACTTAATATCCGATACACCTTGGATAATATCTCGACAGTTTTGTGTTATGATGTACTCTATTTTAAATTTAACTTTGCTAGTAGTTATTTTCATAAGATGTGCCATGTTTGTATCAGTCCTAATGGGCTCCTCTATGAATCTACATAACAATATGTTTAACGCTATCACAAGAGCCACAATGTATTTCTTCAATACAAATTCATCGGGTAATGAAATTTCTTAAATAATTATTTAACCGCATGTTTAATAGATAGTCAATATAAATTTTTCAGGTCGAATTCTTAACCGCTTTACTAAAGACATTGGTGGTATTGATGAAATATTACCAATGCCATTATTGGATTTTGTTCACGTAATTATATTAAATACAATATGTTTACTTCACTTAATGTGCACAATAATATAATAGTATGTTATATGTTGTACAGTAAAATATATCTTTTTTTGTATTTATATTGTTTTACCAGATAGCATTGCAACTTATAGGAACTCTTGTTGTGGTTGGTATAATTAACATTTATCTTCTCATACCGACTTTCATCGTAGGTTTGATGTGTTATTATACTGTTCATTTTTATTTATCGACATCACGTAGTATCAAACGTTTGGAAGGTGTTAGTAAGTGCTGAATTAATTATCCTCATTATGTTATGGACCTAACCAGGAGTTATTTAATTTTTCAAATATAAAATATAGCCCGAAGTCCTGTCTATGGATATTTGAATGAGTCGCTTCAAGGATTATCTACTATCCGAGCGTTTAAAGCCGAGGATATTTTATGCAAAGAATTTGATGAACATCAAGTAAAGGAAACACATTGTGCATCATTAGTAAAATATTAATAATTTATTTAAAATTTAAAGGATTTACATTCTTCGACTTGGTATTTATTTATTTCATCAAGTGAAGCATTTGGATTTTCGTTGGATATGATCTGTTTCATTTATATATGTATATTAACTTTAAGTTTCTTAATCTTAAACAATGGTAATATACAATAAATTGTATTGCAATTAATTGTATTTATAAAATTAATTAATTTTTAGAAAATTTTGGGGGAGATGTTGGATTGGTTTTAACTCAAGCAATTAGTTTGACGGGCGCTCTCCAGTGGGGAATAAGACAATTAGCAGAATTAGATAATCAAATGACGTCTGTCGAGAGAGTACTTGAGTATACAAATGTCCCGCAAGAAGCTCCTCTCGAATCTTCTCCGGGTAATATAATCTTAATAGTATAATAGATATAATGTAAATAAATCAATTTAATAGAATATGTATACCAATGTAGTTACTTTAAAAAATTGAAATATACAGTATTTAATGAGATTAATATATTTAAAATAGTAAAGAGTTTTTATTGCTAAACCTTAATCGTATATTACATTCGGTTACTAAGATTAAGGCTATAAGTAGCATTAATGTAAATGTTATAAGGTACCTATTTAATGTATAATATTCATAATTTTATAGTATATATTTCTTTATTCTTGTTTTAGATAAAAAACCACCAAAAGAATGGCCAGATAAAGGTCAAATCGTGTTTGAGAATTTTTATCTACGTTATAGTTTAGACGCGGACCATGTTTTAAAAAATCTCAATATTGAAATTCAGCCAATGGAAAAAGTAACATTAACCAATACGTACTATTATCAATATTATTTTAATCTCTTTGAATTTTGTTACAATGAAAATTGTCTTTTAATTTAGATAGGAATTGTTGGACGAACTGGTGCAGGTAAATCGTCATTGATAGGAGCGTTATTTAGACTTTTTCTCAATGAGGGAAATATCACCATCGACGGTATAGAAATACATGAATTAGGATTACACGATTTACGTTCCAAAATTTCAATAATACCTCAAGAACCAGTTTTGTTTTCGGGATCAATGCGAAAAAACCTAGATCCTTTAGACGAATACCCAGATCATGCGCTTTGGAATGCTTTAGAAGAAGTATATTTTCTAATTTATGATAATTTCGAAATACAGTTTTTTTTTTTTATTTACTTAATTACTATTACGAATTAGTAAAATAAGTTTCGTAACGTTTTGTGGATTTATTCCTGTTTAAGGTGGAACTTAAAACCGTCGTAGAGGATTTGCCCGACGGTCTAAACTCAAAAATGTCCGAAGGCGGGTCTAATTTCAGTGTTGGTCAAAGGCAATTAGTTTGTTTGGCTAGAGCTATACTACGTAGTAATAAACTCCTCGTGCTGGATGAAGCCACTGCCAATGTCGATTCACAGTAACTATTGATACAAATCATATAAAATCGATTGCAATAATGTTCTCGTTATACTCGTAAAGCTGTGTGCATTGGATTCTTATTTTGTTATCAGGACCGATGCGTTGATTCAAAATACGATAAGAAATAAATTTCGGTCGTGTACAGTGTTAACGATCGCCCACCGTTTGATCACTGTTATGGATTCTGACAAGGTGCTTGTTATGGACGCTGGAACAATGGTTGAATTCGACCACCCTTATAACTTATTGAACAATAAAGATGGGTTTTTGTACAAAATGGTAGAACAAACTGGAAACGAAACGTCTGATTTGTTACACAGTATAGCAGCTGAGGTATAGTACGATATTAAATTACACAGATTCTATTTAATCCATTGAATATTAATTTATTGCTCATAACTTGGTTTATGCATTATTATTGTTATAGAGCTATACGACCACAAAGAATCAACAGTAAAACGAATCGTCGATGATAAATATTTATAATTGTTTTCGATTTTTAAATTGTATTTATTTATTTATTAAAATAAATTAGGTTTGCTTAATTATATACGTATAACGATATATAGTGTCTTGGAATTTTGTTGCTACTCACACTATTTACCTGATAATACATAACTATTTACGTAATATATGAAAATGTTTAATCAATATATGTTATATAAATTAATTGAATAGGTTCTTATTAGTGAGTTAAGTCATTGGAAAAATTGGGTTGATTGGTTGAGAGCAAGGATTATCAGGCATAAGCCATTAAACCATCTGGGATAATAAATGTTTCTATTATGTCACCATATAAGTATTGAATATTCATTGTTGTTTTTAATACTTTGGCGTATTTTCAGACCTTAAGTATTCATTTTATATTTTGTCTTTGGATAATATATTAGATGTAAAGTAAAAAAATGGTTTATTTATGTATACATCGCCGATCCCTCCTCCCTGAAAGAATAATGACACAAACCAAAATATCAAAATGTTTTGAAATCTACTTTTAATGTTTCATTATGTCATTATATAGGTACTACATTTAGGTACATAGAATTTTAAATTGAATTTTGTTTTTTTCAATCTTATATTATTTTTAATATTGTATAGTTTACTTTGATATGCTTAAAATAATAATAAGTACCATTTCACCCTTGTTTTATTGTAAATCGAATTTCAGTTTGACTTGTGTCATTATTTCTGCTTGGAAAAATAATATTTCTTGTATTACGCATTTACGCCACATATAATGAAATACAATTTGGAACAATATTATAATTTATAAAATTTGCAAGTATAACATTTAAGATAAATAACACTTAAATACAAAATAATAGGTATGTAAATATTTGTTATTACCTATTGTATGTTTTTATTTTAGGTAGGTACCTACTTTGTGTGCTAAGTGTAAGTATACTAATATTTAATTATGTTTAAGACTTAAAAAAATTTAAAAAATATATTAAGAAGTATAGGTACCTACCTTTGAGATAATATTTATTAATACAAACAACATTACAACTGATCTTATTTGTCATCATAGGTATTTGTAATATTATAAAATGTAATTTTACTAAATTTCCATATTATATCACGTCTTTTAAAGATTTAATCATGACTAAATTTTTTTTTAACTTAGCTTTTTTTTTTACACGGAGTTATAACGAAGTGTTTTTGGTGTGATACCTATCAGCTATTTTTTTTATGAAATAAGTCACGATTTTATTTTACTGTATATAATAATAGTAATCCATAATAGCATATGCGTCGTTGGCCTCCTGTTGTCATATCTTTTTTTCTATTTTAGTTTTTTTTTTCTAAAACTAGAATATAAATATTATATCATTACATCTAGATCCAACCCATATTTTATTATTATGTTTAATAACTGATGTGTAATGGGCTTGAGAGTCATAGATGGACCATGATGGGAAATCACAGAATTAAGAGCATATTATTTGCCATCAACCTTAATTGTTGCCACGGGTACTGAATTAATCACCAGATTGCCTATTTTATTTTATTATTGTTCCAAGTTTTCAGCATAATAATATGATACCGTCGAGCTGGATCACGAATTCACTAAACAATCACAGTCGTTGAGTACCTATAATCTATATTATACTATCTTGCTGGTCGTCACTCGTCAGCAAATAGCAATACACGAAATCGTATAATGGTAAATGGTTGCCAACCACCGGTATCCGTTGCAATCGCCAATTGTCGTACGTCGTCGCCACCGCCGCCGCGATGAGAGTAGTGTGATTGGATAAGCGGCGGGTCGGGGGATATTTACGATATTTTCGTTCCCCGATCCACCGCTCATCCATCCCCACTGTTCCGTATGCAAAATCGGTCTTAAAAGTACTTGAACATTTTTGCTTTTAACTTATAAACTATCTAACCAATCTGCTAGCGAATTCCTCTGTTCTCATCTGCACAATATTTATGATCGATTGATACCTCATACGACTTTATATGTTCAGCCGTTTGCCCTGTAGAGCTTGGCAAAGAATTGACATAAATTAGGACGATTTTTCAATGTTAAAACTCGGTGTCCTGTTATCATACGTTAGTGGCTACTCCGCTATTTTTTTTTACTTAGCTTCGCGCCACTAACGTCGCGCTGGATTAGTTGCTAATTTTTAATTGCCAATTGGGCATGTTTGTTGATTTGTATTATTATTTTTTGTCAATATATATATAAAATTAAATGTTTGTGTGTAGATTAGACCTCTGGGAAGAAGATAGGCTAATTTGAAAATGGTTAAATTTTTTTTTTTTATTCATCTGATGTTAATACGGTTAGGTTAGGTTAGGATTTTGTATTGATTATATTAATCCATCATAGGTGGAATACGACAGGTATAACTTACGTACAAACAGCACGCGCGAGGTCCGTGATTGCCTACCTGATTGCTGCGAATCAGAATTTTTATTCCGGGCAAAGGAAAAGTTAGTACTTATTAATTTTTATTACCATACACCGAATATTAAATAACGTATTGAACAAAGTTTGAGTCATATAGAGTTGGTACATTTAACTTTCAACGATGTGCATGGGTTCAGCTAGTACTAATATGAAGATAAACTTTAATCTAGCTAATGGCCATAGTCGCCGGGCTTTAAAAGATCAATTAAAAAAAAAAAAAAACTTTAATCTCTATTCTGTATTTCTGTATAGATATAAATATATAATATTAAATAAAGTTGGGTGTGTGCCATCATATTAGATAAATAGTCGGGAAACTGATCGTTTGTGGTAATCATTATTATAGTCATTTGTGCCTGAACAAAACAAGCTTTCGGGCTATACGTTTCATACACACAAAAATAAAATTTATTATATTATTATATAATTTAAATATAAAAGTAGTACCTAAACACTAATAAATATTAAATAAACATCAAGCCGCAATCCAGTAGGTACGTATTTTTTTTACATTACACATTCATACTTGATTTTGATAAAACTTCAAATAATTTTTGAGAATTGAAAATTTTATACAAAAAGACCAATTTTAATTTAACTCTTAAATAGGTCTGCAATATACCGCCTTTGAAGCAATTCGAGAATCCACCTTCCACCCAGCTTTGTACGCGAATTTCTCCGTTTCTCATTGGTGTGCAGCCGCCGCTGCCGAAGACTCCACCCCCACTTCACCGCTCAACTTGTTGGGGAAATACTTACGTCACAGACATGCGTATCACGTGTTGCTAAATTACCTGTTATATTCTCATGTTATTCAGTTTCTTGAAAATCGTTGAGTGTGCACAAGTGTCAAGTTTGTACATATAGTTTCGTCTTTCAGTCGTTACCCATCGAGTGTAAAAGCTGTTAGAGGTAGGTACATTTATGTTCTGTATAACTCATTATATAGGTAGCACTATATGTCTTGTGTATTAATGTATAAATAATATTCATTCGTCCCATCCACGCATTTTTTGTATTACAAATATGTAGGTAACATATTGAAAATGCAAAGATGGGCAAGTTAATGCAAATAATTAACTGTGGAAAGTTAAGTTAATTCAGTTAAACTGCCTTCAGTTAAAAGTTGAAAGTTAACAAAAACAAATTTAACTGAATAAGTTTAAAGTTAAGATAGAAAATAAAATTAACTTAACTCGGTTAAAAAAAAGTTTAATTGTTTTCCATGGAAAACAGCAGTTAGAATATTTTTAAGTCATAAACTGCCCCACTATTTTGATTTACACAATCATTTACCAAGATGTTTAACACTGTGTAAACAATTAGTTATATTATAATATAAAATTAGAAAATAAATTACCAAAATTGAAAAAGAATCAACGAATCAGTATTGTCTAGCTGGTTCCGAATGGCACGAAAGAGAATTTAACTTAACTTCACGTCAATTATAATTAACTATAAAAAGTTAAGTTTCAACAATAATAATTTTAACTGAATAAGTTAATAAGTTAAAAACAAAAATTATTAACGAGTTAAGTTGAAAAAAATATAACTTTTAACAAGTTAATGCCCACTTTTGTGAAAATTTGTGATGAACCGTTCCAGTTTTGCTTCATTAGTTTGAATATTAGTCTAACATGAGTCCAGTGTTGGGAGTAGATAACTAATAATTTATCTATAGATAATAATGTCATAAAGATAAAAGTTGACAGTACTACATTTTTATTCAGACAAATATCAGACAAATTCATGTTTGATTCTAATTTTGCACATTTTCAAAGATAAAGCCATACGCAGGCATCAAGCAAAAAAAAATATTCCTAAATCATTTAAAAAGTTTTATTAAAACAAGGCAAGTAGTCATTCTCTGACTTAAGAGGACGTCACACCCGCATGTTTTGTCTCCGTCTTACACACGAGCAAATGTTCGTTGGCTAGTTTCAATAGGGTATTGTCAGTTTTGATATTAGAGTGAATTGACCTATATTATCAAACTTTTAGGTTAGAACAGTATCTGAGTTCTCTCGTTGGTTTTTTACGATATTTCAATTTTTAAGTGAGTTATGGGTATATAAGTATTCATGATCTAAAATTTTCATAACTCACTTAAAAATTAAAATATCTTAAAAGACCAACGAGAGAACATATATAATGTTGTTACCTAAAAGTTTGATAATAGGTCGATTCACTCTAATATCAAAACTGACAATATCCTATTGAAACTAGCAAAAGAAAATTTGCTATGTCGTACGTGTGTAAGACGGAGACAACACATCCGGGTGAGACGTCCTCTTAATACAAAAACATAAATTTGATAAAAACGAATTAAGGGTCATAACTTATAAAATAAAGTTATATTGGTATAATAAAAGTTCTAAGGACAAATTTTACTGATGAAGAATGAAGTCGAAAACTAGACGATAACTAAAAACAGCGGTTTGTGATTACTGATTAGTCAGAACAATATTAATATTTAATGACTTCCAATATGATATTATAAATTAAAATATAAAATTGAGTATGCAAGATATAAATATTTGAAAATTCTCATAATTCACTTGACAATTAAAATATTGTAAAAAGTCTAAGTGAGAACACATACAATGTTCTTACCTAAAAGTTGAAAAATAGGTAAATTCCTAATATCGAAACTATAACAGCACACCGATTTGAACGGGTGAACAACAATTTTCTATGTTGTACCTACATGTGTAAAGCTGTATGCTTTCCAAGTAAAAGGTATGCACAAATATGATTATATAATTAATAATGTTTTTAATAAAAATTTTTTTTTGATTTTGATTTTAGTTTTAGTCCATTAAAATGATATATCTAAATAGGTCGCTACGTATAGATAACGAGATTTTTATCAGGATAAAGATAAATATAACTGAACTAAAAAATATTAACTAGATAAGATGAAAATATAATGTAATAAAATATAATGAATTTATATCGAGATAAGTTATCTAAATAAATTTATCTATATATTTCCCAACACTGGTCACTGAACATGCCCAATTATTTACTTAAGGTAGCCTTTTTTTTAATTACGACGTAAGCATTTTATCAATACTTTAATTTTTAAGCAAGTTGTAACTTAGAGCTCAGTGACGTACATAAAGACGGGGGGTGAAGTTTCGTATCCATTGGTGTATTTTTTTTTTATTGTACTCGTAGATATATTGTAAAAATGTATATAATTTAATAAATATTTTGATGATTAAGTATACGCATATAATATATATATATAATTTTTAATGTAATTCTTACCATTGGAAATATCCTATATAAGTCTACATTGCATAAACGAGTAATATATTAAAATATAGTAGTGCCTCAAAATTAAAATATCGAAAAAAAACCCTTTCAACAAATTACAAACAATAAATTATTTTTATTTATTTATATTAAAATTAACAAATCAATTTTAAGAAAAATATAGTTTTTTCATTTCATTTAAGCAAACGATTTGGATTTTGCAAAATTCTAGGTATTAAATTTGTTACCTATGAATACATAATATTTATTGTGAATTCTTTATATTCAGTTTGTTTTTCTCAATTATTGAATATTTTGTGCATACTTTACATGATTAGTGGTATTTTAGATTCTGAACGGAGTGAGGGAGCTATATAGACAAGTGGTTTTACAATGGTGTTTATTTTTTTTTTTTTTATCCTGTATACAAAATTTCTACCAAAAAGAGTGCTTCGATTTCAACATATAGTGTCTTATCTTTTAGCAAATTGAATTAAGATGGTACTTTAAGGACGTCATTTTTCGATTTCCCAATAATTATTTATTGCCACGGGAAAAACCACCGAAAAATTACAAAAATCCGTTAAAAACAGGATTTTAATTTCTAACGCTTTGTTTATCACCATAGAAACGAATAAAAAAATTATAATATTATAATATTAATTCAACTTACAGGCTTTAAGGAATAATAACAATATACAATATCCAGGCTGACAAACCGTCTCCGCTCAGAATAGTTTTTCTTATGCAATGCTATTATATCATTGAATTCGAGTTTAATACAATCCATTTTACATCGACCCACTTGTAACCTTCTGTACTGCAGAGCGACATACACGATACACTTACCCGCTCTTTTAATTATATTTGATGCATTTAACTCATACCTCTGATAATAATAATAACTAATAATTCTATTAAAAAAACAAAATAAAATAAATATTTTTATTATAATATTATAAACTATTACCTACCTATTTTTAGGATAACAGAAGACAATATAATAATAACATAACTAATATTCAAGCATTGTTGTTGACTATTTATCATAAATCACCATTTGAATAAAATTCCGAAATAGCTGGTATATATTATGTACAGGTAAGTTGTCAAACATATCCCAAATATTAGATCTATGAAGTAATAACGAATTTTATTTTTATTTAAGAGAAATACCAACGACAGATAAGAAAGTAGAACGTGATCGTAATCCGAGATCTAATGCAAATATTTTTGAAATCTTCACATTTAGGTAATTTTAAATAACTCGTTTCAGTCAATTTTGGTCGTGTGAATAAAATTGTAAGTTAATAATATGACAATAAATAAAACAAGAGGGAAAAGTTCAATTTTCCATCTATTTTATTGTAAAAACAAGATAGGTGTACATTGTAAAAATACACGATTTGGTAGTTGAACCAATCTTTGGTGTTCAATAACATCAATGTAAGTAACAAATTAAAGAAATGTATCAAATTCTCGTAGGATGTAAGTTCCTTTAAAATTACGATATTCATTACATTAAATATTTTTATTTAAATTACAATCGCGTTTCCCGATATTATTTTTAATACGTTGCATTACTTTTTCATTGATAAAGTATATAGTGTCTTATAAATAAAGCTACTTTTTCAAAAATGAATTACTAAATAAGTCCATATAACTACCCATACAGCATTTGGGAAATGATAATATTTTGTGAATGTCTTTGGGCCAATGGGTATGACTAAAATATTTCCTAATTATTTACGCAACTTTTTAAAATATTTTAACAACTACCTATACTATTTTCCTGAAAATATTTTTTCTATAGTTAGAAAATATTTTTATGCTGTATGGGATACTACAGAATAATAATATTAGTAGATACAATAATATATTATGTAAATTGTATTTAAGCATAATAGGTATAACGGCATCGCATTGATGATGATGTAGATTGTTAATGATTAATATTCTGCATGAACAAAATGTATTAAGTATTAATTCCTGGGACCCTTAATAATATTGTTGATGATTAACAAAAACATTCAAAATATTAAATACATTTATGTGATTTTCAAATTTATTCTCAAACATCATAGGACCCCTAGGTTTTCTCATACATCTTACATTCAAAACATATTTTAATAACGTGGGAAATAACAAGTTACTCCTTTGAAATAGCTTTTACATGTTCTTATATAGCAAATATTTTTTCGATATTCATATACATTGAGGGGCTAACCAATATTTGAACTAAGGTTGTATTAGAATATATTATGCTTAAATAATTAATATATAGTATAAGCAGTTATATATGTTATAATTCAGTACCTATATGGGTAATAATACTGAAAAAAAAACTAAAATTATTACGGTACCTACTTTACTTCTTCCAATAATATATATTTGTAAAACATAAATTAAATATAAATCAAAACTAAAAATTTAATTTTTATTTTTAAACTTGTTATAAATGTACTACTATTTATGCTACAGCTGGCTTTTAAACCTTTTTAAAACGGGACAAAAGAGAGATTTGGAGACCAATGATTTATACGATCCACTTAATGATCACAAATCATCATTATTAGGATTCGAAATTGAAAAGTAAATTTATAATATAATATTATTTTTAAACAAACTTTAATAATTTTTTTTAAATTTTTTCGATAAAAGGAGATGGAAAATCGAGATCGCTAATGCAAAGAGTACAAATCGGAAACCTAGTTTATCGAGAGTTTTAGTTAGAATGTTTGGTGGAAGTTTTTTGTATTATGGGATAGTACAAATGTTCATTGAAACCATGTTAAGGTAAATATATTTATTAAATAGTAAAAATATATTCAATGTTATCATATTAAATGCTCACTCATATGTAATGTAAGCAAGGTTTTGATATTGTTTTTAAATAAATAAAAATGTATTTTATAAAACAAAATCAGGGAACTCAATCTGCTGTATGGTATATAGGCAACCAAATACAGGGAATAGTGTGATTACTTGGTAGCTACGTAGCTAAGTTCTCCCCTACCCGTGAGGTAACTAATTAATTCAGGAAAAATGTTTTCTTCAATGGCGCAAAAAATGGATTAGAACAAGTATGCTGTAAGACAGTTTCTCAAGTTTAGGTATACTCAATATGTTTTCAATATTTTACTGAAGAACGACGATATACAATTGGAAGTATATAATTTAGAAAACAAACAATTTGTATTAAAATAAAATTTTAAATTAATAATCAATAAATGTGTACAAATTAAATATTTGTTATACAAATATTAATACAACAAACTTAACAGTGCATATTTTCCCTCAAGAACAGGGACATTTACATAGATTAATGTTGGAACAATAAGGGGTCTAAAGCCTTTTCGTAAATGTTGTCTTATAGTTGCGCTTAGTCTCGAGTGTACCTCGTCATTGAGTCACTTATTTAAATGGATTTGTTAAATTATAATCAATGATAAATCATGCTAATAAAAACAATTCTAAGCTTATTGGAAAAAAAAATTGAAGATTATTGACTATCGTAATAAAAAAAATCATATTGGCGTCTTGGCGATGATAATATATAATGTGAGTAGGAATGATGAGCTTGAACTTCTTATAGAATGACTCAACCTTTACTCATTGGTGGACTATTAGCATATTTCAACAACGGCGGACCCAATATCATAGATTCTAAACATGCATACATGTATGCATTCGGTCTATTGTTAAACATGTTAGCTACCATAGTGTTGTATCAATATTCGCGATTGGAAATGTTACATATTGGAATGAAGATCCGTGTTGCTTGCTGTTCAATAATATATAAAAAGGTAAATTCGCTTACCAAAAATAAATAGCATACCATTATATTATACATTATTGTATCAATAATCATTAAACATAAAAATATCATTGAGCACTTATTGGTTCATACAAAATCTCAAATCGAATACAAAAAAACTTAATTATGAAAACGTCATTTTGTGGTATTCTTAAAATCTTAACTGTTCTGTATTGGAGAACAATATTTAAAGACACCCATACCGTGTTTTACTTCTGTAATGGTGAAAGTGTAATTTTTATTTAGTTTTTCAAACAAACGGCATTGGAGACTTGAAATTCAAGGATAGTACAATTTAAGTTAACAATGTTTTTGTTGTTACAGAGTATCAAATGTTTCATATGATTTATAATAAATTATTGTTAGTCATGCGGTTTTGTATTTTATTTTATTATATATACATATATAGGCATTAACATTAAGTAAAACTTCTCTCTGCCAAACCACAGTCGGTCAAGTAGTAAATTTGATATCAAATGACGTAAACCGATTCGATATTGCATTCAGTTATATTCATTTTTTATGGATCGGGCCCCTGCAAACTGTTGTGGTCACATATTTTTTGTGGCAAGAAATAGGCATATCGTCAATAGTTGGAGTGACTGTATTTATCGTGTTTGTTCCATTACAAGGTACGTACGAAAGCGATTGTCATTTGTATCATGATAACGTATTCTTAAATATGAATTTTTTTCTAGGATGGTTGGGTAAGGTGACATCTGACTATCGATCAAAAACGGCGCCAAGGACTGACGAAAGAGTAAGACTTATGAATGAAATAATATCAGGCATACAAGTGATTAAGATGTACACATGGGAGAAACCTTTTACATTGCTCGTACAATATGCAAGAAAGTATGTACTACGGATATATTTTATAGAGTTGAAAAAGTAAATAAATGTGAATTTATTTGGTAACAGGATGGAAATCAAACAGATCAGAGAACATCGTGGATTAGATTTTTTTTTCAATCATTCAGAGTATTTCATATTAGATTTGCGTTGTTTACATGCATTTTATCATATGTGTTATTAGGAAATTACATTAATACTCAACAAGTAAATACACAAGTTGAAAAGTCCGGCACACTTCTCTCTATTTTTTTTACTATAGCCATGGCCCGACCATTCTTTAATATTTATGCGAAAAACTGGCCCAGTAATCAATCTATACTCTATACTCTATAGTATTTATAATGATGTTAAATGTTAGGTGCGCCATTATACCCCAGGTTACTCTATAGGTGTATCGTAGGTATATATAAAGATTAAAGATATACCGTATCATACTGTGGCATACGGTCATATTGTAATAATAATAATAATAATAATTAATAAATGCTTATAACTAATAAGTAATATGATATTATCTAATCATATTGATATAAATACAAAACACAAATGTACAATTCTCAAGAACATAACTGAACCTAATTAAGTTAAACAAATTATGCTAACTGTTAACTTTAAACTGTTTAAAATATGTTCCATCATCTTAACTTAAGTCAGTTAAAATTTATCATTAACTTGCATAGGCTTATTATTCTCTTTTGAAAAAGAGTATACTTATATAATAACACAACACTCACATACCTACGCATTAGGTATTTACTAACATAATATTATATAACCATGGTGTTGCGGAGTGGAGTAGTGGACTAAAAATGTCTGTTGCTACGGTTACTTAGGATACTCAGGTTTACTAGCATATTAGTTTAACTAATTGTTAAGATGAAGTTTAGTTATTATAATGAGTTTTTTTTCGTTTCACATAAGTTTTATGCGGAGACTGCACGACACAATATGTACAATACAGTGCAACCTCGATAAGTCGAACCTCGATAAGTCGAAAACCTTGATAAGTCGAAAAAAATTCCATCCCCTTGCGAAAACCTCGATTACTCGAAAAAAAACTATAGATAACTCGAACATTCTGTGCTCCGAATATGACGGATAATGACAGATAATTTTATAAACATTTATCTAATCGGCTTGTCCGTTCCGATAATTTTATCTAATCTTCATTGTTTCAATGAAGCAAGCAACAGCAGCCCTCATATTGCTAAGGACATTCACCGAACAATTGAGTAATGTGGACGATAAAGTGTACTCTGCTTTAAATGTAATAGATACAATTGATAATAGTAAATCTCAAATTTTCAGTCAAAGTAAAATAATAAATTATCTTTTATAAAGTTGCAACACATGTTTTATTATATTTTTTTGTAATAATTTTTTTATTTAAATAATCTGTATAATCACATTTTTTTACATTGTATATACATATACTAAGTACATAATAATTAAAAACTTTAATACATACATACATTTTTAAAACTCTTTAAGTCGAATTTTTTTTCTAAAATCTTGATAACTCGAAAACCTTAGTAAGTCGAAAACCTTGATAAGTCGAAAAAATTGCATTTCCCTTGAATTTCGACTTATCGAGGTTCCACTGTATTTTAAAAATCAATTAAAGGTAAAACCGTCGGCCTCTCTGACCTATAACAATAATATCATTCCGGCTTATCAATAATATTTGGACCCACACGCGAAATGCAGCCTGCCTTGAAATATTTTTCAACCAACCTTGGCTTATATTGACATAATAAATAATAATACCATAAGAACGTATTAGTTATTACTTATTACTATATGATTATAATAATAATACCAGTAAAAAAAAATGAAAGTAAATAATAAAAAAACAAATAATTCATGTAAGGAAAAATGAGGAAAAAATACATTTTTACGGCTTCTGACTTATCTATTATTTTCTTCGATTGGTAGTAGACTAGACACAGCTTGCGCGCTGCCCGAGTCACCTCATCAACCGTTTTCACTACTAAGCTACGATTGATTCCATCATTTCTCTGTGTCACTTCCCTTACTCGTCCAATTTTACACCAATTTTCGCTCACCCATTTTGACCTCTTTTGCATTGAGCAAATACCCGTGGGCCGTGACTACAACGTTTTCACAAAATCTGTTAAAATAAATGAGGCAACGTGCTAAACGGTTTACCGGAGTATTTATTTCATCACTCTTTGGTGTCTAATTCGAATTTCTTCTTAAACTTTGTTTTACCATTATAGGCCCCGCAAAATCGACACCACAGATTCTAAATGCACGATATTGGGTTTCTACACAATGTTTAGAATGAAACCAGTTTTTATCACGATAACCTTGTGTTGACTATTAAGGAAGGAGCCTGTAATTGATCTCTTCATTGGATAAGAGGCATACCATCATCGTCAAGCGAACCTACAGAGTTAGGTCTGGGTTATAATCATTTTTTCCCATGGCTGACCAAAATGTGTGTAGTCCTTTAAGGTCTTGGGAGTAGGTAAAGGTCAAATGTTTTGGGATCCAATCTAGAATTACTTCACCGAGTTCATCAGTGTTGTCGTAGCCCCAGGTTGTTAAAATGGCTTGTTGTGGCTGTTAAAATCGCCAGTAAGCAACCCGGTGGGCTACTAATATTAGAAATACATCATTTTTACCATTTAATATTTGGTGGCTTATAGGTGTTTTAGATAAATAAGTCCGTATTTATTGTGACTGTGCTAGTTAGCAAGTCTAAATCCAGGAATCTGGTAGTTGTTAATGTTATCATTAGCTGGGATGTGGGTTTTTTATAGGAATATGACAGTTGCACTCTGATCTACTGCTAGCTTTTGTAGATACTCACCCTTAGCTCTTGTTAACTATTCAACGTTGATTTCTATTATGATTCAGTTGTTTGTTTGGTTAGAATGGTCTGAGTGACCAATACCGTTGAAATGGCCCTTATGAGGGATATTTTTAGTGGAGTTTGGTTTTGCATTCATGTTGTGTGATCGTAAGATAGCGTATTGGCAGACTGCCCTATTTAAAAATAACAGAATATTGGTGCATTGATACGCTGTATAGTATATTATCATTTCGGCTCAAAGAAGTATCAATTCAAATTCTCAATATTAAAAAAATATATTGATAAAACTTATGATTTAGCACTTATAAAAAATACTTGTGAAGTTCTATAACCTATTGACTAATACACTTTTAACTTTTAAGAATGGGCTGGATCATATTTGGGGAGAGATAAAACCCATTCATGCCCCATCTTAGAGCGTGCCTGATAATAAACAAATTGCACAATACAACATTATATATACCATTAACTAGTAACTTATTATAAAATAATAAAATGTACTTCTGTAGGTTTTCGTTATAATAACTTATTACAACATATTAAAGACTACTATGACAGTATTTTTCCCTCAAGGTGTTTTAACACTAGCTGAGATGTTGATATCCATTAAACGCATTCAGGTATGAAAATAAATAATAGCTTACAAGTATTATAACAAATACTTATTTGTTGTTGTTTGAAAAGTCATTTTTACTACAAGATGAAAAGGACAAGCATATGAAAAAAGTGTGATTGAAATCAGAGACACAACATCGACAAAATGGCGTAGAAACTGTCAAACAATACTAGTAAAAATTGTATAGAAAATACAACTGAAAATGAAGAAGGTATCGACAAATTGGAAAATTTTGGAATCGACATTTTAAACGCCTCGGCCAAATGGATAGTTAATCAACCAGATAACTCTTTAAATAATATTAATTTAACCGTTAGACCTGGGGCAGTTGGTTGCAATCATTTGGCCCGTAGGAGGCGGCGCAAGTATGGATGACCTATATAGTAAATAACACAGTAATAATATGATAAAACTTTACTTTTCATTCAGAGTTCATTGATTCATGCGATTTTACGAGAATTGCCACTTTGCGAAGGTAGTATTTTGGTGCGTGGCACAGTATCTTACGCATCTCAAGAACCTTGGTTATTTAACGGTTCAGTTCAACAAAATATACTTTTTGGTTCGCCAATGGTTCATGATCGTTACAAAGAGGTACAATTTTCAAACAATATTTGAATCTGTTTTTATTAAAAAATGGAAATTTCATGGAAGTTATTTACAGGTTATAAAAGTATGCGCATTGAAAACCGATTTTAAACAACTTCCTTATGGTGACAGATCTTTAGTAGGGGAAAGAGGAGTGTCTCTTAGTGGTGGTCAACGAGCGAGAGTAAATCTAGCAAGGCAAGTAGAAAATTAGTTGTTTTAGATTATTTCAATAATTTTTTAATAATTTTTTCATGTTTTATATGTCTAGAGCTGTATATAAGCAAGCCGATATTTATTTATTGGACGACCCTTTGTCAGCTGTTGATACACACGTTGGAAAACATTTATTTGAAAAATGTATTAAGGGTAGGTACATAATGTCTTATAGCAGAGTTATTCAAACTTTATCATCTCGCGGTTCCTTTGTGTGTTCACAATATTTTTACGGCTCCCAAATTATTATGAAGAATTGAAACAATACGGATACAATATTATAGAAAATATGGGTGATAATAATAGCGAATTTAATACTAGAAATAAGCTTCAAATGGTCGGGTAATGTGTTTCATTATCGTTTCCATAATCGCTTCAATAATTATAAATTATAATATGACCTACATTAATTTTGGTTTCTGGTGATTTTTACGTGGCTCCTTCGACAACTTTTTTGAGGCCCCTGGGAGCCGCGACGCACAGTTTGAATACCTCTGTCTTATAGTGTTGTCGTTAGTGTATTCATTTGATGATACATTTTACATTTCTAATTAGGTTACCTCAAAGAAAAAACTTGTGTACTTATTACTCACCAAATACAATACTTGTCAAGTGTTGATAAAATTATTTTGATGGAAAATGTAAGTGTTAATTTTAGTAATAGTCCTAGAATGAAATATGTTTTAATAATAATGAAACGATTTTTTATTTAAATTTTTTCCCAGGCAAATATATTAGCCGAGTGTTCGTATCAGGAACTTCAATCTTCTGGCTTAGACTTTACAAAATTACTTAGGTCATCAGAGGAAACAATCACTGATAGTGAAAAAAATATCAAAAATGCAACTATGAACAGTTTTGAACAACACTCAGATTTATCTCGACAAGGGTCTATTACGAGTGTTGCATCGTCCGTTGACGAGAATACATTGAACGGAGCTCAAAAAGAACCCACTGAAGCGGCTGAAACTAGGTCTTCTGGAAATGTTTCACGTATCGTTTATTTGTCTTATATTTCTGCTGGAGGAAATATATTTAAAATATCATTTTTATTATTTGTGTGCATTTTTACACAAGTTCTTGCTACTGGTGGAGATTATTGGATAAGTTATTGGTAAGGAAATTGTATTTTTCTTTTGCTATACATTTTAAAATATACGTAACTATTTTAGGGTGTATCTAGAAGATCACGTTTTTCCTAATGCAGAGAGTAATTCTACGAATATCAGTAATTTTATTACTTACCTATTATCCGATACACCTTGGATAATATCTCGCCAGTTTTGTGTTATGGTGTACTCTATTTTAAATTTAACTTTGCTAGTAGTTATTTTCATAAGATGTGCCATGTTTGTATCAGTCCTAATGGGCTCCTCTATGAATCTACATAACAATATGTTTAACGCTATCACAAGAGCCACAATGTATTTCTTCAATACAAATTCATCAGGTAACGAAATTTCTTAAATAACTATTGAACTGCCTGTTTAATAGATAGTCAACATTTATTTTTCAGGTCAAATTCTGAACCGTTTTACTAAAGACATTGGTATTATTGATGAAATATTACCATTGCCTTTATTGGATATTGTTAACGTAATTACATTAAATTCATTTTTACTTCACTTAATGTTCACAATAACATTTTGAGTATTTTATACACTTATTTATACGGTTTTTTTGTATTTGTATGGTTTTACTAGATAGTATTGCAACTTATAGGAACTCTTGTTATAGTTAGTATAATTAACGTTTATCTTCTCGTACCGACTTTTATCATAGGATTGATGTGTTATCATATAGTTAATTTTTATTTACCAACATCACGTAGTATCAAACGTTTGGAAGGTGTAAGTAAGTGCTGAATTAATTATCCTCATTATGTTATGGACCTAACCAGGAATTATTTAATTTTTCAAATATAAAATATAGGCCGAAGTCCCATATATGGATATTTGAATACGTCACTTCAAGGATTATCTACTATCCGAGCGTTTAAAGCCGAGGATATTTTATGCAAAGAGTTTGATGAACACCAAGTAAAGGAAACATACATTTGCTCAACTATAGTAAAATACTAATAATTTATTTAACATTTTAAGGATTTACATTCTTCGACTTGGTATTTGTTCATAAGTTCAAGTCAAGCATTAGGATTTTGGTTGGAAATGATATCTTTAATTTATTTTGGCGTATTAACTTTAAGTTTCTTACTCATAAACAATGGTAATATACAATTAATTTCATTGAAATTAATTTTATTAATAAAGTTATTTAATTTTTAGACATTTTTGGGGGAGATGTTGGATTGGTTTTAACTCAATTAGTTGGTATAACGGGCGCTCTCCAGTGGGGAATAAGACAATTAGCAGAATTAGATAATCAAATAACGTCTGTTGAGAGAGTAATTGAGTATACAAATATCCCACAGGAAGCTTCTTTTGAATCTTCTCCAGGTAATATAATATTAATAATATAATAGGTATAATGAAACAAAATTCAATCTAGGAATACGTATACCTAAGTAGTTATTATAAAAAATTAAAATGTACAGTATAATATATTTAGATTGATATATTTAAAATAGTAATGAGTTTTTATTATTAAACCTTAATCGTATATTTTTTGATCATATTTCGTTTACCAATGTTATGGCCAGTAGAATAGAATTAATGGAAATGTTATAAGGCCCTTGTACGCGCCGAGCCGTTGTGCATATCGCTTATCTGTGCGACGGTGACCGTTGTCCACTTTATCTCCCGTGCATTCATACCCCATACATTCTGTCTAATTAAAACATTATTATAATTATTAATTACTATTTATTGTCTTTGTTCTGTTGTATCATTTGCTTATATGTCAAATGTCTTTGTAGATTGTTCATATTATCAGTGTCTTGTTTTTAATCTTTTCGGTATCATATTATGCTTCTTCGCTCTTATATGTTTCTTTTTTCTGTCCATACGTAACAATTTGTTCATTGCCACTTCGGCACCCTTATTTTTTTTGTTCTTTTGTCGTCGCCATTGCGGCACGATCATCGATTGACCTTAAACACTGTATCGTCGCTGGCTAATATAGCCACACATATTGCTGTTCAATAAATATACACTCCACCAACATAAGTGAGTTCTTTTGTCTCTTATTATTATCTGATCCTCACCAACTCGTGTACGAGACATACTATATTGTACGTGTGCCATCACCCCGTCATTCATGCGAGACCGTCTACTCTTTGTCGATTGCTGATAGTCGTTGAGAGCCGCGTACGCGGTCTTCACGTATTGTTTCTCCCAGTCCGCATAAGTCCGCCAGCTCGTGGTGTGTGTGAGGCCACCCTGGTCTACCAACTTGCTGCCCCGCTGCTGCGTAAGTCCGCCAGCACCCAATTTAGGGTGTGTGAGAGGCCGCCACGGTCGTCCAGTCGCGCCACTCATCGACGAATCTATCCGCCCACTGCACCTGCCTTAATTTTAATTACCCTTAAGTAATAGTTAGTAAGAAATGCCAGATTATATGTGAGCCTCGTCGGTCATTGCACCACACCGAACTGACCAAGAGGACAACCCCACCCAACACTATTAGACTGCTCAGTCCTGTCATAACTTCCGTCTTTTCACCACAGGTTGCCGGTTCTACGTTTCAGGCAAAGCAAACGGTCTGAAAAGTAGCCTACCCACTCAGGTTTTAGGGGCAAATCGATCCTGTAAAAGAAGTTGCCTATACACCACCCCTTACGGGTATAAAGTGTCCCGTCCGATCGAAGTCGATCCAAGTAGCACCTTTGCCCAGTACACACCTATTTAATGTATAATATTCATAATTTTAAAGTAAATATTTCTTTATTCTTGTTTTAGATAAAAAACCACCAAAAGAATGGCCAGATAAAGGTCAAATCGTGTTTGAGAATTTTTATCTACGTTATAGTTTAGACGCGGACCATGTTTTAAAAAATCTCAATATTGAAATTCAGCCAATGGAAAAAGTAACATTAACCAATACGTACTATTATCAATATTATTTTAATCGCTTTGAATTTTGTTACAATGAAAATTGTCTTTTAATTTAGATAGGAATTGTTGGTCGAACTGGTGCAGGTAAATCGTCGTTGATAGGAGCGTTATTTAGACTTGCTCTCAATGAGGGAAATATCACCATCGACGGTATAGATATACATGAATTAGGATTACACGATTTACGTTCCAAAATTTCAATAATTCCACAAGAACCAGTTTTGTTTTCGGGATCAATGAGAAAAAACCTAGATCCTTTAGACGAATACCCAGATCATGCTCTTTGGAATGCTTTAGAAGAAGTATATTTTGTCGTTATAATAATTTCCAAATACAGTTTATTTTTTTATTTATGTAATCTATTACTATTACGAATTAGTAAAACAAGTTTCGTAACGGTTTGTGGATTTATTACTGTTTAAGGTGGAACTTAAAACCGT
This sequence comes from Macrosiphum euphorbiae, assembly GCA_949089665.1. Lineage (NCBI taxonomy): Eukaryota > Metazoa > Arthropoda > Insecta > Hemiptera > Aphididae > Macrosiphum > Macrosiphum euphorbiae. Next base: position 63,547,752 of record CARXXK010000003.1, on the reverse strand, counting down.
CGTAGAGGATTTGCCCGACGGTCTGAACTCAAAAATGTCCGAAGGCGGGTCTAATTTCAGTGTTGGTCAAAGGCAATTAGTGTGTTTGGCTAGAGCTATACTACGTAGTAATAAACTTCTCGTGCTGGATGAAGCTACTGCCAATGTCGATTCACAGTAACTATTGATACAAATCATATTATAAAATCGATTGCAATAATGTTCTCGTTATACTCGTAAAGCTGTGTGCATTCGATTTTGTTTTGTTTCAGTACCGATGCTTTGATTCAAAATACGATTAGAAATAAATTTCGATCATGTACAGTGTTAACGATCGCTCACCGTTTGAACACAGTTATGGATTCTGACAGAGTGCTTGTTATGGACGCTGGAACAATGGTCGAATTTGATCACCCATATAACTTGTTGAAAAATAATGATGGGTTTTTGTATAAAATGGTAGAACAAACTGGAAACGAAACGTCTGATTTATTACATAGTATAGCAGCTGAGGTATAGTACGATATTAAATTACACAGATTGTATAAATTGATTATTAATTCATTGCTCATAACTTGGTTTATGCATTATTTTTTTTATAGAGCTATATGACCACGAAGACTCAACAGTAAAACAAATCGTCGATGATAGTTCATATTTATAATTAATATTGATTTTTTTAAATTCTATTTATATATACCAAAATAAATTATATTGACTCAATTATACGTATAACGAAATATCACCACTTGGAATTTTGTTGCTACTCATACTATTTACCTAATAATACAAAACTATTTACGTAATAAATGAAAATGTTTAGTCCCAAGGATTATCTTGCGTTAACCATTACACCATCTGAGATAATACATTAATTACTTCTTAATATTAGTATTGACTATTCATTGTTGTTCGTAATAATTTGGCGTATCTTCAGACCTTAAGTATTCATTTTATATGTTGGTCTTTGGGTTATATTTTAGATGTAAAGTAAAAAATTGGTTTATTTATGTACACATTACCGCACTTCCCCCCTCCCAGAAAGAATTGTGACACAAATATAAAAATGTTGAGAAATCGACTTTTAAATACTTAGTCACTTAGTAACACATATTCTACAACTTTTGTACACTTTATAATTACCGAAAATATACTATTATTTCATTCACTGTTGGAATTGAATTGATTTTTCTTTATTTTTATTTTCTGGATAATAATTTTATAATAGAATAAACCAAATGTATTTATGTACCTACATAGATATTATAAGTAATGAGTTTTCTGTAACTGTTTATGTTTTTTACTCAAAGCTCAATATTACTACCTCAGCATCTGTTGTGAACAAATTAGTGCAAATGTATTTTTAACTGCTAATATAACAATATATAAGAAGCATTGCATTAAATTTTCAATCTTTTTGAACAAACAAACATTTTATTGATATTTATAGAAAAAAAACTATTGAACGTTGAAAACGCCCTTAAACAAATCGAAACGAGTCAGTACATTTTGAAAATTTTATCAAGTATAGGAATTGATAAAATAAACATAATATGATATCAATTTCAAGTGTTTATAATTATTTGTTTTTGAATTACAACAAAATATGAAAATCTCTACTTGAGATATCGATTGAATATCGAATGTGAAATTCAAACGCTCTTAAATATTTAATTTGAATTTCTTATAGACATTTTTTTTTGAGGTAGTTAAATAACGTTGGAAGGAATCTTGTTAAAATCTAAAAGGAATCATTTTAAAATCTTAGATAGATTGAAGAAATTGACTAAACGAATAAATTTATATTGATATTTACGAATAAATGTATGTGTATGTTCATATTCATGTCAGATGTTATATTGTGTTTAAGTCATTTAAACTGTAAATTATGAAAACAAAAATTTTGGAAAATTGAATATTGTTAATTTAGGAATATACTTATGTATGGGAAATTAAATATTGATATCACTAAATTTAAAACAAAATCCGTGTTAATTGATTACTTATATACTTTAAGTCTAAGCAATGTTGGTTTATAAAGAACATTCACTTTTGTTATAATGTTAGGTTCATATAAAAATGTATTAGTATTCTATTTTGATTTTAAATTGTTAATCAGTATAAACTATAGTTTGTAACTATTATTATTATTATTATTATAATTATTTTGTTAATGTATAAGCTCTATGTCGTCTATAAAATTGATATTATACTGTGTTGGCTATTAACTAAATAAACATATTATAATATTATATATTTTGTAATTCTGTGCTGGCTATAAATATTATTTTTATTATTATTATAGTAGGAATCTGAAGAATATATTATTTATTTTTAGACGACGATAAACACTTAGTAAATGTTTAATCGAATAAAATTAGTTTATTTATATTGTAATATATTTTGACAGTGTTTTTTTTTTAATAATTGTATCGAATACGTTTTTAACTTTTTTAACTTTGGTTTTTATATTATAGTGTTTAAATTAAATTAAATTAAAGTTAAGTAAAGTAATGTTTTCAATTAATTGATTTTCGTCCACGACTTCAAATAGCTGCCGACACAGAACCTAGCGCACTAAGTTTTACGCGTGGAGTCAACCAATATTAAGATGTGGCTGCAGCTGGTCGAAGTTATGCTAAAGGTATTGTTGTAGTTAAATTCTATTTTACTTGAGTATTAATATTACTTAACGTAGTTAAAATTAATTATAGAACGATAGGTGCACTTAGGATTGATCCGATATTCCAGATTTATTAAAAACCGGCTCTTAGTGAAATAATTTACAGGCGGAAGGCCCACGCGCGGACTTGTTATAATATGTTTAAAATTTGTACGAGATAAAATTTCTTTCAAAATTAGGTCTGGAGGTGGTTACTGTAGTTTCCATTTCTGCAGTATCTCCACGGTCACAAAGGGATACCATTTTCTGCAAACTGGTGGTCTCCAGGTCCAAAGGTTTTGTCAAACCAATTTTCGAGATTCTTATATTATAATAGGTTATATTATTTGGAGTTAAAAATTCATAAAATTTTTTTTTTAAACCTAAGATTTTAAAATATAATACAAGATTCCTTATAAGTTCGTCTACTTTTATCAAAAAAAAAAAAATTCCATAACCATAAAACAGTCAAATTAAATGTTTATGAGCGTTTGAAATTCAAATTTTTACAACATTGGATATTCACTCGATTTCTCATGTAGCGATTTCCTTATTTTGTTATAATTCAGAAACGAATAACTTAAGATACATGAACATTTCACTGAATGTTTATATTAGCATTTCCTATACACCATACAATTTTGAAAATATTTGATTAATATTTTTGAGTAAGCACATTTTTGTTAAAAAAAAGTATTTTTTACCCATTGAAAATGAATAAAAATAGATGAAAAATAGTTTGTTCAAAACAATAGTTTTTAAAAATATTACAATTATGTACTTTTTTTATTAGTTTATTAAATTAATCAACAATTTAATGATTTTAAATGGATATGCTATTCTATGTATACATTTGATATTTTATTATATGTTTAGCATTACAAGTTTAATTTTTAAATATTCAATAGTTAAATAATAATAATAATAATTATTATAATTATTATTTTTAAATTTTTTTCATTGTTAATTTGACAGCTCATTTCGGAAAAAATGGTACATGAGTTTTGGCGAACCGTAGGTAGCGTTTAAAATCTCCTGTGCAACGCGTATAAAGATTTAATGGCAAAATATAAAGAGTCAATATTTAATTAGTTATAGTTTGTCGTTATGGTTACCTAATTAATCGATTTCTAAATATATTGAAGTTATTCTATTGTCGGGTTATTTTATCATGTTTTGTTAAATTTTGTCAGTATTAAGAAATCCGTATTTCTATAGAATATTTAAAAAAACTGAAGTTGTTAAAGATGAAAACGACGTGTACTTATCTAAGGTGTAACTTATTTATTTAAGGGAGAAAAGAAACTCCATTTACAAAATGTTCAACGTTGGTAGCGAAAATTCATCAGTCTTAAAATAAATTGTTTTAAACAAAAATTAAGGAGTGCATGCGTTTCAATATACTTGCTATGTGTATTCCTTATGATTTTAAACGGCATCAAATATTCCAGTGTTAACGTCTTAAGTATGTAGCGCAATTATTCGTACCTATAAAAGATTATTTTTTTTTTTTTTTTTAGTATTGCTAAACAAAATTTGTTAGTGCCTTAGTGCAGGTGGTATGATATATGTAGTATAAAACTGTGATAATGTGTAAATTAAATACTTTTTAGGTAGAATAATCACATAAGAAAAAAAAACATTTTGATCGATGCGGGCTGTAGGGAAGTCTTCTTCTTTCAGATAAAAAAATAGTCATCAAAATCCGACAATCCTACAAAGCTTAAGAGTTATTCCCGTTAAGTAATTTTTTTCGATATAATACACCCTATCAACTCTTCCTAAATAGGTAACAGGTAGTAGATTAGTGGAAAAGTCTTATAATTGAGGTGACAACTAAAATATAAAATTTAATTTTCAAATTTTATAGAATTGTGGACAATTTGAAAAACTGGCACCGGGACCCTTGAACTATTTATACCATACGCCAAAGATATATTCGATATATTTAGATTAGTTTAAACCAGTGGTTCCCAAACTGTGCTCCGCGGAGCCCTTGGGGCTCCACAATGGTTTCCCAAGGGCTCTGTTTATTATTACACAAAAAATTAATATTTTGAAATTTTTGAATTTATTTAAAACGAATATATATTTCATAAAAATCTCGTCAACACTCAAGTTTCCATAATTCGCCGATATGACGTGTACTACGTAAAATCCCGATAAGAAAATTGTGTATAATTATTTAATTTTAGAATTAAGATAATACTAGAAACTAGATAATTTCTACCATTTACTTTAGGTTTGATTCTCAATTACTAAATTATTTTATCAGTTTATCAGTTTATCGCGCGTATTGACGAACAACGGGCATGTGATTATTTTGTTGTGCGTATTTATGAACACAGAACAATGGACGTGTATTTTTTCTTTGATTCAATTTTTTCATTTGTCATTATTTTACTTAACGTATTTACGAACGACGCAGTGTATTTCTACTAAATGGAACGGTGGTTCAAAAGACTTGAAAATCGTCAGCCAACAACTGTTGATCGATCAAAGGAAAATAACAATAGTTGTAGCAAAAATAATTCCTCAGAGCCACATTCGGAAGATGACGTATGTGGTTCTGCTTTACAGTCTACGACACCTGATGTAGACATTCGGAAAGGAAACAAAAAACGAAAATATGACGATTCATATTTAGACATAGGATTCACTGAATTTTCCGACGGACGTCCTTAGTGTGTGGTATGTAACAAAGTTTTTATTAATAGCCCAATGTTCCTTCTAAGCTTGAAATTCATCCTGACTTCGCAAATAAAACTGCAGACTATTTCAAAAGAAAAAGTGATGAATTCCATGCAACTCAGAAAACGTTTGTATCTCATGTAAAGACACATTCCGAAAAATCACTGAAAGCATCGTACTTAGTAAGTTATGAATTGGCTCTTGCCGGCAAACTGCACACCCTCGCTGAAAATCTTATAAAACCACTATTAGTGTAAGTTGTGAAATGAATGTCCGATGAAAAAACTGCGAATTTTATCTCAAGTATACCGTTATCAAATAATACTGTGCGTTGTCGAATTCAGGATTTATCACACGATGTTAAAGACACCATAATTTATCTTATCAGTCAAACAAAATTTTCGTTACAACTTGACGAATCTACGGACGTCGCCGGATTATAGCTGTGATTATGACATTTGTACGGAACGAATTTTCTACTATTTTTCATCAAGATATTTTGTTCTGCAAACCACTTCCATCCTCGACAAGCGGAAGTGAAATTTTTTCTATGCTTGATGCATTTTTCATTGAAAACTCGATAACATGGAACAATTGCATTGACGTGTGCACAGATGGCGCAAAGGCCATGGTGGGTAGTGTTGATGGCGTTGTTGCAAGGATCAAAAAAGTTTCACCAAATTGCACGAGTAGTCATTGTGTATTACACCGACATTCCCTCGCAACGAAAAAAAATTCCAGTGTTATTAAAGCAAGTACTTGAAAACGTAGTCAAAATTATTAACCATGTTAAGACACGACCTTTGCAGTGTAGACTGCTCAAAATACTATCTAAAGATTCAAGTCATTGTTATACAGAAGTACGGTGGTTGTAGCGAGGTAAAGCGTTGTCCTGCTTACTTAAACTTCGAGTGGAAGTTTTTTCAATTTTGAAAGACAATAATAGTTTGCTAGCAGATTATTTGAATGACGAGAAATGGTTGTGCAAATTATGTTACTTGGCAGATATTTTTTCAAAAATGAATGAATGTAGCACATCTATACAAGGAAAACAAAAGACAATATTTGATGCTAATGATAACATTTTTGCGCTTAAGAAAAAAATAGTATTCTACATTGAAAGCGTCGACAATAAAGACCTGACATGTTTTTCATTGACTTCAAACTTTTTACAAGAAAACAAATAAATAATTAATTAATTAATTAATTAATAAATAATTAACAATAAATGAATCATTATTAGATGTAATTAAAGAACACCTCAATAATTTACTTCAAAATTTGAATTTATACTTTCCAAAGGATGTTCAAGAACCGATTGTCGTCAAAACCAGCAGCTCTTAATGCAGCAGAATACGAGATTCTTATTGATATGGTTTCGGATAGCTACTATCAGACATCGTCTAAAAGCAAACCAATATCTGAATTTTGGGCTCAGTTAGGGGAAGATCATGCAATATTAAGTTCAAAAGCTAAACTGATTTTACTGCCTTTTGGTACTACGTATCTTTGTGAAACCGCTTTTTCGAGGTATACAGCTACAAAAACCAAATATCGATCACGTTTGGATGCAGAAAACGATATGCGTCTTCAACTGACCTCTGTGATACCGGACATAGACAAACTCAGTAGTAAAAAGTAGGCCCATTGTTCACATTAAGACTCACACATCAAGATGTATACGATATACATGTAACGTTGTATTATTTTTAAATATTTTTAACTAGTTTTATTCTAATTTTGTAGATTTCAATAATAAACAATATTTTCTCCAGTTCTTTTAAAACTATTGTTTCCTTTATTGTTCGTATGTATACAGTTCGTGTTAATTATGCTTCATAGAACACAGGCAAATGCAAATGAACGTTAAATATTTCTTGGGGCTCCACGAGAAACTTCTCCTTAAAAAAAGGCTCCGAGGCTGAAAAAGTTGAACCTCTGGTTGAAATCATTCTACGGTACGTCGGCACTGTCTTGAGTTAGTTGAGTGGATATAACAGCTATTTAAATTTCATGATTATAATTATTTGGTATTTGTGTTTTTCTAGCAGTGGTAAATCTCCTCAAACCCAATTTAACACAAAAAACAAAATTTGTTTAATATAAACGGATGCACTCCCGTGAGCATGAGCATGACATCGGGCGCGTCCCCGGGTTGCGGATGGGGGAACGTCCTGTAGATATACAGGGTAGCCGCGAAATAAGCCATACCTTCGGGATGGACGAATAAGCGGTCGCGGACAAGCTCACCACCGGGGAAATGATCGACCCCCGGTGTCCCGGTAGATCACACTGGAAGACTGATATAGGACGCGAGGCTGGAAGCGTCGTCGGTAGAGACCAAGCCTACATTAGAACAAAAATTAAGTACACAAACCAAACAGAGTTACCTCTTGAGGAGTGCAGGACAACCAGATGATCGATCAGCTAGGTCCCAGGAGCAAAGGTGGTTATGCCAGGTCTCTGATCCTAATCAAGAAATTGTCTAGTTTTGCTCCCATAGTGGGCAGTATTGGGCACTCAAAAATATATATCAGAGGTAAAGATAAGTACTATGGTATGTAAGGAAACATTTTACTTAATGTTTGAAAGGCGGTAAATCTAATGATAGTAGAAGAATTTTTCTTAAACACGTGAAGCGCACACGGGCCCCTAGGCTCATACATACATTGGAGGGGCCCACCCTAGAGTTATATATCTTAATAAATTTCACTTCATACAAGTCTATAATTTTAGTTATTTCATATGAGCTTTTCATCTCTTTTCCAATTTTTAAATTTTAGCTAGCATATTATTAGTTATATATTATTATGATTATATTTTAAAACGTATCTATAAGTAATTATTTTTCTACCTACTATTAATCATGTTTCATTTAACTTTTTCATAATGTAATGTTAATCTATTTTTCGTACTTATTATCTTATTTATTTATATTTTAAACTTATTACAAATAATTAGTCTATATATTAATCTATTTCTGATCAAACTCCAATAATTTGGAAACAAGTTATCGTTACATCTATTCCAAAATCTGAAAAAGAAAAATGAATCACAGAAGAAGGCCATTATCTTTACAAAAATACAATGTTCAAAATTCTCGAAAAAAAGTATTGATACTCGGTTGAAATGATTTCTCGATAAAATAAATTATTTTTCTCGCTAACAAACTGGTTGTCGTAAACATCGAAGCACATACAAGTATACAACAATTTACACGTCATTCAAAACGAAAATTTTAAAAACTTCCGAAACCAAACCAGTTCTAGGGATAGTTTCCCTCGATATACCAATAACATTTAACCATATTATGACACTACCTAGCTAGTGGATGCTACTGGATACCATTTCTGTGCACCAAAATATCACAAATTGAAACTTCAGTATCATTAGAGCCTAGCTTGAAATAGCGGAATATATTGATGAAGCACTGAGTCCAGATCCAGAAAACACCAAATTTTTTTTAAATATTTAAGATTAACTAAATTGTACAAGTTTATACTAAATACAATGTTCAAAAATCTCGAAAAAGCATTTATACTCGGTTGAGGTGGTTTCTCGATAAAATAAATTATTTTTCTCCATAAGTAACTGGTTATCGTAAACATCGAAACACATACAAGTATACAACAAACTACATTCTACACGTCATTCAAAACGAAAATTTCAAAAGCCTCCGAAACCAAATCAGTTCTAGGGATAGTTTCCCTTTGATATACCAAAAGCATTTAACTATATTATGATTTATGACACTACCTGGCACCCTCGGATACGACTATGGATACCGTTTTACTGCATCAAAAAATCACAAATTGAAACTTCAGAATCATTAGAGACCAGCTTAAAATCGTAGAAAATTTTGATGAAGCATCGAGTCCAGATCCAGCAACAACACCAACATTTTTTTAAATATTCAAAATGAACGTAAATTGAACAACCTAATGTAATAGGTCAAATTGTGTGTATCATAATCGTACTATAAAGTATAAACCATAATTAATTGTTGTTGCTGGCTTTAAATAAATAAAAAAATGAATCTATTTCGGTTTTTTTTTTATTTGATTGTAACAGTTATAACTAACAAATTACAATCTATATATATAAACACAACAAAAACCCTTTGAAAACTACGTGTAAAAATGGAGCACTATAAATTTATGATATCATGAATATATATATGTTAAGTATATTGAATTTAAGTGAACTTATTTTGTTTCAATGATTTATTTACTTGGTGAGGAATTATTTCTTAAAAGAAACTAAGTGTGATGAACAAAATACCTCATTAAATGTCGAACGACTATTTAAGTATAACTAGTTATTATTTTGAAAATATTATTATTATTAATATTTACCTATATACTATTATAAATAACTCCTCATCAAGTAAATACATTATTGAAACAAAATAAGTTTACTTCAATTCAATATACTTAGCATATTATATTCATGATATCATAACTTTATAGTGCTTGAAGATCTTCTATTTTTTTTTTACTTAGCCATTTTTACACGTAGTTTACGAAGAGTTTTTGTTGTGATGTCACTAATTTTTATCGTTATTAAACATTGAGTATTTATACAATAATCTATAAGATCAGTAATATTGTTTTTAACATTGGCAACGCTGATGCGATGACGACTATGACGACTATGACGACGACGACAACGACGGCTATCGTGATTCTGAATTTAATATACATTTCCATTAAAAAGTTAGCACTTTTTCATTTATAACTTAATTTATTTCTAAACGTTCGATTGTGAGGGTTTTTATAAAAGCACATACTAAACAATATTTCTGATGTTTTGGAGTTTACTAGGAGTTAATTGATGCATTAGAAAATTAGTTATGTCGTATAACAAATGTAGGTACCTGTATTTTACACAGTTTAAATAGGCAACTCCTGCTTCGATATACTATACACACACCATCGTGCAGCTATTTTTTTTTTTACTTAGCCGTCTACACACAATATATTATAATAAATAATAAAATATAATTTATCGTGGTGATTCGTCCCGGGCAACGACGCCATGTTATATAATAGCTATATATCTAGTGTTTGAAGTATGAAATATTTCACAAAAACGTGAAACATTGAATTTTTTTTAACATAAATAAAAACACAATGTATTTATTTTTTTAACACAATGTTCAGTGTCTAAATTGTAATGTAAGAATTAAGTAGGTATATGATATATGTACATGTATAAAGTGGCGTAGCCAGGACTTCTAAGGGGGGGGGGGGGGCAACAAAAAATTTTTGTTTTTTTGAGCAATTGAAAATGGAAAATACTTGATTTTTTTGTCATGTTTAACACGGCTATAACGTTGTTGTAAAAGTCTTCCGACTTGTGCCTCGTAGTTAGTTTTGTCAAAATATGTCAATTGTCAATCTTTTTGTAAATATTTCATCAATGCTTTTGTTGCCAGTGTTGCAGGATTATCGCAACAATTCCAAAAATTTGGATGCGTTCGGGTAACGAGAAGTCAAGAATGGCGATCGTAAAAAAGGCGGTAAACGCGTAAAGCTCGAGAAAGCTAAAAAAGTTGCAAATGTATAGCGACTAATTTTGTCGAAGTCGTAAGGACAAGACCATACAATAGATTAGAGAACTGGCTAGCCGTAACGTGCCGGCGGCGTGATAAGCTGGTGGTGTGAATGTGATAAGCCGGCGGCATGTGGTGTGGTGGGGAAACGCGAGCGCGGTCGGAAGGAAAATACTATAAAATACTATATAATATTATATAAAATCGCCTAGAGAAACAAATTGAGACGTGTTGGTAAGTGGCGATACACTCACTTTTGTAACCGAACTGGGTATGACAGCGGCACAGCTATAGATAATAAACACGACTATCGTGATAATGAATAGCATTTCTACCTTTTTTTATACTCTATGGACGTACTGATTTAAAAACAATAATAAAAAAAACCACCGATGGGGGGGCATGGTCCTTCTGCCCCCCTTGCTACGCAACTGCATGTATAATATTGTATACCTACTTGTATCATTTAAACATAAAAATATTTAAACATTTTGAATACCATTTTAAATGTATAAATGTATAATACCAAATGTTTAGTATATATATAGGTACCATACAATTATAAAGGTGATTTATGACAATTATATGTAAATAAAAAACTTATTTAAAAATAAAACAAAATTTATTAAAATACTGAAATTTTTCATTTTTTTAAATTTCATTACATTTTCAAACACTAAATACCTATATTGTAGGTCCGCGAAAACTAGATACACTCTATAATTCACTAATCTACCTAATTACTCAGTACTAGGTACCCTACACATTTGAAATTTTACTAGCAGGAGATAGTTTCATGGCCCGCAACAGAATTAAAAAATATGTATAGAGTAGGTCTGTAGTACAGTCTGTAGTATACACATGGACTTAGGATTTTAAAATTTCATGATATTTATTTCCTTGTAATATTTCATTTTAATGAAAAATAAAAATAAAATGTTTATTATATCTAAAAGTTTATAGTCATCAACTAGTCAACTTCTAAGTGAACATTTTTAAAAGTTAGTTAATTGTATGAAACAAAGAAACTATGTAACATATTTACATATAATTTATAAGTTGTTTAACAAATCTACAATACTTATAAAAAATTATATGATCTAAGTATTAAATAATGAGTCCAGAGCACTCCACAGTCCTTCACATCACTAAGAGTTTTAATGTTTCATTATGTCATTATAAATAGGATTTTAAATTAATTTTTCTTTTTTCAATCTTATAATATTATTCTTTATATTGCATAATTTAATTTTATATGCTTAAAATAATAATTTAAGTAATATTTCACCTTTTTAGATTCTGAGTGAAACTATGAATGTATTTTTTTCATTTATTTTTTTTATTGATCTTAAAACAACTCGGCAGCAAAGGCCATTAGTTCACAATTCTTAATAACGATTTAGATAATAATATACATAGGGTTCATAGATACAATTATATTTTGTTAATTAAATTAGTTAGTTTAAGAAAATTAAGCGTTTTTTCGTTCTGATCAGGTTGTGGTCGAGGGTTTCGGTCAAGTTGAGGTCCATTCGCTCCTGGACGTAAACATGACATTCAGTCAAGATCGTGTTTGACGGTGAGGTGTTGGCCACAGGCTTCACAGAAGGGGGGTTCGTCATTAGACATGAGTAAGCTTAGGGTAACTTTATCTAAAAAATACACAAATATGCTTCTAAAATCATTAAAATATGCATATATGTATCCGCAGTTTCGTTACCTGAGATACCTGTATGCCTCCAGGGCAGGTTAGTATAACATATCCATGTTAGTATAATTTGTTTTTTTTTTTGTTTAGCTTCGTCAATTTTATTTTGGATGAGGATGGAAATGTCACCGGGGTTGGTTTTGTTTTTAACACTGTTTATGGCGCTGAGGGAATCACAAAGAATTAAAAACTTGGTGTGTGGTGAGGAGTTTATTACTTCTATGGCTTTTAGAATTGCCAGAGCTTCCGCAGAAAATATTGAACAATTATTGGGAAGCTTGAAAGTTAATTTTTGATTTACAAGTATGATTGCAATTCCAACCCCATTGCATGACTTTGAGGCGTCGGTATAAATTTTTTGAAAGTTCTTGAAGTCATCCAGGATTCCTTGTCTTTTAATGAATGTATTGATTTAACAATGATGTGTGTTTTTTTTTATTTAATTTTTTTTGTGTCTGTCATCACGTTTTAGGACAGTAAAAGAGCTTGGATTTTCTTCAACAGTAGCTTTTCTGATAGGAAAGTGAATCTAGTTGATACTTTGGGGGGGTCGAAAGGGAAAATTTCAAAGTAGTTTTCAAAAGCGGCGTGAAAACAAAATAAAAATTAAGGAAAAACGGGAATTTTTACACTAAAATCTGTTTTCGAAAAAATCGATTTTGGTTTTGGTGGAACTCTTAAACAAATGACCGTAGGTACATACAATTTTGACTGAATGTTTATATTTGCATTTTCTATACACGATAAAATTTTCAAAATGTTTTGATTTATTTTGAACTGTTTAGGCATATTTTCATTTTCCATTTTTTTTTAGTTTTTTTTCTAAAAATATTAATAAAATTTTATTTGTTGGTTAAAAAAGCTTGAAAATTTAATACAAAGCTTCTACTGTATTGTTACAATGGCATTTGAAAAATATTAAAAATCCTTAGTCACAGTTTTTTTTTATAAGCATTTAAAGTTAAAAATATGACAAAATATGGAAAAATCACGAAAATTAGCAAATTATTTGAGTTAAGAATTCGTAAAAATTTTTCTTTTATATCTAAGGTTTTAAAAATGTAATACAAGATATTCTTATAAAATGATCTACCTTTATCAAAAAAAAACTGCTAAAGACACGTCGAATATTAAATTTTTATGAGAGTTTGAATTCCAATTTTTAAACATTGGATATTCACTCGATTTCTCATGTAGCGATTTCTTTATTATGTTGTAATTCAAAACGAACTTAGAATGAACATGTGAATGTTATATCATGTCAATACATCATACATTGAATGTTTTATATTAGCATTTTAAGTAATTTTTTAGTTTTTTTTCTACAAATACAATAAATTTGAAAATATTGAAATATTAAAATATTGCAAGTTTTTTCATGCATTAATTACATTTTGTTAAAAAAATTTTTTGTTACTGTATAATATTATTCGTGGGTACTTGACACTTCTAAAGTACACCATTATATATCTATGATAGTATCACGGTGTGTTATTGATATATAAAGCGTTATAAGTACCTAATGGATATTGTGATATGATTAATTTGGAATTTATTATAGGTACCTATTATAGGTTATTTTTTTTTATTACCATAGATAAGTATATAATATGTCTTATAATACTTAGACTGACATATCGTCTCCGCTCAGAATCGTTTTTCTTATACGATGATATTATATCATTGAATTCAAATTTAATACCATCCATTATACAGTGACCCACTTGTAACCTATTGTACAGCAGAGCACCTTTTTTTAATAGTAAATCTTATTTCAGTTTGACTTTTGTCATAATTTCTGATTGGAAAAATAATGGAATAAATTATACTTCTATACTTAAATAAAAACACAGAATAACTAATGGTGACGGTCCGTATGGAGTGTGGGTGACCCGGTATATATACTACATATACATACGCTTTAGGCATGTATCTATACTCATTCCTTATATATACACACACGCGACACATGCAACACATAAATAATATTCAACACCTCTCCGATCAAACGTTTAGTGGAAACAACACAATCAATTATCAGCGGAACCAGTAAACACCGTATATTATAAAATCGTGAACGCATTCTTTCGTATATATATTCCTATGTATATTTATAGGTGGGTGCGTACACGTATACATATGTATATACTATATACTTCAAGACCTCTTCGATAATTCTCCGGTCAAACGCAATAAATTACCAATAAGAAAATATATCATTACTTTAGTATCACATATTAATCGATGCACATCAGAAAAAAGGATCACACCAAAATCATACTATACAAGGACCATATAGAATCGACTCGTCGTCTGTGCTTTTCCAGAGAAGTCTCAATACACATTGTACACGCCAGTCAACATCGCGACCCACTTACACATAATTATTCGTATATGCTCATACATTAATTTTTGCATTATGAGATTATATGACGTATATTGTGTCATTTGGATATTCAGGTATGATCATTAAGTCATTTGTCTCATATTGGTTGATCAAATATCTTGTTAATTATTATTCTTTATCATCATATCTCTAATTTAAATAATCTATTGCTAGGATAGTGTGATTAGAATATTATAATTATAATTATATTATGTTATATTGGTGTTATAACAGTTCATAGGCTAGGTTGTCGTCGGGTCGTTATCAATATCCGTAAGAGGTGTCCTATAGGTGACGAGATCCAATAATCTAAGGTGTAAAAACAACTCATTAAATAATAATCATATTACACTACGATTTACAAATAAAGTTAAGGAATGTGCTGTAGAATCCATATGACTATATGAGCAATACTCGAACCATATAAATATCATCTAACGAGATATAAGTTAAAAGGAAATCATCTTAGCTTATTGGTGTAAATTAAAGTCATACTTAGCATATATAAGTCAGTGATATCGATCGTCGAACACCACCCCGAAGAAATACAATCCAATCTCAGAAGACAATCATCACAACCCACGCACAAGGTAAGTGATTTGACATATATAATAATATAAATATCATTATTCATTAGGTAGGTATAAGGTATAACACAGTAGTAGAAAGATCTTACGCGGATAAACGAGCAATATAATAACGTAATTTTACACGTTTTACAAATACGTAAACACACACACACACACACACACACACACACACACACACACACACACACACACACACACACACACACACACACACACACACACACACACACACACACACACACACACATACCCACAATCCCTCTTACTAAACAAATAAACCTACTACAACACTACCTAATCACTACCTTCCCCTACCGCTCATTTCCACCCTACTACAATAATATTTTTTGTATTACGCCACATAAAATGAAATAAAATTTGTAATAATATTATTATTTATAACATTTGCAAATACCTATAACATTTAAGATCAGTAACACTTAAATACAAAATAATAGTATGTAAATATCTGTTATTTTTCACTAGATTAATCGGTACGTTTTCAATAGAACACTTCTATAATCCTATGTTGGGCATGTGTTAGACAAATACTTCAAGGCCCCTTAAGAGGACGCCTAACCCGCATACGTTGTCTCCGTTTTACAAGTGCCTAACATAGCAAATTGTACGTTCAGCAGAACACGTGTAGCTCCGTTAGCTTAAAGATAGATTGCATCCAAAAACAGCACACTTTTGATTTCGGCCCCAAAAAGGTCGATAGGCAAAAACTGCACACTTTAACGGTCATGGTATAACTAGACTTATAATGGGTTGAAATCTCACACTATTTTGTGTGCTAAATAACGGATAAGATAATAACTAATAAGATACTATATAATAATCATGCTAGGGGGACGAGGTGGCCGAGCGGTCTAACGCGTCGACTGCGGCGCTGGCAGTCGCGGGTTCGCCTCTCGGCCACTGGGCGGCATTTTTCTCCGGGCAAGTCACGGTGTCCGGAGTACAAGTGCCGCCATCCCCCAACCCGGGGCATGGCAGAAACCTACGGGTGCCCCAATAAAAATTCTGCCACCAAAAACACACACGTGTACCAACCTACCCAATCTAAAAAACCTACAGTTCCCTACCAACACCCAATGGCCTATGTTGCCGCGGGTTATCCAATAAAAAAAAAAAAAAAAAAAAAAAAAAAAAATAATCATGCTAACACATTTTAAGTCTTAATTCTTTAGTCACATATTTAGCCACTCGTTGTTAACCGATCTCGTTTCCCTAATTAGTGGTTAACGCGGAAGTCCCATAATGGAGTGTAAAATACTAAAATATTGTCCTTCCAATTGATAAACAAAAACAAGTTGGTAAATACATAATAGTAATATTTTTGATTTTTGATTAAATTGTATTTATTTTTAGGAGCACGTGTTTAAATATTCAAATCTTAATTGCATAATATATTGTCCATATACATTATAAAGTACTATAGTAAAGACTTTCTTTAAGTCAAAATCATAAGTGTGTGGTTTTTAACATTTTCAACCTAATTTTTTTTTGGTGATATTAATCCTGAGATGGGATTGATTCTATTCCAACTGTGATAGTGTGATAGAGAGATCCAGAGATATTCATTAGAAGCTTTAAAAAATTTTATTTCATAAAAACTTTTTATTATTTTTTAATACATGTTGAACATCCACTGGTTCATTAATGAAAAGTAATACTGATTAGATAAATACTGAACCTAGCTGTAGATAACAGAAAATATCAAAGCACTTATTTATGTTCTGTACACTCATAGTAGCACTAATATCTTGAGTATTAATGTATTAATAATATTAATTCGTCTCATTCACGCATTTGTTGTCTTATAAATTATATGTAAGTAAATAACATTGAAAATGTATGTGATGAGCCTTTCCAGTTTAGTTTCATTAGTTTTAATATTAGAGTAACATGATCAATTATTTACTTAAGATAACGGGGTTTTTTAGTTAAGTTATCGTAAGCGTTTTATTGGTACTTTATTTTTTAAGCGAGTTGTAATTTATAAGCTCAGTGAAGTACACAAAGACGGGGAGAGTGGTTTGGGCGTTTGAACCCAATTGATATTTTTTTTCCTATACTCGTAAGTCGTAAGTATATACAAATGTATATAATTTAAAAAAATATTTTAATGCTTAAACGCATATAATATAGATGATTTTTAATGTAGATCCTTACCATTGAAAATATCTGTGTATATACGAGTACATCGCACATAAGCGTGTAATGCATTAAAATATAGTAGTGCTATGAACCCGCTTCAACATTAAAATATCGAAAAAAACATTTCTACGAATTATATACAATAAATTATTATATCGATACTAACATTTTTATATTTATTTATACAGTAAAACTCGCTTAAGATGCTCTTTAAGGGAACGGAGGGTTTTAAGCGGGAATGAAAAAAAAATTAAGTGATTGAAGTATGGGGTTCAATTTTTATTCTTGAACATAACTTAACAGGCAATACACTAGTAAATTAATTATAATTACACAACATTATACATATATTTATTGCTACTGAATTTAATTTAAAAAAAATTATTATTTAATATTTTATTGTTGATTATTAAAAATGTATATATATTTTTTTGTTTATGATGCTGACAATGCGTTTCAGTAAGAAAGTTTTCTATTTTGTTTAGACAACCCAACATTTCTTCAGAATTTTCTACAGAGGATAATACTTTTCGAATTTCTGATAGGCGTTGCAAACCAGCAGTATTTGAAGTAGTACTCGATCGTCTTGATCTTCTTCTTCTTGATCGTCGTTTTTTTCTAATTCTCCACTAAGCTCGTATCAGCAATTATTTCATCTAAAGTCCGAGTGCTTTATTGTTGACTATTTATCATAAATCGTCATAAGAATTCCGAAATAGGTATAAATTATGTACAGGTAAGTTGTCAAACATATCCAAATATTGAATCTAGTAAGTATTAACAATCTTTATTTTTATTCAAGTGAAATACCAACGACAGATAAGAAAGGAGAACGTGATCGTAATCCAAGATCTAATGCAAATATTTTTGAAATCTTCACATTTAGGTAATTTTAAATAACTCGTTTCAGTCAATTTTGGTCGTGTGAGTAAAATTGTAAGTTAATAATATGACAATAAATAAAACAAGAGGGAAAAGTTAAATTTTCCATCTATTTTATTGTAAAAATAAGATAGGTGTACATTGTAAAAATACACGATTTGGTAATTGAACCAATCTTTGGTGTTCAATAACATCAATGTAAGTAACAAATTAAAGAAATGTATCAAATTCTCGTAGAAAATTGTACCTATCAAACTAATTTGAATTTCTGTAACTAATTATGGACTTCAGGGTTATTTGAACTAAATGGTATATAAATATGTGGTAAATAAATAATGAGGCGGGAGTCCCTTCTCATTCATGAAAATTATGTAGTAGTGGGTAGCACATATATGTGTAATCAACAGGCAATACATTCAGAGAGCATGGAAATATGTATCCGCATTACTCAGTGTATAACTAACTAAAAACACAAAAGGGAAATTTCATTGCTATGAGTACCTAAAGAAATTGAATGTATTCAATTTATTATCGTTTATATAAAATACTAGCTGATCCCGTGCACTTCGTCGCCCATTAAAAATGCCAACTCTATATGAATAATATATGTTTTTTTTATAATTTAACTGTTACCATAACAACAATTTTAAACCAATGGTAACCAATAATTATTATTATTATAGCTTTGAAACCCACGGCAACCATTTATAAACAAAAATTTCCATTGGAAATCTCAAAATCTTTGTTTGAGCACCTGATCCCGGGGTTGGTCCTCTCCCTTTTTAAATTAACATATCTTCTGATCCCGTGCACATCATTTCCCGTTAAAATTGCCAACTCTATATGAATAATATGTTTTACATATCACCATTCACCGTGGCAACCATTTATATACAAAACATTCCATCGGAAATTTCAAAATAATATATATATGGTTGCCATGGTAATATGGACACACACACACACACACATACATTCATTTTTATATATATAGATAAACAATATAAATATTTAAGTAAAATTCTTTTAAATAATTTTTGCAAGTAAAATATAGCAAATATAATGCATTACAAGAAGTGTTGTGTAAATTCATTTTTAAAAGCAATACAATTACGATATTCATTACATTAAATATTTTTATTTAAATTTAATTCGAGTTACCCGACATTTTTTTTATCACGCTTCGTTACTTTTACATTTAAAAAGTAGGGCGTTACAAATAAAGTTCTTTTTTTTTAAATAATTACTAAGTCAGATCATATACCTATAGCTACTACGGACTAATAAGTAATAAATAGTCGATTTACTACATTATAAATAGTATAGAAGCAAGATGGGAATAACATTGAGGATTTAGGTACATTGTTAATATGATTTAATGTTACACATTAACAAAATGTAATAAGTGTTAATTCCTGGGACCTTTAATAATATTGTTGATTATTAACTAAAATATTAGGAATCGTAAATAAATATAATTGATTTTAAATTTCTCTCATAGCCCCAAAATTTGGTCATATGTACATTTTACATTCGAAAATTATTTTAATAACGTGGAAAATAAAAGGTTAGTTTATTGATATAACTTTACGTCTTTACATGTTATTATAAGTGAAATATTATGTTATATTCGAAATTCTTACTTTTATTATGGTTGTATTAGAATATAAGCTTATAATAAATATAGGAATTGAAAACCAATAACTAAAACTGTTACGGTACCTACTTTACTTCTTCAAATAATAATTTTGTAGAACCCAAAATACATATAAATCAAAACTAAATATTTATTTTTTTTTTTTTAAACTTGTAATATATGTATTTACTATTTATCTATGCTACAGCTGGCTTTTAAACCTCTTTAAAACGGGACAAAAGAGAGATTTGGAGAGCAATGATTTATACGATCCACTTAACGATCACAAGTCATCATTATTAGGATTCGAAATTGAAAGGTAAATTTATGAGATTTTATTCTTTTTTAAAAAAAACTGTAACAAATGTTCTTTAATGTTTTCTATGCAAGGAGATGGAAAATTGAAATCGCTAATGCAAAAAATACAAATCGGGAACCTAGTTTATCGAGAGTTTTAGTACGAATGTTTGGTGGAAGTTTTTTTTACTATGGGATAATACAAATGTTTTTTGAAACCGTGTTAAGGTAAATATACGTTTCATTAAATCGTAAAAAATATATTGAATTATATTATCATATTAAATGCTCACTCATATGTATTGTAAGCTTTTGATATTGCTTTAAAATAAATAAAAACGTATTTTATAAAACAAAATTAGGGAGCTCAATCTGCTGTATAGTAGGTAATCAAATACAGGGAATAGTGTGATACATCGGTGTAAACTGCTACGAGCCATGCGTACACTATCTGGTGTAATTCGTAACCGATTTTATTCTAACTTAGACTTAGATCTACTAAGCACATGGTTCCAGGCACCATACTTGTACATAAATCACATGGCGGTGCAATGCCGCCCAAGAATAACCAGCTTATCAACAGCCAGTTCTCCGGACGAAACTTTATATAGAGTGGCTCAAATGATGAAGCGAAATCATTAAAAATGGACATATCTAAAAACACACAGAACACTTCAAGATCAAAACTGGAAAAGTCATGCTTCCCCGGGTAACTCACTGGAATTCCAATGGTCTCAGACAACACATAAACGAACTTCAGCACATCTACTTGAAACAAACTCCGACATTGCACTTATTTCCGAAACCCACTTAACCCCTAATACAAGCGTGAAAATCAATGGCTTCAATGCCTACTTTTCTTGTCATCCTGATGGCACAGCTCATGCTGGCTCTGCAATATGTAAATATTCAAATCCAATATTCACATCAAACATAACCCATCACTACCCCCAACACTACACCCCACATACAGGTAGCCAGTGTCTCACTAGTCGTACCTTATAACATACCTGTCACTGTTTCTGCAGTTTATTGCCCTACTATTATAACTATTTCTCAACCTTGGGACATCGTTTCATCTCTGGAGGCGATTTCAACTCTACAAACCCAGCATGGGGGATTCGTTCTCCCAACACCAAAGGCAGAGCATTGCAGTTATGCATAATCAACAAAAATGACTCATCAATTATTGCTCCCACAGGTCCAACCTACTGGCCCCCTTATATTAACCGACTCCCAGACATTTTGGACATTTTTGTCAAAAAAGTACCTAGTAACATACATAGCGATCTCACCGACCTCTACGACCTTTCATCTGATCACACTCCAACAATAGTTAAAACTTGAATTAAAAGTCTCTCCTTAACAAAGCAAATCTCTTGCCCCAAGTCAACTAAATTGGTCTACCTTTAAAAAAGTAATAAACGAAGATGTCAAACTCACGATCACACTAAAAACACTGGACAACATCAACCATGCTGTCAATCTCCTGACAACCTCTATCCAAAAAGCAGCACTTGAATCAGCAAAACCCTATAACTATACAAACTCAAAAAAACAACCCCCCTATCACATAATAGTATTACTCTCCGAGAAACGTAGAACAAGGAATCCGATGCACACATTTAAGTACCCCAATGGTAACTTAACAAACTGTAGAGCAAGATAAAAAAGACTATCCAAAACGATAGAAATCAATCCTACAATAATTATGTTGAATCACTAATCACAAAAAACTCGTCTCTTTCGAAAGCGACCAAATCTTTACTCCGTCTAAATCAACCTACCCTTCCTCTAAGAAATGAAGACAGCTCATGCAGAATTATTGGCACAATACCTAGAAAACTCTTTTTCTCCTCATGATACCCAACTAAAAATTGTTGAAAACTACCTTGAAGCTCCCCTACCAATGAAATTAACACCATAGCTAAAAAAAATACATGCCAAAAAATCCCCAAATCATGACCTAATCACGAATTATATTGTAAAAAACCTACCACGCTAAGCCATAGTATACCTATCTCACCTTTATAACAATATACTCAGATTATCTTTCTTTCCAAGCACCTGGAGGTACTCCATAGTAATACTCATTCTCAAGTCAAACAAACCTCCTGAAAATCCAGCATCATACACATCGATAAGTCTTTTCCATACATTCTCAAAAATCTTCGAAATAATTCTCTTAAAAAGACTCATCCCCTTTGTCCCTGCAGCTATATCATTCAGAACACCCAATTTGGCTTCAGAGTCCATCACTTGGTTATCCACCAACTTCATCATACTGTCTATAAAATATCCAACATATTGGAGAAGAAATAATTCTGCCGCACTGTGTTTCTGGATGTCTCACAGACCTTTGATCGAGTCTGGCATGAAGGGCTACACTTCAAACTAAAAAAGTTTCTCCCAGCACCATACTTCTTATTACAAAAAAAAAAATACCTATCTGACCGTCTCTACAAGGTTTGTCTCAAAAACAGCTATCATATCAGCGCAGGTGTCCGCCAAGGTAGCGACATCGATCCCTTGCTCTATTCTGTGTTCACCCACGACATCCCCAAAACACCCTATACTTTCCTTGGTACATATGCCGACGGCACTCTGATTTGAGGGTCACACCAGGATTCCCAACTGTGTCGGATAAGCCAAAGCTGCTTAAATATGATTAACTTATGGACATAACAGTATAAAATAAAAATCAATGAAAACAAATCTACTCATGTAACTTTTACAATGTGCAAATCTGTTTGCCCTCCTGTCACGTTTAACAACAAAGTAATTCCTTCATCAGACAAAGTAAAGTACCTAGGGTTATATTTGACAAACACCTTGACTGGAGATTGCATCTTAAACAAAAACGAAAATCAGTGAACTCTAGACTGCATCTTCTGAGACCTCTACTAAAATCAAAACTTTCTCAAGCCAACAAATATATACAAATCGGTAGTTCGTCCAGGCACGGCTTTACGGGATCCAACTATGGGGGGCCATTAAAGGCATCAAACACTAGAACCTTGCAAGCATTCCAATATATATGCTTACGCTTAATAACCACTGCCCCTTGGTATGTAACAAACAAAAATCTTCAAAAAGACCTGAATGAACCTCAAAAACCTAGCCAAATCAGATAACATACAATTCCACTCAAAGCTTCACGTTCATTCAAATCCACTAATTAAAAGTATATCCTCTAACTCCATCATCCGTAGAAGATACAAAAGACAATGGCCAAGAGACCCGTAAAAAAAAAAAATCTAATTTCTTGTCAGATGGCACTGCTGGGAGTCTTAATACTTTGAAATTAATGTTCCTATGTCAAATGTTATTTTATGTCACCAAACTTACTCATTATACCTGTAGTATTGATTGTAAATATATTTTTAAATAATAATGAAGAAAAAAATAAAAATAAAAAAATAAATTCTCAATATATAGCCTAGTTTTGAGTGTACGTTATCATTGACTCACTTACCGAAATGAATTTGTTAAATTATAATTCAATAATAAATTATTGCTTACAAAAATAATTCTAAGCTTATTGAAAAAAAATTGAAGATTATTCACTATTGTCTTAAGAAAATCATATCGGTGCTTTTAATATAATGTGAGTAATGATGATGAGAGTGAACTTTTTATAGAATGACTCAACCTTTACTCATTGGTGGACTATTAGCATATTTCAACCACGGCGGACCCAATATCATAGATTCTAAACATGCATACATGTATGCATCCGGTCTGTTGTTAAACATGTTAGCTAACATAGTGTTATATCATTATTCGCAATTGGAATTGGGACACATTGGAATGAAGATCCGTGTTGCTTGCTGTTCAACAATATATAAAAAGGTAAATTCACTTATCAAAAATAAATAATTATACCATTAAATTATAGTAAGTTATTGTATCAAGAGTTATTAATTATAAAAATATCATTAATCACAATTGGGTTCACATAAAATCAAATACAAAAAAATTAAGTTATCTCAGACTTTGTTACTGAGTATCAAATGTTTTATATGATTTATTATAAATTGCTTGTCATTGTTATTTTTGGAGCTATTCCTTATACTTTATTGTGCATACATATAGGCATTAACGTTAAGTACAACTTCTCTCTGTGAAACCACAGTCGGTCAAGTAGTAAATTTGATATCAAATGACGTAAACCGATTTGATATAGCATTAAGATTTATACAATTCTTATGGATCGGACCTCTGCAAACTATTTTGGTCACATATTTTTTGTGGCAAGAAATAGGTGTATCGTCAATAGTTGGAGTGACTGTATTTCTCGCGTTTGTTCCATTACAAGGTACGTATGAAAGCAATTGTCATTTGTATCATGATAACGTATTTTAAATATGGACATTTTTATTTTCAGGATGGTTGGGGAAGATGACGTCTGACTATCGGTCAAAAATCGCATCAAGGACTGACGAAAGAGTAAGACTAATGAACGAAATAATATCAGGCATACGAGTTATCAAGATGTACACATGGGAGAAACCTTTTGCATTGCTTGTACAATATGCAAGAAAGTATGTAATACTGATATATTTAATAGTTACTAAATTAAACAAATGTGAATTTGTTTCGTTACAGAATGGAAATCGAACAGATAAGAGGGACATCGTGGATTAGAGTTTTTTTGCAGTCATTCAGACTATTTAATTTTAGATTTGCGTTGTTTATAAGCATTTTATCATATGTTTTATTAGGAAATTCCATTAACACGCAACAAGTAAATATACAAGTAGAAAACACTTATTACAAACAGGCTTGGCACAAGAATTATTTCCCCTGTGTTACGGACTAGTAAATAGTAGAATATTATTTATTACTAAAGCAGTGTAGTCATTTTTGTCCTGGTCGATCTACAAACATAATCCTAAACTCAACAATAATATTTGGCACTTTCCAAAATCCCAGTGGGGACTGCTGTAATAAAGCGTATTAAATGTTCTGAAACTAAAAAACCATTGGTAATTAGAAACATCTTAGACTAGGTAACATAATATTATATACCAATGAGATATCTAAATGTAATATACTAATAACCTAGTAAAATTATATTATTACCTGTTTAAATATTTATTTTTATTTTCGTATGACCATAGGGAATGCAAATACAGTATAACATATTACATAATACAAATATTAAAAATTGGGTTTGTCTTAAATCAATACTGTTGAATGAATAGTTTAAAAAAGATGGATTTTCGGTAACAATATGTCAGTTATAACAATTTTAATTAATTAATTAATTTGTTCTTTTCGTCGTTGATGTTAAATGTCCACGTCCAGTCTATCTAGTCATAGTACTGCCTCGTCCGTTCCTGCATGTAGATCTTAGAGAGTTCCAGGTGGACCTCCTATTTCCAAATTCATTGACTATCTGATGCATTGCCTGGGCCTCCCCTCGGGAGTCACATCTTTAGTCCTCTTTTAAGCGCCACTTGTGCATAAGTTGGTTACATTGGCCCTGTCCTGTACGTATTCGGTTCAGTCTAGTCCATAATCATCTGTGAGGAAGGGACGACCCTTGTTGTTCTGAATGGACACCTTTGACTAAATTCCCGTTAATAGGGAATATGCATTTACATTCTTCTTGCCACATGGAGGGTTTTAGGCAAAATTCTGCCTTTATTGATTTCACTCTTTCTTATAACGGGTGTCGCGATTCGAGTCTTGGATTCTTGACTTCGTATTCATGGATGGGTAGGTTTGTATTACACGCAATTTTTTCAGCAATCCTCAGTACAGCGTTTTGTCTTTTGATATGTGGAAGTTCAATGTGGGGTAGAACTGGGAGCAATTGCGTTTTTGTAGACTTAACTGTTCCCAAAATTATAAGCATATTTTTCCATAGTTCCACGTCTACAAGGTTGCAGTGATAGCTGCCCTCCCATATTGGGGCGCAGTATTTGGCCCCAGAATATACAAGGGCCATAGATGAGTCCGAAGAACTTGACTGGATGCGCCCCAGGTAGTACCAGTAAATTTAGATATTAACGAGGAGCGAGTTTTAAGCTTAGACTTTACTTTCTTCAAGTCTTCCTTGTATGTCAGAGTACGGTCTACAGTGATGCCCAAATAAACCGGTGGTAGGTCATGTCTTGCTGGTTGGCTGCAGAAGTTTACTGTTAGTTTTTGATTTGCCAACCTAATGTTGAGGTGAAATACGGAAACTACAGTTTTCAATGGATTAGATTTTAGTCGCCACTTCTTAAAGTAATTTTCGAGGATATGCAGATCTTCTTCTAAGGTGTGTTGTAATGTACTATACTCTTTATTTTGTGTTGCAAGATAAATATCGTCAGCGTATACACATTTTTGGGAAGTTGTTTCTTTGAGATCGTGTGTATATATATTAAAGAGTACTGGGGCAAGTACTGATCCCTGAGGAAATTTGTTATTCAGCACCCTTGATTTAATGGTTCGATTTCCCAAGAGCACTCTGAAATTTCTATAACTAAGGCTATTTTCTAGGAATCTAAGCAGAAGTTTACATGAAATTATTCTTTTTTAAGTAGAAATCCATGTTTCCATACCATGTCTTGTGCAGCACTTGGACCAATAAATGCCACACCCATTTTTACGTTATCATTGTACCCTTTTTCCAAGTATAAGGTAATTGCAAGGACTTGGTCACGGCATCCTCTGTTAGGACGGAAGCCGGCTTGGAATGCTGGGATGACGTTTTCATGATAATGGTTCAAGATGCTTTAGAATTATTCTTTCAATTAACTTATACATTACAGAGAGGAGGGATATTGGCCTGTAGTTTTTTAGGTTATCTTCCGATTTCCCTGGTTGAAGGATAGCTATGACGTCGGCTTTCTTCCATTCTTTAGGTGGTTTACCTGATATGAATATGTCATAGTACACAGTTGCGAGTCACTCTAGTGCTTCAGGGCCTAGGTTGTGTAAAAATTCTGAGTGGACTCTGTCTCTTCCTGGCGCTTTCCCCTTTTTAATGTCATCAATTGCAGTACCGAGATCCGCTGAAACGCGTATCAAAACTGGGTGAGGGGTACTGTTGACTGTGGGTCTCATTAGCTCTTTCTTGACTAATTTGATTTGTTCTCTTTCAATTGTACCTTTTGAGTTTTCCACCAGTACTGCAGCTATTGACTGGGCTTTAACTGACACTTAACACTTTCTATTAAGTGAGTAGGACAATAATTGAAACATGAACAAAAGAATTTAGGAGAAAAAAAATAATGAATAATACAGATAAATAAATATTTTTAACAATAGAAAAATTAAGAGTGAGAGTCGAGAGATAACATTAAATATTACAAATATCATATTGATTATAGAATATAAAATTAAATTAAATAAAATAAAATATAAATACAAATATAGCAAAGCATATGAGCGACTTAGATTAATTGCGAAAATAACCAATGATAAACAGTTGGAATAGGTCTTGGGGATCATTGTCAAACATGTTCTTTGATGCCCTGACGATTTGGTTTTGGAGGGAATCGATGTTTTATGAATTAATAATTTTAGTGTTTCTTACATACCAAGGTGACGCTGTTACGGTTCTTAATGATATGTTTTGGACCTCATCGAGACGTCTCCAGTCTCGTTTTGAGATAAGAGCGCCCTAAGATGGTCCTGCGTATGTTAGGTTTGGTATGATGTATAGTTTGTGTAGAGTTAATCTCTGATGGAGTGAATATTATGCAAAAGTTCTTGGAGTTCTAACTTAAGGAACCTAACTCTCCCCCCTCCACCAAGACAAAAACTTAAATACGCCACTGAATAGTAACATATACTAAAATAATATTTTATAACCATAGGATATCTAGTTGTAATAAACTAATAACCTAGTATAATAATATTATAACCTTTTTAAAGATAGTTGAATGATCGTGCATATACTCTATAGTATATTATTAATTCAGTATTTGACTATGGTAAAAACACGTAAAATTGTCAAAATAGTAAATACTCAATTACTCAAAGAAGCATCTATTAAAATTATCAATATTAAAAAAATAATAACTAATAAAATGTATAAATTAGCTCTTATAAAAATAATTAGTGACGTTCTGTAATCTATTACATTTTTCAGTGGGAGGGCTGGAGAGGGGTCTGGAACATTTTTGGGGAGAGAAAAAACTCTTGCTGGCGTCTCTTAATTCATAAAACCTTGCCTAGCTGATAATAAAAAAATAGCCATAGTACACCGATATATATTACCGCGATATATTAATCAATAAATGTACTTCAATAGGTTTTCGTTATAATATCGTACTACAATATATTATTGACAACAATGACAGTATTTTTCCCTCAAGGTGTTATAACACTAGCTGAGATGCTGATATCCATTAAACGCATTCAGGTAAAAAAAATAAATAATTATCTTACAAATATTGAAATATGTGATAAATAATTATTTGTTTTGTTTGAAAAGTCATTTTTACTACAAGATGAAAAGGACAAGCATAATAATCAACTGTTATTGAAATCAGAAACAACATCGACAAATGGCGTAGAAATGTCATACATTAATAGTAAAAATTGTATAGAAAATACAACTGAAAATGAAGAAGGTATCGACAAATTGGAAAATTTTGGAATCGACATTTTAAACGCCTCGGCCAAATGGATAGTTAATCAACCAGATAACTCTTTAAATAATATTAATTTAACCGTTAGACCTGGGAGGTTGGTTGCAATCATTGGGCCCGTAGGAGGCGGAAAAGTATGGATGACCTATATTGTAAATAACACAGTAATAATATGATAAAACTTTACTTTTCATTCAGAGTTCATTGATTCATGCGATTTTACGAGAATTGCCACTTTGCGAAGGTAGTATTTCGGTGCGTGGCACAGTATCTTACGCATCTCAAGAACCTTGGTTATTTAACGGTTCAGTTCAACAAAATATACTTTTCGGTTCGCCAATGGATCATGATCGTTACGAAGAAGTAACATTTTCAAACTATATAACTGATATAATAGGATTTGTTTGTATTAAAAATTGTAAATTTCATGGAAGTTATTTATAGGTTATAAAAGTATGCGCATTGAAAACCGATTTTAAACAACTTCCTTATGGTGACAGATCTTTAGTAGGAGAAAGAGGAGTGTCTCTTAGTGGTGGTCAACGAGCGAGAGTAAATCTAGCAAGGCAAGTAGAAAATTAGTTGTTTATAATTTATAATTTAAATAATTTTTTGTATGGTTTTTTGTTGTTTTACGTTTCTAGAGCTGTATATAAACAAGCCGATATTTATTTATTGGACGACCCTTTGTCAGCTGTTGACACACACGTTGGAAAACATTTATTTGAAAAATGTATTAAGGGTAAGTACATAATGTCTTATGGAGTTATTGTTAGAATACTCATTTGATGATATTATATTTCTAATTTAAAGGTTACCTCAAAGAGAAAACTTGTATACTTATTACTCACCAAATACAATACTTGTCAAGTGTTGATCAAATTATTTTGATGGAAAACGTAAGTAGTCATTTTAGTAACAGTACTAGAATAAAATATGTTTTAATAATAATGAAATGGTTTTTTATTTTTATTTTTTTTTCAGGCAAATATATTAGCCGAGGGTTCGTATCAGGAACTTCAATCTTCTGGCTTAGACTTTACAAAATTACTTAAGTCATCGGAGGAAACAACCACTGATAGTGAAATTAATATAAAAAATGCAATTAATAACAGTTTAGAAAAACTTTCCGATGTATCTCTACGAGGGTCTATTATAAGTGTTGCGTCGTCTGTTGACGAGAACAAATTAAACATAGCTCAAAAACAACCCACCGTGGTGGCTGAAACAAGGTCATCCGGAAACGTTTCACGCAGTGTTTATTTGTCTTATATTTCTGCTGGAGGAAATATTTTTAAAATATCATTTCTATTATTCGTGTGCATTTTTACACAAGTTCTTGGTACTGGTGGAGATTATTGGATAAGTTATTGGTAAAGTACTTGGAATTTCTTTTGCTTATTAATATATTTTAACATTAAATTATTTCAGGGTTTATCTGGAAGATCACGTTTTTCCTAACGCAGAGAGTAAATCTACATATATATCTAACTTTATAACTCACTTAATATCCGATACACCTTGGATAATATCTCGCCAGTTTTGTGTTATAATGTACTCTATTTTAAATTTAACTTTGCTAGTAGTTATTTTCATAAGATGTGCCACGTTTGTATCATTCCTAATGGGCTCATCTATGAATCTACATAACAATATGTTTAACGCTATCACAAGAGCCACAATGTATTTCTTCAATACAAATTCATCGGGTAACAAAATTTCTTAAATAATTATTTAACTGCATGTTTAATAGATAAACAATATACATTTTTCAGGTCGAATCCTTAACCGATTCACTAAAGACATTGGTGCTATTGATGAAGTATTACAATTGCCTTTATTGGATTTCGTTCACGTAATTATATTAAATACATGTTTACTTCACTTAATGTGTACAATAATATAATGTGTAGTTATACAGTATAATATATTTGTTTTTGTATTTATGTTGTTTTACCAGATAGCATTGAAACTTATAGGGACTCTTTTTGTGGTTGGTATAATAAACATTTATCTTCTCATACCAACTTTCATCCTAGGTTTGATGTGTTATTATACTGTTAACTTTTATTTATTGACATCACGTAGTATCAAACGTTTGGAAGGTGTTAGTAAGTGCTGAATTAATTATTCTCATAATGTATTACATAAGAAATATGTTATGGAATTTTTAAACAAGGAATTATTTTATTTTTCAAATATAAAATATAGGCCGAAGTCCCATGTATGGATATTTGAATACATCGCTTCAAGGATTATCTACTATCCGAGCGTTTAAAGCCGAGGATATTTTATGCAAAGAATTCGATGAACACCAAGTAAAGGAAACATACATTACTCAACTATAGTCATTAGTCAAATACTAATAATTTATTTCAAATTTCAAGGATTTACATTCTTCGACTTGGTATTTATTTATTACATCAAGTGAAGCATTGGGATTTTCGTTGGACGTGATCTGTTTCATTTATATATGTATATTAACTTTAAGTTTCTTAATTTTAAATAATGGTAATATACAATTTATTGTATTGAAATTAATTGTATTTATAAACTTAATTAATTTTTAGATTATTTTGGGGGTGATGTTGGATTCGTTTTAACTCAAACAATGAGTTTTACGGGCGCTCTCCAGTGGGGAATAAGGCAATTAGCAGAAATAGATAATCAAATGACGTCTGTCGAGAGAGTACTTGAGTATACAAATGTCCCACAGGAAGCTCCTCTCGAATCTTCTCCGGGTAATATAATCTTAATAGTATAATAGATATAATGTAAATAATCGATTTAATAGAATATGTATACCAATGTAGTTACTTTAAAAAATTTAAATATACAGTATATAATGAGATTGATATATTTAAAATAGTAAAGAGTTTTTATTGTTAAACCTTAATCGTATATTACATTCATTTACTAAGATTAAGGGCCAGTTGCACCATCTATAATTAAACTATGATTAAGCTTAATCAGCTGATAACAGATATTTAAACGGGCAAATTCGGCCGATTAAACTCTGATTAACTATAATCATAGACTGTACAACTGGCCCTAAGGCCATAAACAGCATTAATGTAAATGTTATAAGGTACCTATTTCATGTATAATATTAATAATTTTAAAGTAAATATTTCTTTATTCTTGTTTTAGATAAAAAACCACCAAAAGAATGGCCAGATAAAGGTCAAATCGTGTTTGAGAATTTTTTTCTACGTTATAGTTTAGACGTGGACCATGTTTTGAAAAATCTCAATATTGAAATTCAGCCATTGGAAAAAGTAACATTAACCAATACGTACTATTATCAATATTATTTTAATCGCTTTGAATTTTGTTACAATGAAAATTGTCTTTTAATTTAGATAGGAATTGTTGGTCGAACTGGTGCAGGTAAATCGTCGTTGATAGGAGCGTTATTTAGACTTTTTCTCAATGAGGGAAATATCACCATCGACGGTATAGAAATACATGAATTAGGATTACACGATTTACGTTCCAAAATTTCAATAATTCCTCAAGAACCAGTTTTGTTTTCGGGATCAATGAGAAAAAACCTAGATCCTTTAGACGAATACCCAGATCATGCGCTTTGGAATGCTTTAGAAGAAGTATATTTTCTCCTTTATAATAATTTTGAAATACAGTTTATTTTTTTATTTACTTAATATTACTATTACGAAGTAGTAAAACAAGTTTCGTAACGTTTTGTGGATTTATTCCTGTTTAAGGTGGAACTTAAAACCGTCGTAGAGTTTTTGCCCGACGGTCTGAACTCAAAAATGTCCGAAGGTGGGTCTAATTTCAGTGTTGGTCAAAGGCAATTAGTGTGTTTGGCTAGAGCTATATTACGTAGTAATAAACTCCTCGTGCTGGATGAAGCTACTGCCAATGTCGATTCACAGTAATTATTGATACAAATCATATTATAAAATCGATTGCAATAATGTTCTCGTTATACTCGTAAAGCTGTGTGCATTCGATTTTTGTTTTGTTTTCAGTACCGATGCTTTGATTCAAAATACGATTAGAAATAAATTTCGATCATGTACAGTGTTAACGATTGCTCACCGTTTGAACTCAGTTATGGATTCTGACAGAGTGCTTGTTATGGACGCTGGAACAATGGTCGAATTTGACCACCCTTATAACTTATTGAAAAATAAAGATGGGTTTTTGTACAAAATGGTAGAACAAACTGGAAACGAAACGTCTGATTTGTTACATAGTATAGCAGCTGAGGTATAGTACGATATTAAATTACACAGATTGTATAAATTGATTATTAATTCATTGCTCATAACTTGGTTTATGCATTATTTTTTTTTATAGAGCTATACGACCACGAAGAATCAACAGTAAGACGAATCGTCGATGATAGTTCATATTTATAATTATTATTGATTTTTTTAATTTTATTTATATATACCAAAAGAGCTTTATGAACATTGCCCACTGACACATCGAATTTACCACATGAGTCATCAATGCTAAAGTTCAGATGATTTTATACAAAAACCACATTCATGATTGTCAGTTATAAAATTAATTATTGTTTCTAGATATTTACATTTATGGCACTTTTGAATGTTTTGTAATGTATACCATAATAATATAACTTAAGCTTTTTATTACCTTTAGCGTCTTAATCATACATTTTTTTTAAACTAAAAATGTATAGTTACTTCAATTTTATTATTAACATTTCTGCATATTATTATTTTCCTTTTGTTTGTTTTAATAATATACGAGATTTATATTATAGTACTTAGTTTGATTACTTTAGGATGACAGTGAATTTAATTTATTATAAAACCTTAACAAATGATGTTTAAAAATGCTTCACTTAAAATTGTAATTAATGCATTGTAATATGCATTTAAAATTGTTAAATAATTTTAGAAATATATAATAATGAAGGTACCTTTCATTCTTATTGAAAATAAAAACATATCTCGTCAATATGAAGTGTAGAAAAGAAAACAATAATTTAGTTTGGTTCTTACAAAGTATCAAACAACACATAGATGTAGAGTACCTATGTTTGAAATAATAAATAATTCAGAAAAATGACAAAATGTTTGTAAAAAAAGGTAATTGACATAAATTGTTAAAAAATACAAAAGAAAAATTGTCCTTAAGTAAAGGAAAAACAATATCTAACTGTATACAGCTGTATGCGTCGAATGAACATCATATTTAATACAATATAGATTACAGTAGGTAAGTCACTTTAATGTATATTGTGTTTAAGTTGAATTCAATGATACATCACTATTCATTGCATACAAATAAATGATTCTGAGCAAAGACCGCTTAAAAAAGATAAGAAAAATGCCAGTTCAGATGGTGAGAAATATTACAGTATACCTAAAAATAACGTCTACGTAGTTAGTAAACGTTGTTTCTATAATCTGTAAAATATTTAACGACGCTGTAGCGGATCTATAGTTTTTTATGTACTATAGGTACTAATGTACTATACTATTTTCTGTACCTACCATACCGTGGTTTGCATTTAGATACCCCACTCTAGATCAAGACTAAAGACAACTATGGACATAAAATTATAGAGAAATAATATATTGCATTGTGCGTTCATTTGTATTTAAAAATCCATATAGTGCACTCGCACCGTAAATATTTAATTTTTTTAATATTTATTTCAAAATGGTATATATAAATATGTACACATATTATGCTACAAAACACTAAAATAACTTTTTTACTATACACATTTTTTTAATTGTACGATGTTTTAGAGTGCTGAAATTTATTTAACAAGACTTGAAGCAAACTGTTTGTTAGCTGAACCAGAGCGAACTCCTCCCCCAGAGATATCAAATTTTTATTGGAAAAATGATAATGAAGAAAAGTATAAGGTTTTCATTCCTACGCCAAATCGCTACGTTTATTATAATCTAGAAGAATACGTAGGAGACATAGAGATCAATGAAATCGACATAAGCGGGTTAGTATACATTATAATACTATATAAATATTTACTCTATATTACATATTATAAATATATATGTGTATTTATTATTTATATAATATATGTACCTATTTAATATTAATTATATGTTATAAATAACTAAATAATAATAATAATTATTATTAATAAAATAAAATAATGTAATATGTTATTATTTATTATTATAATAGTCGACTTCATGTTCAATTAAATTTTAAATTCAAAGACATAACAATTTGTTTGTGACAAAGTGTAGGTAAACCTAAACAAATGATTAATCCCTTATATTATAAACACGGCGCATCCGAGTTGGGTCCCGAGTACTAGGGATAAATCACAGGTACTACACTAGTTGGGTCCTGGATTTTTTTAGGTACTACACTAGTTGGGTCCAGGATATTTTTGGGTACCACACTAGTTGGGTCTGAGATTATTTTAAGTAAATATACAATCCATACGAAAAATGATATTGAACGATGGAGATGCACTCAGAGAACATGTAAGTCATTTTTTTAAATATTCCAACAATCAATTTATCAAAATTTATAAAAAACAAAATGAATCAAAAAAATGCAGGAATAATAAATCGATTTGATTTTGCAAAATTAATGTCTTAAAAAATTTTAAGAACACACGTGTGATTTCTTTAAACAATATTTTATTTATATTATACAATACCTATGTATTTTTTATATATGATTTATAACAATTTTAATATATTTTTCTTTGTTTAGTACCTGCATGTTATTGCCATTTATTATTCAAATAAAATTCTAATAATTTATATTTTTAATGGCAAATAAACTAAAAAAATAAATTGTAAAAAACATTTTTAACCATAACTTTGGTCTAAATAAACAGTCATAAGTGTTAAAAAGGGAAGGAAAATAAACTTATGTAGTACTCAAAAAAAAAAAAAATTAAGACCTCAACTATTGTTGTACGTGTGAAAATTCCGGACCCAACTAGTGTAGTACCTGCATAAATCCCGGACCCAACTAGTGTAGTACCTGCAAAAATCCCGGACCCAACTAGTATAGCATTTTTGAATTCGGGACCCAATTCGGATGCAGCCTATAAACATTTTGATATTATCATATAATATCCACTAACCTACACAGAAGTGCTTATATCAATAAATATAATATTACTTATTACTTATTTCAATAAAATAAAAAATATTTAAAAATGTATACATAATATTAGTTACTAATATAATAATAGCCAATAGGATATTATATTTTAACATTAAAAAATATTGCATAATAGGTATAATATGTTTATTGTATTTTAAATTTTAAATTTTATAACACATATTTAATTGGCAAGTTTTTGGGAATAATGTATTTTATACGATTGGACTAGGTAAACAAAACCATTTATTTACTATCATGACAACCGCAAGAAATCCTTCACTGACGTGGTTTTATCGAAATTTGAGTTTTGATTTGAGGAAACAAATGGTGTTATGATAATATAAACTTTAAATTTAAACGGATATTCAAAAGCTTGTTACGTATACCTATGTATTAATAAACTATGCACAGCTTAACGCACGTTTCTAATAGTATTTGACGATATAACTAATAACTAATAAGGCAATTAGTATATTATAACACGCGGAGGTCATTGCAAAAGCGTAGTATAAAAAAATTACCTAAACTATAAAAGTGTCGTCATACGTATCTCCCCGGGAAAGTCAACACTCATACGAAGGATACGAGGCTCTAACTCTGTCTCATAACCGAACTTGGCTACTACTACGACCACCCACTCCAGAGGACTCAATCATATAATATATACGAGCCCATGAC
This sequence comes from Macrosiphum euphorbiae, assembly GCA_949089665.1. Lineage (NCBI taxonomy): Eukaryota > Metazoa > Arthropoda > Insecta > Hemiptera > Aphididae > Macrosiphum > Macrosiphum euphorbiae. Next base: position 63,510,825 of record CARXXK010000003.1, on the reverse strand, counting down.
AAGAACTAGTCAGACGGTTAGGGGCACACAAGACACTTAGATACAGGTTGTAACACCACTCACAGTTTTAGATTTTATATTAGAGTCGTAACACTGCTCTCTTCTCCACCATAAATTATAATATTGTAATTTTGTACTTGTTAAATAAACACTCATCATAACCTAGTACATCAAGTATTCATTTCTGCCAGTGCCGTATTTACCAGTAAACACTATAAGCTAGTGCTTAGGGCGGCAATTTCTCAAGGGCGGCAAATAATTTTTAATATTACATTTTTACTAAAATAAATGCAACTAATTATAAAATGTTTTTAGACCAACGGGATTGTGGTAATATTTTATATTTTATGTTTTTCAATTTCATAATCGTAGAGTTTATCGCTCTATTATATAGCATTGCTGCATTATTTGTAAATTTTTCGTTATCGTGTTGTAAACAAGTTTATACGAAGAATCGTCATAAAATAAGTTACTCATATAACGTGGGTTGACGATTGTGTGTTTATCTGTACCTAACGACAATAAAAAAAAACCCAATCATTAGTCAATGCAATCGCGAACGAGCTCATAGTGAGGCATGTTCTATAGTATTATAGAATATTTGATTTTTTAAATTTTTATTTGTAACATTTTTAATAAAACTATAGTAAAATGAGTGACGGTCGATCACGTTTAAGTGGCTAAAGTATAAAAAAATCGCGGAAGAATCAATTAAATCAATTAAATAACTTAGTGCAAAAAATCCCAAAAATAGATTCTTTTTTAAACCAACCATTTTTTTTGAGAGCAAGTATGGAAGGAGATAAACTAAATTCATTGAGTTTATTGGCAATTTAAATTGAACTATAGTGAACAAAATGGACTTCGATGCCATAATAGATTATTTTGCGACTCAAAAGTCGCGCAGAAAGCCGATGAGTACTAGACATTAACTATTTAATTTTGAATGTATTAACTATTTAAGTATTTATTACTACCATGTTTTTTATCATTATATTTTATATCATATTTTTTATAATTAAATTTTTAATATGAATGTATATTGTATATGTATGCATTTTTATAACAGCTGTATATTTTTATTTTTCATCATTAAAATTTTAAGTAATAAAGAAAAAACAATAATTGTATGATTTAATAACATTTTTTGGACTAGAAAAATATTTATATTAAAAGGCGGCAATTTATTTTATTTTATTTTCATACCATTATTTTTAATTTTATCTTTATTTTGCTCTTATTATTCATTTATGTTATATACAAAATCTCCTTAAAAACTCGCTATTGTTATTTATATATAGATAGGTAACTTCAAGGTACCTTATTATTATTATTTATTCATTTATTTTAATTAATTAATATTATTTATTTAATAATTTTAATTATATTCTTTTAGAGACTTACGTCTATCAATACAAGGAAACATCCTTACCTAGTGATAGACGTTGCAGTGTAATAATAAATATCAACTATGTACATATTATCTACAAAAACTGCTAAATAAACATTCATTATTATTATTATTATTATTATTATTATTATTATTATTATTATTTTGTGCTTAAGGCGGCACAATGGTTAAATCCGGCACTGATTTCTGCGTTGATGTATACCTATATCGACATCAGTTGGGACGTAACAAGCTTATTATGTTTTATAAAGATTATTGAAAAATTAAAACCTTTATAACAGTTTTATTTTAATTATTCATTATTAATCACAATTTATAGAAATGACATCCATGTGATTTTAATAAATTTATAAACATTAATTTATTATACATTTTTACAATTTGGTTTATATGTATATGTATATTGTATTGTGTGTACAGGTGCACTAGTCAATATATAAGCGTTGCGTGTACAGTAGACCGTGAAGACGTTTGCACCATAAAGTAATATATTACTTTATGTGACATCCCCATACAGGGGCTAGAGTCCTAGTAAACCAAAGTTCAAAATAAAAAATGGGGTGACACCCCCAATCATATCCGTCACTAGAGTAAAATAGTCACAGGAACTAGGGAGTTTTGTATAATTAATGTTAAAAATAATCGTACTTGGATACGTTTCATTTTGAGTACCACGTTTTCGTAAATGATCACAGAACACAAAAAAATGTTTTACTAGAATTATTATTAAATATTAAATTATTTTAGTTAGAACTGTTAAAAATGATTTGCATGGCACAGTTAAGATCTCGTATACTTGTGTTTAAGAAAACCATTTTCTGTACATTTTCTGTGATATTGCAATATTTTGATTTTAATTCAGAACCCATTCTACATCTTCCACCATGGTCAATAGTAGAATGAGTGGAGTGAAAAATGTTGAATAACTCGTCAATTGTAACGTAATAAAGTATAATATAGTACTTATCCCACTATCGCCAGTTACAGGTTTAATAAAACACTCTTTATTATTTATTGTTAAAATATCATATTTACGTACCATTCGTTAATATTTCATAGACTTTTTTTCTCCTTGAGTTTTCAATACAAATTTTGAATGTTTCAATTGTTCAATACGAATATTGTACTCATCAATGGTTGGAAATGAGTTATGATGGCTACGTTTTTTTTTTTAACTATATCAGATATAATATTGTTAAATTTGTTTTCTATTTCAAGTTCATCCATATTAAATTTTATTAATAATATAACTTAAAGAAAATTCACAAAACGTTTTAAGAATATTTTAGCACATAACGATATAAAGATGTCGATCCGATGCATACCGTGAAAGACTGACAAAAATATTATCTACAATAGTTACAATAAAGCCCTTTACCATTAAGCCCCATAAACCTTATATTTTATAAACATAACTAGTTGTTGTTAGAAACAGGACTAAGATATTGCAGGTATTATAAAATACATATAACTGTTTACATGGTATTTATTGATTTATCTACAACTATTATCTTATTCTTAGTATATTTTGAAATTAAAGCAAAAACTCCTATAATTGTAGTATAAATTCCATTTAATAATAAGTCATATTTAAGCAAAACTTATCATCAATCGGTGAGCAACCGGGTTGTGATTTCATGCAAATTTCATTATAGGTACCTCTACTGATAATCTGTCCAGTTTTATCAGGGAGGGCAATTTCCTTATCTTTATTCTTAATTATTATAAAGTTAGTTATATATAGCAATAATTTTAGATTCTGAGTGAAACGATGAATGTATTGATTTTACAATGATGTGTGTTTTTTTTTTATTTTTTTATTTTTTTTATTTTTGTGTCTGTGTACACGATAAGTAGTCGAAATAATGCTTCGATTTTCGACTTCAGTATCTTGTTCGATTGGAAAGTGAATATCGTTGGTGCATTGGGGAGGTCAAAATTTAAAATTCCCAATAGTTTTCACAAGCGCCGTGAAAAACAAAAGAAAAATTAAGGAAAAACGGGAATTTTTACGCAAAATCGGTTTTTGACAAAATCGAATTTGGTTTTTGGTGTAACTTTAAAACAAATGACCGTAGATACATGAAATTTTTACTGGTTGTTTATATTTGCATTTTCTATACACGATAACATTTTCAAAATATTTTGATTTATTTTGAACTGTTTAGGGACATTTTCATTTTTAATTTTTTTTTAGTTTTTTTTCTAGAAATATCAATAAAATTTTATTTGTTGGTTAAAAAAACGTGAAAATTTAATAGAAGACTCCTAATATATTGTTTCAAAGGCAGATGAAAAATATTAAAAATCGTTAGTCACAGTTTTTTTTTATAAGCATTTAAAGTTCAAAAATTGACAAAATATGGAAAAATCACGAAAATTAGCAAATTATTTTGAGTTAAGAATTCGCAAAAATTTTTCTTTTTAAATCTAAGATTTGAAAATGTAATACAAGATTACTCATAAGTTTTTCTACCTTTATCAATAAAAAAATCTCTACCGGACAGTCAAATTAAATTTTTATGAGCGTTTGAAATTCAAATTTTTACAACATTGGGATGTTCACTCGATTTCTCATGTAGCGATTTCCTTATTTTGTTGTTATTCATAAATGAATAATTATAGATACATAAACATTTCACTGAATGTTTATATTAGCATTTTCTATACACCATACAATTTTGAAAATATTTTGACTCTTTTTGAGCTATTTACGGATATTTTCATTTCTCAATTTTTTTAGTTTTTTTTTCTATGAATATCAATAAAGTTTTATCTGTAGGGCCAAAAAGTGTAAAAATTTAATACAAGGCTCCTGATATATTGTTACAATATCAGTTGAAAAATATTAAAAATACATAGGCACAGTTTTTTTTATAAGCATTTAAACATCGAATTTTGACAGAATTTTTCAAAATCTCGAAAATTATTAATCATCGTAATAAATAAATTATAAAATGTTCAGTTTTTATAGCTAAGGATTGGAAATTTAAAACAAGATTCCACGTAAGTAGTTAATTCTCTTACTAAAAAATCTAAAAAAATATACAATCACAGTTTATTTTTATAGTCATTTTATGTTCAAACTTGGACGAAATTACATATTAAAAAACCTAGTTATTTTGTTGTGATTATATAGTATTATTCGTGGGTACCTACTTGAAACTTCTAAAGTTTACTATTATATATCAATGATAGTATCAGGATTTGTTATTGATGTTGATTTATAACGTGTTATAAGTACCTAATGGATATTGTGATAAGGTGATATGATTAATTTGGAATTTATTATAGGTCAATTTTTTATTAATACCATAGATATGTATATAATTTGTCTTAAACCTAGACTGACATACCGTCTTCGCTCAGAATCGTTTTTCTTATACAATGATATTGTATCATTGAATTCAAATTTAATACCATCCATTATACAGTGACCCACTTGTAACCTACAGTACAGCAGAGCGACATCCACTTACCCACCTTTTTTTTTTTAAAGATGGCAATGGGTGAGCAAATGTGTACTGCTGTCTCTTACGGATACGCACCCTGAAGATCAACCGTTTATTAGACACATGGAGTATCTGATCGCTAATTTGAATACATGGTACCAAACTAATAATCAATCGGTAAACGTTGGATGTGTTGGAGAAGTTATAAAAAATAATGATCTGAATAGATACTATAGACTTACTAAGTATTTTGTGAGACATATTAGAAACATTCCACTGCCATTAAGGTGAGTTTAAAATTATTTTGTAGTTAAAAATGACTACCTACCTACCTATAGCTATACTAAGCTCAGTATGTTACACTAATAATTTATGCGAAGAACATTGCACATTTTATATAATTAATTATTATACAATCATATCACATATTATTATTTTTAGTAGGTAACTTAATGAATAAAACATACTAATATTAGTAACTCTTTCCTGTATAATATTATCTAGGTATATGTATACACAGGATGTAAAAGAACAAAATGACACATTTAATGTAATACACTTACTAGGTACCCATGTAATATAGATTTATTTATTTTAATACATTTTTAATAAAAAAATGTTTATATTTTAAATATTGTGGATTTTGTTAGTAATTATACCTACATGTATATTCAAAATTAACATTTAATACCTTCATAGTTTATTTATTAACTCTGTTGCACCAAGTATACAGAGCGTAACACTTTTGAGCACTTTTTACCTTTTTATATTTGAGAATACACAACAAAGTTTGAGCAAAACAAATAATTTGTATGGTTGGAATTAAAGAAATTAACAATAATTTTATTGTCCTATAATATATTTAATGATTTACTTAAATCTGTATTTCATTTACTTAAAATTAAATACTACAGTTTAGTACATTATAATATATTATAAACATGAAACAAAAAACAATTAATTATAACATAAATTTAGTTCATAAAATTCAAAAAATTTTCCAACGTAATACCTATGGTTAAAAATAAATAATTATAGAATAATACACACCAATAATTACGCTTCAAAAGAAAAAAGATATATAACAAATATCAAGTTCTTATAACTTTTTAGCACAAAAACGTGGTCCCAATGTCAATAAATAATTATTTAATGATATCTTTAGTTTTATATTTTTTCCACATATTAGTTAGAATTACAATATTTTCTACTTGTTCATTACGAGTCTTATTAATATTTTGTTGTTTTATACTTTATATGTTTAAATAAGATTCACTTTGAATATATAATAAAATATGTATAACTTAGTGAATATATGCGGATAAGAAGTATAAAACTGAGCATTATATTATAGTGGCTATGGAAATATTCTGACCCATTGGTCGTTCTTGCCTCTGTTGAAGGTTCAGTAAAATAAAATCAGCATCAGATGATATGTAATTGTTTAGTATATATTCGGCAAGACGGCAAATTCAAAATTATCAACAAGGGTATTTTCATTTAAGTAAGTAAAAGCATCTTCTACATTTTCTGAGGGTAAAAATCCAAGTGCGAACAATTGTTTCAACCAAATACCTAGTTCAGATATTGAATTATAGTTTTTTAATAAATTCTGTCACTTTAAATTTTCCTGAACCAAGATTGGCCAAAATGAAATCCAGTGTAATCTGTTTTATTTGGCCTAGTGAGAAAATGATTTCCGCATTTTCTTTTTAAATGAGAACTCACAATTGGCCTACCAACAATACTTTCTGGAATATCGTCCAGTAGCGGATCTGAAGCTTATTTAAGGAGGGGGAGAATTGGTATCATAGAATTTCAATATTTATTTATTTATTTATTTAATATTTAATTTATTTATTTATTTAATATAAACGGACGTGAGTCCTAAAACATAATAATATTACATTGTGAGTGAAAAAACACATTAATACGTAAAACAATAATTAATAGTTTCTACTTAAAATTAGAGAAAGAATAAAATAATAATGCTAAATTAGAAATAGAATACAAATCAAATATAAAAATTATTATTTAAATATAATCAAAGACAAAAGTATTACCTGCAGTCATAAGAAGGTTAGCAGGAGAGTTCAAGATATAATTTTTTGTTGAAAAAAGTGGATAAAAGGGTTTTGGATCTCTAGTATTAAGGTAATTAATTTTAAAACGGACTAAAGAGAGAATTTCAGGACAATCTATTGAACCTAAAATTAGTTTTTGTAAAAATTTAGAGAGTAAAAGTGTACGACGGTCAGACAGTAGAGAAATATTAAGAAAATTTAAAACATTATTATATGAGCCGTGGACAGGTCTGTTTATGTTAAATTTAAAAGAGATAAAACGTAAAAAATTATTTTGGACAGATTCCAGCGTAAGAGCCTGTTTCGACGTACTATTTATCCAGATGAGGGGGCAGTACTCTAAATTAGAACGGACAAGAGAGAAGTAGAGGATTTTTAGGGGAATAGGATCTGAAAATCCAGCACAAGTACGCTTAATAAACCCTAAGTTACGAAAAGCTTTATTTTTAATCATTTCAGTATGCAGAAAAAAATTTAATTTACGATCAAAAATTATACCCAAATCTTTAAATTGATTAACAAGCTCGACATTTGTGCCAGAAATTGAGTACTGAGAGTTAACGGGATTATTAGTTAGGTAAAATTTCATAAATTTACATTTTTGTATATTTAAAAATAGATTATTCTCATTACACCATAAAATGAGGTTATTAATGTCTAATTGCAAATTACAAGCGTCTTGTTCTGATTTAATAATTTTTACTAATTTTGCATCATCGGCAAATAGAAGGATATTAGAATTAGTTATGACATAGGGAAGATCATTTATAAATATATTAAAAAGAAGAGTTGACAGGTGGTCACCTTGAGGAACACCAGATGGTATATTAAACTGTGTAGAGGTAAAATTTAGATATTTAACGATTTGGTGCCGACCTGATAGGAATGATTGAAACCAATTTAGTAGAGAACCTGAAAAACCAAATATTTGTAATTTTTTAATAAGAATAGCATGATTTACCTGTTCAAATGCCTTAGAAAAATCGGTATAAATAATATCAGTTTGCGCATTTAATTCAAAAGAATTAAGGATTATGTTTTTTACCACAGCTAAATTATTACAGGAAGATCGCTTGGGAGTAAATCCATATTGATGATTTGATAGTAAGGAAGAACAGTAGCTATATATACATATTAGTCAATTAACATCTGTTATATATAAAAAATTCAACAGTCTTTTATTCAATATTAATTAAACAAATGTATTAATAATTTATTTGAGCAACAATTGCATGGTTCTTTTTTTACCAGCCGGAAGTCTGTCAATGAACAATGAAAATAAAGTATTCAGCACTCAATATTAAAATTGAGTTATTTACCACAGTCACAGTGAACAAAATATTTAATTCATTTTATAAAAATGATGAAGTGATAACAGATTTGATGGTAGGAAAAAAGTCTCGGGGAAAAAAAGTCCCGGGAAAAAAGTCTCAGGGGAAAAAAGTCTTGGGGGTAAAAAGTCGTTTTTCTAAAAATAATATTTAATAATTATGTAATCATATAATAGGTAACTACTAAATACAAAACAGAAAATTATATTACATTACACAATTAAAATCCTAGTTCTATAAATTATTATCACTGTAACTTTTAAAAATTATTTTAATAAATACAAAACAGATATTAAACAAAAATAATAGCTAATAGTTATAAAATTATAAAAAAATATGTAATTGAATCGTAGTCAATAATATTACTAAAAAAATATACATAATATCTATGTATCACTAAGTTAGATGTCAGAATAGAAAAAAAAAATATTTTAATAAATTTATGAACTTTTTTTCCCCGAGTCTTTTTTTCTATTCCCCAACAGATTTATACGCGCGGAGGTGCAGTACGCTACAGCACTGCTTGGCGGTAAAATGATTCTATCTATAATCTAAAACTATAACCATAGCAAGTTGTCTACAGCAATTTTGGTTATAGCCAAAAAAATATTCTTTTATTATCTATGGTTATAAGTTATAACCAATTTCAAATTTGTTTTGAACATAATCATGTTATTTAAATTCGATAATAATTCGATAATAACAATATAATTGATGAGATATTAAAAAAAAATACCTTTTTTGTATCTTTTATTAAGTTTGAAGTTATAGGTATGACTTATGAATTTCATATTCATTTTATCATACGGCGCTATAATTCAATTTAAAACATAAAAAAACCCTAAGGTGGTGGGGGGGGGGCTTAATCGCCACGTCGCCTACCCTCAAATCCGCCACTGATCTCGTCATGTATATGTTCATTTAACATACTCAACACGTTGGTTACATCCTTAATTATATATATAGGTACAAGGTACTATATAGGTGGGTAGTGGGTTTCTTAAAGCTTAAACTATAATAATTTAAGCCAACAATATAAAATAAAATAAATTTTATATTTTGTGTTATATTTTCTGAAAAATAAAAAGGTAAAAAGTGCGCAATCGAGTTGCACCGAAGTATACGTGCCTCTCTCTCTTTGTATATATTATATTTAGTATAGCCGTATAGGCAATAAAGTAAATTTGGTTTTTTTTATTTATTCATGTCGTGAATTACGTAATTTGAGAAATTAGAAGTATAACAAACATACCTATTCATTATTATTGTATGTTTACATTTATAATGTATTTTACATTAGGTGTAACTTTCTTGGTTCAATCATATTATCTAACTTCTTTCTAATTTGGGTAATTGTTGTTTATTCAAATAGAGGGAGACGTGCAGTATTCAAAGGTGAAATAACTGTGCATCCTGACAATGATGCGGCAAATGTAATTAATGCGATGAATATTGGGTTCGAATTAGCAGCAGAACGTTTTGCCAATGATCAAAATCATGGAGTTTATGCTTATGGACAAGGTCATGGACAATGATGCTGAGCATAGAAGGCTTAATATGGAATATTATGTATAGTTCCATTATAATGTTACTTATAAGAAGTAATAATTTTTAACAGATTTTATATCAAATTTATGATTTACATAACTTTGCACGATTATTTCCACTAAAACTTTAACAAAAGGCACTTATTTCATAAATATTATAATCTACCTAGGTATATATCATATTAGTTCTAGATATCGGTCAATTGTATATTATAGTAAATACAAAATAATGTAAACCAATCATACATTATATACAATATACATATTATATGGAATTAAAATATTGTAGATATAATTATTATCAAAACAATATTCTCATTAAAAAATCAATATCTATAAAAATATCAAGTTTTTAAATATCTCTTTTATTATTGTATGCATGACTTATGATCCAAAATTGTATAATATGGGTAAATAAAAATTCAAAATATTTTTTTTGAGCAATATATTAATTATTATAATGTTATCTTTGTATCATAAATCAAATATTAATTAAATAAACATATTATATTCTCTATTTCTCTGCATATTTCAACTTGTATAATATACTCTATAATGTACTCTCAGTTTGATATCTATTTATATCTCAGGAATATTATTCTAATATCTTAAGAATTTAAAATATTTATGATATAAATATTTTATTTTTTATTTTTTGTATATAAAATATTTATAATACAATCTGTAAATATGTTATTTTACAATAAGTATAGGTATATATCATGCTTACGCTTGGTATTTTAGACAAATATTAAACTCAGCAGGCCTTAAAATCCAAAAGTAAAATCTAATGTTATTGAAATCATCACTTAATATTATAAGCAAATAAACTAAAATAAATCTCTTGGGGGTAAACAATCCAGAGCTTAAAGTTTGTTTCATTTAAATTACAAAAACTAAAAAAAAAAAATTTTTTTTCTTGAGAACAAATTCCGCTAAAAATTGTCAGCTATACAATAAATATTTTTAAAATTACATTAAATGGTTTTTCTAGAAAGTACCATAATCATATTATAATTTTTTTAAATTGTTATGCATAATTTTTACAATAATACTTACACATAATGTGAATCTATCAGCTTAATAATTCTGAAATATACAAAAATTACCTAATATTGTAGGTATATACCTATCTTTATTAATAAATGATATGATAAAATATTTTATTTATCTTGATGATGAACTAAATAAAAAAAGGACGACATAAATATTTAGAAGACATAAATTGAACGATCACATATCATCATCATTAGCTGGTGATCAATAAGGAAAGTATATTAATTATATACATATGTACATATGTATTTTATGTATTATATATATATAATACATAAATACCTATTATAAGTACTATATGTTTATGATCATAAAAACAAATTAATTGTTGTTAAATGTTTTCAAAAATTGTCTTACATAGTTATATAATATATTTATAATAAACTAGCTGGGCTTTTTGACTTTGTTGCTCGTTAAAAATGCCAACTATATATGATTCAAACTTGGTTCAATTTGTTGTTTAATATTCTGTGTAATGGTGTTCAATTAACTTAAACATTTTCATCGACCATCTTGAATCTCAAAATACTTATGCAAGCACCATATGTCCACATAACAATTTAAAATGGCAAGCCTTTTGCTATCATTGTGTAAGCACTGTAAGCTCTACTTTGATCAGCCAGTGACTCAGTTGAGACATGTTTTATTATATTGTATTATATTATATTATATTATATTATATTATATTATATTACATATTATACATACCTGCCTAATATATTATAAGAAAAAAATTCTAAATAGGTACCTACCTATAAATTTTTAACTTTTAAATGAATATATTTTGTGACATGAGTTTATATACGCGTATATAGGGCGGTATAGTTCACAAATGACAACCGCAATTTATATAGTTAGAAGTCACCAATGCCATTGACTTACTGGTGGTGGGAAAAATTATGTCTAAATCTTGGTTTTACTCATGGCACTACAATTATTACGTCTTATCTGACATATTTGTATTTATTTCCATGGGTTTTTTATTGTTTTATTTAAAGAAGATAATAATATAAATAATAAAATATATGTATATATATTACATATATAGGTACAAGGCATAAGCGTGCAACAGAAAGACCTGACAAGACTTTTTTTGTATAGTTTATATACGCGCTTGCGTAACAAGTACGGATTACGATTTTAGATTCTGAGTGGAGTGATGAATGTATGTAATGATGTGTGTTTTTTTCTTTATTTTTTTGTTCCTTTGTACACGATAACTGATAAGTAGTCGAAATAATGCTTCGGCTGTCAACTTCAGTATCTTGTTCGATGGGAAAGTGAATTTAGTTGGTGAATTGAGGAGGTCAAAATTAAAAGTTCTTACAACATTGGATATTCACTCGATTTCCCGAGCAGCAATTTTCTTAATTTTTTGTAATTTAAAAACGAAAAACTGTTGATACTTGAAATTTACACTATATGTTTATTTTATCAATTCCCATACTTGATACAATTTTCAAAATATTTTGATTCGTTTAGATCTGTTTAAAGACATTTTAAAATTTCAATTTTTTTAGTTTTTTTCTATAATTGTCAATAAAATTGTATTTGATGGTTCAAAAAGAGTGAAAATTTAATACAAGGCTTCTGATATATTGTTACAATAGCAGTTGAAAAATATTAAAAATACATAGGCACAATTTTTTTTTATAAGCATTTAACGATCGCATTTTGACAAAATTTATCATAATCTCGAAAATTATCAATCATCGTAATTAATAAATTATAAAATGTTCAGTTTTTATAGCTAAGGATTGAAAATTTAAAAAAAAGATTCTCATAAATAGTTCATATTTTTATAAAATTTTTTATACAAGCATTTAAAGTTCGAATTTTTATAAAATGTATGAAATTGAAAATTGAAAAATGATTTTGTAGTTAAATGTATAAAATATTCAACTTTTATAGTTAAGGATTGAAAATTTAAAAGAAGGTTCCATGTAAATAGGTTATATATTATAAAATATTTTATTTACAATAAAAGCATAAAATACACTTAGTACCTAGTTAGTAATATCATAGGCGGACTAACCGTCTTCGCTCAATATCGTTTTTCTTATACAATGTTATTAAACATTGAATTCAAATTTAACACTATCCATTACAGTGACCCACTTGCCCACAATTTTGTTAATTATTTTACTAACTAAAACTGTAAGGTAATAATATAATAAATAAGCGGCAGCATCGGTGGCGAGAAAAATGTGTTAAAATAGGTACATGAAACAAAATAAGTGACTATTTTGTAATCGTTGTCGGACATCAGATAACCGGACTGGGATTTATCTAACTATTACTTATCAGTTATCACATACAAGTTACCTCTGAATTCTTATCCGACCTAACCAGTATATAGTCAGTAGACAACAAATACAAGAATAAGGTACCTAGTATACCTACATAAACTGTTTCGTCGCCCTGGCGTTCTATTGAATATTATACTTTACATATTGCATAAGTACTTTTGGGTAGTTCATTTTTATTATAGGACTAACAAGTAACAACATGTTTGTTAAATTTACAAACTGTTATGGTTTTTTCATTTTTGACAGTAGAACTATAGATTTTTTAATACCATTGATTTTAGAATATTCTAAAATCAATGTTAATACGAATTAAAGTTGAAATTCATTTTTGTTCTGCAGATTAGATGAAGGTCACAATACATCTGTAAAGTTTCCCTCCTCCCTCTTTGACCAGGAAACTTAAAAACTGCAAAGATATTGTGCAATTAATTTGCTAAATTTTACTCGGAAGGATACTCAGAATCTGCATATACCTATCCATAGTTTTCAGTGGTAGTTCTAAAATGACGATATTAGATACTAACACTAAAAAAATATGATTTCTGTCTTCTGGTAAAACGCCAAGGGTACCCATGCGAATTCTGAACATTTCCGAGCAAAATATCTATATGTGAAATTTTTAAGTTTCTAAAGCAAAGTGCTAGTTGGGAGAAGTCAACTTCTCAATTTTAAATTATGAATTTTTTCCAATTATATATTTTCTTTTAAAACTATGAGATTATACATTACCAGTTACGACCTCATCACCAGGACGTAGGTATATCTTCTACCATGAAAAGATTAAATAAAACTATTAACGAAACTCTTCAGATAAAGTTCATCGGAGTGATCTCAGAAAGCTTAGACCGGATTCAGCTCGGATGAGTATGAATAAAATATCCATTGAAAAACAATAAGTTCGTATTTCCTAGTACACGGATGCCCTGACGGATCGGATGCGTGTGTGATACTGTGACAGGGCCTTTACACGTTTAGCACTTTTGAGTGTATATTAGTTTACAATGTTTACATAGACAAATTTAAATTAATCTAGATGACGATTGTTTCGAAAAAAAAACTATTAGACTTTATACTATAAAAATATTTAATTAAAAATACACATTTTATCACACATGTAGGTAGGTTATCTATAAAAAACATTATTTATATAATTATTATAATATATAAATTTCTCTTTTAGTTGGTTTTTATATCATGAAAATATATAATTTAGTTTTAAACCTCTCACGAAAATGTGTTCCAACTGCGGCCTTGAAGATAATATCAAAATGTCATGAATAACACACAAAAAGTGTAAAATATTCAATTAGGATTAAGTCAAAAAGGTGACACAAATGTAATATTATCAATTATATATTATTTAACTTAACAAACAAATTAACTTTAAGATTCTGGGCGGCTAAGCCTTTTTAGTATACATCGAGTCACAGAGTAATACAAATCGTAATACCAGAATATTAGGTACCTACCTATACTATATCAATAATAATGATAATAATAATAATAGTCTTTAGAAAAATTAACGGGCTCGAAAAGGTAATGCTGTGAGCCGATGAACGATGAACGTACTATCTGGCTATATATAACAATATATAGATACAAGCCGTCGCCGGGGAGATTTTAGAATTGATCGGTCTCTGTGTTGGGAGACTTGTATTTAGCTCACTATCAATTCTCAATTACAACTGGCACATAATATACCTATCTACGTGCAAATAAAAAATGGCTGTCAACAATGACGAGGTACAGGCAGCATTACTCGAATTTATACGCAGCATTGTAATCGGTGTAATGGAAGGCGTTTATCTTCATGAGAGCGACGACGAAAGCC